>CM038794.1:67681312-67734472 GCA_021764765.1 Vicia sativa
TGATTTGATGGATCAACTGGTGGGTGCTAGTGTGTTTTCTAAAATTGATTTGAGATCTGGATATCACCAGATTAGAGTGAAATAAGATGATATTCAGAAGACCGCGTTCAAGACTTGGTATGGACACTACGAGTATTCAGTGATGCCTTTTGGTGTTACTAATGCGCCGAGAGTATTCATGGAGTACATGAACCATATTTTTCATACTTAATTGGATTGATTTGTGGTGGTATTCATTGATGGCATTCTGATTTACTCTAAATCGGAAGAAGAATGTGCAAAACACCTGAGAGTCGTATTGCAAGTTTTGAAAGAGAAAGAGTTATATGCAAAGTTGTCCAAGTGTGAATTTTGGTTGAAAGAGGTTAGTTTTCTTGATCATGTCATTTCTGGTGGTGGCATTGTCGTGGATCCTTCTAAAGTTGATGTTGTATTGCAATGGGAAACTCCGAAGTCAGTTACTAAGATTAGAAGCTTCTTGGGATTAGCCAATTACTCTAGACGGTTTATCGACGGGTTTTCTAAGTTGGCACTTCCGTTGACTAAGTTGACTTGCAAAGGGAAAGCCTTTGTGTGGGATGTTCAATGCGAAGAGAGTTTCAACAAGTTGAAAAAGAGGTTGACGTCGGCTCCAGTTTTGACTTTACCTAATCCAGAAGAGTCTTTTGCTGTGTACTGTGATGCTTGTTTGATGGGGTTAGGTGGTGTGCTTATGCAGAATGTCAAAGTGGTTGCTTATGCATCTAGGAAATTGAGGACTCACGAAAAGAATTATCCTACGCATGATCTTGAATTGGCTGCAGTGGTATTTGTATTGAAAATTTGGAGGCATTACCTTTATGGTTCTAGATTTGAAGTGTTTAGTGATCATAAGAGTTTGAAGTACCTTTTTGATCAAAAAGAATTGAATATTTGGCAGGGAAGGTGGTTAGAGTTGTAGAAGGATTATGATTTCGGTTTGAAATATCATCTCGGAAAAGCTAATATTATAGGTGATGCTTTGAGCCGAAAGACTTTGCATATGTCGGCTATGATGGTTAAGGAATTGGAGTTGATTGAGAAATTCTGAGATTTGAGTTTGGTTTGTGAAGTGACACCGCATAGTGTTATGTTGGGAATGTTAAAGATTAACAATGACTTTCTTGACAATATTAAAGAGGCTCAAAAGCGAGATGTGAAGTTGGTGGATTTGATGGTAGGAACTGATCGATCCGAGAATGATTATTTCAAGTTGGATGCGCAAGGTGTGTTGAGATTCTGAGATCGTATTTGTATTCCTGATGATGAAGCGATTAAGAAAGTGATCCTTGAAGAGAGTCATAGAAGCAATTTGAGTATTCATCCAGGAGATACCAAAATGTATCAAGATTTGAAGGGTTTGTTTTGGTGGCCTGGCATGAAACTTGACGTGGCACAATTTGTGTCTACTTGTTTGACTTTCTAGAAGTCAAAGATCGAACATCAGAAGCCTGTAGGGTTAATGCAACTGTTGGAAGTTCTGGAATGGAAATGGGACAACATTTCGATGGACTTTGTGATGGGTTTACCTAATACCTTGAAAGGACATGTTTCGATTTGGGTGATAATTGATAGGATTACGAAGTCGGCACACTTTCTACCTATTAACATTACTTATCCGATTGAGAAGTTGGCTGAGATTTATGGTAGAGGGATTGTGAAGTTGCATGGTGTTCCTGTGTGTATTGTGTCGGATAGAGACCTGAGGTTTAATTCTGATTTTTGGAAGAGTTTGCAGGAAACATTGGGATCTAAGCTGAGGTTGAGTTTGGCGTATCATCCACAGACGGATGGTCAGACCGAGAGGACCATTCAATCATTGGAGGACTTGTTGAGAGCTTGTGTTCTTGAGCAAAGAGGCTCATGGGATACTTATCTTCGTTTGATCGAGTTCACTTATAATAACAGTTTCCATTCTAGTATTGGGATGGAACCTTTTGAGGAATTATATGGACGGAGGTGTAGGACTCCGTTATGTGGGCATGAACCTGGTGAGAGTGTGGTAGTTGGACCAAAAATCGTTAGAGAGACTATAGAGAAAGTGAAGTTTATTTGGGAAATGATGAAAGCTTCCCAGAGTAGAGAAAAGTTACCATGAAAAGAGAAGAAAATATTTAGAATTTCAGTCTGGTGAGCATGTGTTTTTGAGAGTCACGCCTGTGGCTGGTGTAGGACGAGCTCTGAAGTATAATAAGCTCACTCCTCATTTTATTGGTCCGTATCAGATATTGGAACGTGTTTGAAAAGTTGCTTACCGTGTGGCGTTACCGCCAAATCTTGCTAATTTGCACAATGTGTTTCATGTATCGCAATTTGCAAGTATGTTCCCGATCCGTCTCATGTGATTCAGATGGACGATATCCAAGTGTGTGATAATCTCACAGTGGAGACGATGGTTGGGAGAATTGTGGATCGCAAGATAAAGATTCTTAAAGGTAAAGAGATTGCATTGGTGAAAGTTGTTTGGTTAGGAGCTGTTGGTGAAAGCTTGACCTGGGAGTTGGAGGGCAAGATGCGAGACTCCTATCCCAACCTATTTGAAGCAGATAAATTTCCATTTTCGAGGACGAAAATATTCTAGTAGGGAGAGTTGTAAGGCCCGAATATTTAATTATTTCTTTAATTAAATATTTAGCGATTTATTTGTGAGTTATTGGTTGGTATTGTTGTTGCGGAGAATTAATACTAGAGACGATGTTATAATTATAAGGTTAGTGTTAGTGGGCTTATGTTGTGGTGATAGTAGTAGTAATAATAGGGGTACGAAGTCTAAGCCCAAAACAAATTATAAGGATTTTTAATGAATTAAAAAAATGGAATAAAAATTAAATTATTTGGCTGTCAGTAGAGAAAAAGGAAAAACAAGGGTTTTAGAAAAAGAACAGAACGATACGTAGAGCTTGCATAGAGAGAGAAGTTGGAACGATCAAGGAATTCTTAGAGCAACCTTCAATCCAAGGTAAGGGTGAGTTTCTTGCTCTCTAATTGGGAATATGATGGATCATAGGTAGTTAGGGATTTATGATTTTGCTGTCTTGTATCATGTTGCTGCTGTGATTGATGAAAATAAAAAATTAGATCGTGGGGTTTATGTTAAAACTGGAATTTGGGCATTTTCACGTTGCATGAGCCGACTCAAGCAAGTATGTATCGATACATGTTACAGTTGTTTTAAAAACTAGAAGCTTGGAAATAACATGCATCGATACAAACTGAAATGCATTGGATCATGGGGTCAAATTGTGAAAGATGTATCAACTCATGCATGTATGCATCGATACATGCTGCACTGGGTTAGAAAAACAGGAGCTGTAATTCAGCTTGCATCGATACATATAGCCATGTATCGACTCATGAGGCAATTTGTGAAGCTATGCATCGATACAAAGCCTGTATATATCAACTCACACTGAAAGAAATCAGAAACCAAAATTTAGTATAACGTATGAGTCGACTCATACGGTGTATGTGTCGATACAAGAGGTTTTTGCATTGATACATAATATTTTGTATCGGCTCATAATATACAAAAACAAAACATAACTTTGAAAAAAAACTGTTTTGGTCATACCTTTGCGACAGTAACTCCGATTTAGTTGCCGTTTGAACCCTTGCATAGCTAAAAGTATGATTTATCCTATGAAAATAGTTTCAAACATAGGAGGTGAAAATATTGATGAACTTATGTGTTTTTCCGTATGGAATTTCGTTGTTAGTGAGAGTTGGTAGAAGTTGATGTTGTTGTTATTGTATTGAACATTGTTGTTGGTTGAGACTTGATAGTCAACGTTGTTGGTTGATGTGTTGCTTACATTGAGGTTTATGTTGTTATTGTTGTTGTTGTATGTCATCTAAGATTATCGCATACATACATTTCATACTATGTTGGCCTATATTGGCAAAAACCAAGTTGAGCCGTGAGGGGCAAGATGATTACGTCGAAGGCTTACACATTGGTGCCTCGAAATTACTGGCAATTGTTTACGTTGGGAGTTTTACTCCGATGGTACCACATGAATTTGCATTCGTTGAGCTGCATATCATAACACACATTGTTGTTGTTTTTGTGATTGAATTATGTTGTTGTGTAATAGTGGTGTGATTGCAAGACAGTGATTTTATATCATTCGAACTATATATTATTTATCATAATCTTAATTGTATGGTTGGATATCTCAACCTTTATTTTTTTCGCCGTTTCCTTTATATTGGTAACGTGCAGGTAACTAGGAGGAGTAGTCGTTACTGTCATAGTCCAAGTTCGGTGTCATTTTCTCTGATACGTAGCACTCAGGGGAAATGCGCATTTGTTTTATTTTGTTGTTTTTCCATATTGAAACATGCATTGTTAATTTGAGGATTGTATTACATTGATTCTCTTTTAAGACTCAAAATGCTATGTCTCATATGTATAACTGTTTTGATTCTGCTGCTTAATTAATGAAGTTGTTTCCGTTTGAAGATTAATCCTCTTTAAAGTGTTATGTATCCGTGAGTAAAGATGACATGTTTATGTGTTTACGTTGAAATTGTGACACCCTGATTACGTTGAAACTTTATACTCTAATTTTTCTTGAATAAATACGTTGGGGTAGAATTGGGGTGTTACAGTGACTATAACAACAAAACAAACTTGAAGACACTCTTCAAAGACACACGATCAGAAGATTCACTTCTGTCACAAACCATGTAAGACAATTTTTTGAGTGAGGACGACTTTCCTCTTTCCTACGGGCTTGGAGGAAAACTTTTAGTGACCATCCGACAGACCTGGTGGTTCACTCAGCTAAGCCTAATTATTACATACTTACTAAACTTGGCTAGCTGCCTAAACTAGGTTACAAACTCTTTATTTATAACCTTCTCCCAAACTGGACTTGGACCTTCAAACAACAGTTTATCAACTATAACAAACTGCATAAGACTTTTACTATAATTAAGGTCTTCAACCTTAAGTTTCATGACTTTTCTATTTAGCTTCTTATTGAATCTTCTGGACCTTCACATATGCCTTCAATAACACACCACATTGGATGCATAATATTTCTTGAATATTCTACAAAACTTAAAATAGAACTATATCTGATTTAACATTTCAGCAGGCGTGATGTCTGATGTCATGACATCTCCTTCGACATGTTGTTCCATTTGTCTATTTAATTTAACACAACATATTCAATCATTTCAATAGGATTAAATATTCTTAAGCATTTAAGTTAAGTATCATATTGTACATTACATTGTTGTGGCTATTATTTGTTTCATTAAAATTAATGCCAATCCTTAAAAACAAGGAGCTTACGCTAATTCTAATCCTCTATTTTGAATCAGATCTTGAAACCATAGATGAAATCTTACAAGCATCATTCATTCCTTTCTTAAATGTCAAAGAACCCATTTATATCCAGGCTTTTCTCATAACTAACGTCTTTGAAAATGATCCACCCAAGCTTTCTTTTGCTGAAACATTTGCAGAAATAGAGTCAAAGATAGTAGAAAGCCATCAATTTATGAAGAAAGTATTCATTGAATGTGTCAATGCCGCTGCGAGTGATGCATTATGGAATCAATATAGACTCTGGACAGTCTACTAGACCAAATTCCTCAAAAAACTATACTATGGTTTGATGCTTAAGAATTTCTCAACAAGATTATCTTAAGATATGTCTCCTATTATGGAACTTAAGAATTATGTTGAAGTATGTAAAGCAAGAACTAAGATTATGGCTCTTCCAGCACCTGAACCAGTTATGCTTCTATAAGGATCAAAGGAATTTGGAATATCCTTTGGAATGTCTACCTCTAAATCATCTTTTGTTCCGTCATCAATCTTGAATACTCTGGATGAGATGAAGAAAGAGAATGAAGAAGTCATGTTAAGGCTGGACCGACAAGATTAAATATTTCATTCTCAAGCTCGAAATAACAACATAATTGAAGAGATCTTTCAATCTATCCTACCCAAACTCTCACCCCTTCTTAATTTTATCTTTTTTATCCACTTAGTGATGCGTTAGTTTTTCATATTTTTTTAATGAAATGGTTATTGTCATTTTCAATCAATATTATTTTCTTTATGATTATCTATTTTTTTATTAATGACAAAGGAGGGAAATGGTTAAATGGATAACCATATATTATTTTTATTCATTTTTATCCAAAGATAAATCTCAAACATTTAAATAAATCTATGGACTAATTTTTGAGATTAATGTGCTCATTGAATTTTTTGCTAAATAAAAGAAAATTTCAAGCCTTAAACTCAGGGGGAACGAAAATGTTACTCTGGATACCTAAGATAAGAAAACTTTAATGGTCTAAAACTCGGGGGAGGGGGGGGTTTACAAACCTAACTCCGATTTTTAGTTGATTATTTTTAAGTAAAATTTGTTTATCAAAATACTTGTGTTTGTCATCATCAATAAGAGGGAGATTGTTGGAACAAGTTTGGTTCTACATATACAATCCTAAATTTTTGATGATTGAAAAGAATAAAGAAAAATTTTGTGAACTAATAATTTCATTAAGTGTGCATAATTTGAAGACAAGAAAAGTATGAAAAAAGTAGACTTTGCACAAAGCAAAGTCTGAAAAAATCAAAGTATTAAGAAAGCAGACTCTAAAGTCTAGACAACGTAAACTATGAACAGTGTGAACTCTGGACAAAGATACTCTTAACTTTGTACATCAAAATATACTGAAGCATAGTTGAAGTCTGAAGAAGTGTTTCTCCGTTATTCAATCATCTGGATAATCAAGACAATGCTTTGTATCAAACAATCTAGAAGCACTCTGATAAATCAAGCCTCATTTTCACTTGACTATGAGGTTTAGTCTACATGGATTTCAACTCTGATCATGGTTCAAATCATCTCAAATATGAAGCCAATTATTAAGAGAATAATGATTGAAAGAATTTTCTTGGAGATAGTACATTCAAGCACAAAAATCAAATATTCCTTAAAAAGATAAATATACTAGAGTTATCGAGGATTGTACTACTAAAGGATCTCCATGTTTTGAGGCTCAACCTCGTACCACCACAACAATTGTGAAATTGTTTGAGTTTCCATTTTCAACCTCCACGGTATTATTCATCATCTTCTAATTTTATCCTCCAATGATATTATTCACCATCTACTTAAAAGGACAAGGAAAATTTTGAAGTGTGTGGAACTTGTGTGAAAAATAATGAATCACAACAAATAATGAATCACAACAAAAGAAAACTCCGGGTGAAAAAGTTGAACAAAACAAATAAAAGAAAAACAACAAGAGAAACAATACCAACTACACTTAGAGATTTTCATTGTATATTTTCTTAAGTGTAAAGTATGTAATCCATATTGTGTATCTTCTTATTGAGAAGCATTATTACAAATACATAATCTTTGTATTGTAACTCTAATTGAGTTTCTTGAGGGACTAGGTTTAGTGTGTAGCATCGAGAAGTCATTGGAAATTTGTATTTTAGGTTGTATTCCTTGAGGGGATAAGTTTAGTTTGTACCCTTGAGAAGTTATTAATAGTTGGTCTTTAAGTTATAATTTGATTGATTAATGAATTAAGTCCTTAGTGAGATGGAGAAATCACTTTGACAAGTGGACTTGATTAACTTATAATAGTGAACCATGATAAAAATTACTAAGTATCTTTTTATCATTATTGCTTTTATTTTTGGGGTGAGCAAATAATTGTCATACTAGAAACTCAATTCACTTTCCTGTGTTTCTTGAACCTTTAACATCAGTGTATATATTCAATAAAATACTCTAACCAAGATTCATCCCCAGGTTATGCCCTTTGTCAGGGCCGTCTTTGAGGGCGTTCAAGGCGACCTACCGCATAGGGCCTCAAAATTTTCAAGGTTAATTTATGGTTAAATAGGGCCTCATAAAATATTATTTAGCTTAAATGGTGATTATGTAGGGCCTCTATTTGTTTTGTCCTTGCTACATTGTGACTAATCTACACATGGCCTCCAAAACTTGTGATGACCCTGCCCTTTCTTTCTAGCGCTTGTTTCATTACATTGAGAGTAATATATGATTCAAGTGCGGGGAGAAATTTCCCGCATTTATTAGTTTAGATTTAATGCTTTCAAGATTAGGATTTCCATGCTTTCTAGTTTATGGTTTTAACTTTATTATTAATTTAGTATTATCGAGACAATGCATATGATGTGAAGTCATGTATGCCTGCATTTTTGTTGTGCTATTGATTTTTCCCGTTTCTTGAACTGAAGATTTACAAAATCTTAGGATTAGTAACTCATTAAGAAATTATACAGGTTCCAAAGTAGAGAAGACACACTTAAAGAATCTTGGACACCTTTTACAAAATTGGTATTGTCCCTCATTTAGGCCCATGTAGGTTTGTGGGGTTAGTCAATAATTATGAAAGTAGTATGGGGCATTTTCATACCCCAATTTTTAACCTACAATACCATCTCATATCATTCACATATACATCATTGCATCACTGACAATTTCAGAACAATTTAGTTTGTGTGTGCTTCTTGAGCCAAATTAGGGTATTGAACCAAAATATTTCATCAGTTTAAGATATGACCAATTAGGGTTTTAGTCTCCACTCAGCCCTAATGATCTATCTTCATCAATCACCAACATTTAATCTTCAAATTCCCATCATTTCCTCAAGACCTATCATGAATCGACCAAATTAGGGTTTTGATCGAGGATGGTGTATCATTGACTTTTTGCTCAATAAATGACCTAATTTCTTGGAGAATGATCTTAAAGTCACAAATTAAATAGGTCGACCTAATTTCTTGATTCAAAACATTTGCAATGCCATGGTTGATCATCAGAGAAATTTTGAATCATCTGACAAAAAGTCAACTGTTCAACTTTGATTTTTTGTCAACTTTTGAAATTCAAATTTTTTCAATCATCAAATCATTTTAAATTATCCATCATGATCATAAAAAATAAAAAATGTGTGAAGAAGTCAACAAAAAGTCAAAACTTGAAATTTTTCTAACACTTAGAAAAAATTTGAAGTATTTTTATCACTTTTTTCATCATTTTTACGGCCATTTTTTACCTAGATCCATTTTGATTCAAGAAAAACTTTCAACATGTAAGTTGTAGATCTTGATCCAAGATTTCCAAAATATCCAAGAACTTGCAAAAACATTTTGTGTAGCTAGGGTTTTGAAATTGAAACTTAGAGGTCAATAACCATAATTTACAAGTCATTTTTAAAGTTTTTCAAGTCATTTTTGCCAATTTCTCTTCTAGAAGACTTGTCACCATTAAGGATAAGTTTTATCTCAAAATTATCCAAAGGTAATGATTGATAGGAAGATAAGATCACTTGAGTGAATTAACCATGGTTTGAATTTTTAACCATGTGCATTAAGTGGAAAGATTCCATTCTTAACACTTAAGGCAACTTGCAAATATCAACAATCCTATCCTTGCCTTGCTTGCCAAACATCTTGGCCTATAAATAGAGGCCTTTCCTCATTTGGAAATCACACCAAAGAATTTTCCAAGTTTCAAAGTTCCAAAATGTGAGAATTTGCAAATCTCCAAAACTTGTAATTTCGGAGCAATCTCAAGTTTCAAACACTCATTAAGCCATCACAAAAATAGCCAAAACTCAGAATCATATTCCAAATTCCATAAACTTGCATTTTGAGCCTTAAATTGAAACTCTTAATCCACTTGCGCATTTTCCTTTCCAATCATTCAAACATCATCCATACACCATATATAAGTGATCCAAACCATCCTAAGACTTCTGTAAAGCCAGAATCATCATCTCCATGTTCAACTAGATCAAGTGCGGCAGGGTGGGTAGCAAGTTCGTGCCATCTCAAAGCAAGCTAAGCATTCAAACAAAATCCTTGAAGGTCCATGAAGCTATCTAGATCATCAAAATAGCTATGTAACACCTCCTTGAAGAATCGATTCTCACTTGAAGAGGTAAGTGCTCGAACTATGAACTCTATGATTTGGCATTACAGTTCAAATATTGCCATGCTATCATGTTTCTTCACTTATGATGATCATAAACCCTTTATCAATAGCTTGAATTGTTGCACAAACACGATTTCATAACCAAATTCCTAAAACTAGGGTTAATCTATTTTCTTGAATTCGGTCATCATAGGTTAAAGATAAATAAAATTTATTGCCACCATCATGTTCTGGGTAAAAACGAGCAATTTTGATGTTTACATCATTCAATTTCATCGAGAAACGAATTGGAAGGATTGAGGAAGAAGAAGAAGCCATGCGCACGTTTTCCTAATTTTCAAAAAATTGAAATTCTCATTTTAATATTTATTCAATGGTTGTTGTTAAGTGACCGGATGAAACACCCCCTGGCCCATCGCTCTTAATTCACTTGCCATTCCATAGGTCCGGTTTGAATCCCCGAGACCTATTTATTTTCAACTTTTCACTTTTCTTCACTTGTTCAAAAATTTTCAAACTATTTTCAAAACTAATTTTCACATATAATTAAATGAAGGCGTGTTAATAACAAGCCACGCATGTGGCCCAGTGGCTAACTTTTTCACCTTTGAGATTCAGGTTCTGAGTTCAAACCTCCTTAGGACCAAAATAAAATGTTTATCACTTGTTTTCTTCATCAATCTTCAACATTTTCAAAAACCAATCAAAACTTCTCATTTTGAGATGATTTTTTGCACACTTGTCATTTAATATATCTATTTTATGATTATGTCAAAAAATGCCAAAAAATATTTTCTGTTGATATATTATTTAGTAGGTCTAAAATAGACGTTTTTAAGTGTTTTTAAATACTTTCAAAATGTTTTCTTCTTGATTTTCCAAACCTTAATCTTTTTCAAAACCTCTTGTGAATAATTTTCACTTTTCAAACCTTTTAAAAACTTCTTTTGAATAATTTTCACTTTTTAAAACTTTTCAAAACTTTCAAAACATTTTAAACTTAGACCTCTTTTCCATGATCGATTCGATTAATCTTTGAAAATACAAACCGAACTAGGTTTTTTCCTCGACAAATTTGAAGGCGTATTCCAGCAAGATGATAAAGAAGAAATTCCACATATCCCACCTGAGATATGGGATACCTTGGGGCAGCCAAGTGTAAAATTTGACTTCATGGTAAAATATACAGCCCCTGAAAGTTCAAGAATTTCGATCGAATACATCCAACCATTTGTATGGGAAGATCCTCTTTAATATCTCGATCAACGTAAGAGGCCTACATACCCTCTCAATCTCATCATCCATTTGAGAACACAGCTGGAGATCTTTGCTTTAATGCACCTACAAGGGTTGTTGAACTCGATTTAGTTTATTCCTAGATAAGTGCAACTTTTGGAGACGATTGGGAAGATGGTCCCAAAAATGACTTGGAAAATGTCTTTGATAACGAGTCTCTTCATCCATAAGATTGGGAATTAAATCCTAAGAGTCTAGAATACATGTCACTTAAAGACACATGTACTTCATTTTACACTCCTCGACCTTTTGAACAAGCAGAGGAAGATCGCCTAAGCAATCTGAAGGACAAGGTTAATAAACCGAGCCTTCAAATCCTACTCGACCAATGGTCAACGTCATCACGAAGATGATCCTAAGAGAAAATGTCGAAATACATAGTGTACCAAGGAGTTCGTCACTATTGGAAAGTTGTTGAAGCTCCAATGTTGTTCACCGTTCAAAGTAATCATCTCTTTTTATTTTGAACTCTCCCAACCCGAGGCGAGAGATGTTTTATAGGAATAACTTTTAATGTTTTCTCTTTGTCTCAAGACAAAAGAGTTTGTGTTTAGGGCCTTGTTTCATATGTGAATCATAAATAAAGTGTTGTTTTGATTCCCACATTTTGTATTTGTTTTTTTTTCTTCCTTTTTTCTGGAAATGGTAATCCTAAAAAACCCAATAAAAATAAACATTTTCAAATAATCTGCACATACTTTTGCATTTTCTTTTTTCTAAAAAAAGAACATTAATCATATGTGCAGATTAAAAAATGAATAAACCCATTGAATGCAATAACTCTATGCCCTCTCCCAACTTTGAATTTCATGTGTTCAAAGCCGAAGAAGAGGAAGAAGAAGGAATCCTAGATAAGATTTCTCGGCTACTTAATCATGAGGAAAGAGTCATTCAGCCTCACGAAGAGCCTTTAAAAATGATCAACTTGGGTTCTGAGGAAAACAGAAAAGAAGTAAGCATCAGAGCACTACTCGATGGCGATGTCAAGAGCAAAGCGATAGATCTTTTCAAATAATACGTTGGCGTGTTTGCTTGGTCCTACCGGGATATGACAGGGTTGGATACCAACATCGTAGAGCATCAATTGCCATTAAAGCCTGGATGTCTTCCAGTTAAGCAGAGACTGAGGAGGACTCACCCGGACATGGCTGATAAGATAAAAAAGGAGGTTCAAAAGTAACTCGACGCAGGTTTTCTCGTCACCTCCAAATATCCTCAATGGTTAGCCAACATAGTGCCCGTTCCAAAGAAATATGGAAAGGTCAGGATATGTGTTGACTACCGGGACTTGAACAAAGCTAGTCCAAAAGACGATTTCCCATTACCGCATATTGACATGTTGGTTGATAACATTGCTAAGTTCAATGTCTTTTCCTTCATGGATGGTTTCTCTAGTTATAATCGGATCAAAATGGCTTGCGGAGACATGGGAAGACATCTTTTATCACACCATGGGGAAAATTTTCTACAAAGTAATCTTTGTTTAGATTAAAGAATTCATGCACAACTTACCAAAGGGAAATGACTACTCTCTTTCATGACATGATGCACAAAGAGATCGAAGTCTACATGGATGACATGATAGTAAAGTCCGACACTCAAGAAGAGCATATAGAATATCTCTTCAAGTTGTTTCAACGATGAAGGAAATACCGACTTCGCTTGAATCTAACAAATGCACCTTTGGGGTGAGATCCGAAAGCTCTTAGGTTTCATTGTATGCCAAAGAGGTATTGAAGTTGATCCCGACAAAGTCAAAGCTATTTAAGAAATGCCCGCACCATAAAATGAAAAGCAAGTAAGAGAATTTCTTAGACGGTTGAATTTTATCTCCAGATTTATCTCTCAAATGACTGCTACTTGTGGGCCAATATTCAAGCTTCTCCAAAAATCAAGAGGTTGTATGGATAAAAGATTGTCGAAGCGTTCGATAGTATCAAGGAATACCTCTCAAAACCTCAAATATTGATTCCTTCAATCGAAGGAAGACCTCTAATCATGTATCTTACCGTGTTGGAAGATTCTATGGGCTGCGTGCTTGGACAGCAAGATGAAACCGGTAAGAAGGAGCATGCCATCTATTACTTGAGTAAAAAGTTCACATATTGGGAAACTCGTTACTCCATGCTCGAGAAAACCTATTGTGCTTTGGTATGGGCTTCGAAACATCTCCTCCAGTACATGATCAACCATACTACTTGGTTAATCTCCAAAATGGATCCAATAAAGTACGTCTTTGTAAATCCTGACTTAACCGGACGGATTTCCCGATGGAAGATGTTATTAGCTGAATATGACATCGAGTACCACACCCAAAAAGTGGTCAAAGGAAGCATTTTTGCCGATCACTTGTATTATAAAACCAATCAACGAATACCAATCTCTCAAGTTTGACTTTCCTGATGAGGATTTTATGTACTTAAAGATGAAAGATTGTGACGAACCGTTACCTGAAGAAGGTCCTGATCCTGAATCAAGATGGGGCCTAATTTTTGATGGAGAAGCTAACGTTTTCGACAATGGAATTGGGGCAATCATCATTACTCCCGAGGGTACTCATATCCCGTTTTCCGCCAGATTACTATTTGATTGCACTAACAACATCGCAGAATACGAAGTTTGTATCATGGGTATCGAAGAATCCATCAACTTAAGGATGAAGATCCTTGACATATATGGAGATTCAGCCCTTGTGATCAATCAAATCAAAGACAAGTACAAAACTCATCACTTTGGTTTGATTCCCTACCGTGATTATGCAAGATGTTTGTTGACTTTCTTCAACAAAGTTGAATTGCATCACATTCCTTGAGATCAAAATTGAATGGCACACGCCTTGGATATTCTATCTTCTATGTTCAAAGTCAACCATTGGAACGATATGCCTAAGATCAACACCAGACGTCTTGAAAGATCTGCCTATGTAGTTTTAACTGAAGCATTCATCAATGATAAACCGTGGTTCCACGACATCAAACGCTTCCTTCAAACTCAAGAGTACCCACTTGGGGCATTGCACAAAGATAAGAAAACTCCAAGGAGGCTTTCTGGAAATTTCTTCCTGAATGGAGATGTGCTATACAAAATAAACTTTAAGATGGTCTTGCTCAGATGCATGGACGAACACAAAGCAGATATGTTAATACACAAAGTGCATGAAGGGTCCTTTGGAACCCTTTCAAATGGGCATGCAATGTCCAGAAAAATCTTAAGAGCAGGTTACTATTGGATAATAGTGGAATCCGATTGCTGTGAACACGTTAAGAGATGTCACAAGTTTCAGATCTACGCAGATAAGATCCATGTGCCACTGACTTTACTCAACAATCTCCCCTCTTTGTGGCCTTTCTCCATGTGGGGTATCAACATGATTGGAATGATTGAACCAAAAGCTTCAAACGATCATCGTTTCATTTTAGTGGCCATTGATTACTTCAACAAATGGGTCGAAGAAGCATCTTACGCCAACATTACAAGACAAGTAGTTGTGAGACTCATCAAGAACAACCTCATTTGCCGATATGGAATTCCAAGCAAGATCATTACAGACAACGGATCGAACTTGAACAAAAAATGATGAAAGAACTGTCTAAGGAATTCAAGATTGAGCATCATAACTCTTCTCCTTACCGACCAATGATGAACAGCACTGTGGAAGCCGCCAACAAGAATATCATCTAGAAAATGGTCATCACTTACAAAGACTGGCATGAAATGTTGCCATTTTCTTTACATGGGTATCACACTTTAGTACACATTTCATCAGTGGAAACCCCTTTCTCTTTAGTGTACGACATGGAAGTAGTGCTCCCCACGGAGGTTGAAAATTCATCAATGAGAGTCCTCATGAAGGCTAAGTTATCTGAAGGTGAATGGTGTCAAAGTATATACGATCAATTGAACTTAATCGAAGAAAAACGTGAAGGCTAAGAAAATACTTAGAAAGGGGGTTGAACATGTTTTCCCTCTTTTAATTTTCCTTTACGTAGCAACAAACTAAACACACAATTATTTTTATCCTGGTTCGTTTGAAACTCAAACTACTCCAGTCCACCCGCCAAGGTGATTTCGCCTCTCTCAACTAGGACTTAATTCACTATAATCATAGCTGATTAAAATTGCACAACCAACTTTTGTGACTAACAAACAATTCATAAGCCAACTGCAAGTGACTAACACCTCTAAGACTCTCTAGTCCTATCCCCTCTTAAGAAATCTGACCCAACCGACTTCTCAAGAAACAATTTCCAAATGAAACTTCTAACAGTGTTTAAATTTGCTTCTAAAAAGTTTTATCACAATAGTGATGTTTTACACGAAGTTTAAGCTCAAAATAATAAAAACTCAAAGTGTTTATATGTTCAACTTTTGTTCAACATAAGTTTATAATAATAGACGTTGTTTTTCCCTAGACGTTGTTTTTCCCTTTGAAAACTTGAACTTATATATAGCTACTGAATCAATTCGTTGCGTGTCTTGAGAGAAGAGAATGTAATTAATGTTGCTTTTCTGCTTGTATTTTGTGTTATCAATGACCTCGAACTTTGTTCCTCTTGAGTACTTAAGTCGTCTTAGCCTTAGTAGAGTAATGGTACTATAGCAGAACTTGTCTTGGAAGATCACATATTGATAACTTATTTCTTTATCTTATTTAAGCCTTTGCTATCTTATCTTCTATAAGAGGTTGCTTCAAATTTTCTCTTATCAGAGATTGCGCTTGCATGCTTTTTTCAGAAGTTGCTTTCAGCTTGCGTGTTCAGAAGTTCTTTTTATCTTCTAGAACTTCTAATTGTTTTTCTACTCAACATAATTTGATATTTCACTTTTCTTGAGTGCTTGAGTCAGAACATCATCTGAAATGAAAACAATACTTATCAGAGTATCATATTTACTATACAAAATTTGTTTCACTTGTTTTCATCAAAAATCGAAGGTATGATTAGAACCAAAATATGTTCTACCAAAATGTATAACCGCTTTGTGTCATGGATAATTATATCAAAGAAGGATGAATAAAGCCTTTGAAAAAACGGTTTGACCTCGTGAATTCCATGAAGGCGACCTCGTGCTTAAAAAGATATTGACTTTTCAACAAGATTCTTGGGACAAATGGTCTCTTAATTACGAAGGCCCGTACGTTGTTAAGAGAACCTTCTCTAGCAGTGTTATGACTCTCACAACCATGGACGACGATGAACTCCTGTATCCTGTAAATGCTGATGCAGTCAAGAAATATTGTCTAAAAGGACAAAAGAACAGCTCGGTAAGTCGAAAACCCGAAAAGGGCGACTTAGGAAAAAATGAGTGTCTCGGTGGACTGAAAACCTAAAAGGGCGGTCCACGAAAAAATTAGAGACAATAAATAGAAAAGGTTTATCCTGGTAGATTGAAAACCTGAAAAGGCAATCTAGGAAAAAATTAAGGATTAAATGACAAAGTAATTGCATCAATCTGTACTTCGTCAACCAGAAGAATTTTCCATCAACGGATCTTCAATCAAATCTTTTGAAGCAACAAGCACAGTTGGAATTCAAAGTTATTAGGGAGAATAACGATTATTTCTTTCAATGTATCCTTTTCCTAATATATTACCATTTCCAACTTTTGTAAATAGTCCATGGAATCACGCCTTTGGCTGATTACCATTCCATAAATAAATTTGAGCCGTGTGCCCATTTGTTTGCAATTCTTAATTTATTTTGTTTTGCAAAATAACGCTTTTACTTGTGAAAATCACTTTTGAAATAAAAAAAAAAGGTTTAAATGAATTTTTACTTTCAAACTTTTTAAATAAAAGTGAAATTTTCCATCAAACTTTGAACATAGAAGGAACAACAATAGTTATCTCCATGAGTGTTTCGACCTCTAAAAGATAAACAACTGCTGAGAAGTTTTCTCTTCCTCGAAAGAGATCATCAAGCAACAATATTCTTATCCAAAAAGAATCTCCAGCAGGATCGCTAGTAAAAATGCTTTTTCTCCTCGGAAAAATTTAAGCATGCAACTCTGATTCATCACCTGTAACATCTACACCATTGTTGAAGATTTTTCTAAGTATCTGATTAAACTGCGACGTAGTCCTTTTCCAAATATGTTTTGTTGTCTTGTAAAGTATCGTCAACATGCATACGAAATTCATGATTCATCATTCATACATACTTGCATCATTAATGCATTCTTTCATTTTCAATGTTTGCTTCAATATCACTTGTTTAGGTCGCATTTATTCCGAAAACAAGTATGGACGTGTCGTCTCTCCTTAGATCACCTCTAAGTAGAAATAACACATTCTTTCTCCAGTTCCCCAATCGAGTTCATTCCTCATTGGGTACAAAATCTTATTTGTCTGTTTCTTTCGAGTTCATTCCTGGATAGAACATTGTGTCCAACCAATTCAGGTTTAGATTTCAAAAAAATCTACCAGCAAGCAATAAGAAATAGCCTCGTCATCTGAGCTGCTTATTTGCTTTTCATATTTGAACTTATCATAAACGATTGTTCTGCCTAACAAGTCCAATCATGAAAGTTCAAGAAATCCCCACAGTTCCCTTTCTCTCTGAGAAAACTGTATCTTTACAATCAAAACGTCGACATCTTCTCAAAAAGATCCCCGACATGATTGTAATTGGGAAAATAGAAGCTTATCTGAAATTGTTTCCATTATTGTTTGTTATTCACAAGGATGAATACTCAGTAAAAATTTCTCAAGAATTACCTTGTTATAATTATCACTTTCCTGATAGTTGGTAATATCTTCAGAACTCATACCATTTACCATCACAAGGCTGATAATCGATAAATGAGTCTTCATTCAAATTACCATAAACTATCACTAGGCTGATAATTGGTAATATTATCTTTAATTACCTTGAGCGTTGTCACAACGACATAAGGTAATCTCCTTGTTTCCCAAAGCGAAACAATTATTCACTTCCTTTGTGAATCTGTTTTCCCAGTGAAACATGTATTTGTTTCTCAACAAACAGGACTCTCCTTTCTTAGACAGACTGAGACATCCTCAAAAATGTTTTTTCCCCAAGCATGTCACCCTTGTTACTTCCTTGGTAAACTTTCTACAATAATTTTGCATCATTCGCATTTTTTGGTATCTTAGGCCCAAAATTTGTGTATTCTGATATTTAAGTATTTTCCCACATTTTGAGACGAAGATTTTCAGCTTCATATCTCAGGTTGAAGAAACTTAAATAGGGGCATCTATTATACCCCAATTTTTGACCTAATATACCATATCATATCATTCACATATACATCATTGCATCATTGACAATATCAGAACAATTTAGTTTGTGTGTGCTATTTTCGCCAAAATTGGGTTTTGAATCAAAATCTTTCTTCAGTTCAAGATATGATCAATTATGGTTTGAGTCTCCACTCACCACTAATGATCTATCTTCATCAATCATCAACATTTGATCTTCAAATTCCCATGATTTCCTCAAGATCTATCTTGAATCGACCAAATTAGGGTTTTGATTGAGGATGGTGTATCATTGACTTTTTGCTCAATGAATGACCTAATTTGTTTGAGAATGATATCAAAATCACCAATGCAATATCTTGACCTAATTTCTTGATTAAAAAAATTTCCAATGACATGGTTGATCATCAGAGAAATTCTGAATCATCTAACAAAGAGTCAACTGTTCAAATTAGTCAAAGTTTGACTTTTGGTCAAATTTTGAAATTCAAATTTTTTCAATCAAAAAAGCATTTCAAATTATCGATCATGATCATAAAAATCAAAATGTGTGAAAAGTCAAAACTTGAAATTTTTCTATCACTTAGAAAACATTTTCAAGTGTTTTATCACTTTTTCATCATTTTATGGCCATTTTACCTAGATCCATTTTGATTCAAGAAAAAAATTCAACATGAAAGTTGTAGATCTTGTTCCAAGATTTCCAAAATGTCTAAGAACTTGCAAAAGTACTTTGTATAGCTGGAGTTTTGAAATTGAAACTCAGAGGTCCATAACCATAATTTACAAGTCATTTTTAAGTTTTCAAGTCATTTTTGCAGACTTTCTCTTCTAGAAGCCTTGTCACCATTAAGGATAGTTTTTATCTCAAAATTATCCAAAGTTAATGATTGAGAGGAAGATAAGATCACTTGAGTGAATTAACCATGGTTTGAATTTTTAACCATGTGCATTAAATGGAAAGATTCCATTCTTACTACTTAAGGCAACTTGCACAAATCATTAATCCTATCCTTGCCTTACTTGCCAAATATATTGGCCTATAAATAGAGCCCTTTCCTCATTTGGAAATCACACCAAAGCATTAATAAACTAGCTTTCTCACTTCTTTCTTCTTTTGTAAGTTTCAAAGTTCCAAAATTTGAGAATTTGCAACTCTCCAAACCTTGCAGTTTTGAGAAATCTCAAGTTTCAAACACTCTCTAAATACCCTTAGGAAGTTGTTAGAATCATCAAGCCATCACAAAAACAACCAAAACTCAGAATCATACATCATATAGAAGTGATCCAAACCATCCTTCCACTTTTGTAAAGCCAGAATCATCATCTCCATGTTCAACTTGATCAAGCTGTAGTAGGGGTAGGGTGGCAAATTCCAAGCCACCTCCATGCAATCTAAGCATTCAAACACGACCCTTGAAGGTCCAAGAAGCTATCCAAATCATCAAACTAGCTCTGTAACACCTCTTTCAAAGAATCAAATTCTCAATTGAAGAGGTAAGTGCTCGAACTATGAACTCTATGATTTTGGCATTATAGTTCAAATATTTCCATGCCGTCATGTTTCTGCACTTATGAGAATCATAAACCCTCAATCAATACCTTGAATTGTAGCACAAACACGACTTCATGACCAAATTCCTAAAATTAGGGTTCATCTGTTTTCTTCGAATTCGATCATCATAAGCTTAAAATAAATAAAATTAATTGCCACCATCATGTTCCTGGGTAAAAAACAAGCAAGTTTGATGTTTATATCATTCAATTTCATTGAGAAACGAAGGAGATACAAATTGGAAGGATTGAGGAAGAAGAAGAAGCTATGCACGCGTTTTCTGATTTTCAAAAAAATCAAATTCTCGTTTTAATATTCATTCAATTGTTGTTGTTAACTAACACACCTCTTTTCCATGATCGATTCGATTAATCTTTGAAAATACAAACCGAACTAGGTTTTTTCCTCGAAAATCTTTCGAACTCAAAATCTAATTGATCGTGGGCCTCCCTTACGGTGTAAGTCCCAACCCTCCTATGTACATATTTAGATTCCTTGTACATATCCACCCTTTTGTGTACATATTCAATTTACTTGTACGGTATTCAATCTTTTTTGCAAATATTCAAGTTTAAACTAGTATCGTTCGCTAGTGTTATTCAGCTTGTTTATACACCAATTCCATTGGTATTAAGAGAAGCATTATTCTAAGTGAAACTGCTCTTAAACTAGTGGGCCTCCCTTAAGGTGTAAGTCTCACTCCCTTGTATATATCCAAGTATACTAGCTTATCCGCTTGTTTTAAAAACTTGTTTATATATTGCTTTCACACTCCCTTGTATATATCCAAGTATACTAGCTTATCCGCTTATTTTAAACACTTGTTTATATATTTCTTTCACACTCCATTGTATATATCCAAGTTACACTAGCTTTATTTGCTTGTTTTATACTCTTGTCTATATATTTCCTTCATAAAATTTTATGAATGCACACACACACACACACACACACAGACTTTGTCATATATATACTTCTGCATATACTTGTTCATGTTTATTTATGTCATTGCAACTAGTATAAATACTAGGTTCCCCATAGCCTCCTCTTGGACTTCGTACAAAAGAACTCACTTGTTGAGTTAGCCTCCTCTTGGGCTTGGTACAAAAGAACTCCCCTGTTGAGTTATCCTTTTTTGCACCCCAAAATTTTCCCTCCTATTTTTCTAGTCAATCCATATTTCCATACTCAAGAGTTCCTCAAGGGTTGACCAGATGAACCCTCTCCTAAGGAATCAACCCACAACTAGGGTTTTGATTCTCTCAAATCAAGGATAAGTTTCATTGCCTCAAGTGATCATCAAACTTATGTCTCAATGGATCACCATGTCAATTTTAAAGCCTCACAACTCAAGTTTGCTCAGTCAATTGCTCAGATGGTTGAAAATCAGTTGTATTGGACAAAAAGTTAATTGTGGTCAACATACAGTCAAAATTCATCATTTTTGGTCAAAATCAAGATTTTGAAGTCAAATACATTATTTGTTCAAGGGTTGATCATGATTCATTAAGAAAACTCAAGATTTGATCAAAAGTCAAAGTTTCTAAATTAGGGTTTCTTGTCAAAAGGTCAATAGAACTTTGACCAAGCATAACTTTCACATACTTTATCAAAAAAATTTCCACCAAAGCTCATTTTGAATAGATTTCAATTCTCTACAGCTTTTTGTCTCATAACCTTTGGCCAAAAATGCTTCATTTGAGAGTTATGGATCAAGATATTATACATCCTTCTAAAAGTCAACAAAAGTCATGTTTTTCAAAAGTGTACATGAACATGGAAACTTCAATGAAGATGAAACCAAAAGGAGTTTTTAGAGGACATCTTGAGATTTTTAAAAAGTACAAGAAAATTTAAAAATGTTGAAAATTGAGCAAGTTATGGTTTGGGAAAAATTGGAAATTTTGAAGAAGTACATGAAGAAAATATTAACCAAACTTGAAAATTTTCCAAATGGGCCTATATTTCTTTGATTCAAACTTGTTTCTAACATTTCCAAGGACTTCTAAAGCCCATTTGCACGCCATACTTCCAACTATTTTATTTATTTTTGAATTAATCTTATTTAATTAAATTTTATTTAAAATAAAATACAAAAATTGAATTGATGAGTGCAAGGCAGGCAATTCAAGTTCCTTGAGGTCTAAGATACTCATTGAATGTTGGCAATTTCGAAAATATTAGATTGGAAAGAGATTGAATGTGATTGAATCCAAAAAGTAAATATTTGGTGCAAATTTCCAATCAAATATTTTGGCATTCAAAGCTTGATTCTTGATCACATTTCTTAACCTAATTCCATCTACTATTCATACACAACAACCTCAGATCACAAGGACGAATGCTTGCCTCCAGAAACCCTAAACAAAACTCAAAAAATTCGTGACTTGCAAGAAAAAAGAAGCCAGGGTTTTGGATCATTTCAGTCCAAATAAAGTATTCCAACACATTCCTCGATCCTCTCTGAAGCATCCCAGATCATCACCGGCCATCCATACATCCAGAAACACGAAATTGCACATCACGGTTTGCTTTCAAAATTTCATTTTCGGTTTCAATGATTCATGTGTGTTTAATGTAATTTGTTTGCATATTTATGTTCCTGACATGATTTCGATGCTTTATGTATAACTTAATTCAACTTTGAATGCAGATACAAGGAGTTTCCATGGCTAGGGTTTTGACATTCAAATTAGGGTTTTGTGATTTAGCCAAAATTAGACAAAACTGAGGGCATGGTCGTGTGCAGTGGATCATTCCAATCGATCTATGGTCTCAAATTTAATTTATCATTCGTATTTTCCAGTTTTGAATTTGTAAGGTTATGGTGATAGATAGAAACCATAGGTAAAACCCTTACCGATGGAAAGGTCGTGGGTAAATTCTCAGGAAAATTCAAATGGGGAAGACGATCCTTTGGCGCGTGTTTTTTGTTTTAAATAATTTCATAAAATCCTTTTCCCTTATATTCAATTTGTTTCATTATTCAAACAGCTAGCACACCCAGCTCATATGGCAAAGGCGCGCGTTTGTTGTACCCAAATATTTACCCTCTTCATTTTGAAGTTTCTAGCTTATAATGGAATTATCATAAATATACATGCATATACATGCACAACATTGATCATGAGGTTACCTTGTTCAAATGGTTTCAAATTGTTGAAGAAATTGTGCGTTACGGCTATCTCAAATCATTTTTGGGCCAAAAGTCGAAATTTTTTCGGTTTGTGTGGTTATCGCAAGATTTTCTGGTCAGAATGCTATTTTGGTTTGATTCCATGAGCATTGTGATAATTTCAATTTATTCTCCTGTTCAGCTACTCGAATCGGAGGTCGTCTGTCAAGAAAAAAGATTAATTTACTCATTTCTCCATAAAGTGGATTTTGGATTTTTGGTTTCCGGCGTTCCAGAAAGGATATCTTTCAGCTCGTCGGGTATTTTATGTTGATTTTTGACAGGAAAGTCCCTCACATTAATATTTACAACTTTCATTCGAAAGCCGGGAGAAAATTACGTGAAGAAGGTCTCCAAAGAATTTGATTGATTAAGTGGATTAAACTGAATATTTGTGTTGTACCGTGCACTCAGTGCATTGAAACCTTCGTAATTTCTATCTAGAAAATCGAAACTGAGCGTGGCTGGTGTCTAAAATTTTGTATTGAAATCCTTTACAATTTTCATTTTCATGTCCAGAGTCAATTCCTCACCAATCAATACCATAATTTTACTCTTCGGAGTTGATTTTGGGCTGAGCCGAGCAATTTTCATCTGATACGCGAAGTTCGAAAAATCATATCTCGCTCGATTTTTATCAAAACGAGGTGGGACCAGTGCCAAAAGTTCACAAATTTTGTTGGCTTCATTTGTCTCAGAGATACTCTAGTTCAAATTTTGACCAGAAGTCCCTCGTTCAAGGCAATCTCTCCGAAGAGCGCCTTGAAAATTCTGCATGTGTCAAACGCCTGAAAACTGTGTTGAAACTTCAAAAATTCATATTGCCTAGACCGTTCTCCCGATCGAGCCTAAATTTTGACTCAGGAAAGCAAAATCGCGTTTTGGACATTTCTCGTTTATAGTCTGACTTCAAATTCTTGACGGATCAGGTTGTTTTGAATTAGTTATGAAAATTATCCGGATAATCGCGATTTGGGCTTAATTGTGGATCCAAGGAATTCTAAGGTCCAAATTTTCACACTATAAATATATTTTTGCCTTTACAAATAGGGGGAGGACAATCATTTTCTCAAATTACACCAAAAATCACTCTTAACTCTCTAATTCTCTCTCAACTCACAAGTACAAAAATCAAAAGGAAAACAACTTTCCTTCCAAGCAACCACCACCTTGCTCCTCCCTAGCACCGGTCATCACCGCACACCGCGCTAAGCGTGCCCTCGACGCTAAGCCCTGCCTACGATATAGCCGGAACTTCATATTCTCATCGGAGCAGTTTCTTCACCAGATTCTTCTCCTTTTCCTTCTCCTTTTTGTCGAATTCAACCTAAAGGAAGCTCTTCCTCTTGATTTCTCTTCAATTTCCAAGAATTAAGCAATTCCTCTTCATCTTCTTCTTCAATTCTCCATTGAAGCTTCAAGATCTTCAAGCTTGATGTCAAGTATTATCATCAATTCAACATTGATTTAGTATTTTCTTTGAAGAGCACAAGGAATTCCTCTCCAATTTGGTTCGAACTTCAAGTTCAAGTAAGTGTTTAGTTCAATTAAGCACTTATTTTAAGCAATTTCTTTACTTTTAGCTTTTCTTGAAAGTGAATATTGAATTTGCTTTCACTTTCCGTGTGGAATTCGATTCTTGAATTTTCATTCTTGAATTATTTGTTGTGAATTGAATTTTGTGACGTTATTCGTGTCGGTGTGAAGATTGTTTGTACATAGCGCACACACAGTTGTGTATTTGTATTTTTCTTTGCATCTAGGTCACAAACTTTTTCATTTCGAATCACCTATCACATGCTCATGCATTGGAGAGCATATAGGTCGATTAACATGCCTTGAAATGTGAGAATCAAGTTTGATTTGTTTGTAAAAGCGTGTCGAAATGTAGATTTAAGTGCATTTTGATTACTAGGTGCATTTTGCATTGTATATGATTCATAAATGTGCATTTAAACATGTGATTTTAAGGCTTAACTTGCATTCCTCACATGTTCATACATTGGTTTGCACATCTATAAGCATTGGTATTGTTACTTTAACTTGCATTCCTCACATGTTCATGCTTTGGTTTGCACATCTATAAACATTGGAATTGTTACTTAAACTTGCGTTCCTCACATGTTCATGCATACCTCTGTGTCTTGTGGATAATTCACGCTTTGTCTTGACATGGATTCTTCATATTGTAATGTATGATCTTGAATTGAATGGCATTGAATGATTGCTTTTCCATGCTTTCATTCTTTTGCATTTTACTTACAAACAATGACTTTTGAGTTTAAGTGCTTTCAATAAGCACTTTTCCTTATTATTTGACTGTTTGGATTGACTTTTAGCATGAAAACACCATGGAAAGAAGATTTAGTTCGCAATAGAAAAATTCTGCAGGTTGCACATCACGCTTAGCGCCACCAGAGGCCCGCTAAGCGCTAAACTCTCTGACTTTTAGGTTTGTGTGTGTAAGAGGCCGCGCTTAGCGCCATATACTAGGCTTAGCGCGACCTGGAGTTGAAAACTATTTTTTTGACTTTTAAACACGAAATCTCACATGTTCTTACATTTTTGAACATTGTTTGAGATGTATTTGATGCAGGTGCGTGTGTTGTAGATGCATATGACACAAACTTTTGATTTTTGCGCTTGTACCCATCCGTGTACATTCTATTGTCTGCTCGTTTGGTTTTACTCCTTTCTTGCAGATAATTTTGTTCGAATGTCTACGAACACGCATTCCTTTACTTGTACAGATGCGTGTACATTCTATTGTCTACTTGTGTGGTTTTACTCCATTCTTGCAGGTACTCTTATCCAAATGCGTACGAACGTGTATTTCATCACTTGTACACATGCCCGTAAATTTTATTGTCTGGTTATTGTGGGTTTCTTGCAGGTACCTAGTTCGAATGCATACGAACGTGCATTCTGATGCTTGTTTGCGTATGAACATGCATCCTATCGTCTATTTGTTCGGTTTTACCCCTTTCATGCAGGTGCTTCTGTATCATTTGTGTATGAACGCTCAAATTGATATTTGTTTTGCGTACGAACGTGCAATGCTTTGGCTATTTTGTTTGGATTGTTCTCTTGCAGGTTTATTATTTCGGATGCGTACTAACACGCACTCCGAATATACTTTGATGCCTACGTGCATTTCTCACCGGTTTACTTTTATTGCATGGATGCAGTACTTGAAGTTTTTTGGAGTATTTTTAGCTCACAATGCTCTTCAGACTGGTTATCCATTTGGTACTAGAAATCCCTTGTTTATCGCATTCTTTTGCTGTTTTCCTAGATATCATGAGAAGTAAATGTTTACCGCTTTCTTTGCCATGATAAGGATAGGAGAATTGGGCCAAAGTCGTTGTTTAAAGACCTGTAGCTAGGCATTCCGCAAATTGTATGCGAATTGTGTTTGGTTTGTTTAAAATCCTCCACCGTGCATAGGGAGGTAATTTTCAGTAAGTGTTTACATTTGTGCATGCATTGGTCAAGAGTGGTTAGGCAACCTGACATGGAACCACCAAGAAAAGTCCCACTATTTTTTTATATTTCCTCCTATATGATGATGATATGATGGGCACACGGAAATGGTCCGCAAATCGACCCCCACACAATTCTAGTCTGTGTGAGCTCAGCACACACGAATCGTGTTGCTTCCTTTATCGAGTCAACAATAATAAACTGGAAAGAGTTCCCTATTCTGGATCTCCACTCTTTCCTAGGGTTCGCATTTGTTGCTGAGGTCGTATCATTTTCTCATCACATTTGACAATTCATGTCATGCAGTGATACCACTCACGGGAATCGGAATATGATGGTTCCGGGTTGCTTCCAGCCCTCGGCTTGCTATTGTATGTTATGGGACGTCCTCCTTTTCCCGCGCTTCTATGAAATTTGTTTGTGCATTGCATTGTGTAAGTGTTTTTATGTTGGCATTAATTTTTGGTAAAACTAGGATATGACAATGTCTTGACTGATGTAATGACATTCAGAGTTGAAGATAAATTCTGCATGAGAAGGATGTTTAAGTACAGCTCAGACTGGAAGCTAAATACTGTGCTGGAATTCTGCAGAAGATTGACTGATGTCATAACCGATGTTATGACATTTTGTGTGACATTTACTGTTCTGCAGAATCTGTTTTCCTGAGAGTTTTCAGGAAGTTTGTTGAGTTGTTTTTATTATGCTTTATGATATTAGATTACATGCTCACGTGGCTAATTGGTTAATCTTAGTTAAACCTAAATTTGTTGTTAAAAAGACCAAGTCTTTAGGATTAATTAAGTGAACCCTAGTTATTATTATGGAAGCCCAAAAAACTGAAGTTTCAGGACTGCTTCTATAAAAAGAATAGAACCCTTACTCTGCTGTTGCGCCTCTGGACTGTATTGAAGATTTAGCAGGTTGTAATTTGTGTAATTCTAGTTACTCTTGTGAGCTAAGCAATTATCAATTGATAAGTGCTTTGGACTAGGATTTGGTTGTAAGGGTTGTTTATCACTCAAAGCTTTGAAGCACGAGTGTTGTGTCTCTTGATTAAAGCTTTGAAGCAAAATCAAGTTTGTTTATTGAAGAGTGTCTTCACAATTCAATTAATCAATAGGTTGATATCACTGCTGTGATTGAGGGGGAGTGAGTAGGAACTCAGGTCTAAGTAGGACTTAGATTGAAGTTGCATTGGGTAGGATTTAAGTGAAGAAGATAAACTGGTTGGTTTATTCCTGAATTAATTCTACTAATAGTGAATTTCCTCCCTGAACTGGGTAAAAAATTTATTGTGTTCTTTACTGCTGTTTAAATTTACTATGTGAATTGTTAACAGAGTGTCAGATACTGTGTCATAACATTCTCTGTGACATCACGTATCTGCTGCCAGGAATTTCACATTGTTTGTGTGCTTATGCCAAAACACTTTATTGCTTCATCCATCTGCATCCCTTGGTTTTACAATCAAGACGGATATAGGATAGCATTCCCTTAGGACCGCTCGATTAGGATAGCTCTCGAGCCTAAACATTAGGATTTACATCCTTGACATGTTAACATAGGTAGAGATTCCCCTACATCCTCAACCATAGGCCCATTCTTTGCATGCCAACATTAGGGTTAGTACTAGTTAGTATTCCCTCTTGTTTTGCTTCTCCCTTTTTTGCATCCTTGCATGTAATACAACTAACACTTGCTTTCTTTTTCTTTTGAAAATCAAAACACTTAATGATGGTTCATAACTACTTTCTTAAAGTAAAAGTAACCAACCAAGACAAACTCTTTTTCGTTTGCGGGAGCATTTTCTTTTTGTGTTTAAAACCTTTTTCATAAGTAAAAAACATAAAACCCACTAAAACAAGTGCGTCGAACTACGGCGCTCTGACTTTCCCATTGCACGAGGGAATACGTAGGCATCTTGTCACGGGGCTCGGTCGAGCAAAACTTTGTAAAAACATCCTTCTTTTCCACTTGGTTTCTCTATTTTCCTTTTCTTTCTCATGCATTTTAGCGATTAAGAAATAGATAGATATAACATACCCCTTAGATAGAAAATATAAGTGGATACCGTAGAGCACTACGCGTGTGTGGGGTTCTAATCCCTTCGTCTTGCGTAACAGACTCCCTTACCCTAATCTCTCGATTGCAAGACCATGATTTCTTCCCTCTCAGGTTTACTCGGTGTTTCCCTTTCTCCTTTGCAATATAAAAAAACATTTGATGCCGACTCCATTGATACATCCTATCAGTCGGTGTTCATCCGGGCGATTTCAGTTGTCAACTCCACTAGGGACAGTTGACCTATTGCTGGTCCGTCTAGGAGTCGATCCTAGCTTCCTTTTTCTTTTCTATTGGGTGTTTATATATTTACTAGAAGTTGGCCGGCACGTTCGCGGCGTATCATCTGCTGACCTTTGATGGTGAAGCCTAAACCAGTCTTGTTAGATTTGAAAGGAAGATCGGGGAGCTGACCCCAAGTAGTACTGCCTCCTTCTTCAACTGCAGCTTGAACATCCTTCAGCGAGGCCATTCTAGGTGGAACTTGTGTATCTTCAGGAGTGACGGGAGATTCCACAGGCATGACTCTGGGGATTGTTTCGAAAACTTAACAGGGAGTCTCGAAGAATTCTCCTTCCATCTCGAGATATCGGAATGACTGTAGATGACTGACCATATATTCTTCTTCACCACATACTGTAACAACCTTCCCCTTCACCGGGTGCTTCAACTTCTGATGCAAGGTGGAGGTAACAGCGCCTGCCCCATGTATCCAAGGGCGTCCAAGTAGGCAAGAATAAGCTGGACGGATGTCCATGACAAAGAAAGTGGAATCAAAAGTCTGGGAACCGACTTTAACAGGAAGAGTGAGCTCTCCAAGTATTGTTCGCTTAGAACCATCAAAAGCTCTCACAACTATGTCACTGGGTTTCAGAACCAATCCTTCAACATCAAGTCGATCAAAATCAGTCTTCGGTAGGATATTCAAAGCAGAACCGGTATCCACCAAAACATGAGATATTGTAGTGCCCTTGCATTCAACAGAGACGTGCAAGGCTTTTTTGTGTTTCTTTCCGGCAGGAGTCAAATCAGCATCAGAGAAGCCTAGGCCGTTGTTGGCAGCCAGGCTAGCAATACAAACTTCAAATTAATTAGTAGTAATGTCTTGTGGTACGTGAGCATTCTTCAGAAACTTCACCAAGGCTTTAGCATGAGCCTTAGAGTACAAGAGCAGAGCAAACATGGAGATCTTGGACGGAGTCTGTCCCAACTGTTCCACAACATTGTAGTCACTCTTCTTGATGATCTACAGAATTTCCTCCATTTCTCGTTTGGAGGTGTCTTCAACAACTTCCTTTGGTACTTCTGGCTGAGCAGGATGAGTTACTGGCTCTTTCCCTCTAGTCTCGGGAACTGGTTCAATAGCTGGAATGCGAGCTGGAGTCGCAGTGTCTTTTGGAGGAGATATTTCTGGAGAGAACACTCTTCCGGTTCTGGTCACCTTACTTGATCCGGTGATGTTGTCAATGTCAGGAATGGTAGCTTCAACTGTAAGATCTTCAATGGTCAGAGGGTCTTGCTTGACGCCATGATAGTAAACCTCAACTCCATAATTCCAAGGGATAGCTTTGTCAGAGGAATATGGAACTGGTCTGGGAGAAGTAATGATGATGAGAGGTGCCACTCTAGGCACAGGATCAGCAGAGGAAATCCTTATTGTGTTAACATCAGCATAGTCTTCTCGGAAATTGTCACCCCATCCGATCGCCTTAACATCTTCAATAGGAATCTTGTAGCTCTTAGGAACAGTATACTTCACCATGTAATCAAACTTTCCACTTGGCTGCCCCAAGGTATCCCACACATTTGGTACAGTTTCATTCACATCTTTGATCTTCAGTTTCTTAGACATGTCTTTGCACAGATTCTCCACAGGTGGTTTTAGGAATAGTATTTCACGGTTATCCATCATGCACTGAACACGTCTCCTCAACCAAGCACAACCGTCAGGCGCAGATGGGCACCGACGACTATTTTCTGGGCATCCTGGATTGACACCGGCTTGCAGCAAATTCTTCTTAACAGTCATCAGAGGAATGGTCAGGTCATCTATGTTGAAAATATAAGAGTTCTCGCCAATAGCATTGGAACTTCTGTCATGGTTAGGCATAGGCGCATTGATCATATTAGGAGTCTCAACAGGAGGGTCAAACTCAATCTGCTTAGCTTCAATCATATCTTGAATCTTGTTCTTTAGAGCCCAACAGTTGTCAGTGTCGTGCCCTGGGCTGTTGGAGTGGTAAGCACACTTAGCATTAGGATTGTATCTCGGAGAGGAAGTGTTGATGTTTTGAGGAGGATCCCTCAAGGTAATCAGCTCTGCTTTCAACATGTGTTGCAAGGCTTGCGACAATGGCATGCTGATCTTCGTAAACTGTCCTCGTGGCGCATTCTGGTTACGCGTGTTGTCTCGCTGAGGTTGTGTTGATGTAGGATTGGAGATCACAACTGCCCCCACAGATTGAGCACGATCGGTCTTGGCTCGGTTTTTCTGTCCATACACAGCATTGGCTTCTTTCTTACCACCAAAATATCTCTTCGCAGCATTTGATGACGACTCTACATGAATCTTTCCGCTTTTGATTCTAGCTTCAATGTGTTCTCCTGTCAATATCAGCTCGGTGAATCCGGCCGAAGAATTTCCAATCAGATGATTGAAGAATGGGCTTGTCAGTGTTCCCATAAACATATCAACCAACTCCCTATGGGACAAGGGTGGTTGAACTCTGCCTGCTAGATCTCTCCATTTCTGAGCATACTCTTTGAACTTCTCATCACGACCCATAGACATGCTCTGTAGTTGCATGCGAGTGGGTGCCAATTCAGCATTGTACTCATATTGTCTGTAGAAAGCATCTGCTAAGTCACTCCAAGTACGGATACGGTCATTTTCTAGCTGATAATACCACTCCAATTGAGTTCCGGACAAACTCTCTTGAAAATAATGCATCCACAAGTTTTGTCATCAGTGTGGGGGTTGATCTTTTGAACATAGGACTTCAAATGCAGCTTCGGACAAGAAATGCCATCATACTTGGCCAAAGTTGGAGCTTTGAACTTGGGAGGAATCACCACACCAAGGACAAGGCTCAGATCATCAAAATTCAGCCCTGACATCTTCAGGTTTTCCACAGCATTCAGACGGTCTTCAAGTTGCATGTATTTGTCATCTTCATCAGAGTACTGATCTTCAAAGTCTTCTCCTTTCTTCTCAGGCTCACGCTGATCGTCTTCGTCATTGCCCTTGACACTCCCCTCAATCTTGACACTTTTTGAGAGGTCTATCCGACTGACCACTTTAGGACCACCTTTGTAGCGCGCCCATGTTGAGAACACCAACGACCTCTTCTTTTGTTGATGAGCTTCTTGGATCTTCTTGGCCTTGGACCAAGCTGGTGAACATCTCCTGAACCGAGCATTACGCCACGGAGAACTTTGACAGTCTGTTCAAGAGCCATTTCTGCTAAAATAAATAGCGAGAAAATGAGAAAGCCAATCTTCAATGTACCTATTATGAGATTTTATGCTATGATATGCGATGTTTATGCAAATGCAATGCATTGTTTTCAAGGACCTTAAGGATTTAAATTTGTTAAACAAGCATGAACAAACATTTATTAGTTCTCTTTTTATTCTTTTTTTTTTAAGTACAAAAGATAGTTCAGAACAATAAAATAAAAGAACAAAAATCCTAAAGCTCTAAGTCTCTCATGGGCGCTTCCTCTTGGTGCCGAGATAGGCGTTGATGTTCCGCTCCTCGTGAAGTAGCTTGGTCAACTCTAATACCTTCTTCTCGCTTGCATAACACTGAGCTTCGAATGTATCCCTTTCTTCTTTTAGTTGAATCCAGGATCTCTTCAAGTCTTCAAAATCAGTAGGCATGTCGGGATGGAGAATAGTATAGGATTCGTCACCTATAGCAACAGGTTCCATAATTACTGGTAGAAAAGGCGTGAATGGCATCATGAGGTTTTGAGCTCGAGCTCGCACCCATTTGAGGTAAGGTTCCCAAGGAATGGATTTTTGGTGTCCCAAAGTCTTGGTATCAGTCTTCTTTACCATGCCTTAAGCGTGTATGAACCTTCGTCGGTAATTCTGGAGATCGTGGTTGTAGTCGAACACAATATCTTGGAGAAGCATATCATGTGGACCATCTCTTCGAGCATAACCAAACTGACGTAGAGCTAGAGAAGGGTTGTAAGTAATACCTCCCCTTATGCCAAGGAGTGGTACATTAGGGAATTCTCCACAACACTCAACGAATGTGAAGTCCTTTTGAGAGAAAAGGCACCAACGGATATCTGAATGAGAGAGTGACATTAGTATTTGAGACCACTTCAATCTTTGCTCGTTCTTCAAAACTGATGGAGGAAGGTGCGAAATAAACCACCTAAAAAGTAACGGTACGCAACACATGAGAGTTCCTTGTCTTTTGATAGTACGAGTGTGGAGAGAATGTAGGATGTCTCCAAGTAAAGTAGGCACAGGATTGCGAGTAAGGAATAACTTGATGGCATTGACATCTATGAATTGATCCGAGTTAGGGAATAGAACCAAACCATAGATTAGCAAGGCCAAGATGTCTTCAAATGCATGGAAACTCATAGCTTTGAGGAATTCTCGGGCTTTCTTTACTAGGAACTTGGCAAGTAAACCCTTAACTCCACTTCTTTTTTCCCAATTGGCTTCAATGTCTGAGCGCTTTAGGTGTAATGCTGATGTGATGTCTTCGTACCTAGGAACCTTTTCTAACCTGGTGAATGGCATTTGGTCAAGAATAGGTATCCCAAGTAGCTTAGAGAACTCTTCCAAAGTAGGAACCAACTGATAATCTAGGACTGTAAAGCAATGGTGTTTCGGATCGAAGAACTGGAATAAGACGTGCATCATATCTTCTTCAAAACCGGAGATAACCAAGTCAAGCAGATAACCATGTCTTTTGATGAACTGAGCATGGTTGGGAATCTCTGAAACCAAATCTTTGAGTTGAGAAGGCATACCCATGAAGTTGATTCAGATAGTCTTTCTAGAAGCCATGATCCCTACAAAACAGCGCAAAGATAAATCCCTAGGTCCTTGAAATAGTTAGAGATGATATGCAATGCGATGATGTCATGATGTCATGTTTAGCACACACAAACAATTCACATAATGAGCATAGGTTTAAGGCTTGCATGAGGTATAGGTGATTACCCCACCAAAAGTTTGAGTTGGTTCATCCTGTCCTATAATAGTAACCGGGTTCTAGGAATCTCATATCATTGATCTTTCTCGTAGGCGTTTATTTCAATACGACTACCAAGTGGTTGACCGAAAATATCCCAAAAGTTTGATCTTAATGAGCGTAGCATCGAGTATCAAGCAACCTTAGTCTGCACCAAAGCCGGCCATCTCACTACCTTCTAATGGCCAAGATGGGTCAATTAAGGTTCTAAAAGTTGAGTTAGTGCTGATGACACCACGTAGAAGCCAAATACTATCCTCAACTTGGAAATGAAGAGTATCAGGACATCCAAAGTGTCACACTAACGTAGCCATCATGTTGACCGTTTCGGTATACGCCTAACGGTCGCGACGATCTAATGCTACTTACCTAAAGGAAACCCGGATCCGGGTGTAGGATCCCCCACAAATATAATACCCATGAAACCCTTAAAGATAAAGCAAGCAAGTCAAGCAGAAAGCAGTAAAGGTGATCTAAAAATCCCTAAGGCAGAGTCGCCAGTTCTGTAATACGGTGAACTGACTTTGAGATATTTTTGTATCGCAAATGTGCGGATAGCAAGAGTCGCCACCGACATTTCTTTTATCCAATTAAGGGAAGGTGAAAAGAACAAGAAAAGACCTTCGTTAGATTCTGAGTAAGGGAGAAGGTTATGAAAAGGGAAGGTATTAGCACCCCTTTCCATCCGTAGTTATCTACGGGCTCTTAGTTGCTCTTAGATCATTTTTTTTTTAAAAAGTGCTTTCTGTGTGTTTGAGAAAAATGTTTTTTGAAAAGGCATTTCGCTTTGACTTTGTAATGATTCGTGTAGGAATGTATACAAAGTGTTCGGAAATGTTTCGTTATGAAAAGAATTTGAATTTTGACAAAAGTGTGAGGTGTGAAAAGTATTTTGATAGAGCAAGCAACTAAAAGTCTTATTACCTACTCAGAATGGTTGTTTTCGTGTTGTTTTACGTTCCTTTATAATAGTTCTATCCGTACCATTAGTTGGTAGGTAACCCTATTCGTTGGATGTAGAGGGACATTCGAAGGGACATCGAATGGTCATAGAAGGCAACTTGTAGGAAGTATCCTAGCACATTCGAAGGGACTATCATCATTTTTCGTAGGCGACGATCAAGGGTCAAGATCATGTATTCGTAGGCGACATCATGGGTCTACGATCTTTGTATCGAAGGGACTATGATGATTTGTTTTGAAGGCAACGATGCTAGAATACCTCTACGTTCGAAGGACTTGACCATTTGTATTCGTAAAGGCAACAAGAGAGAATTACCCTAAGGGGTGCATGTGTGAAAAGAGTATATTGATTTCAGATATTTTATCTTGGCATTATGAGTGATCTATGTCCAATTTTATCTTGCCATACACGCCTAGTTACTAGCAGTTTATAGGGTGCAAAAAGTAAATTGCGGAAATGTAAAGTGCGGAAAGATAAAGTCCTACGCTATTACATGGCTTTGGGGAAGTCACATTATAGGAGTGCAGAAAGTAAAAAGTCATAATTAAACTATTACATCCCATGAGCAGTTACATAATTGAAAAAGAAAAGCAAGAAAAATCATCCGAAACGTTACAACCTGTGAACAGATACATAATCGGAAAACAAGAGAAATTGCATAAGAAGAAAATGTTAGAAAAAGCATGATTTTTGAATGAGGAAAAAGGTTTTTGATTGGTAATGACAATAATATGATAAGGTAATTTTTTGGTAATTTTCTGAGTTGATTACTATATTTAAAAACAATTAAATGTCAAGTTAATGATTAATTAGCAATTAAATAAAATATGCATGCAAAAATATTAATTTTAACATTAAAAATTAAATAAACATTTTTGATAATAATGCAAAAAGAAAAAATATTTTTGTGATTTTTTAAATGCATGATAAAATTAATTAAAGATTAATTAAATTAGATGAGAAATATTAAAAAAAAGGAAAATAGAAAAATAGTTAGTTTTGCAAAGCTGAAAAGAGAATGGTCTTCCCAGGATTCGAACTAGAGACCATCAGGAGAAAACTCATGCCCCCTTGCCTTTACCACTGAGCCAAAGTGTGTTTGGTGTTTGAAAATTGGAATCGTGGCATTATATACGTAAACGTGTCATGGATTTCTAATTTTCAACGCACAGTCAGCGACGGGGCCCATGTTGAATGGAATGGACGAATTAGAGAGCTCGATCGCGCCACGCAAGCCTTCACCGGATTCAACCAGTCAACGACGCTGGAGCCCTAGCTCCGGTCGTCTTCTCCGGCGACACATATTTCCAAACCTGCAAAATACGTGGAATCAAAGGCTAAGGTTAAGGCTACCCCTCCCCTAAATCGGGGTCTGCGAATCCAATGGTGATGTTCGTTTTCCTTGAATCGACCTACAACTAGGGTTTCGAAGCTAGCAGTTCTAAAAAACCCTAAACATGGCAAAACGTGTTTCAGACGTTCAAGCTTCAAAACGATGGTCCAGATCTTACCTATGGCACCTCATGAACACGATGGAATGGTTAGTTTCGATTTAAACACACAGATAATAAAAATTCAAATTCAAGAAAAATATGATTATGTATGTTCATGTATGGCTCGATTCAGTCAGCTTCAACCATGGTTCTTGCTGTGTACTTACTCTACAATACCTCAGGAACACAATGGAGTGCTCAAATTGGATTGAAAACGGCTGGAGAATAGAATACGATTTTGCCAACTTTGAAGAATTTTTTTGAAAATAAGGATTGCTTGTATGGGCTAGGGTTTCGTTCTCTTGTACTGTGGATGTGTTGTGTATTTATAGAGTGAAGAATTGGAGCAAAAAGAAAGAAAAAAGATATGCCATTCAATGCAAAAATAATTTCCTTTCAAATCAAATCAAATCTTTTGAAAATTTGATTTTCCCTTCCATGTAAGAGCTAGCACAAAATTGGCAAGTTGTATGGGCTATCTTGGACCTCAAGTTTGATAAAAATCCAACCCAATTGAAAATATACCTTGTTTTCATATTTTATTTAATTTAAATTTGAATTAAATGCTTTTAAATTCAAAAATAAATTAAAAAAAATAAAAGGTGGTCGTGGCAAGGCATCAATAGGTCACAAAGAATATTATGATCAAGTTTGGATCATAAAAATATAGGCCCATTTGGAAAAAATTGGATTTTGACAAGTATCTCTCTTTGTGCAATTGTCCAAAAATGCCCAACTTGTACAAGGTGTATTTTGCTCAATTTTCCACATTTTTGAGTGTTCTTGGACTTTTTAGAAAGCTCTAGGTGTCCTCTAAACAACCTATTTGGTTTCATCTCAATTGCAGTTTCCATGCTCAATAAAACGTCATTACAAAAAGTTGACGTTTTGTTGACTTTGAAAAGGACCTGTAATATTTTGATCCATACCTTCAAAATGAAGCATTTTTTGACCATGCTTGTCAGACATGAAGTTGTAGAGAATTGAATTTCCTTCAAAATGAGAGTTGGTGGAAAAATTTCTGAGAAAGTATGAAGAAGTTATGCTCAGTCAAAGTTCAGTTGACTTTTCTCTAGGAAACACTAATTTGGAAAGTTTGACTTTTGAGCAAATCTTGAGTTTTCCTGATGAATCATGATCAACCCTTGATCCAATGATGAATGTGACTTCAAAATGAGGATGTTGACCAAAAATCATGAAGTTTGACTGTATGTTGACCACAATTGACTTTTTGTCCAATACAACTGATTTCCAACCATCTGAGCAATTGTCTGAGGAAACTTGACTTATAAGGCTTGAAACTTGACAGGGAGAATCTTTGGAGTATAGGAGGAGGCATGATGACCATTGGAGATGTTGGAAGTCCATCTTGATCTGAGAATTTCCAAACCCTAGTTTGGGTTGATTGTCTAGGTGAGGGTTTGTCTGATCAACCCTTGAGGAATCCTTGAGTATGGATGTATGAAATGTTTGGAGGAATAGGAGGGCAAATTTTGCGGTATGACACATATGCAAGAAATCAATGTGAGCAAGTCATGCTACATAGAAGTATCGAAGGCTCATCTCAAGTCTAAGTTATACATTAACACAAACACTTGGAATGCATATGCAATGGATTTATGTATAATGCACAATGTGCTTAGTGATCAAGATGCTTTTGAACATACATGTCGACACACTTTCGAATGCAAATTATGCCTCAAATCAACATGAATCAATTCAATCCAATCAATATAAATGCTCTCTAATGCATGAGCATAAAATAGATGATGCAATATGCATAAATTTTTGGTCTAGATGCTTGGTGAATTCAAATGCACAAGAGTATATGCATGCTAAGTACAAAAATCCTCACACCGACACAAATAACGTTGCGAAATCCAATTCAAATCAAAGAATTCAAGAATGAAAGTTCTCAAATCAGAATCTACATTGAATTTGCATGCAATTTTAGTGTTCAATTTCAAGAAAATCTAAAAGTCAATAATAGCTTAAAATAAGTGCTTAATTGAACTAAACACCTACTTGAACTTGAAGTTTGAATCAAATTGAAGAGGAATTCCTTGTGCTCTTCAAAGAAAATACCAAATCAGCACCGAGTTGATGATAATCCTTAGATTTGACCTTGAATTCTTGAAGAAACTTGAAGTCTTCAATGGAGAATTGAAGGCAGAGGTCCGGTGGTGGCCTGTGGTGGTTGCTTGGAGAGAATGTTGAAGTTTGAAGTTTGCTCTTCAACTTTGCCTTGTTTTTGAGAGAGAATTGGAGAATGATTGATAGTGAAAATTAAGCAAATGATTGTGTTAATGTGATTTGTGAAGGAAAAAATCTAGTTATAGTCCTAGGAGTTGGGCCTAAATCCAATTATCAAGCCTAAATCATGATTATCCGAATAATTTGCGTAATTAATGCAAAATAGCCAAATTCATGCGGAATTTGAAGTCAAAATATAAACAAAAAGTGTTCGGAATGCGATTTTGTTTGCATGAATCAAAATTTCGACTTGATCGGGTGAACAGTTAAGGAGATATGAATTTTTTGAAGTTTCAGCACAGTTTTCAAGCTACTGACACATGCAAAATTTTCAATGCGCTCTTTAGAGAAAAGGCCTCAAACGAGGGTCTTTTGACCAAAATTTGCAAATAAGTATTTCTGAGACAATTGAAGCTTACACATTTTTTTAACTTTTGGCACTGGTCCCACCTTGTTTCGATAAAAATCAAGCGAGATATGATTTTTCGAAGTTCGCGTATCCGATGAAAGTTACTCGGTTCAACTCAAAATCAACCCTAAAGAATAACATTCAGGTATTGATTGGTAAGGAATCAGCTCTTGAGTTACAAATAAAAGTCGAAGAGGACTTCGATACGAAATTTTAGAAATCGGTCCCGCTCAATTTTGAGTTTCCAGCTAGGAGATACGGACTATGTAGCATGCAGAACGCACGGTTCAACACTAAAATTCAGTTTAATCCACTGGAGAAGTCAATTTCTTTGGGGGCCTTCCTCACACAATCGGTTTCCGGATTTCAAATAAAAGTTTTAGATAATAAAGAGAGGAACTTTCTGGTTAAACATGATCAGAAAATACCCTACAAGCTGAGAGATACCCCTTCTGGAATGCCCAAACGCGCCGAAAACCCAAAATTCACTTCAATGAGGAACAAGCGAATAAACTCCTTTCTTTGTTTGGCATTTGAAATACCTTGTACCTGGTAACCTCATGATAAATGCTATGTATGTGAATACATGTATGTTTATGCAATCGAATTATAAGCCAGAAATACAGGAAAGAAGAGGGTAAATTTCGGGGTACAACAGCTGCCCCTATTCAATCATCCTCAAGCTTAGGAGCAAGATTGGCGTATGCCTTTCGAGAGACAACGTGTGAGGTTATTGAATACCAAAACAGACTCAAAAATTTACGCTCTAAATCCCAAAAACTGCATCAAGGAATAGGTGTAGACTTTTAAAATTCCAATGAACCTCACTAGAGAAGAATATGTTGCGCACGAGCTTAACTGGGTCACAACGAGAGAGAGCACAGAATAAATGTTGAATTCTGCGAAGACAGGTATAGGTGTAATCTTGACCTAAAAAAGAATTGGCATCTACCCAACTCAATCCACAATGCCAGCCAGGGGAGAGCTGAAACACAAGCGAAAGCAAAGACTAGATACGTTAACCAGACTAATAACATTGCGCCAGAAATAACTGGACAACGTGATACAAAGAGCTGGAAACGTCGATTAGGCTTTACAAAGAAGAGAAAAAGTGTATTCTTGTTCTCAAAATATGACCCACAATGCTACGGGAGAGATGACATGTTGCTCAGATGTGTGGATAATGAAGCGTCGAAGATCATCAAAGAGATGCATGAAGGTGCTTTCAGGACCCATTCTAGTGGTCACACCATGGCCAAGAAGATACTGAGGGCTGGTTACTATTGGTCTACTATGGAATCAGACTGTTACAATCATGCCAGGGTTTGTTACAAGTGTCAAGTGTATGCTAATAAAGTGCATGTTCCTCCTATCCCGTTGAATGTTCTGACATCTCCATGGCCCTTCGCAATGTTGGGCATTGATATGATTGGGAAGATTGAGCCGACCGCTTCTAATGGCCATCGTTTTATCTTGGTGGCTATAGATTATTTCACCAAATGGGTTGAAGCTGCTTCTTTTGCTAATGTCACCAAGCAAGTTGTAGCTCGTTTCATCAAGCACAATATCGTTTGCCGCTATGGGGTCCCTGAGAAAATCATCATTGATAATGGGTCCAACCTTAATAACAAAATAATGAAGGAGATTTGTGAGACTTTCAATATCAAACACCATAACTCCTCTCCATATCGCCCAAGATGAATGGTGTTGTCGAGGCTGCAAATAAGAACGTTAAGAAGATTGTGCAGAAGATGGTGTTAACCTACAAGGATTGGCATGAGATGCTGCCCTTCACTTTGCATGGTTATCGTGCCTCATCGCGCACATCGACCGGGGCAACCCGTTCTCCCTTGTGTATGGGATGGAAGCAGTTTTACTAGTGGAGGTTGAAATTCCTTCTTTGAGAATTATGAAAGATGCTTAACTCGATGAAGCTGAGTGGGTGCAAAATCAGTTAGATCGGTTAAACCTCATTGACGAGAAGCGTTTGGCAACTGTGTGTCATGGCCAAGTGTATCAGAAAAGGATGAGAAGAGCTTACGACAAGAGGGTGCCCTCGCTTTATCAAGTGTGATCCGTCCTTAAATGAGAATCCTTCCTCAAGGCGATCCTAGGGGCAAGTGGACTCCGACTTATGAAGGACCTTTTGTGGTCAATAAGGTCTTCTCTGGTGGGGCAATGATGCTTACAACTATGGACGGTGAAGATTTCCCGCTCCCGATGAATGCTGATGTGTTGAAGAAATTGTCATAATGAGCTTGTTGGTTGTATGTGTAGTAGTGGAATGGATTATTGGTCATCTGTTACCACATTTCCATTTTCGTAACACTCTTTCATTTTTATGTTTTAGGTCAAACACCTCTTTGTAGGAGTTGCATCTTATTGTAAGTGCCGTTTGATGGCCAGTCTTCAATTAATGAAAAAGGGAAATTTCTTTGTTTTTATTTCTTGTAGTTTTAATTGTTTAATTTATAAAAACGTCCAATATTTTCGTGATAATTACTTGCATTTGAAAAACTTTGATGGTTCCTGCGCAATAATGATAATGGAAAAAATGAATAATATTGTTGGAATGTTTGTACCACTTCCTGGAGATCATTCATAAGCGGTGTATTTCAGGAGCCAATTCTGTTTGCCAAGCCATTTCATAATCTTTATCTTGCGAATTTTCACTCTTGTGTGGCAGAGAGGAGATTGAAGGTTCTCGATTGTAGTGTCTGGTTATTTCTCCTGTTCGTAGAAGATTCTTTCAGTTGCACGTTTTGGATGTTTATTCCATAAGATAGAAGATGCTGGTTGACTTTGTTGGTGCAATTTCGCTTTGCACAGTTTTCATCCTTTCTTTGGAAGAAAATCCCCTGTAAATGTCACCCAGGGGCACTCGACCGCTTGATTGAAGACGTTTTCTCATCTAGAGATAAGGTTCGAGTTTGGATCGACTTGAAGACTGTTGTGTCAACGACAGATCAAAAGGGGAATCTCTTGTCCAAAAGTATCAAGATTGTAGAAAGTCATCAGAATCAAGAAGTCCAGAAGAAGTCTAGTCTCCTCAACGATGGCAATCTTGAGTTTCTTTAATGTGTTTTCGTTTGCACTTTTGTTTGTTTGTTTAAACATTGCTATCATGTGGAAATTTGTTTACTTTTGAATAAAAATATTAATGCATTAAGTATGTTTGTCTTGAAGAAATCTTTGTTATCACGTACGCATTCGTTATTGCTCATAAAATGACTTGCTTACATATTAATGCCAACTTCACCAAGTCTTTTGCTTAGGCAAAGATTGCGGGGAGGATGATGATTCTAAGATGTCAGTCTTTCGTCTGTATGCTTTTGAGTAGGACCTTGTTGATGATGCACAGACCTTGTTTCAATTCCCAAACACCAGAGATATAAGGGAGATAGACCCTCGTTAACCCCTTTGAGCCTCGAAGTAGGAGTTTCTTTTCTATTCAGAGAAAAAGAAAAAAAACTCTTCTATCTAACTTGCGGCAGGGTAGATTTCAGTTAATTTGATCGAGCGTCCTGAAGAGTGAAATTAGAGGGTACAACAATGGTTATCCTCCAAGAGGCTGAGGAAAGTCCAAATTGTAGCGATCAACCTTCGGTTATGGACATGGCATTCTTTAAAGACTCAGACAGTCACAATCACTTCCAACAAATTGAAAATGGTGTAGGGATCACATTTGTTCTGAAAAAAAAAGAAAAAAAAAGAAATGAAAAATGATGAACAAAAAAAAGAGAAAGTCCGCTAAGTCGAACTTGGCAATAAGTCGCTTAGGCAAAAAGGAGGCCAAAGCTTTGGAGAAAAAAAGAGATTCTCAGTAAGAGAGCAAAGTCGTGTGACCAGACACCAAATTAAAGGTGAGTGGTTGTCGTGTCCATTAACCTTGTGGGTTCCTCGCGCATGTCCAATAAATCCTCAGCAGAAGTTGCCATACCATACCCTTTTAAGAGTTGAATGCTCGTATCAAGTTGATTGAATCTAGGATTGGAGAACATCACGAAGGGGGTGGGCACCAAATGTTTTGGGCCTAAAAATCTTTTTTTGAAAAAAAAAGAAACCGTGAACCAGGCCACGTTACAACCCTCAAAAGTCCTAACTGAAGCAGGGGTTCATTCGAAAGCATATTACGATAAGATAAAATTTTTGTGACTCCTAAATTGTGTGCTAGTTTTTGTGTTGGCATCGTATGTTTGTCTTGTCATTTCAAAAAAACAAAGAAGAAGAGAGAGAGAAAGTTTGCGTTTTTAAAAGTGTTTTGTTCACGAGAAGTCATGGTATTTTTCCATAAAACTTCAAGACTTACATAAGGGGTTCATTTGAATTTCCATTCTCATAATAAACATTTTGTCTATATGTGAAACAATTGTTTGACATCAAATAAGTTTGCACAATGAACATCGAAGAAGAATTTAATCTTGTCAAAGGAGAGGGTCCCGACTCTATGGAATCGAAAGACGATTTTATCTGTGTTTCAAAGAATTGATGATAACCTGGGGCATCTTACCTTGAATCGATTTTATCTGTGTTTCTACAAGGATTCTCCCCAGTGAGTTACTTTATTTTAAACTTGGGGCAAGTTGGGTTCGATTGAATTGGTAAGATTGGTTATATGAAATATCCCCGATGACACCGAAGTCTCTACTTCTCCTCAGCAAGTCTCCCAAAATGAAGAAATTGTATCCAGATGATTCCCCAGTTTTACCTGAAGGTTGCCTACCCCCCAGTATCGTGAGGTGGAGAGTTTTGGCTGATAGGTTGTGATTAATAAGACTTCCTGATTAAGAATCTATATCCCCAACGAAGTTGTGTTATTGTCGTGCTCACAGAAGAATGTCTGTTCGAGGCGGAATGTTTATTGATGACTCCTTTAATTCCTCAGTCAAGTTGTTGCGTTTGGTATTTCTTATTCAAGAATTATCCCCTCTTCCCTAGTATATTAGTTATTCATCTGAGATTTATTCTTCAAGAGTACTCCTTTCCCCAGCGAAGAAATTTTCTTTCATGGTCGTGGCACAATATTCTTCATTTCCCCAGTGGAGTTGTCCTCCTCGTTTCCCTAGTGGAGTTATCCTATATGAGGTGTCTTGTCTCTTCACGCCCGAATGAACTATTTGATTTAGATTTCTACTCCGAGAACTCTCCCATCTCCCCAGCGAGTTCGATCCTGTTGATTGGTGACAAGCGTTGTATCGCCCAAGACAGATGTTTTTGTGGGTGTGCATCCCACCTCACTTTCTATCCCCAGTAAGGATTTTTCTCATCAAAGATCATTTGTGAATCTCCAGTTGAGCTTCTTAAAGCCATAGTTACCCACTCTCTGCAGGAGCCGTGTACGGAGTCTCTCCCATCATTGACCGAAGATTGGTTGCTCCCCATGAAGTCATAGGAATCCTTATTCCTGTGTTGTTCGGTATCTTGTTCGACGAAGTCCAATTTCCTTTGGCATCCTATATCAGAATCAACGCTTTCGTCCAGAATTATTTCTCCATTAAAGTCTCCAATTTATTTTTTCAAATCTTCCTCAGTGATTGTAGCCTGTTTCTACCGGTTACACAAGCTTGTTGCTCCCCGCAGAGTTTCATCTCTTTGAAGGTTTTATCCCCAGTGGATTTTGCAATTTATTTTTTGCAAGTCTTATTAAGTTTTGGCTTGGTATTTGATCGGCTTTTCGATTAGCCTTTCCCCGGTGAAACATTTAATCATGCATCATTACATTGCATCCTCAATGTATAATTTTCCATTATCTTTTGGAATTTTACTCTATAGAAAAATTTCAAACCATGCATGGAAACATAAGCTTTTATTGCCACTATGTTCCCCAGTGAATCTGCTAACTTCGGATCATTTCTCCAGTGAGGCCTCTATCCTCAGTATTTCTATACTAGTATCCTGATAGTCATGCAATTTGGTTGAGTGTCTACTCAATGTTGTGGTTGTAGCCCAGTTTCTCTCTGGTGCAATTTCATTGGTTTTGTCTCTACTACCTTTGTTGGTTCATTTTGATGTCCATCAACATGCCTTTTGAACGTCAATTTTGTCCTGATGATTGTTTCAGCAAGTGTTTTGGAAGTACGCTCTAACCATTTTGCTTTGGGTCGAGTTTTGTCTTGTCGCCTGTGCATGAAATCCAGTTGTTGTCCTGGTACTCATCTAGTTTATTTCGTCTAACTAGGTTCCATGAGTCGAGTTTTATCTCGTTTTGTTTCTTACTCCTGGGATTCTTTCAGTTCCATCATATTGTTTATCTCGGGTTGAAACCTTTCCCCTTTTACTCTGTAGATTCAATCAGCTTCGTCTACTGTCTATCTTCGGTTGGGATGGCTCTTTTATAACTATTGGGTTCAATCAGCTTCGCTACTGTCTATCTTTTAGTTTGAGAACAACATGTGCTCTGAGAAACATGCACTCTCATCACTTTGCTATGGGTCGAGTCTTGTCTCGTTTCCCGTGTGTGAAATCCAGTTGTTTTCCTGGTACTCATTTCTAGAAAGTGTTTGTTCTTCTAGTTTTATCGAGTCGAGTTTTTTCTCGTTTGATGTCACTCCTTGGATTCAATCAACATCGTCTACTGTCTTCTTGGCTGACCGGTCTCTTTCATACCTTCGGTCTGTCACAGTTTTTACTATTTACCCCAGGTTGAGACCAGCAGCTGTCCCTAGAATCACGCACTCTAGTTACCTTGCTTATAGGACATTTTTGTAGTTGTCCTATTGCGTACATTTTCAGATTCTAGTTTTGTCTAGTCTTCTGATTTGAGTGTCATCTCATCTATATCATGGTCTGCGTTACAGTTTCGTCTTATCGTATATCTTTGGAAGGCTAATAGTCATTAGACATTCCCGCTTGTTGAAGCATTATGTTATTTGGCTTTTCTATGAGACCAATTTCATTTGGTATCCTCTAAGTCCAGCATTCTCTGGCTCTTTTTGGAAAGTTTCACTCTTCTTCTCAAGAGCGTAAATTTTCTGGTTCTTTTGTATTCAATCCTCTTCCACTTTGAACGCTCGAAGGTTTCCACCAGATCTCGCTTATCAAGTTTAAGAAGATTGAATAGGGGCAGCTGTTGCACCCCAAAATTTACCCTCTTGATTTATGCTTATGTTTCATCATAAACATCATATTGCATTACATTGATACATTGTGATAGGATCAAAGCTCTTTGGGTTCTCAAGACTCCTACAAGCTAAGGAGGTTGATTGTGTTAGCATACCCTTCTGAGGGAGTCCCAAATTCTCATACCTGTGGATCTTTCAAAGTCACAAGATGTATTATATCTCAAGATATCTCATTTGTCTCATTGATCCCTCAAGAGTTGAAGTTTTGCAAAGGATTGGTGAGGAATTCATCTATGGCATTCATCTGATGAAATTGGGGTTTTCTCCGTGAAGTTTGAAGTTCGGATGAGTCAATTTCTTGAAATATCATCTTCTTATTATCATTTGAGTTATCATGGTCCAAAGGATTGCTCAACACATTCAGAAGATTTGAGGTTTTGAAGCTTGATTGGCTATCTCCTAACACATGGAGCAAAATTAGGGTTTTGGGTAAATCAGGATTTCTCCAAATTTTTCACTCAAACTTGATTTCACTTGTTTCTATATGTTGTTGGATATCCATGAGTGAACTGTTGGGGCTCAATTTTGAGTAGAAGCAAGACAATTGATCACAAGGGGCAAAATAGTCATTTTGGTCAAAATAAGTCAAAGTCAGGAGTTGACCAAGTGGACTTTTGGTCAACCATCAACTCAAGTATCATATTTTCATATTTCATGATCAAATTCACTATTGAATCAAGAAAGTTGAAGAATTTAGGGTTAACTTGTTCTTGAAGTTATTTGAAGTTTGAAATTTTTTCTAAGTGTCCACCCTATGAAACTTTGACATGTCATAACTTTCTCAATTTTTATCCAATGGTTGCATACCAAACCTATCTGAAAAGCGTGGAAAAAATCCTACAAGTTTGCCAATGTGTAAAATTTCTCAAAAATGCACCATTTGAGAGATATTTGAGTTAGAAGTTTCATGCACAAGTTTTGAGCAAAGCTGGGCAAGCATGCAATTTCTGGGCATTTTCTGCATGTACTTTTCACAAACAGGTGGTGGGCATAATGTTGAGGCTTATATCTCTTGATTCAGATGGAATTTGGGAAAACCACTTCGTGCATTTTGAAGTATGCCATGAGACCTTTAATTGGAACTTTGAATCACATCATTTGGTTCAAAATTGAGTAAGTTACAAAGCTCACATATGGAGGTCATGAGGCTGACTCCATGCACAACCATGTCGGCCAGAGCGCGCGCGCGTGTGCCCAGAAATTTGCCTTGTTTGTGCATAACTTCAAACAAGCATATCTCACTCATTTTAGCTCCATTTTCAGTGAACCAAAGCTCATTTTAATCCTCATTCCAAGAGCTATTGATATGCCTCAAAAGCCAAGAAATGCATGAGCCATTTGTGAGAAAATTGGAGGAGAAAAAGGACATGCAAAGCTGTTTTGTGCAAAGGTGTGTTTTGTACATTTTTGTGCTGATTTTATAAGTTTGTTTTAAGCAAGCATGGCCAGGACTCGAAGCAAGCAAGCCAACACGCATCCTTTGCCATAAAAAGCCAAACATTTTGGGCATTTTTTCACACACTCATGCCATGCACCATAGTTATTTTTTCTATATCAAGTAAGGCTGAGGATTAGATCATGTGAGCATATTTCACCACTCACCCAGCTCATCAAAACGCAGCCAATAAGTGTGTGAAGAGGCATAAAACGCAAGCACTCAAAAGATGCCATTTTTATCATTTTTTTCTCCCAACGGATTTATTGATAAAATACTGATGTACCCTCTTGATTATGTGCACATTATAAGTTAGAAGCTTCCTATTTGCATAGGAGCTCTCTCTCTCTCGTTTCCAGCTCCAAAAATTGCTCTGCATTTTTCATTTTTCTCATACTTTGAAGTGGCTGCAAATCGTGTTTGTAGAGGATTTTCTTCATCATTCAAGCTTCATTGAGGATCCAAGAGCAAGTTGTTGGTATTTTCTCTTCAAATCCAGAGGCATATTTGGATTTATTTTTCAAATCAAGAGGTAACATTCAAACTTCAAATCTGGATTTCTTGCTTGCAATTGATGAATTTGAGCTTATACATGCGTGGTTAGCTGGCCAAACAATAGGTTTGATGTATAATTGCATCTGTTTTTGAAGCATATTGCATAGCATGAAGTTCTGAAAATCCAGATTTGGATGATTTTCTTGATTTTCTCGCTCTGATTTCTTAATGTATGGTGGACCATTTGATTTTTTACAAGTTGTGTGTTGTAGCTTGCCATGTGATCTTCATTTAGAGCTTTGAATTACTTAATTTGGTTGAGAAATGAGTGAGATAAGATTTTTAGAAGTAGCATGCATGAAACTGCATTCACACGCGTTTAGGGCATGAGCTGGAGGTTGAAGATGATGCGTGGCATCATCTGATTGGTTCCTTGCATTTTTAAATTTCATTTAATTATTTTTATAATTAGCATCTTTGATCAATTTATTTTTAATTAAAACTTGTTGTTTATTTACTCATTTTGGTACTCGGTTATCCCTAGTTTTGTTGAGATCTCCTATTTTTTTCTCAATTGTTACTGATGTTGTTGAGGCATTTTGGTGACGGTTGACAAGTTTATTCTCCTCAGGCAATCCTTCCTTGACCCTGTAGTCAAGGTATTTTATCTAGCTTTGGTATCCCACGTAGGGAAAATTTTTGGGGTTCTCTGATATTCAATCCTTTTCCACCTTGAACGTTCGAAAGCTTTCAATCATTCTCACCTATCTGGTTTAAGATGATTGAATAGGGGCAAATGTCGCACCCCAAAATTTACCCTATGTTTATTCACATCCTTTTTTCTCTAAACCACTACAACGACTGTTTCCTACGGAAAGCCATATCAATCCCTCAAAATTCAGTTGTTGGGTCTTAAAAGGGATTTTAATAGATAGTACGTGCTCTAAGCTTTCCAACGATACCAACTATGCCTAAATCGGAGTTACGGTCGCAAAGATATGACCAAAACAATTTTCAGAAAATCACCTTCTATTTTTATACAAAATGTGTCGATGCATAAGCTCATGTGTCGGCTCATAGCTTAAAATTTTCAATTTTTCACACAGTATGTGTCGACGCATAGGTCGTATGTGTCGACCCATAGCTTTAAAATTTTCAATTTTTCTGGTTTAACACAGTATGAGTCGATACATACTCTCTTGTATTGATGCATAACCACTTGTATTGATGCATAGACCATATGTATTGATGCATAACCACTTGTATTGATGCATAGACCATATGTATTGATGCATAACCACTTGTATTGATGCATAGACCATATGTATTGATGCATAGCCTCTTGTATTGATGCATAGACCATTTGTATTGATGCATAGAAAGTATGAGTCAACTCATACATTATTCCAAAACTTGTTTTCTTAATTTTCCTCAGTATGTGTCGATGCAAGCTTCATATATATCGATACAAGGCATATATGCATCGACACAAGACCTTATGTATCGATACAAATACCAAACAGAACTGAATTTACTATGTTTTGATGTTTATGTATCGATGCAAAATGGCATGTGCATGGATATATGTATTGATGCAAGATGGTTTTGAAACCCTTTTGTATCGACTCAACGAACGTATGAGTCGACTCATGCTTGCTTGGATCAAAGTTGTGGATTGGAATTATGGATTGAATTGAAATTATAATTGAATGCATATTCTAAGCAACACTTCACCATGATTTGTCTTAACTATTGATACTAGTTTATGGTAAATTTGGTCTCTAACTTACGTTTACAAGTACTACGGCGAAGAAGATTGCATTAGTAGTAAATCAAGAACTCAAATTGATATAATTCTCCACTTTTGTATTCATGAAAATTTGAGAGTTTTCAAATTACTCTAAGTTTTATTATGCAAGAATGCCCATTTACAAAGTTGGAATCAAATTCTAAACTCAACATCCAATTGGAAAATTATCTTTCTAATTCACTTCAAGAAAACTTTCAAGTTTCAAACATGTTTGTTCACGATTACAAACAAGTTACAATACGTTATATATCCTAATCCTATTCTTTCCAATGAAGATCTTCGATATTTTCTTTTTGAATTTCCCTCCAAGTTTTCTTGATCCATCTTCAAGCCCTTTCTTCTCATCCAAGCTTTCCTCCTATCATCCAATTCTCCATGTTACATGAAACAAGAAAGAAAAATATGGTTAGCAATTATAATCAAGAAATTCAAAAAAGCATTCTATTTCAAACACATTATTAGGGTTTGTGTTAAGGAATCAGGTTAAGGGTTTTTGATTATGTTCAAGCGACTAAGCCTCAGAACTTTAAAGTTCATTCATCGGCCACAACCTCCTATTGCAAATCACAAACAAGGTTTGGTTCACAAAAGGAGGTGTGAAGAGGAAAATCAGAAAATAACATCATATTTTCCAAGGCAAGAAAGGTAAAAGTTTAGCCCAAAACATATTATCACAAGCAACATGCAACAGGCAGCATGGTTATCAGCAGCAGACAAAACCATAGCAGAAAGCAACACAGGCAGCAGGCAGTATGGTTATCAACAGCAGACAAAACCATAGCAGAAAGCAACACAGGATAGCAGAGCTAGCAGCAGACAAGAGAAAGCCAAAAATTCCAAGACATTAAAGCCATTTGCAAAAGCATAGCAGGTTTATGATTAAAAGTGGCAACAGAGGCAACATAGCAGCAGAGCTGGTATAAAAAAAATCAGGGTGCTAGTTCCAAAAGATGGTTCTAAGAACAAAATATAACAAGCAGAAGCCAAGTTCAAAAGGGGGGGGGCAATCAGAAAAGATATAACCAACAGATCCATCATTTACAAAATACCATAAACAACCATTACCCAGAATCATAAGCCAAAGTCACAAACCAGAACAGAAAAAACACAGCAAACAACCAAGTTCCAAACTAGAGAAAAGCCATCGTTCCTAAACCACAATCCAAACCCAAGCCAGTTCTAACACCAAGCCAACCATTACCAACAAGACATGATTCACAGAACATCAAAACCAAACCAAGCATACATCATTTTCCTAACGGTCAAACCCTTCAGATTGTTGTCTTTTCAGAAAGCATAAAGTTTCTAAACTGAGAACGAAGAAGAGGAAAAACTTAGACAATCTCACCAGAAAACACCTCGGAGGTGTCATCCTCAACACCATAAAGGGTAAGACACACAATCGAATGAAAACTTTTCCGATTCCGGCTATATCACTTACCATATGCAAAACCAAACATCAAATCGAGTATTAGAAGTAAAATGAGCAGGAAAACGAAAGAGATAAGTGAATCGGAACGCTTCGCCGCCGGGAAGGGAAATTTCTGGCGAGCTCCATGAAAGGGAGACAGAGAGCCATCGCGATAACGTGAGGACAGAGAGCAATCGAGAGAGATGAGAGCAGAGAGAGTTTCTCTATGAGTGAGAGATCTCTATGAGTGAGGATCGCGAGAGAGAGATGCGAGGGTTTCCATGAGTGTGTGAGAATGAGAGAATGAGAGAAAGATAGGGGTTTTCTTGTTTCTGTGTTATTTTTTTAATCTAATTAAGTTTTGTTTTAATTAATATTATGTTTAGGGACTAACACCGTGGTGACAAGTGTCACCACCTGGTTTTCTTTCTGATTTCATTTTTTTTAATTACCTATTCATCTTTTTTCCCTTTAAAAAAAAATAACACTCCATCATGACCGTCGGAGTATTTTGGAAAAGAAGATTCGACGCATCCGAAATACTAACACGTGGTGAACTTTTGTCGACCAGCCACGCAAGATCGATGGGTTTCTTCACGCACTTGGGCTATTCTCGCCCAACACCCCTTAATCACTGCAATATCAGGCCCATTTCTAAACTCTCATCTTTTAAATTATTTTATTTTTATAAATGATTTAATTTTTGTGCGATGTACTAAATAATAATTAGTTATGATAGTTTTTATTTGATGATTTATCGATTAAACTATTAGTTGATTTTTCATCAAACAGAAAAAATCATTTCTAATAATTATTTAAATTTCCGATTGTATTGTGTGATAATTGTCTGTTTATCCGCTCATTCGGTATTTATTCACCATTGTACACTTCGCACACAACCAACATTAAAATTAATCCGATCTTTCTTTGATTGGCTCATAAGCCAATTTCTTAAAGGGTCTCATAGTTGGGGATGGGCATGGCCATCCTCACGAGGTTAATTAAAGCCCTTGTTGCTTTAGTTTATCCTAACCCGAAAATAACATTGGTCCATATACCAATTTTCCATGCACTAGGGTCTCATAGTTGGGGATAGGAGCACCTATCCTCACGAGATTAATCAAGTCCACATACTTTAATCATAACCTGAATCATTCTTTCTCCTTCGGTCCGCAAAACCCCATCTAAAACACTTTCACAATTAATTTATAAAACTCGATCCAACGTCGAGTCTTCTTCTCAAACCTCGATCCAACGTCAAGTTGTTTTCAAAATGTTTTTCATAATAAACTTGGATGAAATATGTTTAAATCGTTAGATGGTAGCCTAATGTTTTAAACAAATTTGAAGTCTTTAGATTGTTGGATGGTAGCCCAATAAGATAAAACTTCTATCCATGTCAAAATACTTGAGCGGTATTTGTTTAAATTGTTGGATGATAGCCTGACGATTTAATTGAATTGGAAGTCTTTAGGTTGTTGGATGATAGCCCAATAAACTAAATACTTCTGTCCGCATTAAAATAATAAAGTGACATTCGTTTAAATTGTTGGATGATAGCCCGACGATTTAATCGAATTTAAAGTCTTTAGATTGTTGGATGATAGCCCAATAATTTAAATATTTTATCTCACTCGAAACACCATTTTCATAATAAATATTTTTCATGAGAGATGATGGGTTGAACTTGCTCGCCAATTTCGAGTACTTGAATCATTAGATGATAGCCTAATGTTTCCATATTTGTCATCCACAACTTAAAATCAACTCAACTCACTCAAATTCTTT
>CM038794.1:67734572-67838660 GCA_021764765.1 Vicia sativa
TTTTGAACATTGTTTGAGATGTATTTGATGCAGTGCGTGTGTTGTAGATGCATATGACACAAACTTTTGATTTTTGCGCTTGTACCCATCCGTGTACATTCTATTATGCCTTTCGTTTGGTTTTACTCCTTTCTTGCGAGATAATTTTGTTCGAATGTCTACGAACACGCATTCCTTTACTTGTGCAGAATGCGTGTACATTCTATTGTCTACTTGTGGTTTTACTCCATTCTTGCGGTACTGTCCAAATGCATGCGAGCGTGTGATTTCATCACTTGTACATGCAGTAAATTTTATTGTCTGGTTATTGTGGGTTTCTTGCAATTTTCAGTTCGAATGCATACGAACGTGCATACGATGCTTGTTTGCGTATGAACATGCATCCTATCGTCTATTTGTTCGGTTTACCCCTTTCATGCGGTGCTTACATCATTTGTGTATGAGCGCTCAAATTGATATTTGTTTTGGCGTCACGAGCGATCGCTTTGCTATTTTGTTTGGATTGTTCTCTTGCGGTTTATTATTTCGGATGCGTACTAACACGCTCGAGATGTTACTGATGCCTCGTGCATTTCTCACGGTTTACTTTTATTGCATGGATGCGTGCTTGAAGTTTTTGGGTATTTTTAGCTCACTGCTCTCTGATTTGGTTATCCATTTGGTACTAGAAATCCCTTGTTTATCGCATTCTTTTCTTTGTTTTCCTAGATATCATGAGAAGTAAATGTTTACCGCTTTCTTTGCCATGATAAGGATAGGAGAATTGGGCCAAAGTCGTTGTTTAAAGACCGTAGCTAGGCATTCCATAAGTGTATACGGTGTGTTTGGTTTGTTTAAAATCCTCCACCGTTAGGGAGGTAATTTTCGATGGTGTTTACATTTGTGCATGCATTGGTCAAGGTGGTTAGGCAACGACATGGAACCACCAAGAAAAGTCCCACTATTTTTATATTTCCTCCTATATGTGATGATATGATGGGCTGCGGAAATGGTCCGCAATCGACCCCACACATTCTAGCGTGTGAGCTCGGCCACCTACGAATCGTGTTGCTTCCTTTCGAGTCAACAATAATAAAGCTGAAAGAGTTCCCTATTGGATCTCCACTCTTTCTAGGGTTGCATTTATTCTTTGAGGTCGTATCATTTTCTCATCACATTTGACAATTCATGTCATGCGGTGATACCACTCACGGAATCGGAATATGATGGTTCGGGTTGCTTCGACCTCGGCTTGCTATTGTATGTTATGGGACGTCCTCCTTTTCCCGCTTCTATGAAATTTGTTTGTGCATTGCATTGTGTAGTGTTTTATATTTGGCATTAATTTTGGTAAAACTAGGATATGACAATGTCTTGGTGATGTAATGACATTCGAGTTGAAGATAAATTACGCATGAGAAGGATGTTTAAATCTGTTCAGATGGAAGCTAAATCATGTATGGAATTCGCGGAAGATTGGTGATGTCATAACGATGTTATGACATTTGTGTGACATTCTTGTTATGAATCCTTTCGAGAGAGTTTCGGAAGTTTGTTGAGTTGTTTTTATTATGCTTTATGATTCATGCTCACGTGGCTAATTGGTTAATCTTAGTTAAACCTAAATTGGTTGTTAAAAAACAAGTCTTTAGGATTAATTAAGTGAACCCTAGTTATTATATGAGCCCAGCGAAGTTTAAGGGCGCTTCTATAAAGAATAGAACCCTTACTCTGTTGTTGCCCTCTGGTTTGTATTGAAGATTTAGCAGGTTGTAATTTGTGTAATTAGTTACTCTTGTGAGCTAAGCAATTATCAATTGATAAGTGCTTTGGACTAGAGATGGTTGTTTATCACTCAAAGCTTTGAAACACGAGTGTTGTGTCTCTTGATTAAAGCTTTGAAGCAAAATCAAGTTTGTTTATTGAAGGTGTCTTCACAATTCAATTAATCAATAGTTGATATCACTGCTTTGTGATTGAGGGGAGTGAGTAGGAACTGGTCTAAGTGGGACTTAGATTGAAGTTGCATTGGGTAGGATTTAAGTGAAGAGATAAGTTTGGGTTTATTCACGAATTAATTCTACTAATAGTGAATTTCCTCCCGGCTGGGTAAAATTTATTGTGTTCTTTCACTCTTTGTTTAAATTTACTATGTGAATTGTTAGCAGTGTGGAATCTTGTGTCATAACATTCCTGTGACATCACGTATCTGCTGCCGAAATTTCACATTGTTTGTGTGCTTGCCAAAACACTTTATTGCTTCATCCATCTGCATCCCTTGGTTTTACAATCAAGACGGATATAGGATAGCATTCCCTTAGGACCGCTCGATTAGGATAGCTCTCGAGCCTAAACATTAGGATTTACATCCTTGACATGTTAACATAGGTAGGGATTCCCTACATCTCAACCATAGGCCCATTCTTTGCATGCCAACATTAGGGTTAGTACTAGTTAGTATTCCCTCTTGTTTTGCTTCTCCCTTTTTTGCATCCTTGCATGTAATACAACTAACACTTGCTTTCTTTTTCTTTTGAAAATCAAAACACTTAATGATGGTTCATAACTACTTTCTTAAAGTAAAAGTAACCAACCAAGACAAACTCTTTTTTCGTTTTGAGAGCATTTTCTTTTGTGTTTAAAACCTTTTCATAAGTAAAAAACATAAAACCACTAAAACAAGTCGTCGAACTACGACTCACGACTCCATTACTGCGAGGAATCGTAGGCATCTTGTCACGGGCTCGGTCGAGCAAAACTTTGTAAAACATCCTTCTTTTCCACTTGGTTTCTCTATTTTCCTTTTCTTTCTCATGCATTTTAGCGATTAAGAAATAGATAGATATAACATACCCCTTAGATAAATATAAGTGGATACCGTGAGCACTACTGGCGTGTGTGGGTTCTAATCCCTTAGTCTTCGCGTCGGGACTCCTTACCCTAATCTCTCGATTGCAAGACCATGATTTCTTCCCTCTGGAGTTTACTCGGTGTTCCCTTTCTCTTTGCAATATAAAAACATTTGATGCCGACTCCATTGATACATCCTATCGGTGGTGTTCATCAAGCGATTCGGTTGTCAACTCCACTAAGGACGGATTGACCTATTCTTGTCCGTCTAGGAGTCGATCCTAGCTTCCTTTTTCTTTTCTATTGGGTGTTTATATATTTACTAGAAGTTGGCGGAATATTGTGGCGTATCATCTCTTGACCTTTGATGGTGAAGCCTAAACCGATCTTATTAGATTTGAAAGGAAGATCGGGAGTGACCCCAAGTAATCTTGCCTCCTTCTTCAACTGCGGCTTGAACATCCTTGGCGAGGCCATTCTAGGTGGAACTTGTGTCTTGAGGAGTGGGAGATTCCACAGGCATGACTGGGATTGTTTGAAAACTTAAGAGGTCTCGAGAATTCTCCTTCCATCTCGAGATATCGGAATGATGCAGGTGACCATATATTCTTCTTCACCACATCGTAACAACCTTCCCTTCTGGGTGGCTTACGATGCAAGGTGGAGGTAACTGGCCTTGCCCGTATCAAGGGCGTCCGTGAAGCAGAATAAAATGGACGGATGTCCATGACAAAAGTGGAATCAAAAGTCGGGAACCGACTTTAACGGAAGAGTGAGCTCTCCAAGTATTGTTCGCTTAGAACCATCAAAAGCTCTCACAACTATGTCACTGGGTTTCAGAACCAATCCTTCAACATCAAGTCGATCAAAATCGGTCTTGGTGGGATATTCGTGAGCCGGTATCCACCAAAACATGAGATATTGTAGTGCCCTTGCATTCCATGTGAGGCGTGCAAGGCTTTGTTGTGTTTCTTTCCGGCTGGAGTCAAATCAGCATCAGAGAAGCCTAGGCCGTTGTTGGCAGCCAGGCTAGCAATACAAACTTCAAATTAATTAGTAGTAATGTCTTGTGGTACGTGAGCATTCTTCAGAAACTTCACCAAGGCTTAGCATGAGCCTTAGAAAGCAAAAGCGAGCAAACATGGAGATCTTGGGCCAGAGCTGTCCCAATTGTTCCACAACATTGTAGTCACTCTTCTTGATGATCTTGAATTTCCTCCATTTCTCGTTTGGAGGTGTCTTCAACTCTTCCTTTGGTATACAGGTGAGCGGGATGAGTCTTGGCTCTTTCCTCTAGTCTCAGGCGGTTCAATAAGTGGAATCTGTTGAGTCGCGATGTCTTTGGAGGAGATTTCGGAGAATACTCTTCGATTACGGTCACCTTACTTGATCCGTTGATGTTGTCAATGTCGGGAATGGTAGCTTCAACGTAAGATCTTCAATGGTCGGAGGGTCTTGCTTGGCCATGATAGTAAACCTCACTCCATAATTCCAAGGGATAGCTTTGTCGGAGGAATATGGAACCGGTGCAGGAGAAGTAATGATGAGAGGTGCCACTCTAGGCAGAGGATCGTGAGAGGAAATCCTTATTGTTAACATCGGCATAGTCTTCTGGAAATTGTCACCCCATCCGGTCGCCTTAACATCTTCATAGGAATCTTGTAGCTCTCAGGCAATTATACTTCACCATGTAATCAAACTTTCCACTTGGCGCCCAAGGTATCCCACACATTGAGTGCAGTTTCATTCACATCTTTGATCTTGATTTCTTAGACATGTCTTTGCAGTTCTCCACGGTGGTTTTAGGAATAGTATTTCACGGTTATCCATCATACCGAACCGTCTCCTCCCAAGCTGTAGTCGAGTGCAGATGGGCACCAAGACTATTCTGGGCATCCGGATTGACACGGCTTGCGGCAAATTCTTCTTAACGGTCATCGAGGAATGGTCGGTCATCTATGTTGAAAATATAAGGTTCTCGCCAATAGCATTGGAACTTACATCATGGTTAGGCATAGGCGCATTGATCATATTAGGAGTCTCAGCGGAGGGTCAAACTCAATGCCTTAGCTTCAATCATATCTTGAATCTTGTTCTTTAGAGCCCAGCAGTTGTCGATGTAGGTCCTGGGCTGTTGGAGTGGTAGCACACTTAGCATTAGGATTGTATCTCGGAGGAAGTGTTGATGTTTTGAGGAGGATCCTCCAAGTGTCGACTTCGCTTTCAACATGTGTTGCAAGGCTTGCGACAATGGCATCTTGATCTTCTGTCCTCGTGGCGCGTGCAGTTCAGCGTGTTGTCTCGTGAGGTTGTGTTGATGTAGGATTGGAGATCACAACTGCCCCCAGTTGAGCACGATCGGTCTTGGCTCGGTTTTGTCCATACACGGCGGTGGCTTCTTTCTTACCACCAAAATATCTCTTGACATTTGATGACGACTCTACATGAATCTTTCCGCTTTTGATTCTAGCTTCAATGTGTTCTCTGTCAATATCATTCGGTGAATCCGTGAAGAATTTCAATCGATGATTGAAGAATGGGCTGTCGGTGTTCCATAAACATATCAACCAACTCCCTATGGGACAAGGGTGGTTGAACTCACTGCTAGATCTCTCCATTTCGAGCATACTCTTTGAACTTCTCATCACGACCCATAGACATGCTCTGTGTGTTGCATGCAGTGGGTGCCAATTCAACATTGTACTCATATTATGCAGAGAAAGCATCGCTAAGTCACTCAAGTACGGATACGGTCATTTCTAGTGATAATACCACTCCATTGAGTTCGGACAAACTCTCTTGAAAATAATGCATCCACAAGTTTCTGTCATCAGTGTGGGGGTTGATCTTTTGAACATAGGACTTCAAATGCAGCTTCGGACAAGAAATGCCATCATACTTGGCCAAAGTTGGAGCTTTGAACTTGGGAGGAATCACCACACCAAGGACAAGGCTCAGATCATCAAAATTCAGCCCTGACATCTTCAGGTTTTCCACAGCATTCAGACGGTCTTCAAGTTGCATGTATTTGTCATCTTCATCAGAGTACTGATCTTCAAAGTCTTCTCCTTTCTTCTCAGGCTCACGCTGATCGTCTTCGTCATTGCCCTTGACACTCCCCTCAATCTTGACACTTTTTGAGAGGTCTATCCGGTGACCACTTTAGGACCACCTTTGTAACGTCTGCCCATGTTGAGAACACCAACGACCCTCTTCTTTCTGTTGATGAGCTTCTTCAGATCTTCTTGGCCTTGGACCAAGCTGGTGAACATCTCTGGGCCCAGCATTCGAGCACGGAGAACTTTGACAGTCTGTTCAAGAGCCATTTCTGCTAAAATAAATAGCGAGAAAATGAGAAAGCCAATCTTCAATGTACCTATTATGAGATTTTATGCTATGATATGCGATGTTTATGCAAATGCAATGCATTGTTTTCAAGGACCTTAAGTTTAAATTTGTTAAACAAGCATGAACAAACATTTATTAGTTCTCTTTTTATTCTTTTTTTTTAAGTACAAAAGATAGTTCGAACAATAAAATAAAAGAACAAAAATCCTAAAGCTCTAAGTCTCCATGGCGCTTCCTCTTGGTGCGAGATAGGCGTTGATGTTCGCTCCTCGTGAAGTAGCTTGGTCAACTCTAATACCTTAACTTCGCGCATAACACTGAGCTTGAATGTATCCCTTTCTTCTTTTAGTTGAATCCGGGATCTCTTCAAGTCTTCAAAATCGGTAGGCATGTCGGGATGGAGAATAGTATAGGATTAGTCACCTATAGCAACGAGGTTCCATAATTCTTGGTAGAAAGGCGTGAATGACATCATGAGGGTTTGAGCTCGAGCTCGCACCCATTTGAGTGGTTCCCAAGGAATGGATTTTGGTGTCCCAAAGTCTTGGTATCGTCTTCTTTACCATGCCTTAGCGTGTATGAACCTTAAGTCGGTGATTCGAGATCGTGGTTGTAGTCGAACACAATATCTTGGAAGCATATCATGTGGACCATCTCTTGAGCATAACCAACTGACGTAGAGCTAGAGAAGGGTTGTAAGTAATACCTCCCTTATGCCAAGGAGTGGTACATTGAGAATTCTCCACACTCAGCGAATGTGAAGTCCTTTTGAGAGAAAAGGCACCAGGATATCTGAATGAGAGGTGACATTAGTATTTGAGACCACTTCAATCTTTGCTCGTTCTTCAAAGCGATGGAGGAAGGTGCGAAATAAACCACCTAAAAATAGCAGTCGCAACACATGAGAGTTCCTTGTCTTTTGATAATGCAGTGTGGAGAGAATGTAGGATGTCTCCAGTAAAGTAGGCAGGGATTGCAGTAAGGAATAACTTGATGGCATTGATGAATTGATCCGAGTTAGGGAATAGAACCAAACCATAGATTAGCAAGGCCAAGATGTCTTCAAATGCATGGAAACTCATAGCTTTGAGGAATTCTCGGGCTTTCTTTACTAGGAACTTGGCAAGTAAACCCTTAACTCCACTTCTTTTTTCCCAATTGGCTTCAATGTAAAGCTTTAGGTGTAATCTTGATGTGATGTCTTCGTACCTAGGAACCTTTTCTAAGCGGTGAATGGCATTTGGTCAAGAATAGGTATCCCAAGTAACAGAACTCTTCAAAGTAGGAACCAAGCGATAATCTAGGAATGTAAAGCAATGGTGTTTGGATCGAAGCTGGAATAAGACGTGCATCATATCTTCTTCAAAACCGGAGATAACCAAGTCAAGCAGATAACCATGTCTTTTGATGAACTGAGCATGGTTGGGAATCTCTGAAACCAAATCTTTGAGTCGAGAAGGCATACCCATGAAGTTGATTGATAGTCTTTCTAGAAGCCATGATCCTACAAAGCAGTAGCAAAGATAAATCCTAGGTCCTTGAAATAGTTAGAGATGATATGCAATGCGATGATGTCATGATGTCATGTTTACTTACACAAACAATTCACATAATGAGCATAGGTTTAAGGCTTGCATGAGGTATAGGTGATTACCCACCAAAAGTTTGAGTTGGTTCATCTGTCCTATAATAGTAACGGGTTCTAGGAATCTCATATCATTGATCTTTCGTGGCGTTTATTTCAATCGACTACCAGTGGTTGACGAAAATATCCCAAAAGTTTGATCTTAATGGCGTAGCATCGGTATCAAGCAACCTTAATCGCACCAAAGCGGCCATCTCACTACCTTCAATGGCCAAGATGGGTCAATTAAGGTTCTAAAAGTTGAGTTAGTCTTGATGACACCACGTAGAAGCCAAATACTATCCTCACTTGGAAATGAAGAGTCGGGACATCAAAGTGTCACACTAACGTAGCCATCATGTTGACCGTTTCGGTATCGCCTAACGATCGCGACGATCTAATGCTACTTACCTAAAGGAAACCGGATCGGGTGTAGGATCCCCACAAATATAATACCCATGAAACCCTTAAAGATAAAGCAAGCAAGTCAAGCGGAAAGCGTAAAGGTGATCTAAAATCCCTAAAGCGGTCGCGATTACATGTCTGGTGAGCCGACTTTGAGATATTTTATATCGAAATGTGCGGATAGCAAGAGTCGCCACCGACATTTCTTTTATCCAATTAAGGGAAGGTGAAAAGAACAAGAAAAGACCTTCGTTAGATTACGAGTAAGGAGAAGGTTATGAAAAGGAAGGTATTAGCACCCTTTCCATCCGTAGTTATCTACGGGCTCTTAGTTGCTCTTAGATCATTTTTTTAAAAAGTGCTTTACGTGTGTTTGAGAAAATGTTTTTGAAAAGGCATTTCGCTTTGACTTTGTAATGATTCGTGTAGGAATGTATACAAAGTGTTGGAAATGTTTCGTTATGAAAAAATTTGAATTTTGACAAAAGTGTGAGGTGTGAAAAGTATTTTGATAGAGCAAGCAACTAAAGTCTTATTACCTACTCAGAATGGTTGTTTTCGTGTTGTTTCGTTCCTTTATAATAGTTCTATCCATACCATTAGTTGGTAGGTAACCTATAATTGGATGTAGAGGGACATTCGAAGGGACATCGAATGGTCATAGAAGGCAACTTGTAGGAAGTATCCTAGCACATTCGAAGGACTATCATCATTTTCGTAGCGACGATCAAGGGTCAAGATCATGTATTCGTGGCGACATCATGGGTCTGATCTTTGTATCGAAGGGACTATGATGATTTGTTTTGAAACAGCGATGCTAGAATACCTCTACGTTCGAGGACTTGACCATTTGTATTCGTAAAGGCAACAAGAGAATTACCCTAAGGGGTGCATGTGTGAAAAGAGTATATTGATTTCAGATATTTTATCTTGGCATTATGAGTGATCTATGTCCAATTTTATCTTGCCATACACGCCTAGTTACTAGCAGTTTATAGGGTGCAAAAAGTAAATTGCGGAAATGTAAAGTGCGGAAAGATAAAGTCCTACGCTATTACATGGCTTTGGGGAAGTTACATTATAGGAGTGCAGAAAGTAAAAGTCCTAATTAAACTATTACATCCCATGAGCAGTTACATAATTGAAAAAGAAAAGCAAGAAAAATCATCCGAAACGTTACAACCTGTGAACAGATACATAATCGGAAAACAAGAGAAATTGCATAAGAAGAAAATGTTAGAAAAAGCATGATTTTTGAATGAGGAAAAAGGTTTTTGATTGGTAATGACAATAATATGATAAGGTAATTTTTTGGTAATTTTCTGAGTTGATTACTATATTTAAAAACAATTAAATGTCAAGTTAATGATTAATTAGCAATTAAATAAAATATGCATGCAAAAATATTAATTTTAACATTAAAAATTAAATAAACATTTTTGATAATAATGCAAAAAGGAAAAATATTTTTGTGATTTTTTAAATGCATGATAAAATTAATTAAAGATTAATTAAATTAGATGAAAATATTAAAAAAATAGAAAAATAGTTAGTTTTGCAAAAGTGAAAAGAATGGTCTTCCAGGATTGAACTAGAGACCATCGGGAAACTCCGCCCCTTGCCTTTACTTGAGCCAAAGTGTGTTTGGTGTTTGAAAATTGGAATCGTGGCATTATATACGTAAGCGTGTCATGGTTTCTAATTTTCAGCGCCGATCGTGACAGGGCCCATGTTGAATGGAATGGGCGAATTAGAGAGCTCGATCGCGCCACGCAAGCCTTCACCGATTCAACGGCAGCGGAGCCCTAACTCGGTCGTCTTCTCGCACATATTTCCAAACACAAAATCGTGGAATCAAAGGCTAAGGTTAAGGCTACCCTCCCTAAATCGGTGCAGAATCCAATGGTGATGTTCGTTTTCCTTGAATCGACCTACAACTAGGGTTTGAAGCTAGCGGTTCTAAAAACCTAAACATGGCAAAACGTGTTTCAGACGTTCAAGCTTCAAAACGATGGTCCAGATCTTACCTATGGCACCTCATGAACACGATGGAATGGTTAGTTTCGATTTAAACACACAGATAATAAAAATTCAAATTCAAGAAAAATATGATTATGTATGTTCATGTATGGCTCGATTCAGTCAGCTTCGACCATGGTTCTTGCTGTGTACTTACTCTACAATACCTCGGGAACACAATGGGTGCTCAAATTGGATTGAAATTTGAGAATAGAATACGATTTTGCCAACTTTGAAGAATTTTTTTGAAAATAAGGATTGCTTGTATGGGCTAGGGTTTCGTTCTCTTGTACTGTGGATGTGTTGTGTATTTATAGAGTGAAGAATTGGAGCAAAAAGAAAGAAAAAAGATATGCCATTCAATGCAAAAATAATTTCCTTTCAAATCAAATCAAATCTTTTGAAAATTTGATTTTCCCTTCCATGTAAGAGCTAGCACAAAATTGGCAAGTTGTATGGGCTATCTTGGACCTCAAGTTTGATAAAAATCCAACCCAATTGAAAATATACCTTGTTTTCATATTTTATTTAATTTAAATTTGAATTAAATGCTTTTAAATTCAAAAATAAATTAAAAAAATAAAAATTAGGTCAAGGCATCAATAGGTCACAAAGAATATTATGATCAAGTTTGGATCATAAAAATATGAGCCCATTTGGAAAAATTGGATTTTGACAAGTATCTCTCTTTGTGCAATTGTCCAAAAATGCCCAACTTGTACAAGGTGTATTTTGCTCAATTTTCCACATTTTTGAGTGTTCTTGGACTTTTTAGAAAGCTCTAGGTGTCCTCTAAACAACCTATTTGGTTTCATCTCAATTGCAGTTTCCATGCTCAATAAAACGTCATTACAAAAAGTTGACGTTTTGTTGACTTTGAAAAGGACCTACTGTAATATTTTGATCCATACCTTCAAAATGAAGCATTTTTTGACCATGCTTGTCAGACATGAAGTTGTAGAGAATTGAATTTCCTTCAAAATGAGAGTTGGTGGAAAAATTTACGAAAGTATGAAGAAGTTATGCTCAGTCAAAGTTCAGTTGACTTTTCTCTAGGAAACACTAATTTGGAAAGTTTGACTTTTGAGCAAATCTTGAGTTTTCCTGATGAATCATGATCAACCCTTGATCCAATGATGAATGTGACTTCAAAATGAGGATGTTGACCAAAAATCATGAAGTTTGACTGTATGTTGACCACAATTGACTTTTGTCCAATCTGTTGATTTCCAACCATCGAGCAATTATGCGAAACTTGACTTATAAGGCTTGAAACTTGACAGGGAGAATCTTTGGAGTATAGGAGGAGGCATGATGACCATTGGAGATGTTGGAAGTCCATCTTGATCTGAGAATTTCCAAACCCTAGTTTGGGTTGATTGTCTAGGTGAGGGTTTGTCTGATCAACCCTTGAGGAATCCTTGAGTATGGATGTATGAAATGTTTGGAGGAATAGGAGGGCAAATTTTGCGGTATGACACATATGCAAGAAATCAATGTGAGCAAGTCATGCTACATAGAAGTATCGAAGGCTCATCTCAAGTCTAAGTTATACATTAACACAAACACTTGGAATGCATATGCAATGGATTTATGTATAATGCACAATGTGTAGTGATCAAGATGCTTTTGAACATACATGTCGACACACTTTCGAATGCAAATTATGCCTCAAATCAACATGAATCAATTCAATCCAATCAATATAAATGCTCTCTAATGCATGAGCATAAAATAGATGATGCAATATGCATAAATTTTTGGTCTAGATGCTTGGTGAATTCAAATGCACAAGAGTATATGCATGCTAAGTACAAAAATCCTCACACCGACACAAATAACGTTAAATCCAATTCAAATCAAAGAATTCAAGAATGAAAGTTCTCAAATCAGAATCTACATTGAATTTGCATGCAATTTTAGTGTTCAATTTCAAGAAAATCTAAAAGTCAATAATAGCTTAAAATAAGTGCTTAATTGAACTAAACACCTACTTGAACTTGAAGTTTGAATCAAATTGAAGAGGAATTCCTTGTGCTCTTCAAAGAAAATACCAAATCAGCACCGAGTTGATGATAATCCTTAGATTTGACCTTGAATTCTTGAAGAAACTTGAATTCTTCAATGGAGAATTGAAGGTCGATGGTGGCTGTGGTGGTTGCTTGGAGAGAATGTTGAAGTTTGAAGTTTGCTCTTCAACTTTGCCTTGTTTTTTGAGAGAGAATTGGAGAATGATTGATAGTGAAAATTAAGCAAATGATTGTGTTAATGTGATTTGTGAAGGAAAAAATCTAGTTATAGTCCTAGGAGTTGGGCCTAAATCCAATTATCAAGCCTAAATCATGATTATCCGAATAATTTGCGTAATTAATGCAAAATAGCCAAATTCATGCGGAATTTGAAGTCAAAATATAAACAAAAAGTGTTCGGAATGCGATTTTGTTTGCATGAATCAAAATTTCGACTTGATCGGGTGAACAGTTAAGGAGATATGAATTTTTTGAAGTTTCAGCACAGTTTTCAAGCTACTGACACATGCAAAATTTTCAATGCGCTCTTTAGAGAAAAGGCCTCAAACGAGGGTCTTTTGACCAAAATTTGCAAATAAGTATTTCTGAGACAATTGAAGCTTACACATTTTTTTAACTTTTGGCACTGGTCCCACCTTGTTTCGATAAAAATCAAGCGAGATATGATTTTTCGAAGTTCGCGTATCCGATGAAAGTTACTCGGTTCAACTCAAAATCAACCCTAAAGAATAACATTCAGGTATTGATTGGTAAGGAATCAGCTCTTGAGTTACAAATAAAAGTCGAAGAGGACTTCGATACGAAATTTTAGAAATCGGTCCCGCTCAATTTTGAGTTTCCGGCTAGGAGATCGGACTATGTAGCATGCGAGCATGCGGTTCAACACTAAAATTCGATTTAATCCTTTGGAGAAGTCAATTTCTTTGGGGCCTTCCTCACAATCGGTTTCGGATTTCAAATAAAAGTTTTAGATAATAAAGAGGAACTTTACGGTTAAACATGATCGAGAAAATACCCTACAATTGAGATACCTTGGAATGCCCAAGCGCAAAACCCAAATTCACTTCAATGAGGAACAATGAATAAACTCCTTTCTTTGTTTGGCATTTGAAATACCTTGTACACAGTAACCTCATGATAAATGCTATGTATGTGAATACATGTATGTTTATGCAATCGAATTATAAGCCAGAAATACAGGAAAGAAGAGGGTAAATTTCGGGGTACAACAGCTGACCCTATTCAATCATCCTCAAGCTTAGGAGCAAGATTGGCGTATGCCTTTCGAGAGACAACGTGTGAGGTTATTGAATACCAAAACAGACTCAAAAATTTACGCTCTAAATCCCAAAAACTGCATCAAGGAATAGGTGTAGACTTTTAAAATTCCAATGAACCTCACTAGAGAAGAATATGTTGCGCACGAGCTTAACTGGTCCAGAGAAACAGAATAAATGTTGAATTGCGACGGTATAGGTGTAATCTTGACCTAAAAATTGGCATCTACCCAACTCGATCCACAATGCCGGGGAGAGGAAACAATGAAAGAACTAGATCGTTAACGGACTAATAACATTGCGCGAAAATAAGCTGGACAACGTGATACAAAAATGGAAGCGTCGATTAGGCTTTACAAAGAAGAAAAGTGTATTCTTGTTCTCAAAATATGACCCACAATGCTACGGGAGATGACATGTTGCTCAGATGTGTGGATAATGAAGCGTCGAAGATCATCAAAGAGATGCATGAAGGTGCTTTCAGGACCCATTCTAGTGGTCACACCATGGCCAAGAAGATACTGAGGGCTGGTTACTATTGGTCTACTATGGAATCATTTATACAATCATGCCGAGGTTTGTTACAAGTGTCAAGTGTATGCTAATAAAGTGCATGTTCCTCTATCCCGTTGAATGTTCGACATCTCCATGGCCCCGCAATGTTGGGCATTGATATGATTGGGAAGATTGAGCCGACCTTCTAATGGCCATCGTTTTATCTTGGTGGCTATAGATTATTTCACCAAATGGGTTGAAGCTGCTTCTTTTGCTAATGTCACCAAGCAAGTTGTAGCTCGTTTCATCAAGCACAATATCGTTTGCCGCTATGGGGTCCCTGAGAAAATCATCATTGATAATGGGTCCAACCTTAATAACAAAATAATGAAGGAGATTTGTGAGACTTTCAATATCAAACACCATAACTCCTCTCCATATCGCCCGAAGATGAATGGTGTTGTCGAGGCTGCAAATAAGAACGTTAAGAAGATTGTGCAGAAGATGGTGTTAACCTACAAGGATTGGCATGAGATGCTGCCCTTCACTTTGCATGGTTATCGTGCCTCATCGCGCACATCGACCGGGGCAACCCCGTTCTCCCTTGTGTATGGGATGGAAGCAGTTTTACTAGTGGAGGTTGAAATTCCTTCTTTGAGAATTATGAAAGATGCTTAACTCGATGAAGCTGAGTGGGTGCAAAATCAGTTAGATCGGTTAAACCTCATTGACGAGAAGCGTTTGGCAACTGTGTGTCATGGCCAAGTGTATCAGAAAAGGATGAGAAGAGCTTACGACAAGAGGGTGCGTCCTCAGTTTTATCAAGCAGGTGATCTGGTCCTTAAAATGAGAATCCTTCCTCAAGGCGATCCCAGGGGCAAGTGGACTCCGACTTATGAAGGACCTTTTGTGGTCAATAAGGTCTTCTCTGGTGGGGCAATGATGCTTACAACTATGGACGGTGAAGATTTCCCGCTCCCGATGAATGCTGATGTGTTGAAGAAATTCGTCGCATAACAGAGCTTGTTGGTTGTATGTGTAGTAGTGGAATGGATTATTGGTCATCTGTTACCACATTTCCATTTTCGTAACACTCTTTCATTTTTATGTTTTAGGTCAAACACCTCTTTGTAGGAGTTGCATCTTATTGTAAGTGCCGTTTGATGGCCAGTCTTCAATTAATGAAAAAGGGAAATTTCTTTGTTTTTATTTCTTGTAGTTTTAATTGTTTAATTTATAAAAACGTCCAATATTTTCGTGATAATTACTTGCATTTGAAAAACTTTGATGGTTCCCGCGCAATAATGATAATGGAAAAAATGAATAATATTGTTGGAATGTTTGTACCACTTCCTGGAGATCATTCATAAGCGGTGTATTTCAGGAGCCAATTCTGTTTGCCAAGCCATTTCATAATCTTTATCTTGCGAATTTTCACTCTTGTGTGGCAGAGAGGAGATTGAAGGTTCTCGATTGTAGTGTCTAGTTATTTCTCCTGTTCGTAGAAGATTCTTTCAGTTGCACGTTTTGGATGTTTATTCCATAAGATAGAAGATCTTTGGTTGACTTTGTTGGTGCAATTTCGCTTTGCAGTTTTCATCCTTTCTTTGGAAGAAAATCCCATAAATGTCACCGGGGCACTTTCGCTTGATTGAAGGCGTTTTCTCATCTAGAGATAAGGTTCGAGTTTGGATCGACTTGAAGGCTGTTGTGTCAGCGGATCAAAGAATCTCTTGTCCAAAAGTATCAAGATTGTAGAAAGTCATCGGAATCAAGAAGTCGGAAGAAGTCTAGTCTCCTCAGCGATGGCAATCTTGAGTTTCTTTAATGTGTTTCGTTTGCACTTTTGTTTGTTTGTTTAAACATTGCTATCATGTGGAAATTTGTTTACTTTTGAATAAAAATATTAATGCATTAAGTATGTTTGTCTTGAAGAAATCTTTGTTATCACGTACGCATTCGTTATTGCTCATAAAATGACTTGCTTACATATTAATGCCAACTTCACCAAGTCTTTTGCTTAGGCAAAGATTGCGGGGAGGATGATGATTCTAAGATGTCGGTCTTTAAATACATATGCTTTTGAGTAGGACCTTGTTGATGATGCACAGACCTTGTTTCAATTCCCAAACACCAGAGATATAAGGGAGATAGACCCTCGTTAACCCCTTTGAGCCTCGAAGTAGGAGTTTCTTTTCTATTCAGAGAAAAAGAAAAAAAACTCTTCTATCTAACTTGCGGCAGGGTAGATTTCAGTTAATTTGATCGAGCGTCCTGAAGAGTGAAATTAGAGGTACAACAATGGTTATCCTCCAAGAGGTGAGAAAGTCAAATTGTAGCGATCAACCTTGGTTATGGACATGGCATTCTTTAAAGACTCGAGTCACAATCACTTCCAACAAATTGAAAATGGTGTAGGGATCACATTTGTTACGAAAAAAAAGAAAAAAGAAATGAAAAATGATGAACAAAAAAAAGAGAAAGTCCGCTAAGTCGAACTTGGCAATAAGTCGCTTAGGCAAAAAGGAGGCCAAAGCTTTGGAGAAAAAAAGAGATTCTCAGTAAGAGAGCAAAGTCGTGTGACCAGACACCAAATTAAAGGTGAGTGGTTGTCGTGTCCATTAACCTTGTGGGTTCCTCGCGCATGTCCAATAAATCCTCAGCAGAAGTTGCCATACCATACCCTTTTAAGAGTTGAATGCTCGTATCAAGTTGATTGAATCTAGGATTGGAGAACATCACGAAGGGGGTGGGCACCAAATGTTTTGGGCCTAAAAATCTTTTTTTGAAAAAAAAAGAAACCGTGAACCAGGCCACGTTACAACCCTCAAAAGTCCTAACTGAAGCAGGGGTTCATTCGAAAGCATATTACGATAAGATAAAATTTTTGTGACTCCTAAATTGTGTGCTAGTTTTTGTGTTGGCATCGTATGTTTGTCTTGTCATTTCAAAAAAACAAAGAAGAAGAGAGAGAGAAAGTTTGCGTTTTTAAAAGTGTTTTGTTCACGAGAAGTCATGGTATTTTTCCATAAAACTTCAAGACTTACATAAGGGGTTCATTTGAATTTCCATTCTCATAATAAACATTTTGTCTATATGTGAAACAATTGTTTGACATCAAATAAGTTTGCACAATGAACATCGAAGAAGAATTTAATCTTGTCAAAGGAGAGGGTCCCGACTCTATGGAATCGAAAGCGATTTTATCGTGTTTCAAGAATTGATGATAACACAGGGCATCTTACCTTGAATCGATTTTATCTGTGTTTCTACAAGGATTCTCCCCAGTGAGTTACTTTATTTTAAACTTGGGGCAAGTTGGGTTCGATTGAATTGGTAAGATTGGTTATATGAAATATCCCCGATGACACCGAAGTCTCTACTTCTCCTCAGCAAGTCTCCCAAAATGAAGAAATTGTATCCAGATGATTCCCCAGTTTTACCTGAAGGTTGCCTACCCCCCAGTATCGTGAGGTGGAGAGTTTTGGCTGATAGGTTGTGATTAATAAGACTTCCTGATTAAGAATCTATATCCCCAACGAAGTTGTGTTATTGTCGTGCTCACAGAAGAATGTCTGTTCGAGGCGGAATGTTTATTGATGACTCCTTTAATTCCTCAGTCAAGTTGTTGCGTTTGGTATTTCTTATTCAAGAATTATCCCCTCTTCCCTAGTATATTAGTTATTCATCTGAGATTTCTTCTTCAAGAGTACTCCTTTCCCCAGCGAAGAAATTTTCTTTCATGGTCGTGGCACAATATTCTTCATTTCCCCAGTGGAGTTGTCCTCCTCGTTTCCCTAGTGGAGTTATCCTATATGAGGTGTCTTGTCTCTTCACGCCCGAATGAACTATTTGATTTAGATTTCTAATCCGAGAACTCTCCCATCTCCCCAGCGAGTTCGATCCTGTTGATTGGTGACAAGCGTTGTATCGCCCAAGACAGATGTTTTTGTGGGTTTGCATCCCACCTCACTTTCTATCGAGGATTTTCTCATCAAAGATCATTTGTGAATCTCCAGTTGAGCTTCTTAAAGCCATAGTTACCCACTCTCTGCAGGAGCCGTGTACGGAGTCTCTCCCATCATTGACCGAAGATTGGTTGCTCCCCATGAAGTCATAGGAATCCTTATTCCTGTGTTGTTGATATCTTGTTCGGCAAGTCAATTTCCTTTGGCATCCTATATCGAATCAACGCTTTCGTCCAATTATTTCTCCATTAAAGTCTCAATTTATTTTTCAAATCTTCCTCGATGATTGCTTTGTTTCTGGTTACACAAGCTTGTTGCTCCCATGAGTTTCATCTCTTTGAAGGTTTTATCCCCAGTGGATTTTGCAATTTATTTTTTGCAAGTCTTATTAAGTTTTGGCTTGGTATTTGATCGGCTTTTCGATTAGCCTTTCCCCGGTGAAACATTTAATCATGCATCATTACATTGCATCCTCAATGTATAATTTTCCATTATCTTTTGGAATTTTACTCTATAGAAAAATTTCAAACCATGCATGGAAACATAAGCTTTTATTGCCACTATGTTCCCCAGTGAATCTGCTAACTTCGGATCATTTCTCCAGTGAGGCCTCTATCCTCAGTATTTCTATACTAGTATCACGATAGTCATGCAATTTGGTTGATGTCTACTCAATGTTGTGGTTGTAGCCGATTTCTCTCGTGCAATTTCATTGGTTTGTCTCTACTACCTTTGTTGGTTCATTTGATGTCCATCAACATGCCTTTTGAGCGTCAGTTTTGTCACGATGATTGAAAGTGTGTTTTGGAAATGCGCTCTAACCATTTTGCTTTGGGTCGAGTTTTGTCTTGTCGCCTGTGCATGAAATCCAGTTGTTGTCCTGGTACTCATCTAGTTTATTTCGTCTAACTAGGTTCCATGAGTCGAGTTTTATCTCGTTTTGTTTCTTACTCCTGGGATTCTTTCAGTTCCATCATATTGTTTATCTCGGGTTGAAACCTTTCCCCTTTTACTCTGTAGATTCAATCAGCTTCGTCTACTGTCTATCTTCGGTTGGGATGGCTCTTTTATAACTATTGGGTTCAATCAGCTTCGCTACTGTCTATCTTTTAGTTTGAGAACAACATGTGCTCTGAGAAACATGCACTCTCATCACTTTGCTATGGGTCGAGTCTTGTCTCGTTTCCCGTGTGTGAAATCCAGTTGTTTTCCTGGTACTCATTTCTAGAAAGTGTTTGTTCTTCTAGTTTTATCGAGTCGAGTTTTTTCTCGTTTGATGTCACTCCTTGGATTCAATCAACATCGTCTACTGTCTTCTTGGTTGACCGGTCTCTTTCATACCTTGATCATCACGGTTTTACTATTTACAGGTTGAGACCGGTAATGTCCTAGAATCACGCACTCTAGTTACCTTGCTTATAGGACATTTTTGTAGTTGTCCTATTGCGTACATTTTCAGATTCTAGTTTTGTCTAGTCTTCTGATTTGAGTGTCATCTCATCTATATCATGGTCTGCGTTACAGTTTCGTCTTATCGTATATCTTTGGAAGGCTAATAGTCATTAGACATTCCCGCTTGTTGAAGCATTATGTTATTTGGCTTTTCTATGAGACCAATTTCATTTGGTATCCTCTAAGTTTCTGGCTCTTTTGGAAAGTTTCACTCTTCTTCTCAGGCGTAAATTTTCTGGTTCTTTTGTATTCAATCCTCTTCCACTTTGAACGCTCGAAGGTTTCCACCAGATCTCGCTTATCAAGTTTAAGAAGATTGAATAGGGGCAGCTGTTGCACCCCAAAATTTACCCTCTTGATTTATGCTTATGTTTCATCATAAACATCATATTGCATTACATTGATACATTGTGATAGGATCAAAGCTCTTTGGGTTCTCAAGACTCCTACAAGCTAAGGAGGTTGATTGTGTTAGCATACCCTTCTGAGGGAGTCCCAAATTCTCATACCTGTGGATCTTTCAAAGTCACAAGATGTATTATATCTCAAGATATCTCATTTGTCTCATTGATCCCTCAAGAGTTGAAGTTTTGCAAAGGATTGGTGAGGAATTCATCTATGGCATTCATCTGATGAAATTGGGGTTTTGGCCCTCTGTGAAGTTTGAAGTTCGGATGAGTCAATTTCTTGAAATATCATCTTCTTATTATCATTTGAGTTATCATGGTCCAAAGGATTGCTCAACACATTCAGAAGATTTGAGGTTTTGAAGCTTGATTGGCTATCTCCTAACACATGGAGCAAAATTAGGGTTTTGGGTAAATCAGGATTTCTCCAAATTTTTCACTCAAACTTGATTTCACTTGTTTCTATATGTTGTTGGATATCCATGAGTGAACTGTTGGGGCTCAATTTTGAGTAGAAGCAAGACAATTGATCACAAGGGGCAAAATAGTCATTTTGGTCAAAATAAGTCAAAGTCAGGAGTTGACCAAGTGGACTTTTGGTCAACCATCAACTCAAGTATCATATTTTCATATTTCATGATCAAATTCACTATTGAATCAAGAAAGTTGAAGAATTTAGGGTTAACTTGTTCTTGAAGTTATTTGAAGTTTGAAATTTTTTCTAAGTGTCCACCCTATGAAACTTTGACATGTCATAACTTTCTCAATTTTTATCCAATGGTTGCATACCAAACCTATCTGAAAAGCGTGGAAAAAATCCTACAAGTTTGCCAATGTGTAAAATTTCTCAAAAATGCACCATTTGAGAGATATTTGAGTTAGAAGTTTCATGCACAAGTTTTGAGCAAAGCTGGGCAAGCATGCAATTTACGGCATTTTACGCATGTACTTTTCACAAGCAATGGTGGGCATAATGTTGAGGCTTATATCTCTTGATTCAGATGGAATTTGGGAAAACCACTTCGTGCATTTTGAAGTATGCCATGAGACCTTTAATTGGAACTTTGAATCACATCATTTGGTTCAAAATTGAGTAAGTTACAAAGCTCACATATGGAGGTCATGAGGCTGACTCCATGCACAACCATGTCGGCCAGGCTGTGTGCAATTTGCCTTGTTTGTGCATAACTTCAAACAAGCATATCTCCTCATTTAGCTCCATTTTCGGTGAACCAAAGCTCATTTTAATCCTCATTCCAAGAGCTATTGATATGCCTCAAAGCCAAGAAATGCATGAGCCATTTGTGAGAAAATTGGAGGAGAAAAAGGACATACAAAAGTTTTGTGCAAAGGTGTGTTTTGTACATTTTGTCTGATTTTATAAGTTTGTTTTAAGCAAGCATGGCCAGGACTCGAAGCAAGCAAGCCAACCATCCTTTGCCATAAAAAGCCAAACATTTTGGGCATTTTTCACACTCATGCCATGCACCATATTTATTTTTCTATATCAAGTAAGGTGAGGATTAGATCATGTGAGCATATTTCACCACTCACTTGACTCATCAAAGCGCCAATAAGTGTGTGAAGAGGCATAAAGCATAAGCACTCAAAGATGCCATTTTATCATTTTTTCTCCCAGTTTATTGATAAAATCTTGATGTACCCTCTTGATTATGTGCACATTATAAGTTAGAAGCTTCCTATTTGCATAGGAGCTCTCTCTCTCTCGGTTCCAGCTCCAAAAATTGCTCTGCATTTTTCATTTTTCTCATACTTTGAAGTGGCTGCAAATCGTGTTTGTAGAGGATTTTCTTCATCATTCAAGCTTCATTGAGGATCCAAGAGCAAGTTGTTGGTATTTTCTCTTCAAATCCAGAGGCATATTTGGATTTATTTTTCAAATCAAGAGGTAACATTCAAACTTCAAATCTGGATTTCTTGCTTGCAATTGATGAATTTGAGCTTATACATGCGTGGTTAGCTGGCCAAACAATAGGTTTGATGTATAATTGCATCTGTTTTTGAAGCATATTGCATAGCATGAAGTTCTGAAAATCCAGATTTGGATGATTTTCTTGATTTTCTCGCTCTGATTTCTTAATGTATGGTGGACCATTTGATTTTTTACAAGTTGTGTGTTGTAGCTTGCCATGTGATCTTCATTTAGAGCTTTGAATTACTTAATTTGGTTGAGAAATGAGTGAGATAAGATTTTTAGAAGTAGCATGCATGAAACTGCATTCACACGCGTTTAGGGCATGAGCTGGAGGTTGAAGATGATGCGTGGCATCATCGATTGGTTCCTTGCATTTTTAAATTTCATTTAATTATTTTTATAATTAGCATCTTTGATCAATTTATTTTTAATTAAAACTTGTTGTTTATTTACTCATTTTGGTACTCGGTTATCCCTAGTTTTGTTGAGATCTCCTATTTTTTTCTCAATTGTTACTGATGTTGTTGAGGCATTTTGGTGACGGTTGACAAGTTTATTCTCCTCGGGCAATCCTTCCTTGACCATGTAGTCAAGGTATTTTATCTAGCTTTGGTATCCACGTAGGGAAAATTTTGGGGTTCTCGATATTCAATCCTTTTCCACCTTGAGCGTTCGAGCTTTCAATCATTCTCACCTATCGGTTTAAGATGATTGAATAGGGGCAAATCGCACCCAAAATTTACCCTATGTTTATTCACATCCTTTTTCTCTAAACCATTACAACGACTGTTTCCTACGGAAAGCCATATCAATCCCTCAAAATTCAGTTGTTGGGTCTTAAAAGGGATTTTAATAGATAGTACGTGCTCTAAGCTTTCCAACGATACCAACTATGCCTAAATCGAGTTCTGATGCAAAGATATGACCAAAACAATTTTGAAAATCACCTTCTATTTTTATACAAAATGTGTCGATGCATAAGCTCATGTGTCGGCTCATAGCTTAAAATTTTCAATTTTCACACGGTATGTGTCGCATAGGTCGTATGTGACATAGCTTAAAATTTTCAATTTTTCTGGTTTAACACAGTATGAGTCGATACATACTCTCTTGTATTGATGCATAACCACTTGTATTGATGCATAGACCATATGTATTGATGCATAACCACTTGTATTGATGCATAGACCATATGTATTGATGCATAACCACTTGTATTGATGCATAGACCATATGTATTGATGCATAGCCTCTTGTATTGATGCATAGACCATGTGTATTGATGCATAGATAGTATGAGTCAACTCATACATTATTCCAAAACTTGTTTTCTTAATTTTCCTCAGTATGTGTCGATGCAAGCTTCATATATATCGATACAAGGCATATATGCATCGACCCAAGACCTTATGTATCGATACAAATACCAAACAGAACTGAATTTACTATGTTTTGATGTTTATGTATCAATGCAAAATGGCATGTGCATGGATATATGTATTGATGCAAGATGGTTTTGAAACCCTTTTGTATCGACTCAACGAACGTATGAGTCGACTCATGCTTGCTTGGATCAAAGTTGTGGATTGGAATTATGGATTGAATTGAAATTATAATTGAATGCATATTCTAAGCAACACTTCACCATGATTTGTCTTAACTATTGATACTAGTTTGTGGTAAATTTGGTCTCTAACTTACGTTTACAAGTACTACGGCGAAGAAGATTGCATTAGTAGTAAATCAAGAACTCAAATTAATATAATTCTCCACTTTTGTATTCATGAAAATTTGAGAGTTTTCAAATTACTCTAAGTTTTATTATGCAAGAATGCCCATTTACAAAGTTGGAATCAAATTCTAAACTCAACATCCAATTGGCAAATTATCTTTCTAATTCACTTCAAGAAAACTTTCAAGTTTCAAACATGTTTGTTCACGATTACAAACAAGTTACAATACGTTATATATCCTAATCCTATTCTTTCCAATGAAGATCTTGATATTTTCTTTTGAATTTCCTCAAGTTTTCTTGATCCATCTTGAAGCCCTTTCTTCTCATCCAAGCTTTCCTCCTATCATCCAATTCTCCATGTTACATGAAACAAGAAAGAAAAATATGGTTAGCAATTATAATCAAGAAATTCAAAAAGCATTCTATTTCAAACACATTATTAGGGTTTGTGTTAAGGAATCGAGTTAAGGGTTTTGATTATGTTCAAGCGACTAAGCCTCGAGAACTTTAAAGTTCATTCATCGTACAACCTCCTATTGCAAATCACAAACAAGGTTTGGTTCACAAAAGGAGGTGTGAAGAGAAAATCAGAAAAATAACATCATATTTTCCAAGGCAAGAAAGGTAAAAGTTTAGCCCAAAACATATTATCACAAGCAACATACAGCAGGCGGCATGGTTATCGGTGACAAAACCATAGCGAGAAACACAGGCAGCGAGCGGTATGGTTATCAACAGACAAAACCATAGCGAGAAAGCAACACGGATAGCGAGCTAGCGAGACAAGAAAGCCAAAAATTCCAAGACATTAAAGCCATTTGCAAAAGCATAGCGAGTTTATGATTAAAAGTGGCAGAGGCAACATAGCGGTGGTATAAAAAAAATCGGTGCTAGTTCCAAAGATGGTTCTAAGAACAAAATATAACAAGCGAAGCCAAGTTCAAAGGGGGCAATCGAAAAGATATAACCAACAGATCCATCATTTACAAAATACCATAAACAACCATTACCCAGAATCATAAGCCAAAGTCACAAACCAGAACAGAAAAAACACAGCAAACAACCAAGTTCCAAACTAGAGAAAAGCCATCGTTCCTAAACCACAATCCAAACCCAAGCCAGTTCTAACACCAAGCCAACCATTACCAACAAGACATGATTCACAGAACATCAAAACCAAACCAAGCATACATCATTTTCCTAACGGTCAAACCCTTCAGATTGTTGTCTTTTCAGAAAGCATAAAGTTTCTAAACTGAGAACGAAGAAGAGGAAAAACTTAGACAATCTCACCAGAAAACACCTCGGAGGTGTCATCCTCAACACCATAAAGGGTAAGATCCGTCACTATTACAATCGGAACCCTAGGGTTTCGAAAATCCCTTTTCCGATTCCGGCTATATCACTTACCATATGCAAAACCAAACATCAAATCGAGTATTAGAAGTAAAATGAGCAGGAAAACGAAAGAGATAAGTGAATCGGGCAACCGCGGGAAGGAAATTTGGCGAGCTCCATGAAAGGGAGACAGAGAGCCATCGCGATAACGTGAGGACAGAGAGCAATCGAGAGAGATGAGAGCAGAGAGAGTTTCTCTATGAGTGAGAGATCTCTATGAGTGAGGATCGCGAGAGAGAGATCGAGGGTTTCCATGAGTGTGTGAGAATGAGAGAATGAGAGAAAGATAGGGGTTTTCTTGTTTCTGTGTTATTTTTTTAATCTAATTAAGTTTTGTTTTAATTAATATTATGTTTAGGGACTAACACCGTGGTGACAAGTGTCACCACCTGGTTTTCTTTCTGATTTCATTTTTTTTAATTACCTATTCATCTTTTTTCCCTTTAAAAAAAAATAACACTCCATCATGACCGTCGGAGTATTTTGGAAAAGAAGATTCGACGCATCCGAAATACTAACACGTGGTGAACTTTTGCTGACCAGCCACGCAAGATCAGATGGGTTTCTTCACAGACTTGGGCTATTCTCGCTTCCAACACCCCCCAGAATCACTGCAATATCAGGCCCATTTCTAAACTCTCATCTTTTAAATTATTTTATTTTTATAAATGATTTAATTTTTGTGCGATGTACTAAATAATAATTAGTTATGATAGTTTTTATTTGATGATTTATCGATTAAACTATTAGTTGATTTTTCATCAAACAGAAAAAATCATTTCTAATAATTATTTAAATTTCCGATTGTATTGTGTGATAATTGTCTGTTTATCCGCTCATTCGGTATTTATTCACCATTGTACACTTCGCACACAACCAACATTAAAATTAATCCGATCTTTCTTTGATTGGCTCATAAGCCAATTTCTTAAAGGGTCTCATAGTTGGGGATGGGCATGGCCATCCTCACGAGGTTAATTAAAGCCCTTGTTGCTTTAGTTCATCCTAACCCGAAAATAACATTGGTCCATATACCAATTTTCCATGCACTAGGGTCTCATAGTTGGGGATAGGAGCACCTATCCTCACGAGATTAATCAAGTCCACATACTTCGTTAATCATAACCTGAATCATTCTTTCTCCTTCGGTCCGTTACCAAAACCCCATCTAAAACACTTTCACAATTAATTTATAAAACTCGATCCAACGTCGAGTCTTCTTCTCAAACCTCGATCCAACGTCAAGTTGTTTTCAAAATGTTTTTCATAATAAACTTGGATGAAATATGTTTAAATCGTTAGATGGTAGCCTAATGTTTTAAACAAATTTGAAGTCTTTAGATTGTTGGATGGTAGCCCAATAAGATAAAACTTCTATCCATGTCAAAATACTTGAGCGGTATTTGTTTAAATTGTTGGATGATAGCCTGACGATTTAATTGAATTGGAAGTCTTTAGGTTGTTGGATGATAGCCAATAAACTAAATACTTCTCGCATAAAATAATAAAGTGACATTCGTTTAAATTGTTGGATGATAGCCCGCGATTTAATCGAATTTAAAATCTTTAGATTGTTGGATGATAGCCCAATAATTTAAATATTTTATCTCACTCGAAACACCATTTTCATAATAAATATTTTTCATGAGAGATGATGGGTTGAACTTGCTGCCAATTTAGTACTTGAATCATTAGATGATAGCCTAATGTTTCCATATTTGTCATCCACAACTTAAAATCAACTCAACTCACTCAAATTCTTTTATCGCTCATACGCGATCATCAAACTCTTTTCTTGCAAAGAGTGTGCAATAGCCATTTCAAACATGAACGAGGACTTAAGCTTTTCAAACAAACTAAACAAGTCCAAGTTCAAGCATTTGAAATGTCTAATGTACGATTTTTCTTATAAAATCAACACAACCAATTTAAAACCTTTTCAAGAGGAACTACGGAGTTTTGACTTTCCCATTGCATAAGGGAATACGTAGGCACACGGTTTCGAAACCGTGCCAAATTCAAAATAATAATAAATAAACCCCGTTTCTTTTATTTCTCGGTCTTAACTTATGAATTAGCAATTTAACACACACACACAAACACTTAGAACTAAACGGGTCCCATCGAGTACGATGGATGTATGGGGTGCTAATACCTTCCCCTTGCATAACCAACTCCTGATTCCATGATTTTGGTCGTAGACCGCCTTATCCGCATCTGTGGAGTTTTATCTATATTGTCCCGTTCTTTTTAGAACAAATAAAATTAAGCGGCGACTTCATTATTTTTAAACCAACCTATGAAAAAAACCAGTCATCACAGCTGGAGACTTCACTGGGGATATACTTTTTAAAACTCTTTTTGACTAAGCAAGTCAACCCTAGTTTAGTGCTTTGCATGTTTGTGTGTTTGTTTATTGCTTTCCTTTTAATGTTATTTATTGTTCATTGCCTTTCATTTATCTATGCTTTATATATTATTCTGTTGATGTATATTATTGTGGGGAGCTTAATGGTTATGATTCATAGATAAGCCCAATACACAGGCTTTTAGATAACATTTAGGTTAGAGGGGTTGCGTAGCCTAGGTCCCCCTGACTCCATTGTCTTGTGGATCGAAGCGAAGACTCCAGTTTAGAGTTGGTTATTTTAAGGAGGTTGTTGCCCCGCACGATAGTGCAGGACATCAATTTCTGGACAAATGGCCTATAACTCTAAGTTGTTCTTTAAGATATCCAAACTGAGTCCGACCGCCCAAAAATAAAGGATTTTGAGTATCCCTTTTAAGAGCCATTTCTTGGAGTATACTTTTGGAAATATTATCTCCACGTAGGCCGCTCGCGTGATGATAATATTTGTTAAAAGGGGATCTGAGACTCCGAGAAACATTTAGCAAAAAAACATTAGAACCATATGTTCGCGTTAAAGGTGGCGCTAGAGGATCTGACGTGAATTGGATTCTCGGCTCGAAGCGATTTACTCTTTTGATTTGTTTATAAAGATGCCGCGAGCATCAAGCTTTATTATTTTCAACGCAAGAAGGATGATTTAATGATTATGAAAAAGGGGAAAGCTGAAATACCCTCAATTGATATTGATATGCGTAATGACTAGCGCAAACTAGACACAACGCATTGGGGAGATTCTGAGTAAGGGGGATTGTTATATAAAGGGAATAGATGGAGAACCCTAAATATATATAGTTATCTATAACTTTATATATGAATATGTTTGATATGTTTGTGTGTTTTAATTGCTATTTCTATGATTGGGAAAGTTTCTCCTTTGGGATTTTAAGAAAGATAGATTATGTGGGATTCTAGTGTTTGTTATTATTGTGCTCGCAAAGATCTATGGATCTTCTGCATACATATCCCTTAGTGGGAATCAGAGCATTTGTAGCTCGGATCTCAGGGATCTATGGTTTGTTTGGTGGGGAGAAAGAAATTTGCTCGGCAAGGATGAGACCTTGTGCCTACGTATTCTCAAAAGGATGTTGAGAAAGTCGAGCAATCGTAGTTCCCACTTATGCTAGTGGAAGCAATGGGATGTTAGTAAGAGACAGACAAATGTCATCTTAATGAAAAATGTATCTAATCTATTTCATCACATACATTTTGAAAAGTTTTGATTGAAAATCTTTAAATCGTAAGTATTAGGTGTTTTGCTCGAGTGTACAAGCGTTACCACTTACATGTTTAAGAAAGATGTTTAAAAAAGATTGAATCTAGGATTTTGAAAGTGATTTCAGAAACCATCCTTCGAGGGTTCTATCTTAGCGTGGGTGATTCTTTGTGGGAGCCCAATAGGAGGCATTAAGAGATTTCTGTCTCTTTCATTGTATGATGCGAAGGCTAAACTCAATGAGGAGTTCTTTTGAGCGAAGCCCAAGAGGAGGACTCAGAGGTGTTGTCTTATATGAAGCCTAAGCGGAGGCTAAACTCGATGAATGAGTTTTCTTATATGAAGCCTAAGAGGAGGCTGAACTACGTGGGGAGAGTTATCTTGTATAAAGCCCAGCGGAGGCTAAACTCATCTTGGTGATGAATTATCTTGTATAAATCCCAGCGGAGGCTACAATGTGGGAACCTATTGGTTAGACTAATTGTTATGTTATAACTAGCAGTTGTATAAACAAGTGTGTGTGTGTGATATGTATTCACGGGTTTATGAAGGAAATATAAACAATGCAATGATGTTTATTTGAAGTTTATGAAGTAAATATAAACAAGTGTACGTAAACGAGCGTTTGAAAGCAGCGTAACTTGATTATTTACAAGTTTGAGCGTGTACAAGGGAAATATGTACGAGCAGTATTTATGTACAGACAAAGATGGATGTACATAGGAGGGTTGGGACTTACACCATAAGGGAGGCCCATTGGTTTAAAAGCAGTTTCACAGGGAATAATGCTCCTTTCAATACCAATGGTATTCAGTGTATATACGGATGAAACAGAAACGAACGATCGAAGTTTATCTGTAAAAGGTATCTGTATTATGTACAGATGAAAGTTTGTATGAAAAGGATTTGATATGTACAAGGAAAAGGTATGTACATAAAGAATGTTGGTTTGTGTATACACAAGTGAAGTGAAAAAACAAACGATCGAAGTTTGTCTGTACTTGAGTATAAAAAGTATCTGTGTTATGTACAGATGAAAATTTTGTATGTATTTGGAAATGATTTGATATGTACAAAGAAATATTATGTACACAAAAGAATGTTATGGGACTTACACCGTGAGGGAGGCCCATTGGTTTAAAAGAAGTTTCATCAGTAATAATTCTTCTCCTTTCAATACCAATGGTATCGGTGTATAAACAAACGAATGAAAACAAATGAAAGAAATTTGTTTATGTTTGAATATTGACAATGATGATTTGAGTATGTACAAGTAAAATTAAATATGTACAAAAAAGGATTGGGACTTACACCGTAAGGGAGGCCCGTGATCGATTGAGAAATTCGAGAGAAAACGAATTCGGTTTTATCGTTTAAATCGAATCGATCATGGTAAAAGATGTAAGTTTGATGAAATGTTTTGAAAAATGATTTTGAAAATGTTTTGAAATGTGAGGTTCATTTATGAAAAGTTTTGAAAAGAATCGGAAGTCGAAAACTTGAAAAATTCACATTAAAAGGAGGTTTGAAAAAGTGCTCAGAATGTCGTTTTCGGCTCGATTAAAATATAATCAGATGAAAGTTTTTTCTGAAAATTTTTGCACTATCATAAAATAAATACATTTATTGACAAGTGTTCAAAAAATCACCTTAAAATAAGGAGTTTTGATTGGTTTAAAAAAATGTGAAAGTTTTGTAAAAAAACATGAAAATATGAAAAAAGTTTGAAAAAGAATGGTCTTGAGAGGGATTGAACCCATGACCATTGGGTAGCACACGTGTCAGAAAGCTTTAAGGGCGAGCAAGCTACCACTGGGACAAACGCGCATTGGTGTTAGTGGATCCAGACCACGTGTAAACATGATATTGGAAAATTTAAAAATTTAAACTCAAGAACACGCACGAAGCTTGTTCTTCGTTTTTTGATTCTCAGAAATTTCAAACCCAGCTAAAATCCTTGTTTCTCAACGAAATTGGACGAAGTAAAAATGAAAATTGCTCAGTTTTTCATCACGAACACGAAGGTGGACGTTAATTGTATTTATTTTAAGCCCAGAAGGATTTGATTTTTGAAGAACACTATGAACCCTAAACTGAAAATTTCAAATTAAATGATGCACAGTTGATGATTCTTTGATTTTCTTGAGGGCTTATGATCGTTATGAGTGCAGAAAGAGATCGGCCAAGAGTTTTTTCATTTAAGTTCAAAGAATTAGGATATCCAAGTTCAAGTTCATACCTGTTTAAGTGGAGATCGAATTCAGTGCAAGAGTGTTTCCAGAACTTGTTTGTGGATTGCTACAGCATCATCGGCATGTATGGAAGCTAAATGAATGATCTGCTTGCCTTGAGCTTGCCTGGATTATGCTACACAAGTTCACCTGCACAGTTCACAAATAGAAACTCGATTTTGATGTAAAACCTGTTACAGTTGCTTGCCAATGATCTGGATCATGTACATGAGGTACATGGAAGGTGTTAGAGTGATCACAACACAAATTAATCCAGCCTAGCTTCAAATTCGAATCATAAGGCAGTTTAGCAAATTTAGAAAAATGAAAATGCAATTATGATTTTTTCTTGTTTTTAGTTTGATTTTAAGTTGTAAACAAGTTTGATAATGATTATGGAATGTGTTTGACACCAAAGATCATCATGGTTTTCAATGAATTTCAAAATTGCAAGTTTGCTCACTTTTGCACTATGTTGCTTGATTTTGAAGAAAGAAGTGAGAAAGCATAAGTTTGCAATGCTTTGGTGTGGTTTTAACTTGAAATTGTGATCCATTTATAGGCCAAAGGTTACGAAATTATTAGGCACAGTACAAGGCTTTTGGAAAATCAAAGATGCCTTAAGGGTAAGAAAGGCTTTTACAAAGGAAAGGAAGCTTCCCTTTTTACCATGTGCTATTTTTCCAATTTTGATCCAATCCTCAATTATTACTTCTCACTGATTTTTATCAGTTCTTATCCTAATTTGGCAAGGTGGCAAGTGTTCTAGAAGAAGAAATCAAGAAATGACCTATAATTTGATGTTTTGGATTTTGAAAATCAACTTCATGGAGCCTTATGTTTCAATTTCAAAAGTATAGCTAGACTCCATGGATTTGTGAGTTCTTGGACATTTTGGAAAGCTTGTTTCTGGCTACAACTTTCATGTTTTGAGTTTTTTCCAATTCAAAATGGAATTAGGTGAAAAAATGGCATGATGTTTGGAAAAAATAAGAAATTTCAACACTTAGAAAATTTTCTAAGTATGAAAACTTTTGACTTTTTGTTGACTTTTTTCAAATTCTTTGATTTTTTATGATCATGATGGATCATTTGAAGTATTTTGATGATTGAAAAAGTTTTGTTTTGAAAATTTTGACCAAAAGTCAAAGTTTGACTTTTCAGTGCAGATGAAAATTCATCAGATGTTTCTGAAATTGACTGATAAAGTCTGTGAACTTCTGTGATGTTTTGAATCCAGAAATTAGGTCAAGATGTTGTATCTAAGATATAATGACCAATCTCTATCCAAAAAAGTCATTTCTTGCTCAAAAAGTCAGAGAATACTCATGCCCGATCAAAACCTTAATTGGTCAATCCTTGATTGATCTGTGAAAAAAAATGGATATCTGAAGATTGAAGGCTGGTGATTTGATCAAGATAGATCAAATTAGGTGAGAAAAACTCAAACCCTAATTGGTTGCCTCTTGAATCAGATGAAAATCTGATGAAACCCTAATTTTGACCTGTGAATGCTACACCCGATTAATGCTGTCTGAGCTATTAGTTATGCAATGATGCAAATGTAAGGTGGTATATTAGGTCAAAATTTGGGGTATGAAAGATGCCCCTATTTAAGTTTCTTTAACCTGATAGATGAAGATGAATATCTTCGTTTTGATAGGTGTAAAGAGACTTAAATATCAGAATACGTAAATTTGGACCTAAGATACCAAGAATGCAAATGATGCAAAATGATTGAGAAAAAAAAAGTTTCACCCAAAGAAATATCAAAGAAATGACATGACGGGGAAAAAATTTTGTGGATACATCCCTGCTGGGGAAAGAATGATTCACAAAATATGTGAATATCTGTTTTCACTTTGGGAAATAAAGAGATTACCTTCTGTCAGCCTCGTGACAATGTTTAAGGTAAGTGGAAATGATATTACCAATTATCAGCTTTGTGATAGTTCATGGTAATGAATTCTGAAGATATTACCAATTATCAGCGAAGTGATAACTATAACAAGGTCAATCTTGAGAAATTTTTTTGCTATGTATTCAGCTTTGTGAATAACGGACAAATGAAAGAAACAGATTTCAAATGGGCTTTAAAGATATTACCAATTATCAGCAAAGTGATAACTATAACAAGGCAAATCTTTAGAAAATTGTTGTATATTCAGCTTTGTGAATATGACGATGAAAAGCAGAACTCAAATGAGTTTTGCCTTTTCGGATACAATCTTGCCGAGGATTTCTCTTTCGAGGAGATGCGGGCTTTTTGATTGGAAGACACAGGTTTTCTTTTAGACAGAAAGACAACTGCTAGGATATTTCTCGTATAGTCATGATTTTGACCTTGTTGAGAAGACAAACTTTTATGACAATTTTATGAATGAAGAGAAAGCTCGGGGCGATGAGGCTATTGCTTATTGATTTGTTGATTATAGACAGTGTTCTATCCAGGAATGAACTGGAAAGAAAAAATCAATCAAGACATTATTCCCAATGAGGAATGATCTCAGCTGGGGAATGTGGTGGAGAGAAGAAAATGTATTTCTCTGTTTGGGAATACTCCGTTGGGGATAAAGATGTATTTTTTTCCTGTTTGGAGATATTCTACTGGGGACAGGCTTGTACTTACATGAGTAAGCGTGATTTACACCAGTGATATGAAAGCAAACATTTCAAGAAATGCAAAAATGCACGAATGATGCTATTATGTATGAATGTCATGAATGTTATATGCATGCTAACAATACTTGACAAAGACACTAAAGAGATATCTGGGAAAAGGACCACGTCACAGTTCGAACAAATATTCGGTGGAAGTTGCAACAATGGTGCAAACGTTCACTGATGAAGAATCTGAGTTGCATGCTTTAAACCTTCAGAGAAAGGCATTTCATTGGCAACTTGGCTGGGGATTCTTTTTGGGATAAGAATACCGTCCTTTGATGATTTCTGCTGAGGAGAAAATTGCTGTAACAGTTGTTTTATCCTTCGGAGATCGAAACACTTATGGAGAAACTGTTGAAGTTCTTTCCGTGTCCATAGTTCAAAGGAACATTTCTGCTTTTATTTCAAAATTTTGAAGTAAAAATTCATTTAAAACCTTTTAGTTTCAAAAAGTGATTTTCACAATAAAAAGCGTCATTTTACAAAACAGAATAAAGTAGGAATTGCAAACAAAAAGTACAAGGCTCAAATTTTTATTGAATAGAATGGTAATCATCCAAATGCGTGATTCCATGAGCTATTTACAAAAGTTAGAAATGATAATTTATGGGGAAAAGGCTACATTGAAAGCAAATAACCGCTATTATCCCTAACAACTTTGAATTCCAACTGTGTTTGTCGCTTCGGAAGAGTTGATTGAAGATCCGTTGATGGAAAATTCTTGAGTAATGATGACTGCGATTACTTTGTCATTTTGTGTATCCTTGTTTTGCCTAGATTGCCTTTTAGGTTTCCAATCTATCGGGATATTTTCCGTTTATTGTCTCTAATTTTGCTGGATTGCCTTTTTAGGTTTTCAATCCAGGGCGCTCTTTTTGCCTAAGTCGCCCTTTTGGGTTTTCGACTTCTTGATTCTTTTGTTTTTAGACAAAGTATTTCTTGGTTGCATCGGCATTCACGGGATCGCGGAGTTCATCACCGTCCATGGTTGTGAGAGTCATAGCCTTGAAAAGCTTCTTTTGACAATGTATGCGCCCGTAATTAGGAGTCCATTTGCCCTAGAATCGGTTGAAAAGCAGAATCTTCTTAAGCACGAGTCGCCTTCTCGAATTCACGAGTCGACCTTCTTGTCAAAGCTTTCTTCATTCTTCTTTGATAGAGTTGTCCATGACACAGGCGGTCGGCGCTTTTCTTCAATTAAGTTTATTTGGTCATATCTGCTTTGACACCATTCGGCCTCAGATAGCTTAGTTTCCATGAGAACTCTCATTGATGGGATCTCAACTTCTACGGGGAGCACTGCTTCCATGCCGTATACTAAAGAAAAGGAGTTGCCTGTTGAAGTGCGTCTTGATCGATACCCATGCGAGCAAATGGCGGCATCTCGTGCGGTCTTTGTAGTGATGACCATCTTACGGGCGATCTTTTGATGTTCTTGTTGGCTGCTTCAATGGCGCCGTTCATCTTTGGCCGGTAAGGAGATGAGTTATGATGCTCGATCTTGAATTCCTCACACAGTTCCTTCATCATTTTGTTGTTCAAGTTTGATCCATTGTCAGTAATGATCTTGCTTGGAATTCCGTATCGGCAAATGAGGTTGTTCTTGATAAACCTCACAACCACTTGTCTTGTGACATTGGCGTAAGATGCAGCTTCCACCCATTTGGTGAAGTAATCAATAGCCACTAGAATGAAGCGATGTCCGTTGGACGCTTTTGGTTCGATCATTCGATCATGTCAATGCCCACATGGAGAAAGGCCACGGAGAAGAGAGATGTTGAGTAAGTCGGAGGCACATGGATCTTATCTGCGTAGATCGGCACTTGTGACATCTTTTGGCGTGTTTGACAATCGATTCCATCGTTATCAATAGTATCCTACTCTCAAGATTTTCCTAGACATTGCATGCCCATTTGAATGGGTTCCAAGGACCCTTCATGCACTTCATGGATGATCGTATACGCTTCTTGTCATCGGCATCGGCGAGAACCATATCGAAGTTTCTTTTGTATAGCACATCCTCGTTCAGGAAGAAATTCCTGGAAAGCCTCCTTAGAGTTTTCTTATCTTTGTACGATGCCCCGAGCGGGTACTCTCGTGTTTGAAGGAAACGTTTGATATCGTGGAACCACGGTTTATCGTCGAAGCTGCCCGATTCGAATACGTATGCGGTCTTTCAAGGCGTCGTCGGATTACGGGCATATCATTCAATCGTTAACTTTGAACATGGAAGATAGAGTAGCCAAGGCGTCTGCCATTCGGTTTTGATCTCGAGGGATATGATGCAGTTCTACTTTGTTGAAGAAAGTCAACAATCGCATTGCATAATCTCTGTAAGGAATTAGACCAAGATGATGAGTTTCATACTTGTCTTTGATTTGATTGATAACAAGGTGAATCTCCATATATATCAAGGATCTTGATCCTCAAGTCGATAGCTTCTTGATACCCATGATGCATGCTTCATATTCGCTATGTTGTTGGTGCAATCAAATAGCAATCGGCGGAAAGCAGGATATGAGAACCCTCGGGAGTGATGATGGCGCCCCAATTCCATTGCCAAAAACATTTCTTGCTCCATCAAAGACTAAACCCCATCGGATTACGGATCGGTCCTTCTACGTGTAGCGGTTCGTCGCAATCTTTCATCTTCAAGTACATAACATCCTCGTGCAGGAAGTCAAATTTGAGAGATTGGTATTCGTTGGCGGTGATGAGCCAAGTGATCGGCGAGAATGCTTCCTTTGACCGCTTTTGGTAGCGGTCTTGGATGTCATATTCGGATAACAACATTTGCCATCGTGCAATTCTTCGGTTAAGGAGCTTTTCAAAGCGTACTTGATTGGATCCATTTGGAGATTAACCAAGTCGTGTGATTGATCATGTCTTGGCGGAGATGTTTTGAAGCCCACACCAAAGCGCAACATGTTTTCTCGAGCATGGAGTAACGAGTTTCACGATCTGTGAACTTTTACTCAAATAATAAATGGCATGCTCCTTCTTACGGTGTCATCTTCTGTCCAATCTGCGACCCATGGACTCTTCTAGTGCGGTAAGGTACATGATTAGCGGTCTTCCTTCAATTGGAGGATCGGTATTGGTGGTTACGGCGGTATTCCTTGATCTTGTCGAATGCTTTTTGCAATCGGTGTCCACACAACCTTTGATCTTTGCGGAGAAGCTTGAATATCGGCCCACGGTGTGATCATCGAGAGATAAATCGGAGATGTAATTCAATCGTCAAGAAATCCTCTTACTTGCTTTTACATGCGTGGCGTAGGCATCTCTTGAATAGCTTTGACTTTGTCGGGGTCCACTTCAATTCCTTTTGATTGTGATGAAACCTAGGATTTTCTAGATCTTACCCCAAAGGTGCATTTGATAGGATTGAGACGTGAAATTTCCTTAGTCGTTGAAACAACTTTAAGAGATAGTCTATATGTTCATCTTGATTATCGATTTTGCTATCATGTCATCTCGTAGACTTGATCTCCTTGTGCATCATGTCATGAAAGAGTAGCCATTGCCCTTTGGTAAGTTGCTTTCTTTAATCAAGCGGCATTACTTTGTAGCAAAAAGTGTCCCAGGCGTGATGAAGGATGTCTTCTCCATGTCTTGAGCCATTACGATCGATTGTAGCGGAGAAACCGTCCATGAAGGAAATGACGTTGAATTTTGCAGTGCTATCAACTAGCATGTCAATATGCGGTAGTGGGAAATCGTCTTTTGGACTTGCTTTGTTCGGATCCGTAGTCAACACACATTCGACCTTTCCGTCTTTCTTGGAGCAGGCACTATGTTGGCTAGCCATTGAGGATATTCGAGTGCGAGGAAACTGCGTCGTGCTTTTGGACTTCCTTTTGATTTTATCGACCATTTCGGGTGAACTCTCCTTAGTTTTGTTTAATGGCGGGCACTCTGGTTTTAGCGGTGATGCTCCACGATTGGTATCTAACCTGGCATGTCTGGTAGGACCAGCGAACACATCAACATATTCTTTGAGAAGATTTATCGGTTTTCTTTTGACCTTCTTTGTTGGTGAAGCTCAATATTTACTTCTTTTCTATCTTCCTCGGAACCCAAATTGATTGCTTCTAGAGGTTCTTTATGAGGTGAATGATCCTTTCCTCGTGCTTTAGCGATCTAGAAATTTCATCGGGATCTCTTCTTCAACTTCTTCCTCGGCGACTTCTGAGGATTTCAAAGTTGGGAAATAGCATAGAGTTATTACTTTCAACGGTTGTCCATCATTAATCGCATTTTGATTTATGTTGATTATTAAAAAAAATTGTGAAAGTGTATGCAGATTAATAATTTTTTTGATTGATTCTCTTTTTTATTGTGTTTTTTAGGATTATCATTTCCAGAAAAGGGTAAAAATGAAAATAAACACACAGTGTAGAAACAAAACAACGCGTTTTATTTATAATTCACACTATGAAGCAGCCCTAAAACACAAACTCATTCGCCTTGGGCAAGCGAAGAGAAATTATTTAAAAGCTAAAACCCTATAAAACATCTCTACACTTTGGGCGTGAGAGTTCAAAACAAAAGCAAAGATAAACTACTTAGAGCTATGAGCGTTAGTCCGAACTTCGGGTTTCCAGTGGTGACGAACTCCTTGGAAGTCAAGGTACTACGGTAATTTTCCGCTTGGTTTAACCCTTGAGTAGACTTTGGTTGTTGTTTGAGCGAGGCTTTGAAGACTACGGACGATAGCTCTTGCCCTTTGTCTTGAAGCAATCTTCTTGATTAACGAGATCGGAAGTATGAGATGTAGCATATGTGCTTCTGTTGATCTTTGTGTTGAATTTTGGGGATGTATCCTCCAATCTTAGTGAAGAGACTCGTTGTCGTGACACTTTCCAAATCGTATCCAATCGTGCTCTTAATCTTGATGATCATGTTGATGTAGTGGTAACCGGATCGGTTTAGTGAATTCCACAGGTGTGTTGAGCGAGAGATCTTCATTGGGGATCTCGATTGGTGATTAGGCGAGAAGCAGTATACCTCTTACATTTGACTAGGATAATCAAAGAATCACCCCATCTGTGGGTTGGATATCTTCGATTCGATTTTCGAGCTTTACGGTGATGTATTTCACCATGTAGTCGAATTTGCCACTTGGTTCTCCCAAGGTATCCCAAACTTCAGCAGGGACAGGTGGATTTTCATGCCTTTGTAGGGACATGTCTTTGAATTGATTAGTTGGCGCATATAACTCCTCTTGAGACACATACTCAGGGCTGTTTAAATAAGTGCTCCATTCTTCAGATTCGGATGGATTGTCTTCATCCTCTTGATGGTTACAACGCTAACCTCTTGGAGAACGAGTTTAGAAACCCCACTATGAAATACTTCCTTGATCGGAAGTGCTTCATTCTTTGCTTGTCTTTGGAGAATACAAGTGTGAACCCGAGTCCAGTTTTTGTTTTGTTCTTGACAGGTTTGATAACTTGTCCCCATCCTTTAGTATTGCCATCTTTCACCATTTGTGCAGCTTCTTTATACGAAGAGATAAATGATATGTTTTTGTTGGTAGATTCATCTTCTAGGTTTTACGGGAGATCGTCCTTCAATGTCATTAGGCTGATGAAAGAAAGCAGGATAGATGACTTACAAGTAAAGCTTGTTCTGTGATGGTCACCAACTTTCCATTTCTTGTGAATTTTAATTTCGATGGAGAGTAGATTCTTGCTCTGCCTCGTGGATCCAAGGTCTTCCTAGTAGACAGCTGGTACATCCATGACTTGGAAAGTAATTTGGAAAGTGTCGGGCCAATTGTCATCGGAGATCAACTTCCCCAATAAGCGACTTCCTTGACCCATCAGCTCTTACTATTATATCATTGAACTTCATTGGCGTCCTTTGTAAGTAAGCGCGAGTGTCGTCTTGACATTACGTTCAAAGATGAACTGTATATACCAATACATTGGACGGGGAATCGATTGGCAAATGATTGAGATGTGGAGGGCCAAGTTGTGATCTTTCCCTTCTTAGGAAGTTCCTCGTCCTTTGAAGCTTAGATTATTGCAAAATTGTTATGTTGGAGCGATCCTCAAACTGATGCGTAGTCACATCGTGATCCACATAAGCTGGTCTAGTACTCTTATCAAAGCTTCTCGGTGAGCTTGAGTTGAGGAGTATAGGCATTGAAATCTTGGAAGGAGTGCATTGGTGATCCTGACTCGGTATTCGCTCTTTTGATTAACTTGATTATCTCATCAAAATGCATTGGCGTTGGCTCTGTCGGGAGGACCAACATTTGTGCTCGGGTTAACAAGCTGGAATCGTTGCGGATTCTCGGAAGATATGTTAGCTGGATTTTGTCGGACAACGAGGCTGAGGCGGTCTTGGTGGCAATGGGTGTGCACTCGTCCACCGTGTTACTCGTCGATTTACATTATATTGACATTAGCTGGAAGAGTAGGCATGGGTTTCTCCTTCCCATCCTCTATCAGGGTTGCATTGTATTATTAAGGAATTGCTTTGGTATAACTGTATGGAACAGGACCAGGTAGGCAAATTACCAAAGGAGACTCTAGGGTGCTGGAACTGTTGCATTCAATCTCCACATGCTTGGGTATGTTGAAACAAGGGATGATGACGTTTACTTCGGGGTTTTCCGAGTTGATATCTGAGACTAAAAGCTCATGCGGAAAATGCCCTACTGTATTTACGTCATGGTCATCTCTGTTTGTGTAGATCTGTAGGTCACCGATGTCTAACAAATGCTGGATATCTGCTCTTATGGTGGAACATCCTTGAATATTCTTGGAGCAGATGTGGCAAGCTGCGTAATTGTGCTTAGTGAAGGTGCTCATTGTACTGTATGCTTCATGGAGATGCACCAAGTTTCCTCTGATCAGGTTTACGTCTGTGACAAGGTACCTGTATGTATTTCTCAGCATTAGATTCACTGAGTGTCCACTATGACTGGGAAGTAGATTTGCTTGCACATTCGGACTTGTATTTCTGAAGGAAAGAAGATTAGATCTCACTAATCTCTGTACTTCTGCCTTTAATGCTATACAATGCTCAAGGTCATGGCCTGGTGCCCCTTGGTGAAAATGGCAAGATACATCTGTTTTGTACCACCATGGTAATTTCTCGGGAGCCGGTGGTGACCTTATGCATGTCAGATTCTTTTCTATTAGCGGGGTAAACTTGATTGTCGTCATTGGAATTGGGTCGTGCGTAACCCGAGGCGTCTGGTTTTGATTCTTTGAGCTATGCGAGCTGTTGGGTGTTGAGTTTGTTGATTTTGTTGAATTTGTTGGAATTGCGGGCAATTCCTATGTTTAGTTGTGTTGACGGCGGGTGCTATGGCAGCTACATCGTTGTTGAATGACATTCTTACGTGGTTTCCCTCGGGATACCATTCCTATGTCATGCTCTTTTTTCCTTGGAAAACTGGTTCCAACCTTCTTTGTTCCACTAGAAGATCCTGCTTCCTTGGTTAGGCGTCCGGTTCGAACCCCCTCTTCTAATCGCATTCCCATGCTTACCATCTCGGTGAAATCTCCGGGAGCGCTAGCGATCATTCGCTCATAGTAGAATGAGCCTAGAGTATTCAAGAATACCTTAGTCATCTCCTTCTCTTCCAATGGTGGGTTGACTTGGGCAGCAATTTCCCTCCATCGTTGTGCGTATTCCTTGAATGTCTCCCTTTCTTCCTGAGACATGGAGCGGAGTTGGTCCCTATCAGGAGCCATATCCAAGTTGAACTTGTATTGCTCTACAAAGGCTTCACCTAAGTCGTTGAATGTTTGGATATTCGTGCTGTCTAAACCCATGTACCACTTCAGTGCGGCACCGGTGAGACTATCTTGGAAGTAATGGATTAACAACTGGTGATCTTCGTTGTATGTAGACATTTTCCTAGCATACATCGTGAGATGACTTTGTGGACAGGAGTTTCCTTTGTACTTTTCAAAATCGGGGACTTTGAATTTTGCGGGTATTCTTACGCGAGGAACTAAGCACAGATCCTGGGCGTTTTTCCCAAACAATTCTTTCCCACGAATTGTTTTTATCTCAAGCTGCATTTTGAGGAGTTGTTCCTGGAGATTTTCCATTGAACCACGTGGATTTGAGTTACTGCCTGGAGTATGATGAACTTCTTCGTCTAAGGTAGTGTGTACTACGGAAGCTGAGTTCGTCATGATCGGTTGAGAAACCGACATTGTTACTTGTGGAAGAGTTACTCCACGTTGCGGAGTAAATGTAGAGTTTTGCTGCAAAGTAGGTATTTCAAGCGAGGTTGTTTGAGAAGTCGGTTGGCGAAATCCGATGCCAAAGTTGAAAGGCATGCCCATGGATAGCCTACGGCATCTTGAAATGTGAACTCTTGACTGCGACAATTGGCTGAGTAGTAGTATCCTCTGAAGTCTTTGGTTGATTTTGTATTTCGATGTTGCTTGTTGACTTTCTTGTTGTATTATGAGTTGACCAAAGATGTGAGTCTCTCCACTTCTTCTTGCAATGTAGTTCTTGTACTACGAGTTCAGCATTCTCTTGTTCAAAATTCTCCATTATTTTCTTCTTTTTGATCTAGTATAAATGCGTTCGAGTTGGTACGTGGGCGGGTCGAGAAACTCTAAGACCGCGACGACAGCGATCTTTTCCTATCTGCAAGTGTTCAAGTATTCATTCAAGTTCAAGTTCAAGCATGAAGCGTGCAAATATCGGACTCTAGACAATAGACTTAAGTGCAAAGTATGATGCATGAATATGATTGTTAAAGAAAGATTTCAAAAATTTATGCTAAAGAGATATTTACGGCAAATATTTGGATGGAAAATACAATTTTATTGATTATTGAAAGAAGATTACAACAATTATTTTTTGTTGGAGCATTGCTCACACAAATGATAAAATAAATGATAAAAATTACAAACTAAACTAAATTAAATGTCTTCGTCGGATGAAGATCCAAAGGCTTGATGTAGCTTCAACTTCAGGATTTCCTTTCCATAGTGAGCTTTTAGTTCAGCTTTCTCGGCTTTTAGCTTGCTAATGACTCTTTTCCACTCGTTGGGAGCGGGATCGTTGGTTGTCATTTCCTCAAGCTTTCTTTTCCTTTCCTTGACGTATCTCTGGATTGAGTTATCCTTTTGGCGAATCTTCTCATCTTTCTCCATGAGCCATTCATCCTGGAAGTAAAGCGTCTTTTCATGATATTTGACTTGCTTCTTGAGCTTCTCATTCTCAAGATTAGTCTTAAGGAATTTGTTTTCCAAAGCTTCTTTCTCAAACCTTATCTTGGTCAAGGCTTCTTGGTATTCTCCCACCGGCGGAAAATTTGTTGATTTGGGCGATCGAGAACATGGGATCCTCATAAGCGTAAGGCATTGAAATTCCTTCGCTCTTTTCTTTACCCAAGTGTAGGTTTCCATGGCTACACAGTTCTTTGCCTTACCTGTTTCTTTCTTTCGGATGTGATGCCAAGCTTTGATCATCCTAGCTTTCAATCCCTGGGAATCTTCTCCTTCGTGATAGAGGTAACTCTCTACTGTAAATCCAAGAGGTTTACTAGAGTTTGCATATTCGAGTTGACGCCTCGCCAAGAATGGGTTGTAGTTGATTCCTCCTTTCGTACCGATGAGAGGTACGTTGGCAAATTCTCCACAGCTCTCAATGATTTCCATCTCATTGTCTACCAAGGTATACCAATGGATATCGTCGTTTGTAAGAGACATGAGTCTTCGAGACCCATGCCACTCGTTTTTGTTTTCGCGGAAGATAGGAGATTTAGGCAAATGTGAGGTAATCCATTTGAAAAACAGAGGTACACAACACACGATAGTTCCGTCTCCTTGACGATTCCTATGATGAATAGAGACATACGTGTCACCAAGCAAGGTGGGAACGGGATTTCCAATCAGAAAGATCCTTATGGCGTTAATATCAACGAAATTTGGGACGTTGGGAAATAACACCAATCCATAGAGGAATAAAGCTAAAATAGCTTCAAAGGCTACCATACTACCAGCTGCGGAGAATTTAGAGCCTTCTCCATTAGGAACTTTGAAGTCAGTCCTAAGAGTTTTCCTCTGGTAGTTAATTAGGGTTTTGTCTATCTCAGATTTCTTTAAGTGAGTCATCGTTGCAATGACTGGTGACTTGGGAATGGCTTGCAAACCATTGAAAGGCACCTTGTCTGATACTGAGATACCTAGGATATGCGCGTACTCTTCCAAAGTAGGCATCAATTGATAATCAGGGAAAGTGAAACAGCGATAGACTGGATCGTAAAACTGAACGAAAGTTTTGAGAAGTCCTTCATCAACATTAGCGTTCAGAAGAGTTAAAAGAGTTCCATAGCGTTTTCTGAAATCCGAGGGATCTTCTACCAAGGATGCTAACTCTTTCAACTTTCCTACGTCAGGAATTCTAAAACTGTATCTTTTGGTGAATCTTCCTCTGACATCCATCACTCTAACCTAAAATATTTTACAAAGAAAAATCTCTAAATTCTTTGGAAATGGGAAGAGAAATGAAGTTTTTTTTTTGAATGAATGAATGCATGCATGAATGCGACAAACATGGTTAGTAGTTATACACACGGGCAGCGTTGAAGTCACGAGCATGAAGCCAATGATAAGAATCAACGTGGTTAAGTTCTAAGGGCTTATTCATCGTGAAGCGGGTTCTCGATGTCTGAGCTCAACACTCCTCTTTGAAATATTATCGGTTGTTGAATACTCGATGGTCCAATAATATTTTTCAAGAGAAACTTCGCTGATCGTAGTCTCGCATGACAATTACTCTAGGCTTACACCGAATAATCTTTGCACTACATCCTAATGGCGGGATGGGTTATGTGTTCTGACCCCACTCGACTTCTTAAGTTTCCTCGAAAGCAAAATGTCTTCGCAAATACTTGCTAAACACAATACCCCCAAGACAACCTCCACTGAGCGGGAGATATTAACTTCGTAAGCATTGAACTTATCACATATTAATACCTCCACCTAGATCTTAAAAATGTTTCTTAAATCCGGGTTAGGATTTCTTTCCATCAGATGAAATCGCGAAAACACACAATAAAGAAAAACAGACATATGCATAATATGAAAGCTTATCCCCTTTCTTTCTTTTTGAAAACAAAAAAATCTTGGTGCTCTTGAGCAGAGTCACTTTTTTTTTTTTTTGAAAATCAAAGTTTTAACGTACTCCCAGTAGTCGCCATTTTTCTGTTCGCGTTAAAGGTGGCCTAGAGGATCTGACGTGAATTGATTCTCGGCTCGAAGCGATTTACTCTTTTGATTTGTTTATAAAGATGTCATGAGCATCAAGCTTTATTATTTTCAACACAAGAAGGATGATTTAATGATTATGAAAAAGGGGAAAGCTGAAATACCCTCAATTGATATTGATATGCGTAATGACTAGCGCAAACTAGACACAACGTATTGGGGAGATTCTGAGTAAGGGGGATTGTTATATAAAGGGAATAGATGGAGCACCCTAAATATATATAGTTATCTATAGCTTTATATATGAATATGTTTGATATGTTTGTGTGTTTTAATTGCTATTTCTACGATTGGGAAAGTTTCTCCTTTGGGATTTTAAGAAAGATAGATTATGTGGGATTCTAGTGTTTGTTATTATTGTGCTCGCAAAGATCTATGGATCTTCGCATAAATATCCTTAGTGGGAATCGGAGCATTTGTAGCTCGGATCTGAGGATCTATGGTTTGTTTGGTCTGAGGGAGAAAGAAATTTGCTCGGCAAGGATGAGACCTTGTGCCTACGTATTCTCAAAAGGATGTTGAGAAAGTCAGAGCAATCGTAGTTCACACTTATGCTAGTGGAAAGCAACTGGATGTTAGTAAGAGACAGACAAATGTCATCTTAATGAAAAATGTATCTAATCTATTTCATCACATATATTTTGAAAAGTTTTGATTGAAAATCTTTCGTTGTAAGTATTAGGTGTTTTGCTCGAGTGTACAAGCGTTACCACTTACATGTTTAAGAAAGATGTTTGAAAAAAAAGATTGAATCTTTTAACTGTAAGTATTGGGTGTTTTGCTTGAGTGTACAAGCATTACCACTTACCATTAAGAGATGTTTTTGTTTGAAAAGAGTTTGAAAAAGTTTTGACTGTATGTGATGTGATAGATGAGATGCTTCTTCCATAGAGATGATAGATGTCTAAATCTCAAGGAGAAATTGGTTGGATTAAAGGGATGCTTTTAAGAAGCCCATGGGTCCTTGTATTGTAAGCCCAAGAGGAGGCATTCCGAGGGTCATCGAGGGTCCTTGTATGAAGCTCAATAGGAAGCTCTAGGGTATGGCTGGCTTTGTGTTAAAAGGGGTTTCACCTAGAAACCATCCTTTTGGAATTAAGAGCAATTTCACCGGGAAATTTTACTCTCTGGGGATTTTGAAAGTGATTTCACCAGGAAACCATCCTTCCAGGGTTCTATCTTAGCGTGGGTGATTCTTTGTATAGGGAGCCCAATAGGAGGTTGTTAAGAGATTTCGTGTCTCTTTCATTGTATGATGCCCAAGAGAAGGCTAAACTCAATGAGGAGTTCTTTTGAGCGAAGCCCGAGGAGGTGACTCAGCAGTGTTGTCTTATATGAAGCCTAAGCGGAGGCTAAACTCGAGATGAATGAGTTTTCTTATATGAAGCCTAAGAGGAGGCTGAACTACGTGGGAGAGTTATCTTGTATAAAGCCGGAGGCTAAACTCATCTGGTGATGAATTATCTTGTATAAAGCCCAGCGGAGGCTACAATGGGGAACCTATTGGTTAGACTAATTGTTATGTTATAACTAGATAGTTGTATAAACAAGTGTGTGTGTGTGATATGTATTCACAGGAGTTTATGAAGGAAATATAAACAATGCAATGATGTTTATTTACAGAAGTTTATGAAGTAAATATAAACAAGTGTACGAAGCGAGCGTTTGAAAGCAGCGTAACTTGATTATTTACAAGTTTGAGCTGTGTACAAGGAATGAATATGTACGAGCAGTATTTATGTACAGACAAAGATGGATGTACATAGGAGGTTAGGACTTACACCATAAGGGAGGCCCATTGGTTTAAAAGCAGTTTCACAGGGAATAATGCTCCTTTCAATACCAATGGTATTCAGTGTATATACGGATGAAACAGAAACGAACGATCGAAGTTTATCTGTAAAAGGTATCTGTATTATGTACAGATGAAAGTTTGTATGAAAATTATTTGATATGTACAAGGAAATGGTATGTACATAAAGAATGTTGGTTTGTGTATACACAAGTGAAGTGAAAAAACAAGCGATCGAAGTTTATGCTACTTGAGTATAAAAAGTATACGTGTTATGTAGGATGAAAATTTTGTATGTATTTGGAAATGATTTGATATGTACAAAAAATATTATGTACACAAAAGAATGTTATGGGACTTACACGTGAGGAGGCCCATTGGTTTAAAAAGTTTCATCGATAATAATTCTTCTCCTTTCAATACCAATGGTATCGGTGTATAAACAAACGAATGAAAACAAATGAAAGAAATTTGTTTATGTTTGAATATTGACAATGATGATTTGAGTATGTACAAGTAAAATTAAATATGTACAAAAAAGGATTGGGACTTACACCGTAAGGGAGGCCCGTGATCGATTGAGAAATTCGAGAGAAAACGAATTCGGTTTTATCGTTTAAATCGAATCGATCATGGTAAAAGATGTAAGTTTGATGAAATGTTTTGAAAAATGATTTTGAAAATGTTTTGAAATGTGAGGTTCATTTATGAAAAGTTTTGAAAAGAATCGGAAGTCGAAAACTTGAAAAATTCACATTAAAAGGAGGTTTGAAAAAGTGCTCAGAACGTCGTTTTCGGCTCGATTAAAATATAATCAGATGAAAGTTTTTTCTGAAAATTTTTGCACTATCATAAAATAAATACATTTATTGACAAGTGTTCAAAAAATCACCTTAAAATAAGGAGTTTTGATTGGTTTAAAAAAATGTGAAAGTTTTGTAAAAAAACATGAAAATATGAAAAAAGTTTGAAAAAGAATGGTCTTGAGTGGGATTGAACCCATGACCATTGGGTAGCACACGTGTCAGAAAGCTTTAAGGGCGAGCAAGCTACCACTGGGACAAACGCGCATTGGTGTTAGTGGATCCAGACCACGTGTAAACATGATATTGGAAAATTTAAAAATTTAAACTCAAGAACACGCACGAAGCTTGTTCTTCGTTTTTTGATTCTCAGAAATTTCAAACCCAGCTAAAATCCTTGTTTCTCAACGAAATTGGACGAAGTAAAAATGAAAATTGCTCGGTTTTTCATCACGAACACGAAGGTGGACGTTAATTGTATTTATTTTAAGCCCAGAAGGATTTGATTTTTGAAGAACACTATGAACCCTAAACTGAAAATTTCAAATTAAATGATGCACAGTTGATGATTCTTTGATTTTCTTGAGGGCTTATGATCGTTATGAGTGCAGAAAGAGATCGGCCAAGAGTTTTTTCATTTAAGTTCAAAGAATTAGGATATCCAAGTTCAAGTTCATACCTGTTTAAGTGGAGATCGAATTCAGTGCAAGAGTGTTTCCAGAACTTGTTTGTGGATTGCTACAGCATCATCGGCATGTATGGAAGCTAAATGAATGATCTGCTTGCCTTGAGCTTGCCTGGATTATGCTACACAAGTTCACCTGCACAGTTCACAAATAGAAACTCGATTTTGATGTAAAACCTGTTACAGTTGCTTGCCAATGATCTGGATCATGTACATGAGGTACATGGAAGGTGTTAGAGTGATCACAACACAAATTAATCCAGCCTAGCTTCAAATTCGAATCATAAGGCAGTTTAGCAAATTTAGAAAAATGAAAATGCAATTCTGATTTTTTCTTGTTTTCAGTTTGATTTTAAGTTGTAAACAAGTTTGATAATGATTATGGAATGTGTTTGACACCAAAGATCATCATGGTTTTAAATGAATTTCAAAATTGCAAGTTTGCTCACTTTTGCACTATGTTGCTTGATTTTGAAGAAAGAAGTGAGAAAGCATAAGTTTGCAATGCTTTGGTGTGGTTTTAACTTGAAATTGTGATCCATTTATAGGCCAAAGGTTCTGAAATTGTTAGGCACAAGTACAAGGCTTTTGGAAAATCAAAGATGCCTTAAGGGGTAAGAAAGGCTTTTTACAAAGGAAAAGGAAGCTTCCCTTTTTTACCATGTGCTATTTTTTCCAATTTTGATCCAATCCCCAATTATTACTTCTCACTGAGTTTTATTAGTTCTTATCCTAATTTGGCAAGGTGGCAAGTGTTCTAGAAGAAGAAATCAAGAAATGACCTATAATTTGATGTTTTGGATTTTGAAAATCAAGTTCATGGAGCCTTATGTTTCAATTTCAAAGGTATATCTAGACTCCATGGATTTGTGAGTTCTTGGACATTTTGGAAAGCTTGTTTCACAAGCTACAACTTTCATGTTTTGAGTTTTTTCAAATTCAAAATGGAATTAGGTGAAAAAATGGCATGAAGTTTGGAAAAAATAAGAAATCTTTTGACTTTTTGTTGACTTTTTTCTAAGTATGAAATCTTTTGACTTTTTGTTGACTTTTTTCAAATTCTTTGATTTTTTATGATCATGATGGATCATTTGAAGTATTTTGATGATTGAAAAAGTTTTGTTTTGAAAATTTTGACCAAAAGTCAAAGTTTGACTTTTCAGTGCAGATGAAAATTCATCAGATGTTTCTGAAATTGACTGATAAAGTCTGTGAACTTCTGTGATGTTTTGAATCCAGAAATTAGGTCAAGATGTTGTATCTAAGATATAATGACCAATCTCTATCCAAAAAAGTCATTTCTTGCTCAAAAAGTCAGAGAATACTCATGCCCGATCAAAACCTTAATTGGTCAATCCTTGATTGATCTGTGAAAAAAAATGGATATCTGAAGATTGAAGGCTGGTGATTTGATCAAGATAGATCAAATTAGGTGAGAAAAACTCAAACCCTAATTGGTTGCCTCTTGAATCAGATGAAAATCTGATGAAACCCTAATTTTGACCTGTGAATGCTACACCCGATTAATGCTGTCTGAGCTATTAGTTATGCAATGATGCAAATGTAAGGTGGTATATTAGGTCAAAATTTGGGGTATGACACCATCCAGTATGGGGATCTGTTGGGTAGATGTCGAAACCATGACCGACCATCCTTTTAAAACCTTGTATGACTAGCTTTACCTGTAATTTCGCGCATAACATATGTATCGCATCACATTGCATTCTTACATGCATTATCATCACATTGCATTCTTACATGCATTACCATCATGTTGCATTCTTACATGCATTATCGTCATGTTGCATTCTTACATGCATTACCATTACATTACATTTGTATTCTTTCACGCATTATCACGCATTTCATTTTCATCAGAGGAAAAACTCATTTCATCTCTTCTGTCCAGAAATATCAAACTGTCTACTCAACGCGCATTCAGAACTTGAAGGATGTCTCAGAAGGCTATAGACGAGCTTCAACGTGGTCAGGAACTATTGAAGGTAGAAGTTACTCATTTGAAAATTCAGATGAGCCTGGTCATAGATCTCTTGCAAGTTGTGTTGAAGAGAGAATGCAACACTACACCAATTTCCGCAAACTTGGTTACCGCTCTATCATCTGGTGTGCCTACGAGTCAAGGACATCCACACGTAGTGAACTCTCCAGGTCAAAATCATCCTACTGAGCATCATCCTCGGCCTTCACCTTTGAAGATTCCTCAACAACAACAATTGCTTACTTCTCGATCAAAGAAGAGGGAACTAAATCAGCATATTAACCCGCATTACCGCCGATATGCTCAACAAGATATTCAGCCAATCCTGATATCATATTCTCTACTATTGCCTTACTTGATTCAGAGTGGTGTCGTGATACCAAGAGAATTGAAGCCGATACAGGGTTGAATCTTGGTTTGATGAGAGCTAAATGTGCTTTTCATCTGACTCTGCAGGACATGAAAGTGAGGTTTGTTTCGCCTTCAAATGCAAGGTCCAGGAGCTAATTGATGACAAGATTTTGTCTTTCAAACAGAATGACTCGAGTTTGGAAATTTTGGTTTCAAATTCTGATGATAGCAGCCTTGAGGGATTTCCAAAACTCATTAGAACAATTGTTTTCCAAAATGGGTGAGACTGCGAGAATAGTGTCAGCAATGAAGTGGACCAAGCGATCACTTCAAAAAAGGTGGTAACCTTCAGCAAAGATATCTCAAGTTCCAGCAAGGGGAAGTCAGTTGTAACACCAACTCATTATCCTCCATTACCGTCTTTCAAGTCTTTGCATCAACAAATTTTGTCTGATCTTCCTCAACTTCAGAGTCGGAACTCTCAAAATCAAACCGTACCTTCGAATAATCTGGAAAGAAGGGAGGCTCCTCTTGATTCAATTCCAGTGACCTACGGTCGGCTTCTGCCATATCTGGTTCAAAGTTCATTGGTGGTTCCTAAATTTCTTAACCCACCAAAGTTATTCCCGCTTGGTGATGATCATAACGTACGATGTGGATACCATGATGGATTAGTAGGCCACTCAACATAGGACTGCAGTGCCTACAAAGCCAAGGTTCAAAAGTTGATTGACCAGAAATACTTGACTATTCAAGGAGGGATTCTATTTTTGAATGGAAGCCCTATACTTAAGTGAGCACCAAGACTACTGAAAGTCATCTCATCAACAAGTCAAGACGAAGCTCAAATCTCCTCAATAATGACAATCTTGTATTTCTTTACTGCATTTTTATTTTGTAGCTTGTTTAATTGTTTAAACTTTGTTTGCGTGTAGAAACTTGTTTGGTTTTTAAATCTTAATGCAACGAGTATGTCTATCTTGAAGTAATTCATTCGTTTTCACTCAATCCATTCGTTATCACTCTTTAAATGATTTACGAGCATTTTGATACCAACATTACCGAATCTTTCTCCTAGGCAGAGATTGGAGGGAGGATGACGATAATTGAAAACACGCTAGATCTCTGAATGTATGCTCTTGAGTAGATCCATGCTAACGATGTATAGGCCTTGTTTCAAATTCCTAAACAGGAGTTATAAGGAGATAAACCATCATTAACCCCTCGAGCCTTGAAGTAGGAGTTTCTTTCTTTCGAAAACCTCATTTTAACCACAATGGCGGGTAGTGTTCGATTAATCGATCGGCGTTAAAAACTCATCGAGTACGTCAAAGGATATAATATTGGTTATCCTTCAAAAGGTTGAGGAAGGTCAGAACCGCAAGAGTCAATCTTCATCTATCAATAGTGTGCATCAAAGGAGAATGATATCACACGAGTATCTCTCGCACATTAGAAGGTCAACAGATGACAACACATAGCGGTTACCCTTCATCTACCAAAGGACTCAGACAGTCACCATCACTTTTAACAAATAAAAGATTGTGTAAAGATCCACGACTTGTTAAAAAAACTGAATAGAAAAAAGACAAAAAAAGCCCGCTAAGTCGGAACTTAGTAATAAGTCGCTTAGGCAAAAGTCAGGCAAAATTTAGGGAAAGAAAAATCTCGAAATAAAGTCAAAGAAAGAATTTTCATCAAAGAACAAGTCGTGTGGTTAGACACCAAAGACAAAAGTTAGTGTCTGTTGTGTCCAAGAAACTTTGTGTTGGTTCCTCAACCATCATAACTTCTTTCGAGAGATGAGTGCTCGTATTAGGACTGAAGAACATCATGGAGAATGGGCAGGCACCAAATATTTTGAGCTTAAAAATCATTTTTTCTAAAAAACACCCATGAACCAGGCCACAACCCTCAAAAGTCCTAATTGAAGCATGGGTTAATTCAAAAGCATACTGCAGAGAGATCGCGTTTACTTGACTCCTACGATGCGTGCTAAGTATCTGTGTTGGTATCATATGCTTGTCTTATCTTTCATAAAGAAAAGTTTTCAAAGTTGCACTCTAAAAGTGTTTCACTCAAAAAAAGTCATAATGTTTTTCATACAAAACTTCAAGACGCATAAATGTTGCATTATAATTGTCGTAATGAACATTCTTCTACATGTAAAACGATTATTTGACATTTAAGAAGTTCACATAATGAACATCGGGGAAGAGTTTAACTTTGTCCAAAGAAAACTTGATTACTACTTTGAGTTAAAAGTCAATTATATCAAGAAGCATGGCGTCTAAGGACTCCTTTGAGCATATCACAAGTTGTTTTCTCAAGATTACATTAACTTGGGGCAAATCAAAATTCGACTTCTCAATTTACGCCAATGCAGGACAGGTCCTTAAGAGCAACCAACAGGTGACTTGGTCCTTTCTCAAAGCGATTAGTGCAGGACAACCATCATTTCATGATTCAGTCAACGTGAAGTAATTACTTCGAGACATAGGAGTCTCTTTAGAGTTCACCCTAGGGCAAGTCTTCCCTATGTTTGCATATCCAATTATCCAAATGTAGTCAATCTGAAGAAGTCACCTTGACACATTGAAGTACTTCCAAGGAGCACATTGGTTCATGCTATTTCTATAGCACAGTGAAGTCAATCCTTCAAGATTCAGTCAATATGGGGGAGTCACATCGAGATACTATAATATCTCTCAAAGGATTTGTTAATCGGGGGCATCCTGCATTGGAATACAAATTTTGGGGCAAGCCATCCCAATATCAGATTACTGTAATTTGTTTCCAGCATTATCTCAAAGCAAATCTCATCAGATAATCAACAGATTGGGGCAATGTATGCTATATACAGACAATTTCATTCTGTATCTTCAAGCTGCTCAAAGATTTTTTCTCTCAAGTGTCAATGGCTGTTGCATTTAATTTGAGTGGCAGGGAATCATGCTAACAACTTCCTTTTGATGGGAAAATTGTTTCAAGAATATTTCTTGGTCTTAACCAATCAAACAGTCAAAGCATCTTCATGCATTGTCGACCATGCATCTCATCTTGTGCCATTAAAATCTGACCTTGTTTAATACATTTAACCAGTTTCCGTCTGGTGCTTAAAATCATTTCACCAGTTTCCGTCTGGTGGTTAAGATGTTTTCACCAGTTTTCGTCTAGTGGTTTAACTTAAAATCAGTTCTCGTCTAATGATTTTTCCTTCAAGGTCAAATTTTATTTGGCACACATCTAATAATCCATACATGCATTCATAAATCATTATATAAATCATCGTCATGCATCAGTCACGTCGCTTTACTCAGACATATCATATACAATATATTCATGCATGAACCCCAGTCAGGACTCGGGATATTTTCAGAATGAGGTCAAGTGCAAGTAGAAGACTATTTCTCAAATGGCAACTTAGTTCTTCTCCCCAATGCAACTTGAATGCTTCTTCAAGATAAATTAGCAGTGGCATCAACTCTCAGGATAGTTTCTTCTCCAGAGAAGTGATTGATCATCCTCAGTGAACTCTTGTGTCAACGAAATTTTTCCACTTGGATCTCCCCAGTGTTGTTCCCCATAGAGTTATCTTTAGAAGTTTTCTCCATCGAAGCTTCATCTGCTCCCCAAGGTAGCCTTCTCCAGTAGGGATTACCATTTCAGTATCCTCAGTGCTATTATTCTCAACCAAAATCTGTTCAGAATCTTGCAGATAACAACTTCCCGAGTAAGTCTTAGTGGCGGCAGTCCATTATAGACCCGATTTTCTAAGATGTTCTCAGTTAATCCCCTATGGATCTCTGGTGTGTTTATTTCTCAGTGCATTCCTCGCTTATTCAACAGAAGTATGCGTCTATTAGGTGAGATGTTTAGAGGATTTCGGAAGATCTGTTGCAACATCAAATTGTTCAAACATGTCAGTACATGTTATCGCTTTGCGTTGGAATATTTATCAATTGTGGAAGTGTTTATCCCCCTCAAATGGTGTTGAATCTGATTCCTATCTCCCCAATTAAGTTATCTATGGCTTATTGCAACTCACTGCTAGCTCAACGGCTACAAGACAAAATGATGGTTTTCAATGTCAAAATGGTTCAACATATCATATATGCTTGTTACATCCTTATGTCATCAAGGTGTTAGCTTGTCAACTATTGGGGCATTCATGTCAAGCCGTCGCTAAACATAAAAATTTTACCCCGAAAGGTCCACTTTTGATCTTCGAAGTTACCGACCATGTTCTCTTTGGTCCAACTCATCCAACTTGGGGCATTCTGTTAATGCATTTCAGAAATCGTCATCTTTCCTTCTACAAGGATTACCGTGGAGCCTTTCAAGTGGTAGATCGATATTCAGAAACTGGTGCATTATCTGCATGATGCATTTGAATTTTCCTCTTCCAGCAAGTATCAGGAAATCAATTCTATACTCCTTGCATTAAAACAAAAAAATCATCATGCATATCATACTCATGGATTAGCTCTGGCTAGTTCGTTTGCAGGTTTTTCCCAGCTGAAACTGTAAATATCCTCGTAAGGATCAAATTGAAGGAATAATTCTCGGACGACATAATTATCTTCTTTTCTACAGCACAAGTGGTATACTTGTATAGATCTCAACAATTGATGGTTTCTCCAATCTAGATTTCTTCCCTAGCGAAACAGTTGTCTCTTTCAGATGGACTCTAATGTCAGCAAAATTATCAACCGGGAATCCCCAATGAATTTTCCACACGGTTTTCTTATGGAGTTTCCCCAGCAAAGCTTAATTTACTCCCAAGTGGGTCTCCTTCAGAAAGGATTACTACAACATTATTAAGGGTATTTTCCAAGGTTCTTTCAGACAAGAATCTTCTCAGCAAATTCTAGTGGCAGTAACTTCTACAATTTTGTTTCTCGAGTTGTTCTCGAGCTACATTGAACTTCTGGTGTGTTTATTTCCCCAGTAAGTTTTCAAATACTAAATAAATAAATATCCACCGGGTATGATGTTTATTCAATCTCAGGATATTTCTCCAACTCGGACATTGATCCACATATCCACTTGCTACAACGTATTGTCTATATAGTGCCAACAAATTGAAGCTCATTACCCTAGAAGTTTTTCAGTCGCAAGTGCTGAATCTGATTCTTCTATCACCGGTAAAGCTATCTGCATACAGGTTGAAGATCTTGTCAACTCAAAAGTTGTTCAACATGTCCTTACATGTTCAGTGAGATTTCCTCAGTAGAAACGTCGAAAATAAAGATTTACCGACTTCATAAACATCTATATCACAACATTGTGCTGGATATTGTTTTGTTTATCCCCAGAGAATTGTATTCTCGGGTGCGCTACTGAATTTGTTCTGCTGGTAGCTCGAAAGTTACACGGTCAAGACATTCAGCATGCCATGGCTCCTCACAGCTTCATGCACAACAATTCTGATATTGTTCTAGCCATATATCTTCGTTAAAGCTTGCGGGTATTCTTTAACTCTTTGGGATCTTCAGACAGTTTATCAACATCATCTTCGTGAAGGTCTGCGGGTATTCCTTAACTCTTTGGGATTTTCTGACAAATTCTCTATTATATCTTCGTTAAAGTTTGCGGGTATTCTTTAACTCTTTGGGATCTTCAGACAGTTTCTCACTTTCATCTTCGTTAAGGTCTGCAGGTATTCCTTAACTCTTTGGGATTTTCTAGAAAGTTCTCGATTATATCTTCATTAAGGTTTGTGGGTATTCCTTAACTCTCTGGAGTTTTCTGGCAAGTTCTCAATTATATCGAATTCTTAATGTACCTTTTTTCTCTGTCGCTTGAGAAGTTCGGTTTTCTTCTCATAGCATTTTCGTTAAGACATCCTATGATGGCTTAATCTATTATATTTCTTGTCGCTTGAGAAGTTCGATTTTCTTCTCATAACATTAAGACATCCTGAGATGGCTTAATCCATTGTTTTTCTTTGTCGCTTGAGAAGCTCGGTTTTCTTCTTATAGCATTTTCGTTAAGACATCCTAAGATGGCTTAGTCCATTGTTTTTCTTTGTCGCTTGAGAAGTTCGGTTTTCTTCTCATAACATTTTCGTTAAGACATCCTGAGATGGCTTAATCCATTGTTTTTCTTTGTCGCTTGAGAAGTTCGGTTTTCTTCTCATAGCATTTTCGTTAAGACATCCTGAGATGGCTTAATCCATTGTTTTTCTTTGTCGCTTGAGAAGTTCGGTTTTCTCATAGCATTTTCGTTAAGACATCCGAGATGGATTAATCCATTTTTTTTCTTTGTCGCTTGAGAAGTTCGGTTTTCTTCTCATAGCATTTTCGTTAAAACATCCATAGATGGCTTAATCCATTGTTTTTCTTTGTCGCTTGAGAAGTTCGGTTTACTTCTCATAGCATTTTCATTAAAACTTGTTGTTTATTTACTCATTTTGGTACTCGGTTATCTCTAGTGTTGTTGAGATCTCCTATTTTTTTTCTCAATTGTTACTGATGTTGTTGAGGCATTCTGGTGATGGTTGACAAGTTTATTCTCCTCAGGCATTCCTTCTTTGACCCTGTAGTCAAGGTATTTTATCTAGCTTTGGTATCCCACGTAGGGAAAATTTTTGGGGTTCTCTGATATTCAATCCTCTTCCACTTTGAATGTTGAAAGCTTTCAATCTTTCTCACTTATCAGGTTTAAGATGATTGAATAGGGGCAACTGTCGCAGCCCAAAATTTACCCTACGTTTATTCATCCTTTTCTCTAAACCATTACAACGGATGTTTCCTACGGAAAGCCATATCAATCCTCAAAATTCAGTTGTTGGGTCTTAAAAGGATTTTAATAGATAGTACGTGCTCTAAGCTTTCCAACGATACCAACTATGCCTAAATCAGTTACGATCGCAAAGATATGACCAAAACAATTTTCGAAAATCACCTTCTATTTTATACAAAATGTGATGCATAAGCTCATGTGTCGGCTCATAGCTTAAAATTTTCAATTTTTCACACAGTATGTGTCGACGCATAGGTCGTATGTGTCGACGCATAGCTTTAAAATTTTCAATTTTTCTGGTTTAACACAGTATGAGTCGATACATACTCTCTTGTATTGATGCATAACCACTTGTATTGATGCATAGACCATATGTATTGATGCATAACCACTTGTATTGATGCATAGACCATATGCATTGATGCATAACCACTTGTATTGATGCATAAACCATATGTATTGATGCATAGCCTCTTGTATTGATGCATAGACCATGTGTATTGATGCATAGATCGTATGAGTCAACTCATACATTATTCCAAAACTTGTTTTCTTAATTTTCCTCAGTATGTGTCGATGCAAGCTTCATATATATCGATACAAGGCATATATGGATCGACCCAAGACCTTATGTATCGATACAAATACCAAACAGAACTGAATTTCCTATGTTTTTATGTTTATGTATCGATGCAAAATGGCACGTGCATGGATATATGTATTGATGCAAGATGGCTTTCAAACCCTTTTGTATCGACTCAACGAACGTATGAGTCGACTCATGCTTGTTTGGATCAAAGTTATGGATTGGAATTATGGATTGAATTGAAATTAGAATTGAATGCATATTTTAAGCAACACTTCACCATGATTTGTCTTAACTACTGATACTAGTTTGTGGTAAATTTGGTTTCCAACTTACGTTTACAAGTACTACGGCGAAGGAGATTGCATTAGTAGTAAATCAAGAACTCAAATTGATATAATTCTCCACTTTTGTATTCATGAAAATTTGAGATTTTTCAAATTACTCTAAGTTTTATTATGCAAGAATGCCCATTTACAAAGTTGGAATCAAATTCTAAACTCAACACCCAATTGGCAAATTATCTTTCTAATTCACTTCAAGAAAACTTTCAAGTTTCAAACATTTTTGTTCACGATTACAAACAAGTTACAATACGTTCTATATACTAATGCTATTCTTTCCAATGAAGATCTTCGATATTTTCTTTTTGAATTTCCCTCCAAGTTTTCTTGATCCATCTTCAAGCCCTTTCTTCTCATCCAAGCTTTCCTCCTATCATCCAATTCTCCATGTTACATGAAACAAGACGAAAAATATGGTTAGCAATTATAATCAAGAAATTAAAAAGCATTCTATTTCAAACTCATCATTAGGGTTTGTGTTAAGGAATCAGGTTAAGGGTTTTTGATTATTTTCAAGCGACTAAGCCTCAGAACTTTAAAGTTCATTCATCGGCCACAACCTCCTATTGCAAATCACAAACAAGGTTTGGTTCACAAAAGGAGGTGTGAAGAGGAAAATCAGAAAATAACATCATATTTTCCAAGGCAAGCAAAGTAAAAGTTCAGCCCAAAACATATTATCACAAGCAACAGGCAGCAGGCAACATGGTTATCAGCAGCAGACAAAACCATAGTAGAAATCATAGCAGGTTTATGATTAAAAATGGCAACAGAGGCAACATAGCGTGTGGTATAAAAAAAATCAGGGTGCTAGTTCCAAAAGATGGTTCAAGAAATGGGGGGGGGGGGCAATCAGAAAAGATATAACCAACAGATCCATCGTTTACAAAATACCAGAAACAACCATTACCCAGAATCATAAGCCAAAGTCACAAACCAGAACAGAAAAAACACAGCAAACAACAAAGTTCCAAACTAGAGAAAAGCCATCGTTCCTAAACCACAATCCAAACCCAAGCCAGTTCTAACACCAAGCCAACCATTACCAACAAGACACGATTCACATAACATCAAAACCAAACCAAGCATACATCATTTTCCTAATGGTCAAACCCTTCAGAGTGTTGTTTTTTCAGAAAGCATAAAGTTTCTGAACTGAGAAAGAAGAAGAGGAAAAACTTAGACAATCTCACCAGAAAACACCTCGGAGGTGTCATCCTCAACACCATAAAGGGTAAGATCTGTCACTGTTACCATCGGAACCCTAGGGTTTTGAAAATCCCTTTTCCGATTCCGGCTATATCACTTACCATATGCAAAACCAAATATCAAATCGAGTATTAGAAGTAAAATGAGCAGGAAAATGAAAGAGATAAGTGAATCGGGCGCCGCCATCGCGAAGGAGATTCCGAGCTCCATGAAAGGGAGATGGAGAGCCATCGCGATAACGTGAGGACAGAGAGCAATCGACAGAGATGAGAGCAGAGAGAGTTTCTCTATGAGTGAGAGATCTCTATGAGTGAAGATCACGAGAGAGAGATGCGAGGGTTTCCATGAGTGTGTGAGAACGAGAGAATGAGAGAAAGATTGGGGTTTTCTTGTTTCTGTGTTATTTTTTTAATTTAATTAAGTTTGTTTTATTAAGTTTTGTTTTAATTAATATTATGTTTAGGGACTAACACGGTGGTGACAAGTGTCACCACACAGTTTTCTTCGATTTGGTTTTTTAATTACCTATTCATCTTTTTCCCTTTAATAAAAATAACACTCCATCATGACCGTCGGTATTTTGGAAAAGAAGATTCGCATCGAAATACTAAAATGTGGTGAACTTTTGCGACCAACGCAAGATCAGATGGGTTTCTTCACAGACTTGGGCTATTCTCGCTTCCAACACCCCCCAGAATCACTGCAATATCAGGCCCATTTCTAAACTCTCATCTTTTAAATTATTTTATTTTTATAAATGATTTAATTTTTGTGCGATGTACTAAATAATAATTAGTTATGATAGTTTTTATTTGATGATTTATCGATTAAACTATTAGTTGATTTTTCATCAAACAGAAAAAATCATTTCTAATAATTATTTAAATTTCGATTGTATTATGTGATAATTATACATTTATTCGCTCATTCGGTATTTATTCACCATTGTACACCGCACACAACCAACATTAAAATTAATCCGATCTTTCTTTGATTGGCTCATAAGCCAATTTCTTAAAGGGTCTCATAGTTGGGGATGGGCATGGCCATCCTCACGAGGTTAATTAAAGCCTTGTTGCTTTAGTTAATCATAACCTGAAAATAACATTGGTCCATATATCAATTTTCCATGCACGAGGTCTCATAGTTGGGGATAGGGCACCTATCCTCACGAGATTAATCAAGTCCACATACTTGGTTAATCATAACACGAATCATTCTTTCTCCTTGGTCCGTTACAAAACCCCATCTAAAACACTTTCACAATTAATTTATAAAACTCGATCCAACGTCGAGTCTTCTTCTCAAACCTCGATCCAACGTCGAGTTGTTTTCAAAATGTTTTTCATAATAAACTTGGATGAAATTTGTTTAAATCGTTAGATGGTAGCCTAATGTTTTAAACAAATTTGAAGTCTTTAGATTGTTGGATGGTAGCCCAATAAGATAAAACTTCTATCCATGTCAAAATACTAGGCGGTATTCGTTTAAGTTGTTGGATGATAGCCCGATTTAATTGAATTGCAAGTCTTTAGGTTGTTGGATGATAGCCCAATAAACTAAATACTTCTATCCGCATTAAAATAATAAAGTGACATTCGTTTAAATTGTTGGATGATAGCCGACGATTTAATCGAATTTAAAGTCTTTAGATTGTTGGATGATAGCCCAATAATTTAAATATTTTATCTCACTCAAAACACCATTTTCATAATAAATATTTTGGATGAGAAATGATTGGTTGAACTTGCTCGCCAATTTCTAGTACTTGAATCATTAGATGATATCCTAATGTTTCAATATTTGTCATCCACAACTTAAAATCAACTCAACTCACTCAAATTCTTTTATCGCTCATACGCGATCATCAAACTCTTTTCTTACAAAGAGTGTGCAATAGCCATTTCAAACATGAACAAGGACTTAAGCTTTTCAAACAAACTAAACAAGTCCAAGTTCAAGCATTTGAAATGTCTAATGTACAATTTTTCTTATAAAATCAACACAACCAGTTTAAAACATTTTCAAGAGGAACTACGGAGTTTTGACTTTCCCATTGCACAAGGAATCGTAGGCTACGGTTTGAAACCGTGCCAAACTCAAAATAATAATAAATAAACCCGTTTCTTTTATTTCTCGATCTTAACTTATGAATTAGCAATTTAACACACACAAAACACTTAGAACTAAGCGGGTCCCATCAGTACGATGGATGTAAGGGGTGCTAATACTTTCCCCTTGTATAACCGACTCCCGATTCCATGTTTTTGGTCGTAGACCGCCTTATCCACATCTGTGGGGTTTTATCTATATTTTCCCGTTCTTTTTAGAACAAATAAAATTAGGTGGCGACTTCATTGTTTTTAAAACAACCGATGAAAAAAACCAGTCATCACAACATGATTAGCTACTGAATTGTATGTCATTTTATTCTTTAATTGTCTATTAACTTCGTCTAAGTCTAACGCTTCGCACAATTAGCTTTTTGCATGTTTTTGGACTAGTTTCGACCTAGTTTGCGAAATAACTTGTATGTGTATGTTTATAATGATGTTTGATATTTGTTAAAGGTTTGTATAAAATTTGTAGATGTATGTTGTGTCTAATGACTTCACTTCACATGACACTTTGTATGAGCATAATTCACACAAATTTCACCACATCTTCTTCTTCTTCTTTCCTTTTAGCACTTGTTAGTGCTTGGTTTGTGTGCTTTTGTCAAAGCATTTTTATTGATTCTACCCCCCTTTCTCACTTGGTTTTCTAACCAAGATGATTGATTTCCCTTAGGTTTTCTCGAATAGGTTAGTTATCGAGTTTATACTTTAAGTTAAGCACCCATGTATAATAACTTTAGGTAGATTCTCCCCCTTGTTTATACCCGTAACTTAGGGACAACTTTGGATGATAACATTAGAATTTAGAAATAGGTTAGTTTCCCTTAGTCATTTTACCTTTATCCTTTTGCATTCTTAAGACTAAAATCTTGTTATGTCAAGTGCATTAAAACACTCTAATAATCTGAAACTTTTTCCAAAGTAAAAGATACAAACCAATTAGTTTTAGGATGTTTACGTCATACTTTTCTGTTGATGCTTCGTCGTCCTGTTGCTTATGTTTTGCCATCTCATCCCCTGATGTTTCGCCATCTCATACTTTGATGTCTCGTCATCTCGTTTGCTAATGTTTCGTCATCCCGTCTACCGATGTTTCGTCATCCCGTCTGTAGCTGATGTTTCGTCATCATGGAGGTGTTTCGTCATCGTTTGATGTTTCGTCTGCTAATCTAAAATACACAAACCAACCAAAACAAGTGAGCCGAACTATGGCGCTCTGACTTTCCCATTGCACGAGGGAATACGTAGGCATCCTATCGTGGGGCTAGATCGAGCAACCTTTGTAAATATTTCCTTCTTTTCCCCGTATTTTCTTTTTCCTCTTTTCTTTTCTTTTTACATATGCATACCTTATACCATATACAGATATAGTTAGACCTTTACACCCATTAGATAGAAAGTAAAAGCGGATACTGTAGATTACTACGGACGCGTGGGGTGCTAATCCCTTCCCCTCACGTAACAGACTTCCTTACCCGATCTCTCGGTCGCAAGACCGTGATTTCTCCATTTCAGGTTTACTCGATGTTTACCTTTCCCTCTTGGAGGGATAAAAAACGATCGATGGAGACTTCATTGATATATAGTTATATCCTTTGATATTTCGGTCGGGTGTTTCAAAAGTGTCATGTGAAGTGAGTTCAGTAGACACAACATACATTTACATGGTTTATACAAACCTTTAACAAACATTAAACATCACTAAAACATACACATACAAAGTTAATTCACAAACTAGGTCGAAACTAGTCCTAAAAAACATACGAAAAGTTAATTGTGAAAAGCGTTAGACTTAGGGGAAGTTAATGGACAATTGAAGAATAAAATGACACAAAAGTCAGTAACTAAACATGTTTATGTTTCATTTACATCACACAAATAAATCATAAGGATTCATGAACAAAAATCCACCAAAAAGTGCATAAACATGCAACAATCGCGTGTAGTGAGGTGAATTGAAGTGTGTGAGACACGTGATATGCAAAGAAGGTGTCAAGATGAAGTGATTGCAGTACCAATATCATATGAAAGAACTAATAACCAAATCATAATGAAAATGTCACAAAGATGCAATTACAACATTGGTGCGAAAACTAGTTGAAATTCTTAACCTAGGAAGTGTTTACAAGTTAAAAGAAGCCATGGAAAGGAAAAAATGAAAAGAGATGGACCAAGATATATCAAGATACACAAGTTACAGTAGAAAACACATTATTTCATCAATAATATCATCCAAACATGCATTCAAATAATTCACAAATAAAACACTTAAGAAAAATGCATTTGATTCATACAAGTGCGCGCAAATGTGTGTGCGCGTGTGTGTATCTTGAGCATACTTGTGCTAAATTTCACATGATGGTGGGATCAGAAGCAACACATAATGAATAACTACTCAAGCTATACACTATCAAGTCATATGATGTTCCAAATTACACATATACCACATCAACACAAAAACTAGTTAAAGGCTTGACCTAGAATGCAACTAAGGATTGAATGAAGCATGGTTAATGCGTGAAGGAAAAGGAATGAACCTCATAGCTTAAAAAGATATCGAAGGCTGTAGTTAGCATGGTAAGAATACATTATCATCATATACATAATCATCGTGAAGATTCACAAACAAAGGAAACTAAGAAAGCCTAAGTATGCATCTAGAAGTGTGTAGTGAAATGTGCATGGATATGCAATTGTGAACATGCTTAGTGGTGTCATACTTGAGTGAAGTCAGTGATGGAAACATAGATATTACATTCATGTTAGACACAAACAAAATACAATCACATCAAAAGAAAATCTACACAAGACTTAATGCAAGAAAAACTAGTCGAGGAATTTGTCCTAAACATGCACCTAGGAGTCAAATGAAACATGGTGTGGCATAGGTGAAGAGGCATGAACATTTAGAAGATGGAAAAGGATGAAAGTCAGAAGTCATCATGGTAGAGATGCACTCATGTCATATACACAATCATTATAACCTTTTCATAAGCAACTTTCAATAAGAAAACATGAATGTGCATCCTAGAAATGTGTGATGGAAAGTGTTTGTGTGTGTATTCAAACATGCTTGTGTCAAGTGTTATATACATGTGAGATCAGTGATAAGAACATAAATATAATATTCACACAAACATAAAACAATTATCATATATTACAATCATTCGTGGTACAAAGGTTAGCAAAGGAGAAAAGTCGATTATAAACCCTAGAGTGAAATTTAAGTGAGCATACAAGTTAATAAGTCAATCATGGTGAAAAGGCAAGGTGAAAGGCAATGAGACACACAAGGTCAGTAGCTTAGTACCTAAATAAACCATAAACAAAATCATTTTAATCAAGATAAAGAGCTCACATACAAAAGTACATAGAATTAGGGTTTGAGAACACCAAAATTAGTTAAACATGGCACTTGACAAAGATTTAAACAAAATAGGTTTAATTAGATAATTAAAACCATGTGTGAATTGTGTCATAAGTTTAACTCAATATATTATTCATTAGAAACCAAATGTAGAATATGAGACTTCAATACACGAACAAATCACCTATTTGATGAACAAAATCATCTAAAGTAAATACCACATATCTTAGATCAAATGATATTGATTAAGATTATGTAGGAAGGGAATGATGTCTTGTATATCATAGGGTGATGATAAAAACCTCACAAGATGCTTTTCATGAGCTCAAGGTAAGCTCAATTGAAGTGACATACCTCAAAAATCATGAACCTATAATCCCTTAAGGTATTGTCCAACCAACAATTAGAAGAGAAAGAAGATTTAGCTCTTTTAGGTCATCATGATGATCTTACAATTGAATGCAAGCCAATGAATCAAGGAGCATGGAATTATTGATCACATAATGCACAAAGTTAGAAGTAAAGACCAAAAATTCAATTTGAATTGAATCTCTAGTACCATGAAAGATGCACATAATACAAATGTTACAACAATAGCTACAAGGTGATGACATCTTAGCAACTATACTACCATGAGTTGTGCAAGTTATGGGACTTAAATGAATCAACCAAACTGGAATTAAAGCCCTAAATATGCCATGAGGATAAGATAAATAAATGAGAAGTAAATTCCCAAAAGATTGCATGAATGCATTCCTCATATCTCACAATTCATGCAAAACAACCCAAGATGAAACACCTTCCAATAAAAGGATCAAGATGATCCAATGAGGTCAAAGGTCTCTCAAGTCTTTAGAAGACTATCCTCGAGGTTATCATACCCCTAAGCATCAATTAGAAACACAAATTGTACAAGAACATGGTTTAAGAATCAAAGCATCAACAAATTAGGGTTTTGGAAACCACACAAACTCTATGCTCAAGGTAGAAACCAAATGATCAACATGTAATTTCCAATAAATGAAAACATGTTTACATATCAATAGAGCATCACATATGAAAAACTTGGCCTTAAATTATCTCCATAAGCTTCCAATTAAAGCTTGACTCAATTACACTAGTCCAAAGGATATGTTTACCTTGGAAATTCCATAAAAATAGAAAGATGGGATATAAAATCAAAGAAAAAATGAACTAGTGAGCTCAAATCCTCTACAAGTCAGAGACATATCCTTGCTCAATCCAAAAGTCCATGGAAGGATCAAAATAAAAATCAAAAAGGCAACACTAGTTCAAAATTAAACTTGTATCACCAATAAACAAGAAAAATTTGTATAAAATACAAAAGTCAAAAAAAAAAAAATCTACAAAAATTGGAAACAGTAACCTAACATCCCAAACATGATCAAAACTATTTTTGCTATTTTTACTTTCAAGGAAAAATGAAAAAAAAAACAATAAAAATGCAAAATGTGGAATGCAAATCATGTATCTAATGCTCAAATTTAATTAGTTATGCAAAAATAGCAAAATTATAAAATAAAAATCAGAAATGCATGATGCATGGATAGAATGTTCTAAATATTTTTTTATGCATTTTTTGTATGGATACAAATATTTTAAACAATTTAATTATGCATGAAATGCAATATAATGCATGAAATTATTTAATTATGCAAAAAATAACAAAATTATAAAATAAAATTCAGATATACATGATGCATGATTTGAGTGGTCTAAATTATTTTTTATGCATTTTTTGTATGGATAAAAATATTTTAAACAATTTAATTATGCATGAAATGCAATATAATGCATGAAATTATTTAACTATGCAAAAATACAAAATTATCAAATAAAAATCAGAAACTCAAAATTAACCTCTTGGAGGGTCCATAATATATTTTGTGGGATTTTTCATCATGAGGAAATATTTTTTTATGAATTTTTCAATTAAAACATAACCAATTAATCTTAAAATTTATTTAATTAGTCAAAACATTTTTAAAATTTTAGAAAAAATACCATAAAGTATTAGAGGTCAATATGAGTCTATGATATTTTTTTGTAATTTTTGGATTAATTTTGGATGCAAAATACAATAGTTAAAGATGCTAATTATAAAATAAATTAAATGAAAACAAAAAAAGTCGTGAATCGGATGATGCCGCATCATCTTCAACCTCTAACTAAGCCCTAAAGCGTATGAACCTAGTGCCATGCATGCTACTTGATCCCTACAACTCTCTTATTTGTCAACCAAATCAAGCGATTCAAGGCTCAAATTAAAGGTCACATGGCAAGCTACAACATACAACTTGTTAAAATCAAAATGATCAACCATGCATCAAGAGATCGAGGCGAAAAATCATAAAAATCATCCAAATCCGAATTTGAACATCATGCTATGCAACACGCTTCAAAAGCGAGGCAAGTATACATCAAACCTATTGTTTGGCCACTAACCACGCATGTATAAGCTTTTATTCATCAATGGCAAGCTAAAAACTCAGATTCAAAGATCAACAATTACCTCTTGATTTGGAAAATAAATCCAAATGGGCCTCTGAAATAGAAAAGAAAATCCCTCTAGCTTTCTCTCGAGACTTTAATGAAGCTATAATATTGAAGAGATTCCTTCACAAACTCGATTTGCAGCAGTTCCAAGCAAGGAGAAAAATGAAAAATGCATAGTGCTTTTAGATCTGGAAAGCGAGTCTCAACAACCTCCCTAGCACAATGGGAAGCTTCTTACTCATATTGAGAGATTAAATATGAGGGTACATCAGTCTTTCCCCCTATGAATCCGTTAGAGCACAAAAATCATAAGCAATGGCATGGTGAGTCAGCACTGCGTTTTGCCTTTGTATCCACTCTCTCTAGCTACGTTTTGATGAGTTGTGTAGGTGTGTGAAAATTCAGCACGTGGTTCATTCCTCGGCTTTACTAGATATGGCAAAAAATAGAAATCGTGTATGGCAATGGTGTGAGAAGATGCTTATTCTGTCTGGGCTTTTTATGGCAAAAAAATGAAGTGGCATGAATGCTTTGATTCCCAGCTCATGCTTTCCTAGAAGTAACTTGTAAAATTGACATAAAAGCATGCAAACAAACCTCTATGTACACAGCCTTGGATCCTCCTGTTCAAGCCCCATTTTCTCACTAATGGCTCGTGCAAATCCTAGCTTTTAGAGGCCTATCAAGAGCTCTTGGAATAAGGATTACAATGGGCTTTGGTTCACTAAAAATGGAGTGAAATAAGTGAGTTATGGCGGCGAAGTTGTGCAAAAACATAGAATTTGGCTAGGCACCGCAGCATTATACAGGCTTGCATGGTCGTGCATGGAATCAGTTTCATGGCCTCCACTTGTGATCCTTGTAACTTCCTCAATATTGAACCAAATGATGTGATTCAAAGCTCAAATTAAAGATCTCATGGCATGCTTCAAGATGCACAGTAAATTCTCAAATTCCATCTAAATCAAAGATATGAGCTTCAAGATTATGCCCACCACCTGTTTGTGGAAAGTACGCGCAGAGAAACCCAGAAATCTGCAAGCTTGCCCAGCCTAGGTCAAAACTTATGCATGAAACTTCTAACTCAAATATCTCTCAAATGGTGCATTTTTGAGAAATTTTACACATTGACAAATTTGTAGGATTTTTTCCAAGCTTTCCAAAAATGTATGGTATGCAACCATTGGGTAAAAATTGAGAAAGTTATGACATGTCAGAGTTTCATAGGGTGGACACTTAAAAAAAAAATTATCTTTAAATAACTTTAAGAACAAGTTAACCCTAATTTCTTCAACTTTCTTGGTTCAATGATGGATTTGATCATGAAATATGAAAATGTGATATTTGACTTGATTGTTGACCAAAGTCCACTTGGTCAACTCATGACTTTGACTGATTTTGACCAAAATGACCATTTTGCGCCTTGTGATCAATTGACTTGCTTCTACTCAAAATTGAGCGTCAATATTTCAACCATGGATGTCTAACAACAAATAGAAACAAGTTGAATCAAATTTGAGTGAAAAATCGGGAGAAATCCTGATTATACCCAAAACCCTAATTTTGCCTTGTGTTTTGAGATAGCCAATCAAGCTTCAAAACCTCAAATCTTCTGAATGTATTGAGTAATTCTCTGAACCATGATAACTCAAATGATCATAAGAAGATGATACTTCAAGAAATTGACCTATCCGAACTTCAAACTTCACAATGGGCCAAAACCCTAATTTCATCAAATGAATGACATAGATGAATTCCTCATCAATTCTTTGCAAAACTCCAGCTCTTGAGGAATCAATTAGACAATTGAAGTGCCTTGAGATATATTACATCTTGTGACTTGAAAAATCCACAGATAAGAGAGCTTGGGACTCCCTCAGAAGAGAATGCTAACACAATCAACCTCCTCAGCTTGTAGAGACTTGAGAACCCAAAGAACCTTAATCCTATCATAATGTATGAATGAAATGCAATATGATGTTTATGATGAAACATAAGCCTAAATCAAGAGGGTAAATTTTGGGGTGCAGTGCCCTATTCAATCTTCTTAAAATTGATAGCGAGGCGGTGGAAACCTTTAAGCGTTCAAAGTGGAAGAGGATTGAATACAAAAGAACAAAAATTTACACTCTTGAGAAGAAGGTGAAACTTTCAAAAAGGAGCAGAGAATGCTGGACCTAGAGAATACCAAATGAAATTGGTTTTCTCAAAAAAATACGTCAAAACAAAGCGTAAGCGGACCATGATAAAGATAAGATGAAACTCAAACCAAAAGACTAAACAAAACTAAACTCGAAAAATGTGCGATAGGACAAGCGCAAAAGGGTCCTATAAGCAAGGTGACTAAGTCGCGATTCTAGGGACACCTGCTGGTCTCAACCAATGGGTAAGTAGTGGAAACTGTGACAAACCAAAGGTATGAAAGAGACAGGTCAACCAAGGATAGACATTAGACGAAGCTGATTGAATCCAAGGAGTGACGTCAAAGAGACAAAACTCGACTCGGCGAACTAGAACGACACTTTCTAGAAGCAGTACGGGACAAAAGGATTTCACGCAGAGCGAGACAAAAGCTGGACCCATAACAAAGTGATGAGAGTGCATGTTTCTCGGAAGCGGTTGTTGTTCTCAAACTAGAGGATATACAATAGGCAGGTGATTGAACCCAATAGTTATATGAGCCATCCCAACCGAAGATACGGTGAGCGGCGATTAAATCCACGAAGTAAAGGGGAAAGGTTTCAACTCGAGATAGACAGTATGATGGAGCTGTAAGAATCCCAGGAGTAAGAAACAAAACAAGATAAAACTCGACTCATGGAACCTAGTTAGACGAAACAAACTAGATGAGTACCAGGACAATAACTGGATTTCATGCACAGGTAACGAGAGAAAACTCGACCCAAGGCAAAGTGATTAGGGCATACTTCCAAAACACTCACTGAAACGATCATTAGGACAAAACTGACATTCGAAAGGTATATTGATGGACATCGAAATGAACCAACATAGGTAGTAGAGACTAAACCAATAAAATTGCACCAGAGAGAAACTTGGCTACAACCAGAACATCGAGTAGACCCTCAACCAAATTGAATGATTAATAGAATACGGTATGGAATCTCGAGGATAGAGGCCTCACTGAGGAAATAATCCGGAGTTAGAGGATTCATAGGGGAACCTAGTGGCAATAAAGGCTTATGTTTCAATGCATGTTTGAAATTTTTCTATGGAGTAAAGTTCCAAAAGATTATGGAAAGTTTCACTTTAAGGATGCAATGTAATGATGCATGATTAAATGTTTCATCAGGGAGTGGCTGATCAAAAGTCAATCAAACACCAAGCCAAAACTTGATAAGACTTGCAACAATAAATTGCAAAATCCACTGGGGGAAAAACCTTCGAAGAGATGAGACTCTGCGGGGAACAATATCTTGTGTAACCGGTAGAAACAAGCTACAATCACTGAGAAGAATTGCCAAAATAAATTGCAGACTTCATTGGAGAAATAATTCTTGACGAAACCGTTGATTCTGATATGGGATCCCAAATGAAATTGGGCAAAGCCATAGAAGATCAAAGGCTGTGACTTGACGAGGAAAGCCAAATAGAGATTGGACTTCGTTGAATAAGACACCGAACAACATTGGATTTAATAGGAGTAAAGATTCCTTTGACTTCATGCGGAGTTACCAATCTTTGGTCCATGATAGGAGAAATTCTGCACACGACTCTTGCAGAGAGTGGATGACTATGACTTTAAGAAGCTCAATTGGAGAGTCACAAAGGATCTTTGATAAGAAAAGACCTTATTGGGGATAAAAAGTGATGTGGGATGGGCACCCCTAATAGCATGCGTCTCGGGCGCTATAACACATATCACCAATCAACAAGATCGAACTCATTGGGGAGATGGGAGAGTTCTCGGAATAGAAATCCAAGTCAAATATTTCATTTGGGCATGAAGAAATAAGACATCTCATATAAGACAACTCCACTGGGGAAATGAGAAATATTGTGCCAAACCTTGAAAGAAAATGTCTTCGTTGGGGAGAGGAGAAATCTTGAAGAAGAAATCTCAGATGAATAACTGATGCACTGGGGAAAAGGGGACAATGCTTGAATAAGAAATTCCAAATGCAACAACTTGACTAGGGGATTAAAGAAGTCTTCAATAAACATTCTGCCTCGAACAAGCATTCTTTTGTGGACACAACAGTAACACAACTTCATTGGGGATATAGATTCTTAATCAAGAAGTCTCATCAATCATAACCTATCAGACAAAACTCTCCACGGCGATCTTGGGGTAGACAACCTTCACGTAAAGCGGGGAATCATCGGATACAATGTCTTCACTTTGGGAGACTTCTTTGGGAGAAGTAGAGACTTGATGTCCTTTGGGGATGTTTCATATAACCAATCACCTTAAGTCAATCAAACCCAATTTTCCCCAAGTCTAAAATGAAGTAAACTCAGGGGAGAATCCTTGTAGAAATAAGGATAGGCGATTTAATATAAGATGCCCCGGGTTATCATCAATTCTTTGAAAAGATTATCTTTCAATTCCATAGAGTCGAGACCCTCTGCTTTGACAAGATTAAATTCTTCTTTGATGTTCATTGTGCAAACTCACATGATGTCAAACAATTTCTTCTGAGAAAAATGTTTATTATGAGAATGAAAATTCAAATACAGCACTTATGTAAGTCTTGAAGTTTTTATGGAAAAGGTATTGCGACTTCTTGTGAACAAAACACTCTTAGAATGCAAAATTTTCCTCTTTGGTTTTTTTATAAAAAAATGACAAGACAAACATACGATGCCAACAAAAACTAGCACATACTTTAGGAGTCAGGAAAATATTATCTTATCGTAGTATGCTTTGAATTAACCCAAGCTTGATTAGGACTTTTGAGGGTTGTAGCGTGGCACAGTTCACGGTTTTCAAAAAAATATTTTAGGCTCAAAATATTTTAGTGCCCACCCCTTCGTGATGTTCTCGATCCTAAATTCGATCATTTGGATACGGGCACTCAACTCTCAAAAGATTATGGTATGGCAACCTGTGAGGATTTATTGGACATGCTCGGAATTCACAAGGTTTATGGACACGCCTCACCTTTAATTTTGGTGTCGATCACCGACTTTGCTTTCTTACCGAGAACCTTTTCTGGTTTTCCAAAACTTTGCCCTTCTTTTTGGCCTAAGCGACTTATTACCAAGTTCGACTTAGCGGGCTTTCTGCTCTTTTTCATCTTTTTTCATTCATTTTTCATTTTATTTTAAAATGAATCGTGCGATATCTACACCATCTTCAATTTGTTGGAAGTGATTATGACTGTCTGAGTCCTTGAAGGATTCCATGTTCACAAACGAAAGTTGACCGTTGCATTTTAGACTTTCCTCATCCTTTTGGGGGATAACCATTGTTGTATCCTCTGATTACACACTTCTGAACGCTCGATCAGATTAACTGAGCTCTACCCTGCCCCAGGTTAAGAAAAATGAGGGTTTTTTCCGAATAGAAAAGAAACTTCTACGTGGAAGCTCAAAGGGGTTAACGAAGGTCTATCTCCCTTATATCTCCGGTGTTTGGGAATTGAAACAAGGCTTGTGCATCATCAACAGGGTTCTACTCAAAAGCATACAAGCCAAAGATTAGCATTTTAGTATCGTCATCCTCCCCCCAATCTTTTCCTAAGCAAAATAATTGGTGAACTTAGCATCAATATGCGAGCAAGTCATTTTTATGAGCGATAGCGAAGGAGTGATAACACATGAATTTCTTCAAGTCAAACATACCTAGTGCATTAAGATTTTCATTCAAAAATAAACAAATTTTTACATGATAGCAAAGTTTAAACAAACAAACAAAAGTGCAAATGAAAATGAAATAAAGAAACTCAAGATTGCCATTGTTGAGGAGACTCGACTTCGTTTGGAGCTCTTGATTCTGATAACTTTCTACGGTCTTGATACTTTCTGGACAAAAGATTCCCTCTCTGACCTACCGTTGACACAATAGTCTTTAAATCGATCCAAACTCGAAACTTATCCCTGGATGACAAGACATTTTCAATCAAGTGGTCGAGTGCACCAAAGCAACATTCACCGGGGATTTTCTTTAAAAGAAAGGATGAAAATTGTGCAAAGTGGAATTGCAGCAACAGGATCACCAAGTATCTTCTACCTTATGGAATAGTAATCCAAAACATGCAACTGAAAGCATCTTCTACGAACAGGAGAAATAATCAGACACTACAATCGGGAACTTTCAACCTCATCTTCTATTACACAAGAGCGAAACTTCGCAAGATAAAGGTTATGTAATGGCTAGTCAAATGGGAATGGCCCTTGAAATACACTGTTTATGAATGATCTCCCGGAAGTGACACAAACATTCCAGCGAGAGGGCATCATCAATTCCAACAGTATTATTCACTTTTTTTCAATTATCATTATTGTGCAGGAACCATCAAAGTTTTTCAAATGCAAGTAATTATCATGAAAATATTGGACGTTTTTATAAATCAAACAATTAAAGCTACAAGAAATAAAAACAAAGAAGTTTCCCTTTTTCATTAATTGAAGATTGACCATTTAAAAAATTTACACTAAGATGCAACTCCTACAAAAGGTGTTTGACCTAAAGGCCTAAGTGAAAGAAAAGAGTGTTACAAAAATGGAAATGTGGTATGAGATGACCAACAATCTCGATTACGCTGTTACTCATACAACCAACAAGTTCGGTTATGCGAAGAACTTCTTCAACACATCGACATTCAAGCGGAAGTCTTCACGTCCATAGTTGTAAGCATCATTGCCCCACCGAGAAGACCTTCTTGACCATAAAGGTCCTTCATACGTCAGTACACTTGCCCTAGGGTCACCTTGAGGAAGGATTATCCTTTTAAGAACCGGATCGCCCGCTTGATAGAGCGAGACGCACCCTCTTGTCGTAAGCTTTTCTCATCCTTTTACGATACACTTGGCCATGACACACCAACGCTTCTCATCAATGAGATTTAAGCGATCTAACCGATTACGCACCCGCTCGACTTCATAGAGTTGACATATTTCATAATTCTCAAAGAAGGAATTTCAACCTCCACAGTAGCGCTTCCATACACAGGGAGAAAGGGATTGCTCCGGTCGATGTGCGTCTTTGATGCGATAACCATGCAAAGAGAAGGGCAACATCTCATGCCAATCCTTGTAGGTTACCACCATCTTACGCACAATCTTCTTAATGTTCTTATTTCCAGCCTCGACAACACCATTCATCTTGAACATCGGGGAGGAGTTATGGTGTTTGATTTTGAAAGTCTCACAAAGCTCCTTCATCGTTTTGTTGTTGAGGTTGGACCCATTATCAGTGATGATTTTCTCAGGGACCCCATAGCAACAAATGATATTGTGTTTGATGAAACGAGCTACGACCTGCTTGGTGACATTAGCAAAAGAAGCAGCTTCGACCCATTTGGTGAAATAATCTATAGCAACCAAGATAAAACGATGGCCGTTAGAAGCGGTCAGCTCAATCTTCCCAATCATTTCAATGACCCACATTGAGAAGGGCCACGGATATATCAGAACATTCAAAGGGACAGGAGGAACATGCACTTTATCATCATACACTTGGCACTTATAACAAACCATAGCATGATTATAACAGTGTGTTTCCATAGTGGACCAATAGTAGCCGGCTCTCAATATCTTCTTGGCCATGGTATTACCACTATAATTGGTCCAAAAAGTACCCTCATGCATCTCTTCGATGATCTTCGACGATTCATTCTTATCCACACATCTGAGCAGCATACCATCATGATTTCTCTTGTATAAAGTACCATTGTTGAGGAAGAACTTTGCAGCGAACCTCCTTAGAAACTTCTTATCTGTGATGGACGCTTCTTCTAGATACTCTTGAGTTTCTAAGTACCTCTTAACATCATAAAACCAAGGATTACCATCCAATTCCACTTTCGCTTCAAAACAGAAAGCTGGCTCATCCAGCCTTCTAATGGTGATCGAAGGCGCCTCGTTGGCCCACTTCACCTTGAACATAGACGATGAAGTGGCCAATGCATCCTCCAGGTGATTCTCCTCTCTAGGGATATGCTTAAATGAATCTCTTTAAAATAAGGAATCAACTTCATCACGTGCTCGCGATAAGGAATCAAGTTTTGATGGTGAGTTTCCCAATCACCGTTAATTTGACTGATAACAAGATTGGAATCCCTGAAAACCTTTAAGAACTTGATACGCAAGTCAATTGCTGCTTCAATCCCATAAATACATGATTCATACTCTGCCATGTTATTAGTGCAGTCAAAACAAATTCGGGCTGTAAAAGGAATATGGAAACCCAGGGAGGTGATACGGACTCCATCATTACCAATTGCATTCGACGCTCCATCAAACACCATCGTCCATTGTGACCCTGGCTCAGGCCCTTCCTCTAGACTGGGGATGTTGCGGTCTCTAATGTATATGATATCTTCGTCCGGAAATTCAAACTTCATCGGTTGATAGTCGTCCATAGGTTGGTGAGCGAGATATACTTCCAGGACACTACGCTTGATAGCTTTTGGGTGGTATCTTTGGATATCATATTTTGTCAAAATCATCTCGAGCAGGCTTCGGCGGTAGGCTGGCTTCTCAAATATGGATTTAATGGGATCCATTTTAGAAATCGAGATAAGTGGTATGTGTCAACATGTCTTGCCTCAAGCGTTTAACGGCCATGCTAGTGCAAAGCGCGTCTTCTCAAGCTAAGAATACCTTGACTACTTTTCGGTGAACTTCTTGCTCAAGTATTAGATGGCTTGTTCTTTCTTTCAGGTCTCATCTTGAGCAAGCACACAACCCATGGAACTCTCGGGCTGTTAGATACATGATCAATGGCTTTCCCTCATTGGCGATGCAGTATCGGAGGCTCTTTCAAATATTCCTTGATTCTATCAAATGCCATCGAAAATTATCATTCAAACAACTACTTGATTTTTCTTTAGTAGCTTGAATAAAGGCTCACGGTGGCGGTGAGATGAGATATGAACACGGAGATATAATTCAATCTCCCGAAACCACGAACTTCCTTCTGTCTTGACTCGGGCATTTCTTGTATCGCCTTTACTTTGGAAGGATCAACTTCAATACCTTTCTCACTCACAATAAAGCCCAACAACTTCCCTGACCTCACCCCAAAGGTGCACTTGTTCGGATTCAACCTTAGTCTGAACTTCCTTAATCTTTCAAACAACCTGCGGATCAACTAGATGTTCTTCCTCATGCGGGACTTAGAAATCATATCATCAACATAAACTTCAACCTCTCTATAAATCATGTCATGAAAGAGAGTGACCATTGCCCGCTGATATGTTGCCCCGACATTCTTCAGACCAAAAGGCATGACTTTGTAACAAAAAGTTCCCCAAGGCGTAATGAAAGTAGTCTTTTCCATATCATCAGGCGCCATCTTGATTTGATTATAGCCAGAAAACCCATCCATGAAAGAGAAAACCTTAGCTTGAGCAGTATTGTCAACCAAAATGTCAATATGAGGGAGTGGAAAATCATCTTTAGGGCTTGCTCTGTTCAGATCCCTATAATCGACACACATTCTGACCTTACCATCTTTGTTAGGTACTAGCACAATGTTTGCAACCAACGACGGATACGAGACAACCTTCAGAAAACTGGCATCTAACTATTTTTGTACCTCTTCTTTGATCTTCTTGGACATCTCTGGGTGAGTTCTTCAGAGTTTCTGCTTAACCAGAGGACAGTCTTCCCGGAGGCGCAACTTGTGTACCACAATATCTGTATCCAAACCTGGCATATCCTCATAAGACCATGCGAAAATACTCACGGAGCATATCTATCAGCCTTGCCTTCACACTTTCTTCCAAATCGGCCCCTATTTTGATTTCTTTCTTTGCTTCAACTGTACCCAAATTAACCAAATCTAGAGGCTCTTCATGCGGCTGAATAACCTTCTCTTCTTATTCTAGCAATCTGGCTAACTCTGCAGGGAATTCACAATCTTCCTCACTCTCCTCTTATGCTTGGTGAATCGGATTGTCGAAGTCATAATGAGCAACAGCAGAATTATGATCATTGGTATCTGGTGTGGACGTGTATCTGCATGATTAATTCTTGTTTTAATGACAGTGTGTGAAAAATAAAGCGTTGCCACATTTCCTTTTAAATGGGAAAACAAATAATAAATGTGAAAGTGAAAATAACACAAAAATTTGAATGAAAAACGTCCTTTATTTATGATAAAAAACTGCAAAGTGAAACATGGTGGCCCTACACAATGATTCACTACGCCTTGGGCAGAGCGCATGAATTATGAAATGATAAAGAAAAACAACAAAATTACTCCTCAGCAGTTGTAACTTGAATGGTGTCCACATACGTCTAATTCCTCAACTCGCTACCAGGGATGCATGGGAGAATCCAATCCTCTATGTTAAAAACATCATCTTCATCATCAATTGCGTTGACTTTATCCTCCCTTTCAATGCCAGAACTTGCAAAATTGACCGGGGTGGACGAATCAGGAGCCTTGAGAATCTGTCTTCGCAAGATAAGATCAAAACCCATACCAAACTTGTTAAACTTCAGGGTAACCTCCACAACACTTCCCCAACCTTCAGGGCGACCCGCCTCAACCAGAGCTCGAGCATATCTCAACGAAACCAAAGAGGTTTCAACTTTCTTCTTATCCTCAGTCGGAGGAGTCCTGATCATCTGGGCGGTCTCAAAAGCTTGAAGCAGTCTCGTGTATCTCACCTCAATTTCCACATAGCGGAAAGAAGCCAAGTGGCTTACAATGTGCTCTCTTCGCGACAAGCAGTGATTTTCTTTCCATCAAGAGGATACTTAAGTTTACGATGAAGGGTGGAGGTGACCGCACCAACCTTATAAATCAAGGGCGTCCCTAAAGACAACAATAGGTCGGGTTAATATCCATCACGTGAAAGTGGAAGTAAAGATCTTGGGCCCACCTTGATCGGTAAATTAATCTCTCGAACACGAGACCTCTTTGAGCCATCAAACACCTTCACCACAAGGTCACTAGGGCGTAACTCGAGCGAATAATCAATCTTCATGAGTGCCTTCTTTGGCAATACGTTCAACGACGACCCGGTACCCACCAAAACCCTTGACAAGGTTGTACCCTTACACTCCATGGAGATGTGTAAAGCTTTGTTATGATTACGACCCTCGGGTGGAAGATCCAAATCTGTGAAGCCTAACCCATTTCCGGCTGATATACTGGCACATATTATTTCAAATTGACCCACTGTAATCTCTTGGGAAACAAAAGCATTCTTCAAAAGTTTCATCAGAGCATTCTTATGAGCCTCAGAATAGATCAACAAAGACAACATAGACATCTTAGATGGGGTGTGGTGTAACTGCTCAACAATATTATAGTAACTCTTCCTTATCAATCTCATCAATTCTTCAACCTTGGCCTCCGAAGACGAAGACGCATCAGGTGCGACAAGAGGCTTAGGCGCATTAATCTGCTCAGATCTTTGACCATCGACCATCACTTGTTTGTCTTTTGCCTTGGCTAAAGCATCTGTATTATTCTGAATGTTTGGAGGACTTAACACCCTTCCACTTCTCATCACACGACCTTAACCAGAAAATTTATTGACATCCATCATTATCTTTCACAAAGATGTTTCAGACGGACGATTCTTGTTTAACCCCATGATAATACACATCAGTGCCATAATACCAAGGGATCGCCTTCTCACTATCATATGGCATAGGACCGAGCGGAGTAATCATCGGTGGTCGGCTTGGCGGCAGAATCGCCTTGGGTAAATGGAATAGAAATCACGAAACATCCGCTTGAGTCACCTACTACTTCTTCGCCCTACTAAACTGAAGAGAACCATCATTTATCAGCTCTTGAATACGCGCCTTCAGGTCATCACAACCTTTTGGCCGTTCCACACACTTACAACAAGCTGGATCACAACCCGGTAAAATACCATTATCACTCAAGTACCTCTTGACATAAGGAAGAGAAGTAGTTGCATGATTGACGTCAATGACCAAGTTCAACCATTTGCCCTCCTCAACAATAGCATTAACAGCTGCGCCATCATGTAGTGGCATAGGATGTTGAATAACATTTGGTCCAATAGCAGCTTCAAACTGGATTGCCTTGGAATCGAGCAAATCCTGGATCTTACACTTCAACGTATAACAGTTCTCAATTGAATGACCTACACCGCCAGAATGAAATTCACATCTTGTATTGGCATCATAATTGGCTGGACGACGATCAGGATTAATAGGCCTTTGTCTCAGACTAACCAATTTCAAAACAAGCAGATGTTACAGGGCTTGGGCATATCTCATAGGTAACGGATCAAACTTCCTTGGTTGCCTTTGTTGATAATTATTGTTTTGCCTCGGGGCGTTCTGTGGTCTGGCTTGTTATGGTTGCTGCTATTGAGGAGCATTTGCAGGAATAGACACAACATTGATCTGTTGTGGATATTGTCTTCTATTTCTTCTCTCATAAGCATGAACGAAACTGGTTTCTCCCTCTCTCTTCTTGGGGTGAGCAACAAACAGATTCTTACTTCCACTCGAAGGGGTTCCCGAACCACCAACATGAATCCTTCCTGTTTTCATTCCGGCCTCTATTCTCTCTCCTGCCATCACTAATTCGGCAAACCCTGCAGATGTAGCCCCGATCATACGATCGTAGAAAGGCCCTTGTAGAGTATTCATAAACATGTAAATTAGTTCTCTCTCCAATAAAGGAGGTTAAACTCTTGCAGCCAACTTCGCCACTTTTGCGCATATTCCTTAAAAGATTTATTCGGGCCTTGTGATAAACTTTGTAATTGGGTTTGATTAGGCGCCAGATCCTTGTTGTAATGATAATGTTTAACAAAGGCATGAACCAAGTCATTCCAACAACGAATATGGGTCCTTTCTAGCTTCATATACCATTCCAAGGATGCACCAGTCAAGCTATCCTGGAAATAGTGAATCAACAACCTTTGATCGTGAGTATAAACTGACATCTTCCTGAAGTAGGCGGTGGCATGAGTCACTGGACAAGACGATCCATTGTATTTCTCAAACACTGGAGGCATGAACTTTGGGGGAACCTTCACCCCTAATACCAACCCAAGGTCGTTAGCATCCATGCGAAAAATACCTTCTCCTTCAACAGCCTTCAAATGTTCCTCCAACTGACGGTATCTCCTGTATTCAATAGGGAAATCTGGGTCAGAATGCACAGAAAAACCATCTTCCTCCTGCTCATAATCATGATCACGTTCCTGATGACCCCTCACGATAACTGGATTACCCCTGCGATTCCCCACAAGTTGGGATCTTGGAGGTGAAGCGCCTTAGTTGCTAGCGAAGATCAAAAGGATTTCCTTGAGGTCCGTGAAGATTCACGAAATCCTGTTCTTGCACATTATCCAGCCCAACAGAAACATTAACAAACAGCCCCTGATTCTCAACATCAACTCGGTTACAAACTTGATTGTTGACTAGAGTAGTCAACTCATCCTGTCTGCAGTTTGAATTCATGATTGCTTCCATGAACTGAGTCATTTGGGTAGCCATCTAGATCCTCAGTTCAATAAGCTCTTCTTGTACTTGCTCCATCTGTCTCGGAAAATTGCTTCGGGTAGAGGCGGTGGTGTCGTCTTGAATCTCCTCTGATAATAAAGGTAAAGTTAGAATAAGAACACCAACCAGAAACCTATTATGCATGCGGTATGTGTATGCATGAATATATATGAAATGCATGCAATGACATGTTTATATATTTCCAGGATTCTAATACTCGTAGCCAAGTTTTTGGGCAATAGCACAAGATGAAATGACGAACACCGATTGAACCAAATCTCAAAAGCCTGCGGACTCCTGAATCCCCAACTGGATCTTGAGCTACCCAATTTCTTCTATTGCCAAAGATAGCTGAACATCCTTCTCTCTGAGCTGATCTTCAAATGCTGCTCTCTGAGTGGTTTCTTTCCGAATCTTCTTTTCTAGGATCCTGATCTTGGCTTTATGTTTTCTTCCCAATTCAACCTTGGAATCTTTAATTTTCTTCTCAATCTCTGCTATAGCTCTCACATGATCTTCCAATGACATCATCTCCCCTTCAAACCTAGACCTATTTCTTGCAGGGTCAGACGTTCCTCCTTCAAACTTCTTCAGCTTATGAGCCAACTGCTTCTCTCTTGGGTGGTGATAAGACATTTCACTACCAAACTCTCGCTCTTTAAAGTTGTTTGTTCTAGCTTGAACCATCTCATAGTCTCCTTTGTTATTGCATCGGTGATCCGGCTCTTGAGGGTACCATGGTTTTCTATAGAAAATGGCCAATGGCGATCTTTGTTTCTTTCCTCGATCCACTAGATATAAGGTGCATAAGTAGTTGGATCCTTCCTTCCAAAATACTGTCCTCCTTCATAGTGAATACTCCCCCAAGCTTGGATAGCTCTTTTCAACCCATCAGTTTTGTCAGGCACGTCATAAAATAAGGTTTCCTTCACTAGCTCATCTTGAGTGGACCTCTCAAATCAAACCCCAATGTCTTGAGAGAGTCGGATTGTAATTAATGCCACCTCTTATGCCCATGAGAGGCACATTTGGAAATTCACCAGCGCATGATTACTTCTTTACTTTCCAACCTAGCCAAATCATGCTTATACCAACCAATGTCTTGGGAGGTGAGACCCATCAACCTAGGGCCCACTTTATAGTGTGTTGAGCATCCACAAAGCGCCATGAGGAGGAAGATGACCTCTAAACCAGCGATAAAGCAAAGGAGCACATCAATGTTGTAACGCCCGTTTTATTCAATATTATGTTATATTAATATTTTTGAGTTCTGGTTTGTGATTGTTTTGGCGGCGAGAATATTTATATTAATCGATATATCTATTAATATTTTACAATGGATCCAGTTTCTAATTCCACATACTACTAGTTAGTATTAATAAAATATAATTAGGACATAAGTTAGCCGATTAAATTTAGAACGCGATTATGTTCCGATTTCCCGATTTTGGTAATTTTGGCGACGGAGCAAGTTGCTCCGAATTCAACAAAAATTGACCTGCTAGCTAAGTTCGACGTGTAGAACGTAGTGGTGAGTTAGTTTTTCGAAACTACGAGTTTTTACGAAACAACCCTAAATAGGCCATATTATAGTTAAATTGAATCGGATTGCGTTTTACTCGATCTAAGACACGTATGGACAATCCGATTGCGATGTTGACGATTATGATTAATGTCGGTTATTAGGAATGGATTTCGCGACGATTATTGGTGTTTGACTATATCTCCGTATTTGGAATTTGGTTATTTAATTGATAATGATGTGGTGTGATTAAACATGATGTTTGCGACGGTGTATTTATTAATAAATACTTGATGATATGCGATGGGATGATATGTTTATCTTGATGTGGATAAATATGGCGACGTGTACTTTATGTCGAGTCACATACATTGCATTGGCGAGGGGCTTTTATGCTAGCGATGATGGGCTTTATGCCAAATGTTCCTAATTATGGACAAAGCGACGGGTACCACATGCATAACATAGTCGTATCTCATGGAGTCGGTTATGTTTATGTTTGAGTTGTTTGATGTTGGGTTTTAATTGATGGATGATGTTGAATTGCGATGATATATGATACTTTATGTTGATACGAGTATAATGATTATGTGACGAAGTTAAAGTGTTAATTTTATACACTAGATGCTAATTTAAAGTATGTAAGCTTTTAATATATGTTGACATACTCTTATTAACTTATATCATTTATAATTTCAAAACTATTTATATATTTTTATCATGCCTTTAATTATATGTTTTGGAGTATCTCACCCTTTACTTGTTTCGTCGTTGCCTTTATATTGGTAACGTGCAGGTGATCCACGAGGATGATGAGGATTAGCTCGAGTCTCTTTATTTTGAGTCACTCTGCTCTGATCGTAGTAACACTCGGGTTTTGGGCGACGTTATTATTTTGATAGGATAGTTTATGTATACTATCTTATGATGTTATAACTTTATGTATTGTTGATAACATGATGATATGTATATTTTGTGAACACATCCGCTGTGTTGTGAATAGTCGTATGTGTATATGATGAATCATGATATGAACGGTATATCCGACTTTTGATTTTTGTGATGTGCATTATAATGCAAAGTGATGAAAACACGAATATGTGATGCCTCAATTTATGTTGGATGAAATTTTGAAACTCTGATTTTATTATTAATTCCGAGGGGTAGAATTGGGGTGTTACAAATGTACTACACCTCCTTTCCCTTTGTAGATTCGAGAATGTACAGAATGATAAACGTCCCCAAGAGAGTTGGCACGGGGTTCCTCAGTAAGAACAAAGCAACAACATTCTCATCAACAAATTTGACCTCATTAAAACAACACCATCCCTTAAATGCAACAAGCTAAAATAGCATTAAATCCTTCAATCCTTCTTATCGGCCTTAACATTATTCTTTCAACGAAAACTTCGGTGATAGCCATAAACTAAACCTTTCTTCGTCGATTATCGGAATAATGGACTCTCCCAAACATAAGGCAGCAGCGGTATGAGCAGCACTAGGCTTCACCATAGAAGTGTGATAAGGAACTCGAGGTGAAATAGGAAAATTCAAGATGGTGGAAAACTCTTCCAAAGTTGGTGCCAATAAGTAATCAGGAAACATGAAACATCTCAAACTTTGATCATAAAACTAAAATAGAGCTTGGAGAGCGTCCTTTTGGTACTCATTAAGAGGAAACTTCAAACATGACAAAATCCTTCCATGATCTTTGGTGAAGACTGCATCATTATCAACGGAAGACCTCTTGGTTAATTGGAGAATATCATTGAGAGACAGCTCTGGAAACTTGTAGACAACATGATACCTGCGGTTACCTCTTCCATCAACATCCATCTTCAAAGGTGGCCCAATAACCTGACTCAGAGACTAGTAATCCTGGAAATGATAAACATGTATGTTAAAAAATATGCAGTTTGTAGAATGTTTCGTGAATGCAATAGGATCAAAGCTCCATTTGAAATACTGTTGTGCTGATAAATGAACCGACTTCCACATGTAACAGGACCAAAGAACACCTCGAACATCGAGGAGGTAATAATCAATATTTGTACTGTCGACCCAACCTCACGAGTAGTTCTAGACACAATGGGTACCTAATGATAAGCAGTCGACAGTTCTTTATCAAATCGCACCATCTACACAAAGGATGTAGGCGGCGGATCCGTCAATCGAACATCGTCACGGTGTGGTATCTCATGCCTCCACACACGTGTCAGCGGAACAGGATTCAGCATGGTATCCGTCTAACTTGTAGTGCTGGCCGGGTTATTCGCCCTTTTACCTCTTGTAACTCCGACCACCCAAAACAACGACTGTGAAGATAATATAATATATCGGATCTAGATGCAAATGCATGCAAACATGTACAAGTATATATATACAAATAATAAAACAAAACAATAAACACCCAAAGTAAAGAAAAAAAGCTAGGATCGACTTACGAGCGGACCACAAAAGGTCAATATCGGTGAAGTCGCCGGTGAAACAATAAACCGAAAAAATCAAAGGATATAACTATATATCAATGAAGTCGCCATCAAATGTTTTTTATCCCGCCAAGATGGAAAGGTAAACATCGAGTAAACCTGAAACGAAGAAATCACGGTCTTGCGACCGAGAGATCGGGTAAGGAATTACATTACGAGAAAGGATTAGCACCCACCGTCCGTAGTACTCTACGGTATCCGCTTTTACTTTATATCTAATGGGTGTAAAGGTCTAACTATATCTCTATATGGTGTAATGTATGCAAAAAGAAAAAGAAGAATAAAGAAATAAATAAAAGAATAAAAGAAAAAGAAAACACGGGGAAAAGAAGGAAATATTTGCAAGGTTGCTCGATCTAGCCTACTGACGGGATGCCTCGTATTCCCTCGTGCAATGGGAAAGTCGGGCGCCGTAGTTCGGCTCACATGTTTTAGTTGGTTTGTGTTTTTAATTAGAAGGAAGCGACAAACAATGAAACACCTACATGATGGCCGGACGTCGACAACGAGATACGAAACATCAAAAGATGGGATGATGAAACATCGGAGGATGAGATGACGAATCATCGGCATCGGGATGACGCGTCGGAAGATGAGATAGCGGAACATCGGAGAATGAGATAAGCGAAACATTAGCAGATGGGATGACGAAACATAAGCAGCAGGACGACAAAACATCCTAAAACTAATTGGTTTGTATCTTTTACTTTAGAAAAAGTTTCATATTATTAGAGTGTTTTAATGCACTTGACAAAACAAGATTTTAGTTTTAAGGATGCAAAAGGATAAAGGTAAAATAGCTAGGGGAAACTGACTTATTTCTAATCCTAATGTTATCATACAAAATTGATCCTAAGTTATGGATATAAACAAGGGGAAGAATCTACCTAAAGTTATCATGCATGGATGCCTAACTCAATGTCTAAACTCGATAACTAACCTAATCGAGCAAACTTAAGGGGAATATATAAAATCAATCATCTTGGTTAGAAAACCAAGTGAGAAGAGGGGTAGAATCAATTAAGGTGCTTTGGCAAAAGCACACACTAAGCACTAACAAGTGCTAAAAAGAAAAGAAGAAGAAGAAGAAGAAGAAGAAAATGTGGTGGAATCAAGTGAACGATGTTCATATAAAGTGTCATGTGAAGTGAGGTCAGTAGACACAACATACATTTACATGGTTTATACAAACCTTTAACAAACATTAAACATCACTATAACATACACATACAAAGTTAATTCACAAACTAGGTCGAAACTAGTCCTAAAATACATACGAAAAGCTAATTGTGCAAAGCGTTAGACTTAGGGGAAATTAATGGACAATTGAAGAATAAAATGACACAAAAGTTAGTAACTAAACATGTTAATGTTTCATTTACATCACACAAATAAATCATAACGATTCATGAACAAAAATCCACCAAAAAGTGCATAAACATGCAACAATCGCGTGTAGTGAGGTGAATTGAAGTGTGTGAGACACGTGATATGCAAAGAAGGTGTCAAGATGAAGTGATTACAGTACCAATATCATATGAAATAACTAATAACCAAATCATAATGAAAATGTCACAAAGATGCAATTACAACATTGGTGCGAAAACTAGTTGAAATTCTTAACCTAGGAAGTGTTTACAAGTTAAAAGAAGCCATGGAAAGGCAAAGATGAAAAGATATGGACCAAGATATATCAAGATAAACAAGTTAAAATATCAAACACATTATTTCATCAATAATATCATCCAAACATGCATTCAAAGGATTCACAAACAAAACACTTAAGAAAAATGCATTCGATTCATATAAGTGCGGGCAAACGTGTGTGCGCATGTGTGTGCGCTTGAGCATACTTGTGCTAAATGTCACATGATGGTGGGATCAGAAGAAACACATAATGAAGAACTAATCAAGCTATATACTATCAAGTCATAAGATGTTCCAAATTGCACATATACAACATCAACACAAAACTAGTTAAAGGCTTGACCTAGAATGCAACTAGGGATTGAATGAAGCATAGTTAATCGTGAAGGAAAAGTGTCATACCCCAAATTTTGACCTAATATACCACCTTACTTGGATCATTTGCATAACTAAAGCTCGGGCAGCATTAATGGGTGTGGATTTCATAGGTCAAAATTAGGGTTTCATCATTTTCATCGATTCAAAAGCAACCAATTAGGGTTTGAGTTTTTCTCACTCATTTGATCTATCTTGATCAAAATATCAGCCTTCAATCTTCAGATATCCATTTTTTCTCATAGATCAATCGAGGATCGACCAATTAGGGTTTTGATCGAGCATGAGTTTTCTCTGACTTTTTGAACAAGAAATGACTATTTTGGATAGAGATTGGTCATCATATCTTAGATACAACATCTTGACCTAATTTCTGGATTCAAAACACCACAGAAGTTCACAGACTTTATCAGTCAATTTCAGAAACATCTGATGAAATTTCATCTGCACTAAAAAGTCAAACTTTGACTTTTGGTCAAATTTTTCAAAACAAAACTTTTTCAATCATCAAAATACTTCAAATGATCCATCATGATCATAAAAAAATCAAAGAATTTGAAAAAGTCAACAAAAAGTCAAAAGTTTTCATACTTAGAAAAATTTCTAAGTGTTGGAATTTCTTATTTTTTCCAAACTTCATGCCATTATTTCACCTAGTTCCAATTTGAATTGGAAAAAACTCAAAACATGAAAGTTATAGCTTGTGAAACAAGCTTTCAAAATATCAAGAACTCTCAAATCCATGGAGTCTAGCTATACTTTTGAAATTGAAACATAAGGCTCCATGAAACTTGATTTTTCAAAAGTCAAAACTTCAATTATAGGTCATTTTGAGTTTTCTTCATCAAGAAGCTATATAACCTTGCCAAATGGATTGATTGAAGTGATAAATATCAGCTTGGAAGTAATAATTGAAATGAGATAGGATCAAAGTAAAAACAAGCACATGGTTAAAAAAGGAAACTTCCTTTTCCTTTACAAATGACATTCTTACCCCTTAAGCTATCTTTGATTTACCAAAAGATTGTACTTGTTGCCTAACATTTCAGAATCTTTTGGCCTATAAATTGATCACCAATTCAAGTTTAAAACCACACCAAAGCAATGCAAGTTTATGCTTTCACTTTCCATCTTTGAAAAATCAAGAATCATATGTCAAATTGCCAAAACTTGCATTTTTGAAATTTGATGAAAACCATGATAAACTTTGGTGTCTAACATGCTTTGATATCCATTTGAAACTTGTTTGAACATTAAAATCAACACAAAAACAAGTAAAAACCAGAAATCACTTTTCATGTTTTCAAACTTGTGCAAACTGCCATAACCATCGAATTTCTAGTTTGGCTTAAGCAATTGTTGTTCTAATCACTCAAACATCATCACCATACTCCATGGACATGAGCGGACCATTAATCTTGAGCTGTAACACTCTTAACCCGAGTTGAAGTTCAATTTTGTGTCTATGCAGGTGGACTTGACTTGAGAGTTCAGCTCGATTCAAGGAGTGCAGCCCATCCTCTGACTTCCATATAGGCCGTTGAAGCTCACAATCAAAATCCGTTGGAAACACGTTTGCGCTTCTTGATTCTCACTTACGGTATGAACACCAACTTCGAACTCTATGATTCCTTGCATCAATTGAAAAAAACTCATGGCCGTTTTGTTTCTGCACTTATAACGATCAATAGCCCTCAATAAAATCAAAGAATCATCAATCATACATCATTTAATTTGAAAAACTCAGTTCTAGGGTTCATCGTGGTTCCCAGAAATTCAAGCATGCTAGGTTAAATATTAATGCAATTAACATCCACCTTCATATTCGTGATGAAAAATCGAGCAAGTTTGGTTTTTATTTCATTCAATTTCATTAAGAAATGAAGATTTTAGCTTGAATTTTGCAATCTGAAGATCAAACACGAAGAACAAGCTTCGCGCGTGTTCTTGATCTTTTTCAAATTCAAAAATTCCAATATCATATCAACACGTGTTATTGTCCACTAAACATCAAAACGCGTTTGGCTCGAGTGGTAGCTTGCTCACCCTTGAGTTTTCGACACGTGGTCACCCTTTGGTCATGGGTTCAACTCCATCAAGACCATTCTTTTATAACTTTTCAATTTTCATGTTTTTTACAAAACTTCACAATTTTTTTAACCAATCAAAACTACTTATTTTAAGGTGATTTTTGGACACTTGTCAATAAATGTATCTATTTTATCATAGTGCAAAAGTTTGGAAAAACTTTCATCGATTATATTTTAATCGAGAAAGCGGCGTTACGAGCACTTTTTCAAACCTCCTTTTAGGTGAAATTTTCAAGTTTTCGACTTCGATTTTTTCAAAACTTTTCATAAATGAACCTCACATTTCAAAACATTTTCAAAATCATTTTCAAAACATTTCATAAAAACTTACATCTTTTACCACGATCGATCCGATTTAAACGATAAAATCAAATTCGTTTTTTCTCGAATTTCTCAATCGATCCTGGGCCACCCTTATGGTGTAAGTCCCAATACTTTTTTTGTACATATTTTATTTGTACATACTCAAATCATCATTGTCAATATTCAAACATAAACAAATTTCTTTCGTTTGTTTATACACCGATACCATTGGTATTGAAAGGAGCATTATTCCCTGTGAAACTGCTTTCAAACCAATGGGCCTCCCTCACGGTGTAAGTCCCATAACATTCTTTTATGTACATAATATTTCTTTGTACATAACAAATTCTTCAAATACATACAAATTTTTATCTATACATAACACAAATACTTTTTATACTCAAGTACAGACAAACTCCGATCGTTTGTTTTCACTTCCTTGTGTATACAAACTAACATTCTTTATGTACATACTTTTCCTTGTACATATAAAATTCTTTTCATACAAACTTTCATTTGTACATAATACATATACTTTTTCGGATAAAATTCGATTGTTCGTTTATGTTTAAATCATATATACGAATACCATTGGTATTGAAAGAGCATTATTCCACAGAAGCGCTTTCAAACCAATGGGCCTCCATATTGTAAGTCGACCCCTATGTACATCCATCTTTCTCGTACATAAATACTGGTTCGTGTACATATTCACTTCCTTGTACAGTTCAAACTTAAATAATCAAGTTACGCTCGTTTTAAGCGTTCGTTTCACAGACACTTGTTTATATTTCATAAACTTACGTAAATAAACATCATTGCATTGTTTATATTTCCTTCATAAACTCCTGTGAATACATATCACACACACACACACACTTGTTTATACAACTGTCCAATTATAACATAACAATTAGTCTAACCAATAGGTTCACCACAGTTGTAGCCTCACTTGGGCTTCATACAAGATAATTCATCTCCGGCATGAATTTAGCCTCGCTTGGGCTTTATACAAGATAACTCTCCCACATAGTTTAGCCTCCTCTTGGGCTTCATATAAGAAAACTCATTCATCGGGTTTAGCCTCCGCTTAGGCTTCATATGAACAACACTCCTGTTGGTCGACCTCCTCTTGGGCTTCGTTCAAAAGAACTCCTCATTGAGTTTAGCCTTCTCTTGGGCATCATACAATGAAAGAGATAGGAAATCTCTTAAAAGCCTCCTATTGGGCTTCAATACAAAGAATCACTGCGCTAAGATAGAACCACAGAAGGGATGGTTTCGGTGAAATCACTTTCAAATCCCCAATGAGTAAAATTTCGGTGAAATTGCTCTTAATTCAAAAGGATGGTTTCTCGGTGAAATCCCTTTTAACACAAAGCCGACCATACCCTAGCTTCCTCTTGAGCTTCATTACAAGGACCTCGATGACCCTCGATGACCCTCGGAATGCCTCCTCTTGGGCTAACAATACAAGGACCCATGGGCTTCTTAAAAGCATCCCTTAATCCATCAATTTCTCCTCGAGATTTGAGCGTTTATTATCTCTATGGAAGGTATCTCATCTATCACATCACATCGATCAAAAACTTTCAAAGCTTTTCAAACAAAAACATCTCTTAATTGTAAGTGGTAGCGCTTGTACTCAAACAAAACACCCAATGCTTACAGTTAAAAGATTCAATCATCTTTTTCAAAACATCTTTCTTAAACATGTAAGTAGTAGCGCTTGTACACTCGAGCAAAACACACTTAACTTCACGATGAAAGATTTTAATCAATCAAACTTTTCAAAAATGTATGCGATGAAATAGATTAGATACATTTTTCATTAAGATGACATTTGTCATCTCTTACTAACATCCGTTGCTTTCCACTAGCATAAGTGGGAACTACGATTGCTCGACTTTCTCAACATCCTTTTGAGAATACGTGAGCCAAGGTCTTATCCTTGCGAGCAAATTTCTTTCTCCCGGACCAAACAAACCATAGAACCCTTTAGATCCGAGCTACAAATGCTCGATTCCCACTAAAGGATATGTATCGAAGATCCTGAGATCTTTGCGAGCACAATAATAACAAAACCTAGAATCCTTCATAATCTATCATTTCTTAAAATCCCAAAGGAGAAACTTTCCCAATCATAGAAATAGCAATTAAAACACACAAACATATCAAATATATTCATATATAAAGCTATAGATAACTATATATATTTAGGGTGCTCCATCTATTCCCTTTATATAACAATCTCCTTACTAAAAATCTCCCCGATGCGTTCGTCTAGTTTGCGTTGAGTCGTTCATACCAATATCAATTGAGGTATTTGACTTTCCCTTTTCATAATCATTAAATCATCTTTCTTGTGTTGAAAATAATAAAGCTTGATGCTCGCGGCATCTTTATAAACAAATCAAAAGAGTAAATCGTTTCGAGCCAGAGAATCCGAATTCACGTTCGCATCCTCTAGCGCGTCACCTTTTAACGCGAACAAAAAGGAATGAACCTCATAGCATAAAAAGACATGGAAGGCCGTAGTTAGCATGGTAAGAATGCATTATCATTATATACATAATCATCATGAAGATTCACAAACAAAGGAAACTTAGAAAGCCTAAGTATGCATCTAGAAGTATGTAGTGAAATGTGCATGGATATGCAATTGTGAACATGCTTAGTGGTGTCATACTTTAGTGAAGTTAGTGATGGAAACATAAATATTAAATTAATTTTAGACACAAACAAAATACAATCACATCAAAAGAAAATCTACACAAGACTTAATGCAAGAAAAACTAGTCGATAATTTGTCCTAAACATGCACCTAGGAGTCAAATGAAACATGGCGTGGAATAGGTGAAGAGGCATGAACATTTAGAAGATGGAAAAGGATGAAAGTCAGTAGTCATCATGGTATAGATGCACTCATGTCATATACATCATTATAACCAAAACCCTAATTTTGCACCTTGTGTTAGGAGATAGCCAATCAAGCTTCAAAACCTCAAATCTTATGAATGTATTGAGTAATTCTACGAACCATGATAAATCAAATGATCATAAGAAGATGATACTTCAAGAAATTGACATATCCAAACTTCAAACTTCACAATGGGCCAAAACCCTAATTTCATCAAATGAATGACATAGATGAATTCCTCATCAATTCTTTGCAAAACATCAGCACTTGAGGAATCAATGAGACAAATGAAGTGCCTTGAGATATATTATATCTTGTGACTTCAAAGATCCATAGATATGAGAGCTTGGGACTCCCTCATAAGAAAATGCTAACACAATCAACCTCCTCGACATGAGAGGACTTGAGAACCAAGAACCTTAATCCTATCATAATGTATGAATGCAATGCAATATGATGTTTATGATGAAACATAAGCCTAAATCAAGAGGGTAAATTTTGCGGTGAAACATCTATACATATATTAACTACTTAAATGTATGGATAATAGGATTGCATGCTTAGACTAAAATCAACCGTTAGATCACTCTAATAATTAAGACAAAATATCTGAATCAAACACACTACTTTCACACTTTCACCCTTAGGGTACTCTCTCTTTCCTTTTGAGTAAACATGGTCATGTCCCTCGAGCGTAGGGGTACCATTAGCAAACATCCTCGATTCAAAATCATCACAAAGATCATAGTCCCTCGATGACACTTGATGTTGCCAATGAATATATGATCTAGTCCCTCGGTTTGTTGCCTACGAATAAATGATGACCGTCCTTTCTAACTACTAAGGTATCATCATACCCCAAAATTTTCCCTCTTACTTCTCAAGACATTTCACATATCCATACTCAAGAGTTTCTGAGGGTTGACGGACAAACCCTCTCTAAAAATCAACCCAAACTAGGGTTTGGCTATCCTCAATTCAAGTGAGCCTCTAACACTTCCAATGGTCATCATGCACGATTATATGCTTCAAGAATCTCCATGTCAAGTTTCAAGCCTTCAATTGGTTTCCTCGAAAATCAATTGTATTGGACAAAAGTCAATTGTGGTCAACATACTGTCAAACTTCATAATTTTTGGTCAACATCCATATTTTGAAGTAACATTCATCATTTTATCAAGGGTTGATCATGATTCATCAAGAAAGTCAAGAATTGATCAAAAGTCAAAGTTTCAAATTAGGGGTTTCTAAGGAAAAGTCAACGAACTTTGGCGGGCATAACTTTCTCATACTTTATCGAAATTTTTTACCACCTCTCATTTTGAAGATTCAATTATCTACAACTTCATGTCTCACAAGCATGGTGAGAAAATGCTTCATTTGGAAGATATGGATCAAAATATTACGAGTCCTTTTCAAAGTCAACAAAAAGTCAACTTTTTGTAAAGTGTTATGAGCATGGCAACAAATTGAGATGAAACCAGAGAGGTTGTTTAGAGGACATCTAGAGCTTTCTAAAGTCCAAGAACACCCAAAATGTTAAAAATTGAGCAAGATACACTTTGCACAAGTTGGGCATTTTGAAGAAGTGCCAAAGAAAATACTTGACAAAATTCGATTTTTCCAAATGGACTTATAATTTTATGATCCAAACTTGACCATAATATTATTTATGACCTCTTGATGCCTTTCCACGACTTTTTCCGATTTTTTTGATTTATTTTTGAATTTAAAAGCATTTAATTCAATTTTAAATTAAATAAAATATGAAAACAAGGAGTAAAACAAGTTGGGTTGGATTTCTATCAACCTTAAGGACCAAGGAAGCCCACAAGACATGCCAATTTCGTGCAAACTCATACAAGAAAGAAAAAATCAAATTTTGGAAAAATATGATGGAAATTGAAAGAAAAATATTCTTGCATTCAAAGCTATATCTTTTTTCATTCTTTTTGCTCCAATCTCTTGCATTATAAATACACAACATATTCACAAGACAAAGGGACGAAACCCTAGCCTCTTGGAGCAACCCTAATTTCTCAAAATTTCCCTCAAAGTTGAAAATTTCGAAGTCTTGTTTCAAGCCACTTTCATCCACTTTCAAGCACTCCATTGTGCTCCTGGGGTAAGATTGAGTAAGTATGCATCATTATTCATGGCCAAACATGCATGAATCGTGCATATCATGAAGCTCTGGTTGCACTTTTCTTCTTTCTTCGAGTTTTTAATATTAGCATGTTTTAATTGAAACTAATCGTTCTAACATGTTCATGAGATGTCATAGAGAGGATACGGGCCATCGTTTACAAGGTTGAGCGTCAAATCGCATTACACCATTGTTAGGCTTCTAGAAGCTGTTTGTTTGAAACATACTTTCGGGCGATTCAAGGCGAAGAACACCACCATCGTGTTCGCGACCCTCGAATTAGGGGTAGGGTCCTCTTTGCTCTTTATTAAGCTATTTTGCGGGTTTCGGGGAGGAGGCCGGAGAAGATGCCCAGCTAGGGCTCGGCGTCGTTGACTGTCTGGCCCAGGCGAGGCATCGTGGCGCAATGGAAGCGATCCGATTGGTTCTCCGCGTTATAAGCGGGGCCCAGCGTTTGGCGTGTTTGAAAATTCAAGACATGACACGTTGCAACACTTATAAGCCATTGATTCCATTCCATAACACCAAGCTGACCTAGCTCGGATGGTAGCGTGTTTGTTGGTTTGTCAGGAGGTCACAGGTTCGATCCACAGCTTCGGCATTTCTTTTTGCAACTTTTCCAAAACTAACATTTTTATTTTCTTTTAAATATTTTCATTTTAATTTATTTTCTCTTCAAATATTTTTCTCATGCATTTAAAAATCACCAAAATATTTCCTTTTGCATTTAATCAGGAAAAATGTTTAATTTTGAAATTAAAATTAATATTTTTGCATGCATATTTTAATTAATTGTTAATTGACCATTAAATTGACTTTTAGTTGCTTTTCCTCATCAAAAACGACCCAAAAAATTCCCAAAAAATTTGTACATCATCTAATTAGCATTGCTAACCTAAAATCTTTTTCCTCATTCAAAATCTTATTTTACTAACATATTTTTCTCTTATCGAATTTCTTATATTTCCAATTATTATATACGCTTCTGAGGTTGTAATAGTTAGGATTTATCTTCTCGCATTCCTTTTCGATGTTATATAGCTGCGATGGGATGTAATAGTTTAATTAGGGTTTACTTTCGCCTCTATTATGTAACCCTAAGCCATGTAATAGCATAGGACATTTACTTTTCCGCACTTCTTTCCATGATTTACTACACCCTATAGCTGCTAGTAACTAGGCGTGTGGCAAAATAAAAATGGACATAGATCACTTCTAATTTGCAAGATAATATATACAGATCGGCACTCTTTTCACACACACCCCTTAGGGTAATTCTCTCTCGTTGCCTTACGAATATAAATGGTCAAGTCCCTCGAGCGTTAGGGTATCCTAGCCGTTGCCTACAAACATATCATCATAGTCCTTGAATCAAAGATCATGAGTCCCTCGGCGTGGCCTACGAATACATGATCTCGTCCTCGATTGTTGCCTATGAAAGTGATGATCGCCCTTGATGTGCTAGAATACTCCTACAAGTTGCCTTATGACCATCCGATGTCCCTTGAATGTCCTTCACATCCAGAATAGGGTTACCTACCAACTAATGGTATGGATAACACTATTCTAAAGGAACGTAAAACAACACAACGACCATTCTTAGTAGGTAATAAGACTTTTAGTTTCTTGCTCTGTGAAAATACTTTTCACACACTCACTTTTGTCAAAGTTCAAACACTTTTCAAAAACAAAACATTTCGAACACTTTGTATACATTCCTACATGAATCATTACAAAGTCAAAGCAAAATCCTTTTCAAAACATTTTTGTCAAACACCACGAGAAAGCAATTTTTTAAAGATGAGCTAGAAGCAACTAAGATCCGTGAAAACTACGGATGGAAAGGGTGCTAATACCTTCCTTTTAACCTTCTCCACTACTCGAGAATCTAACTAAGGTCTTTTTCTTTTCACCTTCCCTTAATTGGATAAAAGAAAATTGGTGACTCTTGCTATCCATAACATTTGCGATAAAAAGCAAAGCAAATTCTCAAGTCGGTTCTCCACCGTATTAAGCTGGCGACTCTGCGGGGAGACACTACAAGAGAATACCTTAGAGATTTATAGATCATCTTTCTTGCTTCTGTTTGACTTGTATGCTTTATCTTAAGGGTTGCTTGGGTATTATACTTGTGGGGATCTTACACGGATCGAGGTATCCTTAGGTAAGTAACAATAGATCGTCGCGACCGTTAGGTATACAGCAGTCAACATGATGGCTACGTTAGTGTGACACTTTGGATGTCTGATACTCTTCATTTCAAGTTGAGGATAGTATTTGGCTTACGGGTGTCATCGACACTAACTCAACTTTTAGAACCCTAATTGACCCGTCTTGACCATTAGAAGGTAGTGAGATGGCGGCTTTGGTGTGAGCCGAGGTTGGTTTATACTCGATGCTACGGCTTATTAGATCAAACTTTGGGATATTTTGATTGACCACATGGTAGTCGTATTGAAATAAGCATCTAGAAAGATCAATGATATGAGATTCCTAGAACCGGTTACTATTATGGGGCCAGGATGAACCAACTCAAACATTGGTAGGGTAATCACCTATACCTCGTACGAAGCCTTAAACCTAGGGCTATTGTGTGAATTGTTTGTGCTTGCTAAACATGACATCATGACATCATCGCATTGCATATCATTTCTAACTATTTCAAGGACCTGGAGATTTATCTTTGCTCCGTTTTATAGGGATTTTAGCTTCTAGAAAGACTATCCGAATCAACTTCATGGGTGTACCTTCTCAGCTCAAAAATTGGTTTGAAATTCCGATCATGCCCGATTCATCAAAAGGCATGGTTATCTACTTGACTTGGTTATCTCAGGTTTAGAAGAAGATATGATGCACGTCTATTCGGTTCTTTGATCAAAACACCATTGCTTTTCATTCCTAGATTATCAGTTGGTTCCTACCTTGGAAGAGTTCTCTAAGCTACTTGGGATACCTATTCTTGATCGAATGCCATTCATGGGTTTATAAAAGGGTTCCTGAGTGCGAAGACATTGCAACGGACACTACACCTAAAGTGCTCGGACATTGAGGCCAATTGGGAAACTAGAAGCGGAGTTAAGGGTTTACTTGCTAAGTTCTGGTAAGAAAGCGGGAGAATTCCTCAAAGCTATGAGTTTCAAGCATTTGAAGACATCTTGGCCTTGCTAATTTATGGTTTGGCTCTGTTCCTAACTCGGATCAATTCATTGGCGTGAACACCATCAAGATATTCCTTACTCGCAATCACATGCCTACCTTACTTGGAGACATCCTACATTCTCTCACTCGTACCATCAAAAGACAAGGAACTCTCATGTGTTGCATACCGTTACTTTCGGTGGTTTATTTAGCACCTTCCTCGATCGGTTTGAAGAATGAACAAAGGTTGAAGTGGTCTCAAGGCTAATGTCACTCTCTCATTCGGATATCCGTTGGTGCCTTTTCTCTCAAAGGACTTCACTTTCATTGAGAGTTGTGAGAATTCCCTAATGTACCACTCCTTGGCATAGGGAGGTATCACTTACAACCACTTTTCTGGCTACGTTAGTTTGGTTATGCTGAAGAGATGGTCCTCATGATATGTTTCTCCAAGATATTTGTTGACTACAACCGATCTCGAGAATGTATCGAAGGTTCATACTGCGCTTGGGAATGGTAAAGAGGGTGATACCAAGACTTTGGGAACAGAACTCTATTCATGGGAACCTTACCTCGAAATGGGTGCGAGCTCGGGCTCGAAACCTCATGATTCCATTCCGTGCATTCTACCGTAATTATGGAACCTATTGCTATGGTGGCGTACCCTATCCGTTCTCCATCACGATGCCCTACTAATTTTGAAGACTTGAAGAGATCCTGAATTCAGCAAAGAAGAGGATACATTGACTCGATGCTATGCAAGCAAGAAGAAGGTACTAGAGTTGACCAAGCTACTTCACGAGGAAGCGAAACATCACGCTACTCGATTACCAGAGAAGCGCCCATGGGAGACTTGGAGCTTTAGGATGTTGTTTTATTTTCTAAACTATCTTTTGTACCAAAAGAAAAAGAAAAAGAGAAACCGATAAAAAGTTTGTTCGTGCTTGTTTAACAAATTTAAACTCCTAAGGTCCTTGAAAACATTGCATTGCATTGCATAAACATCGCATATCATGGCATGACCTTTCATAACAGGTACATTGGAGATCGGTTTTCTTATTTTCTCGCTATTTATTTTAGCAAAAATGGCTCTTGAACAGACGGTCAAAGATCTCGGGCTCGAATGCTCGGTCTAGGAGATTCACCAACAGGTCGAGGGCAGAAATATCTGAAAGAACTCATCACTAAGAAGAATCTTGAAGACAAAAAGGATGGCCAATTTGAACAATTGCAAGCTGAGATAGCAGAGATGAGAATCCAGATTATGGGTCAGATGGCTCTTATCTAAAATGTAGCTCGGGGGCAAGAAGAAATGTGAGTCTTCATCAGGCTCCTCAATTTCGAACAACCGAGATGGTGCCTTGCTAGAGTTGGGGATCAGCGTCACCTACCTCAGCGAGACCAAAGGCGACTTGTTCACAAGAAAACATGAAGTCCACATTGCTTCGCCAACAACAACAAGTGTCGGCATAAGCAAGATGCACCGAGGAGACAATTTTCCAAGATCGACATGCCATTGTCTCAAGCATTACAACACTTGTTGAAAGAGTCCATTACCTTGAAGAATCCTCCTCGGCATGTCAACACTTCCTCTCAAGTACAATCACGATATAAGGTGTGCATACCACTCCAACAGCCAGGGCACGACACCAGCGGCGGGCGAAGAACAAGATTCGGGGATCGATTGGCGAAAAGAGTTCTCAACTTCACGTAAGATGGTCATTGATTTCGTCTACCATCTATCAAATATCTAAATTACAAGGCATGCAATCTAAAGTGGCGGTTCGGTAGGAAAAGCTTTCATTTATTTGAATTTTAGTACGTAATTTCTTTTGTTTGCTTGAACATTTATCCTTATGTCAAACTTTGGTTTTCACATTAATGCATTCGGCGTGTTTGTCTTGAAGTAATCCATTCGTTTCACTATATTTAAATTGTGTTTTCTTACTTTTGTGATATTCTCTTGTTAAAAGGTAAGCCTTTAGAGGAGGATGGCCGAAAACGATACCATAAATTCTTACGGTATACTTTTGAGCAGACGGTCTTTGACGATGTCGAGGCCTTGTTTAATTCCTAAGCGGTGGAGATATAAGGAAGTTAATCCTAGTCCTTTGAGCCGAAGGGTAGAAGTTTTCTTTCTTTACACAAAGCTGACCCTTAATTATAACACAGGGCGGCGGTAGTTTCTCGATTAATCTAAATGTCGATCAATCCGACAAGAAAGTGAAGATATCCTTCTAAAAAGCGGTGATGGTTCCATGTGATCATTAAGTCAAGCAATCAATATCTATCAAAAGGAAAGCTACGCTAAGTCAAAACCTATGAAAGAGACTTAAGAAAAAAATGAGACATCTCGTGACTATAGCCTCAAAACAAGCAGTTCGAGGCAAAAGTTAGGGATAACAAAGTCAAAGAGAGTCACTACAAACCCTCGAACAAAGAATAATGATACAAAAATGATGGTTGTCTTTTCAAATGAACTTCCAATTCCTAAACCATCATAGAATGTAAGTGTTGCAATTCCAATGATGCACATTTGAACATAGGATTGAAGAACATCACGGAGATTGGGTTGGGTACAAATAAATTTTGAGCCTTTATCTTTTGTTTCTTAAACCATGAACCAAGCCACGTTATAACCCTTAAAGTCCTATGAGCGTTGTTAGTTCGGCGTCTGTTATAAAAGGTATCGACTCACATGGGCTTACTATATTTCTGAGTTGATATCATTTTGCTTACAAATTTTGTTTTACTAAAATGCATTTTACAAACTTAAGACGGAACCGAGCTTTGCATTTTAATATCACTATTTGCATATGACAAAATGTCGACAATAGAGGATTTTGCATAGCGAATATTCAATGGATGGAGTTCTCCCAATGGAAAAAGTTACTCTGAGATAAAGACATTCTTTGGTAACAAGCCTTTCAAATCAAGGGCATGACGATATCGTCCAATTCATACAGGGCAATCGGTCAAGATTTAGAATCTCTCAAAGTGATGAATAAATAGGGGCATATCCTACATAAAGCATTTGGAGGGCATGCCACGTTGATCCACAAGTTTACTTATCATGCGATGTATCGGATGGTGTCGATATCATGATCACATAACATTCCTCGAGAAGACTACTTGAGAAGGTCAAGACTATGAATTTCTAAATCCGGCCAACCCCACATACAAGCGGCATATCTCGGCAGGTGCTACGATGCTATATGAGCGGGAAGACACCACAGGGCCTGACACAATCAAAATACCGCATAAGCAAGACCCATGGGTCGTGACCTCGAAACAAAATAGGCGTCTGGACAGACCAAAAGTGCAGGCAAAAATTAAGGACATATACAAAAATGTACACCGACAAGTCGAAAACACGAAAAAGCGGCTGGGCAAAAAGGTATCGGTAGATTGAAAACCGAGGCGGTCTAGAGCAAAAGTTAGGGATTGTCGACTATGTCTCGTCCGGATGACCAACCTGAGACTACACTACTATCGACTTCAAGATCCGAATAATGCGAATCAATTCGATCACTCCTTTAACAACAAAAATATCGATTACTACGGGCTCTAGGAATTGAGACTATGGCTAAAATCCTAATATACCCCACAGTCACTTTCACAAAGTACTAATCCCTCCACTAGTGTTCCAACACTTGAAGCTTCATCACGTTAATCCCGGCGGTGATTTTAATTAGCTTCACCTCGTTACATCGGTCTCGGCGGTAATAGTTCATCTCATATCGCGGTATTTATCCATGGAATATCTCTCAACGATTATCATTCCCGTGCGGTATCGGACTTGAAACTTGTTCGGATAGTACATCGAAGAAACCTACATCTCTCTTATTTCCAGCCGAGGTTTCAACAAACTTGATTCATCACCTCGAAAGGAATCTTGAGCCTTGACTCAAGCAATAATCGGATATTCCCACAAGATCGCTGAATCCCCAAGTATCTCGACTTTTATTCCAAGAACATTAATATCTAGGCTCAGAAACTTGGTGGATAGTGCATCGGAGAATCAAGGACATCTCTTCTCCTCAAATCGGGGTTTTCAACAACCGTCGGCCGGTAAGTCCCGGCGGGGCGTACTCATCTTCCTCGAAGATGGATATGTTTTGAAATACCACAACATCTACATTCATACACTATTCATAAAAATCATAACATGTACATTGTCATATGCTCGCATGCATCATAATCTGCATAAGACTAACTATATCTGTCAAAGTTTTATTTTCTCAAAAAGTAAAGTATATTTCCAAGCGGAAGGTCCGAGATTAATACACGAAACAAGGCGAAACCCTATCTGAAAGACCGTACAAATCGTTTCCAAATGGAAGGTCGAGGATTAATACACAAAGCAAGGCGAAACCCTATCTAAAGACCATAAAAATCTTTTCCAAATGGAAGGTCAACGATTAATACCGAAACAAGGCAGAAACCAATCGAAAGACCATAAATATCTTTTCAAATGGAAGGTCGGGATTAATACCGAAGCAAGGCGGAAACCCAATCGAAAGACCATAAAATCTTTTCAAATGGAAGTTCGAGGATTAATACAGAAGCAAGACTAGAAACCTTATACGAAAGACCATAAAAATCTTTTCCAAATGGAAGGTCGAGGATTAATACGAAACAAGGCGGAAACCCTATCGAAAGACCTTACAAATCTTTTCCAAATGGAAGGTCGAGGATTAATACCGAGCAAGATGAAACTACTCTGAAAGACCAGTACAAATATTTTCCAAATGGAAGGTCGAGGATTAATACCGAAGCAAGGAAACCCTATCGAAGACCGTACAAGTTGTCTTAGGCAATAGGCATTGGATCAACACCGAAGCAAGGCGAGCTAGGCATGATGCCAAATATCCACGAGAACAGCCAGGCGAAGACTTATTAGGCTCTCTCTTATTATCAGCAGCAACTCAGTCTAACATGACTCGGGTTGCCAAGGATAGCATCTTTAAGCCCGTCTCCAGGCTACTTGTTGGTACCTCTTCACCTTGAGAATCTGCATATTTGGTTAAAAACTCATATAAACCAATAACTTCATTCAAAGCGAAGTGTTGAAGTCTAACGTCGACTCAACATCATTCTCTCTGGATGGCATCTTAAGCCCATCTCCATGCTCCTTCTATTTTCAAGAATACTGCAGTCTAACTACTCGTTCTGACATCGAGTCTCTCATTGGCATCATAGCCATCAAGCGATTCTCCTCTTGCGGCTTTCTTGAGTCTAACGTCGACTCATTCCCAGTAAAATCGACAACTTCCCGAATGGCATCTATAAGTTCAATGCATCATCAATCCAACGAGTGCAAATTTTCGGGTGTACTCGGTGTTCAATCATCTTCTCTTGTCGGTCACAAAGGCAAGCAATGCAATCTAACCTTTCGATTACAAGAAGATTGAGCGAGAACCTTGTCATACCCAAAATTTTCCTCTTACTTCTCAAGACATTTCACATATCCATACTCGAAAGGATTTCGAGGTTGACGGACAAACCCTCTCTAAGCAATCAACCCAAACTAGGGTTTGGCTATCCTCAAATCAAGTGAGCCTCTAACTTGCAGTGGTCATCATGACTCATCATATGCTTCAAAGAATATCCATGTCAAGTTTCAAGCCTTACAAGTCAAGTTTCCTCGGACAATTTATACGATGGTTGAAAATCGATTGTATTGGACAAAAAGTCAATTGTAGTCAACATAATCAATGAGACAAATGAAGTTCCTTGAGATATATTACATCTTGTGACTTGAAGATCCACGAGATATGAAAGCTTGGGACTCCCTCGAGAGAGAGAATGCTAACACAATCAACCTCCTCGACATGAGAGGACTTAAGAACCCAAAGAACCTTAATCCTATCATAATGTATGAATGCAATGCAATATGATGTTTATTATGAAACATAAGCCTAAATCAGAGGGTAAATTTTGGGGTGAAACATTTATAGATATATTAACTACTTAAATGTATGGCTAATAGGATTCACGCTTAGACTAAAATCAACCGTTAGATCACTCTAAGAATCAAGACAAAATATACGGATCAAACACTACTTTCACACTTTCACCCTTGGGTTACTCTCTGTTTCCTTTTGAGTAAACATGGTCATGCCTCGAGCGTAGGGTACCATTGTAAACATCCCTTGATTCAAAATCATCACAAAGATCATAGTCCCTCGATGACCCTTGATGTTTGCCTATGAATATATGATCTAAATCCCTCGGTTGTTGCCCTACGAATAAGTGATGACCGTCCCTTCTACTACTAAAGGTATCATCATACCCCAAAATTTTCCTCTTACTTCTCAAGACATTTCACATATCCGTACTCGAGGATTTCACAAGGGTTGACCGGACAACCCTCCTCAAAACAATCAACCCAAGCTGAAAATTGAAGTGAACCTAGTTTCAGATGATCTAATGAAACTTGGTCAATTTAAGCCTTAAAAAATCTGATGACAATTTGAGTTGAATAAATTGTTTCGAAAATCTTCTGAAATTGAGTGAGCAGGACTTCATAATTTTAATCTAATCAAATTTGGAAATTACATATCAATTTTGAAAAAATGTGATGATTTGAGTGAATATAAGT
>CM038794.1:67838760-68116354 GCA_021764765.1 Vicia sativa
TATCGCTCATACGCGATCATCAAACTCTTTTCTTGCAAAGAGTGTGCAATAGCCATTTCAAACATGAACGAGGACTTAAGCTTTTCAAACAAACTAAACAAGTCCAAGTTCAAGCATTTGAAATGTCTAATGTACGATTTTTCTTATAAAATCAACACAACCAATTTAAAACCTTTTCAAGAGGAACTACGGAGTTTTGACTTTCCCATTGCATAAGGGAATACGTAGGCACACGGTTTCGAAACCGTGCCAAATTCAAAATAATAATAAATAAACCCCGTTTCTTTTATTTCTCGGTCTTAACTTATGAATTAGCAATTTAACACACACACAAACACTTAGAACTAAACGGGTCCCATCGAGTACGATGGATGTATGGGGTGCTAATACCTTCCCCTTGCATAACCAACTCCTGATTCCATGATTTTGGTCGTAGACCGCCTTATCCGCATCTGTGGAGTTTTATCTATATTGTCCCGTTCTTTTTAGAACAAATAAAATTAAGCGGCGACTTCATTATTTTTAAACCAACCTATGAAAAAAACCAGTCATCACAGCTGGAGACTTCACTGGGGATATACTTTTTAAAACTCTTTTTGACTAAGCAAGTCAACCCTAGTTTAGTGCTTCGCATGTTTGTGTGTTTGTTTATTGCTTTCCTTTTAATGTTATTTATTGTTCATTGCCTTTCATTTATCTATGCTTTATATATTATTCTGTTGATGTATATTATTGTGGGGAGCTTAATGGTTATGATTCATAGATAAGCCCAATACACAGGCTTTTAGATAACATTTAGGTTAGAGGGGTTGCGTAGCCTAGGTCCCCCTGACTCCATTGTCTTGTGGATCGAAGCGAAGACTCCAGTTTAGAGTTGGTTATTTTAAGGAGGTTGTTGCCCCGCACGATAGTGCAGGACATCAATTTCTGTACAAATGGCCTATAACTCTAAGTTGTTCTTTAAGATATCCAAACTGAGTCCGACCGCCCAAAAATAAAGGATTTTGAGTATCCCTTTTAAGAGCCATTTCTTGGAGTATACTTTTGGAAATATTATCTCCACGTAGGCCGCTCGCGTGATGATAATATTTGTTAAAAGGGGATCTGAGACTCCGAGAAACATTTAGCAAAAAAACATTAGAACCATATGTTCGCGTTAAAAGGTGACGCGCTAGAGGATGCGAACGTGAATTCGGATTCTCTGGCTCGAAACGATTTACTCTTTTGATTTGTTTATAAAGATGCCGCGAGCATCAAGCTTTATTATTTTCAACGCAAGAAGGATGATTTAATGATTATGAAAAAGGGGAAAGCTGAAATACCCTCAATTGATATTGATATGCGTAATGACTAGCGCAAACTAGACACAACGCATTGGGGAGATTCTGAGTAAGGGGGATTGTTATATAAAGGGAATAGATGGAGAACCCTAAATATATATAGTTATCTATAGCTTTATATATGAATATGTTTGATATGTTTGTGTGTTTTAATTGCTATTTCTATGATTGGGAAAGTTTCTCCTTTGGGATTTTAAGAAAGATAGATTATGTGGGATTCTAGTGTTTGTTATTATTGTGCTCGCAAAGATCTATGGATCTTCTGCATACATATCCCTTAGTGGGAATCAGAGCATTTGTAGCTCGGATCTACAGGGATCTATGGTTTGTTTGGTCTGAGGGAGAAAGAAATTTGCTCGGCAAGGATGAGACCTTGTGCCTACGTATTCTCAAAAGGATGTTGAGAAAGTCAGAGCAATCGTAGTTCCCACTTATGCTAGTGGAAAGCAATGGGATGTTAGTAAGAGATGTATAAATGTCATCTTAATGAAAAATGTATCTAATCTATTTCATCACATACATTTTGAAAAGTTTTGATTGAAAATCTTTCGTCGTAAGTATTAGGTGTTTTGCTCGAGTGTACAAGCGTTACCACTTACATGTTTAAGAAAGATGTTTAAAAAAAAAGATTGAATCTTTTAACTGTAAGTATTGGGTGTTTTGCTTGAGTGTACAAGCATTACCACTTACCATTAAGAGATGTTTTTGTTTGAAAAGAGTTTGAAAAAGTTTTGACTGTATGTGATGTGATAGATGAGATGCTTCTTCCATAGAGATGATAGATGTCTAAATCTCAAGGAGAAATTGGTTGGATTAAAGGGATGCTTTTAAGAAGCCCATGGGTCCTTGTATTGTAAGCCCAAGAGGAGGCATTCCGAGGGTCATCGAGGGTCCTTGTATGAAGCTCAATAGGAAGCTCTAGGGTATGGCTGGCTTTGTGTTAAAAGGGGTTTCACCTAGAAACCATCCTTTTGGAATTAAGAGCAATTTCACCGGGAAATTTTACTCTCTGGGGATTTTGAAAGTGATTTCACCAGGAAACCATCCTTCCAGGGTTCTATCTTAGCGTGGGTGATTCTTTGTATAGGGAGCCCAATAGGAGGCTGTTAAGAGATTTCGTGTCTCTTTCATTGTATGATGCCCAAGAGAAGGCTAAACTCAATGAGGAGTTCTTTTGAACGAAGCCCAAGAGGAGGCTGACTCAACAGGGGAGTGTTGTCTTATATGAAGCCTAAGCGGAGGCTAAACTCAGATGAATGAGTTTTCTTATATGAAGCCTAAGAGGAGGCTGAACTCTGTGGGGAGAGTTATCTTGTATAAAGCCCAAGCGGAGGCTAAACTCATGCTGGTGATGAATTATCTTGTATAAAGCCCAAGCGGAGGCTACAACTGTGGGGAACCTATTGGTTAGACTAATTGTTATGTTATAACTAGACAGTTGTATAAACAAGTGTGTGTGTGTGATATGTATTCACAGGAGTTTATGAAGGAAATATAAACAATGCAATGATGTTTATTTACAGAAGTTTATGAAGTAAATATAAACAAGTGTCTGTGAAACGAACGTTTGAAACGAGCGTAACTTGATTATTTACAAGTTTGAACTGTGTACAAGGGAATGAATATGTACACGAACGAGTATTTATGTACAGACAAAGATGGATGTACATAGGAGGGTTGGGACTTACACCATAAGGGAGGCCCATTGGTTTAAAAGAAGTTTCACAGGGAATAATGCTCCTTTCAATACCAATGGTATTCAGTGTATATACGGATGAAACAGAAACGAACGATCGAAGTTTATTCAGAAAAGGTATCTCAGATTATGCAGATGAAAGTTTGTATGAAAAGGATTTGATATGTACAAGGAAAAGGTATGTACATAAAGAATGTTGGTTTGTGTATACACAAGTGAAGTGAAAACAAACGATCAAGTTTGTCTGCATTGAGTATAAAAGTATCGTGTTATGTATGATGAACATTTTGTATGTATTTGAAATGATTTGATATGTACAAAGAAATATTATGTACACAAAAGAATGTTATGGGACTTACACTGAGGGAGGCCCATTGGTTTAAAAGAAGTTTCATCAAGAATTTTCTCCTTTCAATACCAATGGTATCGGTGTATAAACAAACGAATGAAAACAAATGAAAGAAATTTGTTTATGTTTGAATATTGACAATGATGATTTGAGTATGTACAAGTAAAATTAAATATGTACAAAAAAGGATTGGGACTTACACCGTAAGGGAGGCCCATGATCGATTGAGAAATTCGAGAGAAAACGAATTCGGTTTTATCGTTTAAATCGGATCGATCATGGTAAAAGATGTAAGTTTGATGAAATGTTTTGAAAAATGATTTTGAAAATGTTTTGAAATGTGAGGTTCATTTATGAAAAGTTTTGAAAAGAATCGGAAGTCGAAAACTTGAAAAATTCACCTTAAAAGGAGGTTTGAAAAAGTGCTCAGAACGTCGTTTTTGGCTCGATTAAAATATAATCAGATGAAAGTTTTTTCTGAAAATTTTTGCACTATCATAAAATAAATACATTTATTGACAAGTGTTCAAAAAATCACCTTAAAATAAGGAGTTTTGATTGGTTTAAAAAAATGTTAAAGTTTTGTAAAAAAACATGAAAATATGAAAAAAGTTTGAAAAAGAATGGTCTTGAGAGGGATTGAACCCATGACCATTGGGTAGCACACGTGTCAGAAAGCATTAAGGCGAGCAAGCTACCACTGGGACAAACGCGGATTGGTGTTAGTGGATCCAGACCACGTGTAAACATGATATTGGAAAATTTAAAAATTTAAACTCAAGAACACGCACGAAGCTTGTTCTTCGTTTTTTGATTCTCAGAAATTTCAAACCCAGCTAAAATCCTTGTTTCTCAACGAAATTGGACGAAGTAAAAAAGAAAATTGCTCGGTTTTTCATCACGAACACGAAGGTGGACGTTAATTGTATTTATTTTAAGCCCAGAAGGATTTGATTTTTGAAGAACACTATGAACCCTAAACTGAAAATTTCAAATTAAATGATGCACAGTTGATGATTCTTTGATTTTCTTGAGGGCTTATGATCTATGAGTGTAAAGAGATCGCCAAGAGTTTTTTCATTTAAGTTCAAAGAATTAGGATATCCAAGTTCAAGTTCATACCTGTTTAAGTGGAGATCGAATTCAGTGCAAGAGTGTTTCCAGAACTTGTTTGTGGATTGCTACAGCATCATCGGCATGTATGGAAGCTAAATGAATGATCTGCTTGCCTTGAGCTTGCCTGGATTATGCTACACAAGTTCACCTGCACAGTTCACAAATAGAAACTCGATTTTGATGTAAAACCTGTTACAGTTGCTTGCCAATGATCTGGATCATGTACATGAGGTACATGGAAGGTGTTAGAGTGATCACAACACAAATTAATCCAAATTTAGCTTCAAATTCAATCATAAGGCGCTTTAGCAAATTTAGAAAAATGAAAATGCAATTATGATTTTTTCTTGTTTTCAGTTTGATTTTAAGTTGTAAACAAGTTTGATAATGATTATGGAATGTGTTTGACACCAAAGATCATCATGGTTTTCAATGAATTTCAAAATTGCAAGTTTGCTCACTTTTGCACTATGTTGCTTGATTTTGAAGAAAGAAGTGAGAAAGCATAAGTTTGCAATGCTTTGGTGTGGTTTTAACTTGAAATTGTGATCCATTTATAGGCCAAAGGTTCTGAAATTGTTAGGCACGAGTACAAGGCTTTTGGAAAATCAAAGATGCCTTAAGGGGTAAGAAAGGCTTTTTACAAAGGAAAAGGAAGCTTCCCTTTTTTACCATGTGCTATTTTTTCCAATTTTGATCCAATCCCCAATTATTACTTCTCACTGATTTTTATTAGTTCTTATCCTAATTTGGCAAGGTGGCAAGTGTTCTAGAAGAAGAAATCAAGAAATGACCTATAATTTGATGTTTTGGATTTTGAAAATCAACTTCATGGAGCCTTATGTTTCAATTTCAAAAGTATAGCTAGACTCCATGGATTTGTGAGTTCTTGGACATTTTGGAAAGCTTGTTTCACAAGCTACAACTTTCATGTTTTGAGTTTTTTCCAATTCAAAATGGAATTAGGTGAAAAAATGGCATGATGTTTGGAAAAAATAAGAAATTTCAACACTTAGAAAATTTTCTAAGTATGAAAACTTTGACTTTTGTTGACTTTTTCAAATTCTTTGATTTTTATGATCATGATGGATCATTTGAAGTATTTTGATGATTGAAAAGTTTTGTTTTGAAAATTTTGACCAAAAGTCAAAGTTTGACTTTTCAAAGGCGTATGAAAATTCATCGATGTTTCAAATTGACCGATGAAGTCTGTGAACTCGTGATGTTTTGAATCCGTAAATTAGGTCAAGATGTTGTATCTAAGATATAATGACCAATCTCTATCCAAAAAAGTCATTTCTTGCTCAAAAAGTCAGAGAATACTCATGCCCGATCAAAACCTTAATTGGTCAATCCTTGATTGATCCGTGAGAAAAATGGATATCTAAGATCAAGGTCGGTGATTTGATCAAGATAGATCAAATTAGGTGAGAAAACTCAAACCCTAATTGGTTGCTCTTGAATCGATGAAAATGATGAAACCCTAATTTTGACCTGTGAATACTACACCCGATTAATGTTGTCTGAGCTATTAGTTATGCAATGATGCAAATGTAAGGTGGTATATTAGGTCAAAATTTGGGGTATGAAAGATGCCCCTATTTAAGTTTCTTTAACCTGATAGATGAAGATGAATATCTTCGTTTTGATAGGTGTAAAGAGACTTAAATATCAGAATACGTAAATTTGGACCTAAGATACCAAGAATGCAAATGATGCAAAATGATTGAGAAAAAAAAAGTTTCACCCAAAGAAATATCAAAGAAATGACATGACGGGGAAAAAATTTTGTGGATACGTCCCTGCTGGGGAAAGAATGATTCACAAAATATGTGAATATCTGTTTTCACTTTGGGAAATAAAGAGATTACCTTCTTCAGCCTCGTGACAATGTTTAAGGTAAGTGGAAATGATATTACCAATTATCAGCTTTGTGATAGTTCATGGTAATGAATTCTGAAGATATTACCAATTATCAGCGAAGTGATAACTATAACAAGGTCAATCTTGAGAAATTTTTTGCTATGTATTCAGCTTTGTGAATAACGGACAAATGAAAGAAACAGATTTCAAATGGGCTTTAAAGATATTACCAATTATCAGCAAAGTGATAACTATAACAAGGCAAATCTTTAGAAAATTGTTGTATATTCAGCTTTGTGAATAACAGACAGTGAAAGAAACAGAACTCAAATGAGTTTTGCCTTTTCGGATACAATCTTGCCGAGGATTTCTCTTTCGAGGAGATGCGGGCTTTTTGATTGGAAGACATGTGTTTTCTTTTAGACGTAAAGACAACGCTAGGATATTTCTCGATAGTCATGATTTTGACCTTGTTGAGAAGACAAACTTTATGACAATTTTATGAATGAAGAGAAAGATAAGCGGCTCGCACGATGAGGCTATTGCTTATTGATTTGTTGATTATAGATGTTGTTCTATCCAGAATGAACTCGAAAGAAAAATCAATCAAGACATTATTCCCAATGAGGAATGATCTCACTGGGAATGTGGTGGAGAGAAGAAAATGTATTTCTGTTTGGGAATACTGGGGATAAAGATGTATTTTTTGCTTGGAGATATTCTCATCGGGATGTGCTTATACTTACATGAGTAAGCGTGATTTACACCAAGGATATGAAAGCAAACATTTCAAGAAATGCAAAATGCACGAATGATGCTATTATGTATGAATGTCATGAATGTTATATGCATGCTAACAATACTTGACAAAGACACTAAAGAGATATCGGGAAAAGGACCACGCCACGCTCGAACAAATATTCGTGGAAGTTGCAACAATGGTGCAAACGTTCATCGATGAAGAACTGAGTTGCATGCTTTAAACCTTCGAGAAAGGCATTTCATTGGCAACTTGGCTGGGATTCTTTTGGGATAAGAATACCGTCCTTTGATGATTTCTCACGAGGAGAAAATTGTCAGAATAGCTTGTTTTATCCTTCGAGATCGAAACACTTATGGAGAAACTGTTGAAGTTCTTTCCGTGTCCATAGTTCAAAGGAACATTTCTGCTTTTATTTCAAAATTTTGAAGTAAAAATTCATTTAAAACCTTTTAGTTTCAAAAGTGATTTTCACAATAAAAGCGCCATTTTACAAAAATGTAATAAAGTAGGAATTGCAAACAAAAGTACAAGGCTCAAATTTTATTGAATAGAATGGTAATCATCCAAATGCGTGATTCCATGAGCTATTTACAAAAGTTAGAAATGATAATTTATGGGGAAAAGGCTACATTGAAAGCAAATAACCGCTATTATCCCTAACAACTTTGAATTCCAACCGTGTTTGTCGCCGTAAGAGTTGATTGAAGATCCGTTGATGGAAAATTTTAGAGTGACGGCACGGATCGACCGCAGCTATTTTGTCATTTTGTGTATCCTTGTTTTTGCCTAGATTGCCTTTTAGGTTTCCAATCTATCGTGATATTTTCCGCTTATTGTCTCTAATTTTGCCCGGATTGCCTTTTTAGGTTTTCAATCCACCGAGACGCTTTTTGCCTAAGTCGCCTTTTCGGTTTTCGACTTCATCGAAATGTTTTTTGTTTTTTTAGACAAAGTATTTCTTGACCGCATCAGATTCAGGATGCGGGAGTTCATCACCGCCCATGGTTGTGAGAGTCATAGCACCGCCGTAAAAGCTTCTTTTGACAATGTATGCCTTCGTAATTAGGAGTCCATTTGCCCCTAGAATCGTTGAAAAGATGTAATCTTTCTAAGCACGAGGTCGCCTTCTCGAATTCACGAGGTCGACCTTCTTGTCGAAAGCTTTCTTCATTCTTCTTGATAGAGTTGTCCATGACACGAGCGGTCGCTTTTCTTCAATTAAGTTCATTTGGTCATATCCGCTTTGACACCATTCGCCTCGATAGCTTAGTTTCCATGAGAACTCTCATTGATGGGATCTCAACTTCTACGGGAGCACCGCCCATGCCGATACTAAAGAAAAGGAGTTGCCTGTTGAAGTGCGCATCAAGCACGATACCCATGCAGAGCAAATGGCGATCTCGCGCGCCTTTGTAAGTGATGACCATCTTCCGGACGATCTTTTGATGTTCTTGTTGGTCGCTTCAACGGCGCCTGCTCATCTTTGGCCGGTAAGGAGATGAGTTATGATGCTCGATCTTGAATTCCTCACACAGTTCCTTCATCATTTTGTTGTTCAAGTTTGATCCATTGTCAGTAATGATCTTGCTTGGAATTCCGTATCGGCAAATGAGGTTGTTCTTGATAAACCTCACAACCACTTGTCTTGTGACATTGGCGTAAGATGCAGCTTCCACCCATTTGGTGAAGTAATCAATAGCCACTAGAATGAAGCGATGTCCGTTGGACGCTTTTGGTTCGATCATTCCGATCATGTCAATGCCCCACATGGAGAAAGGCCACGGAGAAGAGAGAATGTTGAGTAGAGTCGGAGGCACATGGATCTTATCTCGCGAGATCCGCACTTGTGACATCTTTTGACGTGTTTACAGCAATCAGATTCCATCGTTATCCAATAGTATCCTACTCTCAAGATTTTCCTAGACATTGCATGCCCATTTGAATGGGTTCCAAAGGACCCTTCATGCACTTCATGGATGATCGTGTTCGCTTTGTCCGTCGACGATCCGAGCGTAACCATATCGAAGTTTCTTTTGTATAGCACATCCTCGCTCAGAAGAAATTCGGAAAGCCTCCTTAGAGTTTTCTTATCTTTGTACGATGCCCCGAGCGGTACTCGTGTTTGAAGGAAACGTTTGATATCGTGGAACCACGGTTTATCGTCGAAGACTGCTTCAGTTGCGAATACGTATGCAGGTCTTTCAAGGCGTCTGATACGGATTCTGGGCATATCATTCCAATCGTTAACTTTGAACATGGAAGATAGAGTAGCCAAGGCGTCTGCCATTCGGTTTTGATCTCGAGGGATATGATGCAGTTCTACTTTGTTGAAGAAAGTCAACAATCGCATTGCATAATCTCTGTAAGGAATTAGACCAAGATAACAAGGGCTGAATCTCCATATATATCAAGGATCTTGATCCTCAAGTCGATGGCTTCTTCGATACCCATGATGCATGCTTCATATTCTACTATGTTGTTGGTGCAATCAAATAGCAATCATGGAAAACGGATATGAGAACCCTGGAGTGATGATGATCGCCCAATTCCATTGCCAAAAACATTTATCGCTTCCATCAAAGACTAAACCCCATCTCGATTCGATCCGTCCTTCTCTCGTAGCGATTCGTCGCAATCTTTCATCTTCAAGTACATAACATCCTCGTCTGGAAGTCAAATTTGAGAGATTGGTATTCGCTGAGCGGCCGATGAGCCAAGTGATCGCGAGAATGCCTTTGACCGCTTTTGAGCTGCATCGATGTCATATTCGATAACAACATTCGCCATCGTGCAATTCTTCCTATGTGCTTTTCAAAGACGCATTGATTGGATCCATTTGGAGATTAACCAAGTCGTGTGATTGATCATGTATCAAGGAGATGTTTTGAAGCCCACACCAAAGCGCAACATGTTTTCTCGAGCATGGAGTAACGAGTTTCACAGTCTGTGAACTTTTTACTCAAATAATAAATGGCATGCTCCTTCTTACCGGTGTCATCTTGCTGTCCAAGTACGCAGCCCATGGACTCTTCTAGTACGGTAAGGTACATGATTAGCGGTCTTCCTTCAACTGGAGGGATCAGTATTGGTGGTTCTGACAGGTATTCCTTGATACCGCCGAATGCTTTTTGGCAATCTACCGTCCACACAACCTTTGATCTTTATGAGAAGCTTGAATATCGCCCACGTGTAGCAATATCCGAGAGATAACTGAGATGTAATTCAATCGTCCAAGAAATCCTCTTACTTGCTTTTCTGTACGTGGCGTAGGCATCTCTTGAATAGCTTTGACTTTGTCAGGGTCCACTTCAATTCCCTTTTGATTGACGATGAAACCTAGGATTTTTCTAGATCTTACCCCAAAGGTGCATTTGATAGGATTCGAGCTGAAATTTCCTTAGTCGTTGAAACAACTTTAAGAGATAGTCTATATGTTCATCTTCAGTGTCAGATTTTGCTATCATGTCATCTACGTAGACTTCGATCTCCTTGTGCATCATGTCATGAAAGAGAGTAGCCATTGCCCTTTGGTAAGTTGCGCCTGCATTCTTTAATCCAAACGGCATTACTTTGTAGCAAAAAGTGTCCCACGGCGTGATGAAGGATGTCTTCTCCATGTCTTCGGGAGCCATTCTGATCTGATTGTAGCCAGAGAAACCGTCCATGAAGGAAATGACGTTGAATTTTGCAGTGCTATCCACTAGCATGTCAATATGCGGTAGTGGGAAATCGTCTTTTGGACTTGCTTTGTTCGATCCCTAGTCAACACACATTCGACCTTTCCGCCTTTCTTGGAGACAGCACTATGTTGGCTAGCCATTGAGGATATTCAATGACGAGGAAACCCGCCGAAATGCTTTTGGACTTCCTTTTTGATTTTATCACCATTTCGTGGTGAACTCTCCTTAGTTTTTGTTTAATCAAGGCACTCGTTTTAACGGCAGTGATGCTCCACGATTCGGTATCTAACCTCGCATGTCTCGGTAGGACCAAGCGAACACATCAACATATTCTTTGAGAAGATTTATCGCTTTTCTTTTGACAGAGTGAAGCTCCAATATTTACTTCTTTTCTATCTTCCTCAGAACCCAAATTGATTGCTTCTAGAGGTTCTTTATGAGGCTGAATGATCCTTTCCTCGTGCTTTAGCAGTCTAGAAATTTCATCTGGGATCTCTTCTTCAACTTCTTCCTCGGCGACTTTACAGGGGATTTCAAAGTTGGGAAATAGCATAGAGTTATTACTTTCAACGGATTTGTCCATCTGTTAATCTGCATTTTTGATTTATGCTTGATTATTAAAAAAAAATTTGTGAAAGTGTATGCAGATTAATAATTTTTTTTTGATTGATTCTCTTTTTTATTGTGTTTTTTAGGATTATCATTTTCAGAAAAGGGTAAAATGAAAATAAACACACTGTAGAAACAAAACAACGCGTTTTATTTATAATTCACACTATGAAACAGAGCCCTAAAACACAAACTCATTCGCCTTGGGCAAGACGAAGAGAAATTATTTAAAAGCTAAAACCCTATAAAACATCTCTACACTTTGGGCGAAGTGAGAGTTCAAAACAAAAGCAAAGATAAACTACTTAGAGCTATGAACGTTAGTCCGAACTTCAACGGGTTTCCAGTAGTGACGAACTCCTTGGAAGTCAAGGTACTCTGGTAATTTTCCGCTTGGTTTAACCCTTGAGTAGACTTTGGTTGTTGTTGAGCAGCTTTGAAGACTCGGACGATAGCTCTTGCCCTTTGTGTGAAGCAATCTTCTTGATTAATGATCCGAAGTATGAGATGTATATGTGCTTCCGTTGATCTTTGTGTTGAATTTTGGGGATGTATCCTCCAATCTTCTGAGTGAAGAGACTCGTTGTCGGCGACACTTTCCAAATCGTATCCCGAATCGTGCTCTTGATCTTCAGTGATCATGTTGATGTAGTGGTAACCATGATCTGGTTTAGTGAATTCCACAGGTGTGTTGAAGCGTAGATCTTCATTGGGGATCTCGATTGGTCGATTAGACCGAGAAGACGAGTATACCTCTTCGCTTGACTAGGATAATCAAAAGAATCACCCCATCCGTGGGTCGATATCTTCGATTCGATTTTCGAGCTCAGCAGGTATTTCACCATGTAGTCGAATTTGCCACTTGGTTCTCCCAAGGTATCCCAAACTTCAGCAGGATGTGGATTTTCATGCCTTGTAGGGACATGTCTTTGAATTGATTAGTTGGCGCATATAACTCCTCTTGAGACACATACTCAGGGCTGTTTAAATAAGTGCTCCATTCTTCAGATTCAGATGGATTGTCTTCATCCTCTTCGATGGTTACAACGCTAACCTCTTGGAGAACAGGATTTAGAAAACCCCCACTATGAAATACTTCCTTGATCGGGGGAAGTGCTTCATTCTTTTGCTTGTCTTTGGAGAATACAAGTGTGAACCCGAGTCCAGTTTTTGTTTTGTTCTTGACAGGTTTGATAACTTGTCCCCATCCTTTAGTATTGCCATCTTTCACCATTTGTGCAGCTTCTTTATACGAAGAGATAAATGATATGTTTTTGTTGGTAGATTCATCTTCTAACGGATTTTCTGGGAGATGCGTCCCTTCAATGTCATTAGCTGTGATGAAAGAGAAACAGGATAGATGACTTACAAGTAAAGCTTGTTCACCACTGATGGTCACCAACTTTCCATTTACTGTGAATTTTAATTTCTGATGGAGAGTAGGTTATCGCCCCGCCTCGTGGATCCAAGGTCTTCCTAGTAGACAAATCAAACTGGTACATCCATGACTTGAAAGTAATTTGAAAAGGGCCAATTGTCATCGGAGATCAACTTCCCCAATAACCGACTTCCTTGACCCATCGAAAGCTCTTACTATTATATCATTGAACTTCATTGGCGCCCTTTGTAAGCCAAACGAGCGAGTGTCGCCTTCGGCATTACGCTCAAAGATGAACTCAGATATACCAATACATTGGATGTGGAACTGATTGGCAAATGATTGAGATGTGGAGGCCAAGTTGTGATCTTTCCTTCTTCCTAAGTTCCTCGCCACAAGCTTAGATTATTGCAAGTCGTTATGTTGGAGACGATCCTCCAAACCGGTCTGTAGTCACATCGTGATCCACATAAGCCTCGGTCTAGTACTCTTATCAAAGCTTCGGTGAGCTTTGAGTTGAGGAGTATAGACAAGATTGAAATCTTGGAAGGAGTCTCGCATTAGCCGATCCACAACCGGTATTCGCTTCTTTTGATTAACTCAAGATCTCATCAAAATCGCATTGACGTTGGCTCTATCAGAAGACCAACATTTGTGCTCGTTAACAATCGAATCGCAGTGATTCTCAAGATATGTTAACCGGATTTTGTCTGACAATGTGAACCGCAGCGGTCTTGGTGGCAATGGAGTGCACTCGTCCACTTCGTGTTACTCGTCCGATTATATTGACATTAGCGGAAGAGTAGGCATGGGTTTCTCCTTCCCATCCTCTATCGTGGTTGCATTGTATTATTAAGGAATTGCTTTGGTATAACCGTATGGAACAGACCGTAGGCAAATTACCAAAGGAGACTCGGGTGCCGGAACTGCTGTATTCAATCTCCACATGCTTGGGTATGTTGAAACAAGGGATGATGACGCTTACTCGGGTTTTACGAGTTGATATCGAGACTAAAAGCTCATGCGGAAAATGCCCCATCAGATTACGCCATGGTCATCTCGCTTGTGTAGATCCGTAGGTCACCGATGTCAACAAATGCCGGATATCCGCCTATGGTGGAACATCCTTGAATATTCTTGGAGCATGTGGCAAGCTGAATTGTGCTTAGTGAAGGTGCTCATTGTATCAGTATGCTTCATGGAGATGCACCAAGTTTCCTCTCGATCGTTTACGCTCGGACAAGGTACTGTGTATTTCTCAAAGATTAGATTCACCGAGTGTCCACTATGACTGGGAAGTAGATTTGCTTGCACATTCGGACTTGTATTTCTGAAGGAAAGAAGATTAGATCTCACTAATCTCTGTACTTCTGCCTTTAATGCTATACAATGCTCAAGGTCATGGCCTGGTGCCCCTTGGTGAAAATGGCAAGATACATCTGCTTTGTACCACCATGGTAATTTCTGGAACCGAGGTGGTGACCTTGTTCAGACGATTCTTTTCTATTAGCGCAGGTAAACTTCTGCACGCTATTGAATTGGGTCGAATTGCGAACCCGAGGCGCACGGTTTTGATTGTTGAATCCGAGCCTGTTGACGAGGCTGTTGAGTTTGTTGATTTTGTTGAATTTGTTGGAATTGCGGAGCAATTCCTATGTTTGGATTTGTGTTGACGACGGGTGCTATGGCAGCTACCTTCGTTGTTGAATGACATTCTTACGTGGTTTCTGGATACCATTCCTATGTCATGCTCTTTTTCCTTGAAAATCGGTTCCAACCTTCTTTGTTCCACTAGAAGATCCTCGCCTTGGTTAGGCGTCCGGTTCGAACCCTCTTCTAATCGCATTCCCATGCTTACCATCTCGGTGAAATCTCCGGAGCGCTTAGCGATCATTCGCCATAGTAGAATGAGCCTAGAGTATTCAAGAATACCTTAGTCATCTCCTTCTCTTCCAATGGTGGGTTGACTTGGGCAGCATTTCCTCCATCGTGGCGTATTCCTTGAATGTCTCCCTTCTTCCCGAGACATGGAGCGGAGTTGGTCCCTATCAGAGCCATATCCAAGTTGAACTTGTATTGCTTTACAAAGGCTTCACCTAAGTCGTTGAATGTTTGATATTCGTGTTGTCTAAACCCATGTACCACTTCAGTGCGGCACCGGTGAGACTATCTTGGAAGTAATGGATTAACAACTGGTGATCTTCGTTGTATGTAGACATTTTCCTAGCATACATCGTGAGATGACTTTTTGGACAGGAGTTTCCTTTGTACTTTTCAAAATCGGGACTTTGAATTTTATGTATTCTTACGCGAGGAACTAAGCACGATCTCGATTTTTCCAAACAATTCTTTCCCACGAATTGTTTTTATCTCAAGCTGCATTTTGAGGAGTTGTTCCTGGAGATTTTCCATTGAACCACGTGGATTTGAGTTACTGCCTGGAGTATGATGAACTTCTTCGTCTAAGGTAGTGTGTACTACGAAGTCGAGTTCGCATGATCGGTTGAGAAACCGACATTGTTACTTGGAAGAGTTACTCCACGCTATGGAGTAAATGTAGAGTTTTGCTGCAAAGTAGGTATTTCAAGCGAGGTTGTTTGAGAAGTCGGTTGGCGAAATCCGATGCCAAAGTTGAAAGGCATGCCCCATGGATAGCCTTCTGGCATACTGAAATGTGAACTATCGATCATGAAACCGAGTAGTAGTATCCTCTGAAGTCGCTGGTTGATTTTGACAGCTCGATGTTGCTTGTTGACTTTGCGCTGTGGCCAATGAGTTGACCAAAGATGTGAGTCTCTCCACTTCTTCTTGCAATGTAGTTACTGTACTACGAAGTTCAGCATTCTCTTGTTCAAAATTCTCCATTATTTTTCTTCTTTTTGATCTAGTATCGTACGTTCGAGTTGGCTGTGGACGCGGTCGAGAAACTCTAAGACGCGACAGCTTGACGATCTTTTCCTATCTGTGCAAACTGTTCAAGCTGTTCAAGCTGTTCAAGCATGAAACTGTGCAAATATCAGACTCTAGACAATAGACTTAAGTGCAAAGTATGATGCATGAATATGATTGTTAAAGAAAGATTTCCAAAGAATTTATGCTAAAAGAGATATTTCTGGCAAATATTTGGATGGAAAATACGAATTTTATTGATTATTGAAAGAAGATTACAACAATTATTTTTTGTTGGAGCATTGCTCACACAAATGATAAAATAAATGATAAAAATTACAAACTAAACTAAATTAAATGTCTTCGTCGGATGAAGATCCAAAGGCTTGATGTAGCTTCAACTTCAGGATTTCCTTTCCATAGTGAGCTTTTAGTTCAGCTTTCTCGGCTTTTAGCTTGCTAATGACTCTTTTCCACTCGTTGGGAGCGGGATCGTTGGTTGTCATTTCCTCAAGCTTTCTTTTCCTTTCCTTGACGTATCTCTGGATTGAGTTATCCTTTTGGCGAATCTTCTCATCTTTCTCCATGAGCCATTCATCCTGGAAGTAAAGCGTCTTTTCATGATATTTGACTTGCTTCTTGAGCTTCTCATTCTCAAGATTAGTCTTAAGGAATTTGTTTTCCAAAGCTTCTTTCTCAAACCTTATCTTGGTCAAGGCTTCTTGGTATTCTCCCACAGCTTCGACGGGAAAATTTGTTGATTTGGAAGCGATCGAGAACATGGGATCCTCATAAGCGTAAGGCATTCGAAATTCCTTCGCTCTTTTCTTTACCCAAGAAGTGTAGGTTTCCATGGCTACACAGTTCTTTGCCTTACCTGTTTCTTTCTTTCGGATGTGATGCCAAGCTTTGATCATCCTAGCTTTCAATCCCTGGGAATCTTCTCCTTCGTGATAGAAGTAACTCTCTACTGTATCCAAGAGGTTTACTAGAGTTTTCATATTCGAGTTGACGCCTCGCCAAGAATGGGTTGTAGTTGATTCCTCCTTTCGTACCGATGAGAGGTACGTTGGCAAATTCTCCACAGCTCTCAATGATTTCCATCTCATTGTCTACCAAGGTATACCAATGGATATCGTCGTTTGTAAGAGACATGAGTCTTCGAGACCCATGCCACTTGTTTTTGTTTTCGCGGAAGATAGGAGATTTAGGCAAATGTGAGGTAATCCATTTGAAAAAATAGAGGTACACAACACACGATAGTTCCGTCTCCTTGACGATTCCTATGATGAATAGAGACATACGTGTCACCAAGCAAGGTGGGAACGGGATTTCCAATCAGAAAGATCCTTATGGCGTTAATATCAACGAAATTTGGGACGTTGGGAAATAACACCAATCCATAGAGGAATAAAGCTAAAATAGCTTCAAAGGCTACCATACTACCAGCTGCAGAGAATTTAAGAGCCTTCTCCATTAGGAACTTTGAAGTCACCCTAAGAGTTTTCCTCCGTAGTTAGGTTTTGTCTATCTCGATTTCTTTAAGTGAGTCATCGTTGCAATGATCGGTGACTTGGGAATGGCTTGCAAACCATTGAAAGGCACCTTGTCCGACATCGAGATACCTAGGATATGCATTTTCCAAAGTAGGCATCAATTGATAATCGTGGAAAGTGAAATGATAGATCGGATCGTAAACCGAACGAAAGTTTTGAGAAGTCCTTCATCAACATTAGCGTCAAGAGTTAAAAGAGTTCCATAGTCAAACCGAGGGATCTTCTACCAAGGATGCTAACTCTTCAACTTTCCTACGTCAGGAATTCTAAAACTGTATCTTTTGGTGAATCTTCCTCTGACATCCATCACTCTAACCTAAAATATTTTACAAAGAAAAATCTCTAAATTCTTTGGAAATGGGAAGAGAAATGAAGTTTTTTTTTGAATGAATGAATGCATGCATGAATGCGACAAACATGGTTAGTAGTTATACACACGGGCAAGCGTTCGAAGTCACGAGCATGAAGCCAATGATAAGAATCAACGTGGTTAAGTTCTAAGGGCTTATTCATCTGTGAAACGGGTTCTACTGATAATACAGGCTCAACACTCCTCTTTGAAATATTATCGGATTTGTTGAATACTCGATGGTCCAATAATATTTTTCAAGAGAAACTCGCCTGATCGTAGTCTCGCATGACAATTACTCTAGGCTTACACCCGAATAATCTTTGCACTACATCCTAATGGCCAGGATGGGTTATGTGTTCTACAGCCCACTCAGCTTCTTAAGTTTCCTCGAAAGCAAAATGTCTTCGCAAATACTTGCTAAACACAATACCCCCAAGACAACCTCCACTGAGCGGGAGATATTAACTTCGTAAGCATTGAACTTATCACATATTAATACCTCCACCTAGATCTTAAAATGTTTTAAACCGGTTAGGATTTCTTTCCATCAGATGAAATCGCGAAAACACACAATAAAGAAAAACAGACATATGCATAATATGAAAGCTTATCCCCTTTCTTTCTTTTTGAAAACAAAAAAATCTTGGTGCTCTTGAGCAGAGTCACTTTTTTTTTTTTTTTGAAAATCAAAGTTTTAACGTACTCCCCAGCAGAGTCGCCATTTTTCCTGTTCGCGTTAAAAGGTGACGCGCTAGAGGATGCGAACGTGAATTCAGATTCTCTGGCTCGAAACGATTTACTCTTTTGATTTGTTTATAAAGATGTCGCGAGCATCAAGCTTTATTATTTTCAACACAAGAAGGATGATTTAATGATTATGAAAAAGGGGAAAGCTGAAATACCCTCAATTGATATTGATATGCGTAATGACTAGCGCAAACTAGACACAACGTATTGGGGAGATTCTGAGTAAGGGGGATTGTTATATAAAGGGAATAGATGGAGCACCCTAAATATATATAGTTATCTATAGCTTTATATATGAATATGTTTGATATGTTTGTGTGTTTTAATTGCTATTTCTACGATTGGGAAAGTTTCTCCTTTGGGATTTTAAGAAAGATAGATTATGTGGGATTCTAGTGTTTGTTATTATTGTGCTCGCAAAGATCTATGGATCTTCTGCATAAATATCCCTTAGTGGGAATCAGAGCATTTGTAGCTCAGATCTACAGGGATCTATGGTTTGTTTGGTCTGAGGGAGAAAGAAATTTGCTCGGCAAGGATGAGACCTTGTGCCTACGTATTCTCAAAAGGATGTTGAGAAAGTCAGAGCAATCGTAGTTCACACTTATGCTAGTGGAAAGCAACTGGATGTTAGTAAGAGATGCATAAATGTCATCTTAATGAAAAATGTATCTAATCTATTTCATCACATATATTTTGAAAAGTTTTGATTGAAAATCTTTCGTTGTAAGTATTAGGTGTTTTGCTCGAGTGTACAAGCGTTACCACTTACATGTTTAAGAAAGATGTTTGAAAAAAAAGATTGAATCTTTTAACTGTAAGTATTGGGTGTTTTGCTTGAGTGTACAAGCATTACCACTTACCATTAAGAGATGTTTTTGTTTGAAAAGATTTTAAAAAGTTTTGACTGTATGTGATGTGATAGATGAGATGCTTCTTCCATAGAGATGATAGATGTCTAAATCTCAAGGAGAAATTGGTTGGATTAAAGGGATGCTTTTAAGAAGCCCATGGGTCCTTGTATTGTAAGCCCAAGAGGAGGCATTCCGAGGGTCATCGAGGGTCCTTGTATGAAGCTCAATAGGAAGCTCTAGGGTATGGCTGGCTTTGTGTTAAAAGGGGTTTCACCGAGAAACCATCCTTTTGGAATTAAGAGCAATTTCACCGGGAAATTTTACTCTCTGGGGATTTTGAAAGTGATTTCACCAGAAACCATCCTTCCGTGGTTCTATCTTAGCGTGGTGATTCTTTGTATAGGGAGCCCAATAGGAGGTTGTTAAGAGATTTCGTGTCTCTTTCATTGTATGATGCCCAAGAGAAGGCTAAACTCAATGAGGAGTTCTTTTGAACGAAGCCCAAGAGGAGGCTGACTCAACAGGGGAGTGTTGTCTTATATGAAGCCTAAGCGGAGGCTAAACTCAGATGAATGAGTTTTCTTATATGAAGCCTAAGAGGAGGCTGAACTCTGTGGGGAGAGTTATCTTGTATAAAGCCCAAGCGGAGGCTAAACTCATGCTGGTGATGAATTATCTTGTATAAAGCCCAAGCGGAGGCTACAACTGTGGGGAACCTATTGGTTAGACTAATTGTTATGTTATAACTAGATAGTTGTATAAACAAGTGTGTGTGTGTGATATGTATTCACAGGAGTTTATGAAGGAAATATAAACAATGCAATGATGTTTATTTACAGAAGTTTATGAAGTAAATATAAACAAGTGTCTGTGAAACGAACGTTTGAAACGAGCGTAACTTGATTATTTACAAGTTTGAACTGTGTACAAGGGAATGAATATGTACACGAACGAGTATTTATGTACAGACAAAGATGGATGTACATAGGAGGGTTGGGACTTACACCATAAGGGAGGCCCATTGGTTTAAAAGCAGTTTCACAGGGAATAATGCTCCTTTCAATACCAATGGTATTCAAGTATATACGGATGAAATGTAAACGAACGATCAAGTTTATCAGAAAAGGTATCTCAGATATGTATGATGAAAGTTTGTATGAAAATTATTTGATATGTACAAGGAAATGGTATGTACATAAAGAATGTTGGTTTGTGTATACACAAGTGAAGTGAAAAAACAAACGATCGAAGTTTGTCTGTACTTGAGTATAAAAAGTATCTGTTATGTATGATGAAAATTTTGTATGTATTTGAAATGATTTGATATGTACAAAGAAATATTATGTACACAAAAGAATGTTATGGGACTTACACGTGAGGGAGGCCCATTGGTTTAAAAGAAGTTTCATCAAGAATAATTCTCCTTTCAATACCAATGGTATCGTGTATAAACAAACGAATGAAAACAAACGAAAGAAATTTGTTTATGTTTGAATATTGACAATGATGATTTGAGTATGTACAAGTAAAATTAAATATGTACAAAAAAGGATTGGGACTTACACCGTAAGGGAGGCCCGTGATCGATTGAGAAATTCGAGAGAAAACGAATTCGGTTTTATCGTTTAAATCGAATCGATCATGGTAAAAGATGTAAGTTTGATGAAATGTTTTGAAAAATGATTTTGAAAATGTTTTGAAATGTGAGGTTCATTTATGAAAAGTTTTGAAAAGAATCGGAAGTCGAAAACTTGAAAAATTCACATTAAAAGGAGGTTTGAAAAGTGCTCTAACGTCGCTTTGCCCGATTAAAATATAATCGATGAAAGTTTTTTCTGAAAATTTTGCACTATCATAAAATAAATACATTTATTGACAAGTGTTCAAAAATCACCTTAAAATAAGGAGTTTTGATTGGTTTAAAAATGTGAAAGTTTTGTAAAAACATGAAAATATGAAAAAGTTTGAAAAGAATGGTCTCGAGGGATTGAACCCATGACCATTGTAGCACACGTGTCGAAAGCTTTAAGGGCAGCAAGCTACCACCGACAAACGCGCATTGGTGTTAGTGGATCCGCACCACGTAAACATGATATTGGAAAATTTAAAAATTTAAACTCAAGAACACGCACGAAGCTTGTTCTTCGTTTTTTGATTCTCAGAAATTTCAAACCCAGCTAAAATCCTTGTTTCTCAACGAAATTGGACGAAGTAAAAATGAAAATTGCTCGTTTTTCATCACGAACACGAAGGTGGACGTTAATTGTATTTATTTTAAGCCCAGAAGGATTTGATTTTTGAAGAACACTATGAACCCTAAACTGAAAATTTCAAATTAAATGATGCACAGTTGATGATTCTTTGATTTTCTTGAGGGCTTATGATCGCTATGAGTGCAGAAAGAGATCGGCCAAGAGTTTTTTCATTTAAGTTCAAAGAATTAGGATATCCAAGTTCAAGTTCATACCTGTTTAAGTGGAGATCGAATTCAGTGCAAGAGTGTTTCCAGAACTTGTTTGTGGATTGCTACAGCATCATCGGCATGTATGGAAGCTAAATGAATGATCTGCTTGCCTTGAGCTTGCCTGGATTATGCTACACAAGTTCACCTGCATAGTTCACAAATAGAAACTCGATTTTGATGTAAAACCTGTTACAGTTGCTTGCCAATGATCTGGATCATGTACATGAGGTACATGGAAGGTGTTAGAGTGATCACAACACAAATTAATCCAGCCTAGCTTCAAATTCGAATCATAAGGCAGTTTAGCAAATTTAGAAAATGAAAATGCAATTTGATTTTTCTTGTTTTCGCTTGATTTTAAGTTGTAAACAAGTTTGATAATGATTATGGAATGTGTTTGACACCAAAGATCATCATGGTTTTAAATGAATTTCAAAATTGCAAGTTTGCTCACTTTTGCACTATGTTGCTTGATTTTGAAGAAAGAAGTGAGAAAGCATAAGTTTGCAATGCTTTGGTGTGGTTTTAACTTGAAATTGTGATCCATTTATAGGCCAAAGGTTCTGAAATTGTTAGGCACAAGTACAAGGCTTTTGGAAAATCAAAGATGCCTTAAGGGGTAAGAAAGGCTTTTTACAAAGGAAAAGGAAGCTTCCCTTTTTTACCATGTGCTATTTTTTCCAATTTTGATCCAATCCCCAATTATTACTTCTCACTGAGTTTTATTAGTTCTTATCCTAATTTGGCAAGGTGGCAAGTGTTCTAGAAGAAGAAATCAAGAAATGACCTATAATTTGATGTTTTGGATTTTGAAAATCAAGTTCATGGAGCCTTATGTTTCAATTTCAAAGGTATATCTAGACTCCATGGATTTGTGAGTTCTTGGACATTTTGGAAAGCTTGTTTCACAAGCTACAACTTTCATGTTTTGAGTTTTTTCCAATTCAAAATGGAATTAGGTGAAAAAATGGCATGAAGTTTGGAAAAAATAAGAAATTTCAACACTTAGAAAATTTTCTAAGTATGAAAACTTTTGACTTTTTGTTGACTTTTTTCAAATTCTTTGATTTTTTATGATCATGATGGATCATTTGAATTATTTTGATGATTGATAAAGTTTTGTTTTGAAATTTTTGACTAAAAGTCAAAGTTTGACTTTTCAGTGCAGATGAAAATTCATCAGATGTTTCTGAAATTGACTGATGAAGTCTGTGAACTTCTGTGTTGTTTTGAATCCAGAAATTAGGTCAAGATGTTGTATCTAAGATATAATGACCAATATCTATCCAAAAAAGTCATTTCTTGCTCAAAAAGTTAGAGAATACTCATGCCCGATCAAAATCCTAATTGGTCGATCCTTGATTGATCTGTGAGAAAAAATGGATATCTGAAGATTGAAGGCTGATGATTTGATCAAGATAGATCAAATGAGGTGAGAAAAACTCAAACCCTAATTGGTTGCCTCTTGAATCAGATGAAAATCTGATGAAACCCTAATTTTGACCTGTGAATGCTACACCCGATTAATGCTGTCTGATCTATTAGTTATGCAATGATGCAAATGTAAGGTGGTATATTAGGTCAAAATTTGGGGTATGACACCATCCAGTATGGGGATCTGTTGGGTAGATGTCGAAACCATGACCGACCGTCCTTTTAAAACCTTGTATGACTAGCTTTACCTGCATTATAACGATCATAACATATGTATCGCATCACATTGCATTCTTACATGCATTATCATCACATTGCATTCTTACATGCATTACCATCATGTTGCATTCTTACATGCATTATCGTCATGTTGCATTCTTACATGCATTACCATTACATTACATTTGTATTCTTTCACGCATTATCACGCATTTCATTTTCATCAGAGGAAAAACTCATTTCATCTCTTCTGTCCAGAAATATCAAACTGTCTACTCAACGCGCATTCAGAACTTGAAGGATGTCTCAGAAGGCTATAGACGAGCTTCAACGTGGTCAGGAACTATTGAAGGAAGAAGTTACTCATTTGAAAAGTCAGATGAGCCTGGTCATAGATCTCTTGCAAGTTGTGTTGAAGAGAGAATGCAACACTACACCAATTTCCGCAAACTTGGTTACCGCTCTATCATCTGGTGTGCCTACGAGTCAAGGACATCCACACGTAGTGAACTCTCCAGGTCAAAATCATCCTACTGAGCATCATCCTCGGCCTTCACCTTTGAAGATTCCTCAACAACAACAATTGCTTACTTCTCGATCAAAGAAGAGGGAACTAAATCAGCATATTAACCCGCATTACCGCCGATATGCTCAACAAGATATTCAGCCAATCCTGATATCATATTCTCTACTATTGCCTTACTTGATTCAGAGTGGTGTCGTGATACCAAGAGAATTGAAGCCAGTACCAGGGGTTCTGAATCTTGGTTTGATGAGAGAGCTAAATGTGCTTTTCATGCTGACTCTGCAGGACATGAAACTGAGGTTTGTTTCGCCTTCAAATGCAAGGTCCAGGAGCTAATTGATGACAAGATTTTGTCTTTCAAACAGAATGACTCGAGTTTGGAAATTTTGGTTTCAAATTCTGATGATAGCAGCCTTGAGGGATTTCCAAAACTCATTAGAACAATTGTTTTCCAAAATGGAGCTGAGACTCTGCAGAATAGTGTCAGCAATGAAGTGGACCAAGCGATCACTTCAAAAAAGGTGGTAACCTTCAGCAAAGATATCTCAAGTTCCAGCAAGGGGAAGTCAGTTGTAACACCAACTCATTATCCTCCATTACCGTCTTTCAAGTCTTTGCATCAACAAATTTTGTCTGATCTTCCTCAACTTCAGAGTCGGAACTCTCAAAATCAAACCGTACCTTCGAATAATCTGGAAAGAAGGGAGGCTCCTCTTGATTCAATTCCAGTGACCTACGGTCGGCTTCTGCCATATCTGGTTCAAAGTTCATTTGTGGTTCCTAAATTTCTTAACCCACCAAAGTTATTCCCGCTTGGTGATGATCATAACGTACGATGTGGATACCATGATGGATTAGTAGGCCACTCAACATAGGACTGCAGTGCCTACAAAGCCAAGGTTCAAAAGTTGATTGACCAGAAATACTTGACTATTCAAGGAGGGATTCTATTTTTGAATGGAAGCCCTATACTTAAGTGAGCACCAAGACTACTGAAAGTCATCTCATCAACAAGTCAAGACGAAGCTCAATTCATTTGTTTTCACTCAATCCATTCGTTATCACTCTTTAAATGATTTACGAGCATTTTGATACCAACATTACCGAATCTTTCTCCTAGGCAGAGATTGGAGGGAGGATGACGATAATTGAAAACACGCTAGATCTCTGAATGTATGCTCTTGAGTAGATCCATGCTAACGATGTATAGGCCTTGTTTCAAATTCCCTAAACACCGGAGTTATAAGGGAGATAAACCATCATTAACCCCCTCGAGCCTTGAAGTAGGAGTTTCTTTTCTTTCCGAAAAACCTCATTTTAACCCTGTGGGCGGGTAGTGTTCAGTTAATCTGATCGAGCGTTAAAAACTCATCGAGAGAGTACACGTCAAAGGATATAATATTGGTTATCCTTCAAAAGGTTGAGGAAGGTCAGAACCGCAAGAGTCAATCTTCATCTATCAATAGTGTGCATCAAAGGAGAATGATATCACACGAGTATCTCTCGCACATTAGAAGGTCAACAGATGACAACACCGCAACGGTTACCCTTCATCTACCAAAGGACTCAGACAGTCACCATCACTTTTAACAAATAAAAGATTGTGTAAAGATCCACGACTTGTTAAAAAAACTGAATAGAAAAAAGACAAAAAAAGCCCGCTAAGTCGGAACTTAGTAATAAGTCGCTTAGGCAAAAGTCAGGCAAAATTTAGGGAAAGAAAAATCTCGAAATAAAGTCAAAGAAAGAATTTTCATCAAAGAACAAGTCGTGTGGTTAGACACCAAAGACAAAAGTTAGTGTCTGTTGTGTCCAAGAAACTTTGTGTTGGTTCCTCAACCATCATAACTTCTTTCGAGAGATGAGTGCTCGATAGATAGGACTAGGACCAAGAACATCATGGAGAATGGGCAGGCACCAAATATTTTGAGCTTAAAAATCATTTTTTCTAAAAAACACCCATGAACCAGGCCACAACCCTCAAAAGTCCTAATTGAAGCATGGGTTAATTCAAAAGCATACTGCAGAGAGATCGCGTTTACTTGACTCCTACGATGCGTGCTAAGTATCTGTGTTGGTATCATATGCTTGTCTTATCTTTCATAAAGAAAAGTTTTCAAAGTTGCACTCTAAAAGTGTTTCACTCAAAAAAAGTCATAATGTTTTTCATACAAAACTTCAAGACGCATAAATGTTGCATTATAATTGTCGTAATGAACATTCTTCTACATGTAAAACGATTATTTGACATTTAAGAAGTTCACATAATGAACATCAGGGAAGAGTTTAACTTTGTCCAAAGAAGAGAAACTTGATTACTACTTTGAGTTAAAAGTCAATTATATCAAGAAGCATGGCGTCTAAGGACTCCTTTGAGCATATCACAAGTTGTTTTCTCAAGATTCTGTTAACTTGGGGGCAAATCAAAATTCAGCTTCTCGAATTTCTGCCAATCTGGGGACAGGTCCTTAAAGAGCAACCAACAGGTGACTTGGTCCTTTCTCAAAGAGAGATTAGTCTGGGACAACCATCATTTCATGATTCAGTCAACGTGAAGTAATTACTTCGAGACATAGGAGTCTCTTTAGAGTTCACCCTAGGGCAAGTCTTCCCTATGTTTGCATATCCAATTATCCAAATGTAGTCAATCTGAAGAAGTCACCTTGACACATTGAAGTACTTCCAAGGAGCACATTGGTTCATGCTATTTCTATAGCACAGTGAAGTCAATCCTTCAAGATTCAGTCAATATGGGGGAGTCACATCGAGATACTATAATATCTCTCAAAGGATTTGTTAATCGGGGGCATCCTGCATTGGAATACAAATTTTGGGGCAAGCCATCCCAATATCGACATCGTAATTTGTTTCAAGATTATCTCAAAGCAAATCTCATCGATAATCAATGATTGGGGCAATGTATGCTATATACGCATAATTTCATTCGTATCTTCAAGCGCTCAAAGATTTTTCTCTCAAGTGTCAATGGTTGCATTTAATTTGAGTGGCGGAATCATGCTAACAACTTCCTTTGATGGGAAAATTGTTTCAAGAATATTCTTGGTCTTAACCAATCAAAAAATAAAGCATCTTCATGCATTGTCGACCATGCATCTCATCTTATGCCATTAAAATCGACCTTGTTTAATACATCTGTGCTTAAAATCATTTAACCATTAAAATCATTTCCGTTGTGCTTAAAATCATTTCACCGTTCTTAAAATCATTTCACGTGGTTAAGATCATTTCACCAGATTTCACCGTGGGTGGTTTAACTTAAAATCAGTGGTTTAACTTAAAATCGCCTAATGATTTTTCCTTCAAGGTCAAATTTTATTTGGCACACATCTAATAATCCATACATGCATTCATAAATCATTATATAAATCATCGTCATGCATCACTCACGTCGCTTTACTCAGACATATCATATACAATATATTCATGCATGAACCCCAGTCAGGACTCGGGATATTTTCAGAATGAGGTCAAGTGCAAGTAGAAGACTATTTCTCAAATGGCAACTTAGTTCTTCTCCCCAATGCAACTTGAATGCTTCTTCAAGATAAATTAGCAGTGGCATCAACTCTCAGGATAGTTTCTTCTCCAGAGAAGTGATTGATCATCCTCAGTGAACTCTTGTGTCAACGAAATTTTTCCACTTGGATCTCCCCAGTGTTGTTCCCCATAGAGTTATCTTTAGAAGTTTTCTCCATCGAAGCTTCATCTGCTCCCCAAGGTAGCCTTCTCCAGTAGGGATTACCATTTCAGTATCCTCAGTGCTATTATTCTCAACCAAAATCTGTTCAGAATCTTGCAGATAACAACTTCCCGAGTAAGTCTTAGTGGCGGCAGTCCATTATAGACCCGATTTTCTAAGATGTTCTCAGTTAATCCCCTATGGATCTCTGGTGTGTTTATTTCTCCAGTGCATTCCTCGCTTATTCAACAGAAGTATGCGTCTATTAGGTGAGATGTTTAGAGGATTTCGGAAGATCTGTTGCAACATCAAATTGTTCAAACATGTCAGTACATGTTATCGCTTTGCGTTGGAATATTTATCAACTGTGGAAGTGTTTATCCCCCTCAAATGGTGTTGAATCTGATTCCTATCTCCCCAATTAAGTTATCTATGGCTTATTGCAACTCACTGCTAGCTCAACGGCTACAAGACAAAATGATGGTTTTTCAATGTCAAAATGGTTCAACATATCTGTATATGCTTGTTACATCCTTATGTCATCAAGGTGTTAGCTTGTCAACTATTGGGGCATTCATGTCAAGCCCGTGCGCTAAACATAAAAAATTTTACCCCCGAAAGGTCCACTTTTGATCTTCGAAGTTACCGACCATGTTCTCTTTGGTCCAACTCATCCAACTTGGGGCATTCTGTTAATGCATTTTAGAAATCGTCATCTTTCCTTCTACAAGGATTACCGTGGAGCCTTTCAAGTGGTAGATCGATATTCAGAAACTGGTGCATTATCTGCATGATGCATTTGAATTTTCCTCTTCCAGCAAGTATCAGGAAATCAATTCTATACTCCTTGCATTAAAACAAAAAAATCATCATGCATATCATACTCATGGATTAGCTCTGGCTAGTTCGTTTTGCAGGTTTTTCCCAGCTGAAACTGTAAATATCCTCGTAAGGATCAAATTGAAGGAATAATTCTCGGACGACATAATTATCTTCTTTTCTACAGCACAAGTGGTATACTTGTATAGATCTCAACAATTGATGGTTTCTCCAATCTAGATTTCTTCCCTAGCGAAACAGTTGTCTCTTTCAGATGGACTCTAATGTCAGCAAAATTATCAACCGGGAATCCCCAATGAATTTTCCACACGGTTTTCTTATGGAGTTTCCCCAGCAAAGCTTAATTTACTCCCAAGTGGGTCTCCTTCAGAAAGGATTACTACAACATTATTAAGGGTATTTTCCAAGGTTCTTTCAGACAAGAATCTTCTCAGCAAATTCTAGTGGCAATAACTTCTACAATTTTTGTTTCTCTGAGTTGTTCTCGAAAAGCTACATTGAACTTCTGGTGTGTTTATTTCCCCAGTAAGTTTTCAAATACTAAATAAATAAATATCCACCGGGTATGATGTTTATTCAATCTCAGGATATTTCTCCAACTCGGACATTGATCCACATATCCACTTGCTACAACGTATTGTCTATATAGTGCCAACAAATTGAAGCTCATTACCCTAGAAGTTTTTCAGTCGCAAGTGCTGAATCTGATTCTTCTATCACCGGTAAAGCTATCTGCATACAGGTTGAAGATCTTGTCAACTCAAAAGTTGTTCAACATGTCCTTACATGTTCAGTGAGATTTCCTCAGTAGAAACGTCGAAAATAAAGATTTACCGACTTCATAAACATCTATATCACAACATTGTGCTGGATATTGTTTTGTTTATCCCCAGAGAATTGTATTCTCGGTCCGCTACTGAATTTGTTCTGCTGGTAGCTCGAAAGTTACACGGTCAAGACATTCAGATGCCATGGCTCCTCACGCCTTCATGCACAACAATTCGATATTGTTCTAGCTATATCTTCGTTAAAGTCATGGGTATTCTTTAACTCTTTGGGATCTTCGACGCTTTATCAACATCATCTTCGTGAAGGTCTCGGGTATTCCTTAACTCTTTGGGATTTTCTCGACAAATTTCTATTATATCTTCGTTAAAGTTTGCGGTATTCTTTAACTCTTTGGGATCTTCTTTCTCACTTTCATCTTCGTAAGGTCGGTATTCCTTAACTCTTTGGGATTTTCTAGAAAGTTCTCGATTATATCTTCATTAAGGTTGTGGGTATTCCTTAACTCTCGGATTTTTCCGCAAGTTCTCAATTATATCGAATTTTAATGTACCTTTTTCTCTCGTCGCTTGAGAAGTTCGGTTTTCTTCTCATAGCATTTTCGTTAAGACATCCTATGATGGCTTAATCTATTATATTTCTTGTCGCTTGAGAAGTTCGATTTTCTTCTCATAACATTAAGACATCCTGAGATGGCTTAATCCATTGTTTTTCTTTGTCGCTTGAGAAGCTCGGTTTTCTTCTTATAGCATTTTCGTTAAGACATCCTAAGATGGCTTAGTCCATTGTTTTTCTTTGTCGCTTGAGAAGTTCGGTTTTCTTCTCATAACATTTTCGTTAAGACATCCTGAGATGGCTTAATCCATTGTTTTTCTTTGTCGCTTGAGAAGTTCGGTTTTCTTCTCATAGCATTTTCGTTAAGACATCCCGAGATGGCTTAATCCATTGTTTTTCTTTGTCGCTTGAGAAGTTCGGTTTTCTTCTCATAGCATTTTCGTTAAGACATCCTGAGATGGATTAATCCATTTTTTTTCTTTGTCGCTTGAGAAGTTCGGTTTTCTTCTCATAGCATTTTCGTTAAAACATCCATAGATGGCTTAATCCATTGTTTTTCTTTGTCGCTTGAGAAGTTCGGTTTACTTCTCATAGCATTTTCATTAAAACTTGTTGTTTATTTACTCATTTTGGTACTCGGTTATCTCTAGTGTTGTTGAGATCTCCTATTTTTTTTCTCAATTGTTACTGATGTTGTTGAGGCATTCTGGTGATGGTTGACAAGTTTATTCTCCTCAGGCATTCCTTCTTTGACCCTGTAGTCAAGGTATTTTATCTAGCTTTGGTATCCCACGTAGGGAAAATTTTTGGGGTTCTCTGATATTCAATCCTCTTCCACTTTGAATGTTTGAAAGCTTTCAATCTTTCTCACTTATCAGGTTTAAGATGATTGAATAGGGGCAACTGTCACAGCCCAAAATTTACCCTACGTTTATTCACATCCTTTTTCTCTAAACCATTACAACGGATGTTTCCTACGGAAAGCCATATCAATCCCTCAAAATTCAGTTGTTGGGTCTTAAAAGGGATTTTAATAGATAGTACGTGCTCTAAGCTTTCCAACGATACCAACTATGCCTAAATCGGAGTTACGATCGCAAAGATATGACCAAAACAATTTTCAGAAAATCACCTTCTATTTTTATACAAAATGTGTCGATGCATAAGCTCATGTGTCGGCTCATAGCTTAAAATTTTCAATTTTTCACACAGTATGTGTCGACGCATAGGTCGTATGTGTCGACGCATAGCTTTAAAATTTTCAATTTTTCTGGTTTAACACAGTATGAGTCGATACATACTCTCTTGTATTGATGCATAACCACTTGTATTGATGCATAGACCATATGTATTGATGCATAACCACTTGTATTGATGCATAGACCATATGTATTGATGCATAACCACTTGTATTGATGCATAGACCATATGTATTGATGCATAGCCTCTTGTATTGATGCATAGACCATGTGTATTGATGCATAGATCGTATGAGTCAACTCATACATTATTCCAAAACTTGTTTTCTTAATTTTCCTCAGTATGTGTCGATGCAAGCTTCATATATATCGATACAAGGCATATATGGATCGACCCAAGACCTTATGTATCGATACAAATACCAAACAAAACTGAATTTCCTATGTTTTTATGTTTATGTATCGATGCAAAATGGCATGTGCATGGATATATGTATTGATGCAAGATGGCTTTCAAACCCTTTTGTATCGACTCAACGAACGTATGAGTCGACTCATGCTTGTTTGGATCAAAGTTATGGATTGGAATTATGGATTGAATTGAAATTAGAATTGAATGCATATTTTAAGCAACACTTCACCATGATTTGTCTTAACTACTGATACTAGTTTGTGGTAAATTTGGTTTCCAACTTACGCTACAAGTACTACGGCGAAGGAGATTGCATTAGTAGTAAATCAAGAACTCAAATTGATATAATTCTCCACTTTTGTATTCATGAAAATTTGAGATTTTTCAAATTACTCTAAGTTTTATTATGCAAGAATGCCCATTTACAAAGTTGGAATCAAATTCTAAACTCAACACCCAATTGGCAAATTATCTTTCTAATTCACTTCAAGAAAACTTTCAAGTTTCAAACATTTTTGTTCACGATTACAAACAAGTTACAATACGTTCTATATACTAATGCTATTCTTTCCAATGAAGATCTTCGATATTTTCTTTTTGAATTTCCCTCCAAGTTTTCTTGATCCATCTTCAAGCCCTTTCTTCTCATCCAAGCTTTCCTCCTATCATCCAATTCTCCATGTTACATGAAACAAGAACGAAAAATATGGTTAGCAATTATAATCAAGAAATTAAAAAAAGCATTCTATTTCAAACTCATCATTAGGGTTTGTGTTAAGGAATCAGGTTAAGGGTTTTTGATTATTTTCAAGCGACTAAGCCTCAGAACTTTAAAGTTCATTCATCGGCCACAACCTCCTATTGCAAATCACAAACAAGGTTTGGTTCACAAAAGGAGGTGTGAAGAGGAAAATCAGAAAATAACATCATATTTTCCAAGGCAAGAAAAGTAAAAGTTCAGCCCAAAACATATTATCACAAGCAACAGGCAGCAGGGAACATGGTTATCAGCAGCAGACAAAACCATAGTAGAAATCATAGCAGGTTTATGATTAAAAATGGCAACAGAGGCAACATAGCAGCAGAGCTGGTATAAAAAAAATCAGGGTGCTAGTTCCAAAAGATGGTTCAAGAAATGGGGGGGGGGGGCAATCAGAAAAGATATAACCAACAGATCCATCGTTTACAAAATACCAGAAACAACCATTACCCAGAATCATAAGCCAAAGTCACAAACCAGAACAGAAAAAACACAGCAAACAACAAAGTTCCAAACTAGAGAAAAGCCATCGTTCCTAAACCACAATCCAAACCCAAGCCAGTTCTAACACCAAGCCAACCATTACCAACAAGACACGATTCACATAACATCAAAACCAAACCAAGCATACATCATTTTCCTAATGGTCAAACCCTTCAGAGTGTTGTTTTTTCAGAAAGCATAAAGTTTCAGAACTGAGAAAGAAGAAGAGGAAAAACTTAGACAATCTCACCAGAAAACACCTCGGAGGTGTCATCCTCAACACCATAAAGGGTAAGATCTGTCACTGTTACCATCGGAACCCTAGGGTTTTGAAAATCCCTTTTCCGATTCCGGCTATATCACTTACCATATGCAAAACCAAATATCAAATCGAGTATTAGAAGTAAAATGAGCAGGAAAATGAAAGAGATAAGTGAATCGGAACGCTTCGCCATCGCGAAGGGAGATTTCCGGCGAGCTCCATGAAAGGGAGATGGAGAGCCATCGCGATAACGTGAGGACAGAGAGCAATCGACAGAGATGAGAGCAGAGAGAGTTTCTCTATGAGTGAAGATCACGAGAGAGAGATGCGAGGGTTTCCATGAGTGTGTGAGAACGAGAGAATGAGAGAAAGATTGGGGTTTTCTTGTTTCTGTGTTATTTTTTTAATTTAATTAAGTTTGTTTTATTAAGTTTTGTTTTAATTAATATTATGTTTAGGGACTAACACGGTGGTGACAAGTGTCACCACCTGGTTTTCTTTCTGATTTCAGTTTTTTTAATTACCTATTCATCTTTTTTCCCTTTAATAAAAAATAACACTCCATCATGACCGTCAGAGTATTTTGGAAAAGAAGATTCGACGCATCCGAAATACTAAAATGTGGTGAACTTTTGCTGACCAGCCACGCAAGATCAGATGGGTTTCTTCACAGACTTGGGCTATTCTCGCTTCCAACACCCCCGTAATCACCGCAATATCGTGCCCATTTCTAAACTCTCATCTTTTAAATTATTTTATTTTTATAAATGATTTAATTTTTGTGCGATGTACTAAATAATAATTAGTTATGATAGTTTTTATTTGATGATTTATCGATTAAACTATTAGTTGATTTTTCATCAAACAGAAAAAATCATTTCTAATAATTATTTAAATTTCCGATTGTATTATGTGATAATTGTCTGTTTATTCGCTCATTCGGTATTTATTCACCATTGTACACTTCGCACACAACCAACATTAAAATTAATCCGATCTTTCTTTGATTGGCTCATAAGCCAATTTCTTAAAGGGTCTCATAGTTGGGGATGGGCATGGCCATCCTCACGAGGTTAATTAAAGCCTTGTTGCTTTAGTTAATCATAACCTGAAAATAACATTGGTCCATATACCAATTTTCCATGCACCAGGGTCTCATAGTTGGGGATAGGAGCACCTATCCTCACGAGATTAATCAAGTCCACATACTTGGTTAATCATAACCTGAATCATTCTTTCTCCTTCGGTCCGTTACCAAAACCCCATCTAAAACACTTTCACAATTAATTTATAAAACTCGATCCAACGTCGAGTCTTCTTCTCAAACCTCGATCCAACGTCGAGTTGTTTTCAAAATGTTTTTCATAATAAACTTGGATGAAATTTGTTTAAATCGTTAGATGGTAGCCTAATGTTTTAAACAAATTTGAAGTCTTTAGATTGTTGGATGGTAGCCCAATAAGATAAAACTTCTATCCATGTCAAAATACTAGAGCGGTATTCGTTTAAGTTGTTGGATGATAGCCCGACGATTTAATTGAATTGCAAGTCTTTAGGTTGTTGGATGATAGCCCAATAAACTAAATACTTCTATCCGCATTAAAATAATAAAGTGACATTCGTTTAAATTGTTGGATGATAGCCCGACGATTTAATCGAATTTAAAGTCTTTAGATTGTTGGATGATAGCCCAATAATTTAAATATTTTATCTCACTCAAAACACCATTTTCATAATAAATATTTTGGATGAGAAATGATTGGTTGAACTTGCTCGCCAATTTCTAGTACTTGAATCATTAGATGATATCCTAATGTTTCAATATTTGTCATCCACAACTTAAAATCAACTCAACTCACTCAAATTCTTTTATCGCTCATACGCGATCATCAAACTCTTTTCTTACAAAGAGTGTGCAATAGCCATTTCAAACATGAACAAGGACTTAAGCTTTTCAAACAAACTAAACAAGTCCAAGTTCAAGCATTTGAAATGTCTAATGTACAATTTTTCTTATAAAATCAACACAACCAGTTTAAAACATTTTCAAGAGGAACTACGGAGTTTTGACTTTCCCATTGCACAAGGGAATACGTAGGCACACGGTTTCGAAACCGTGCCAAACTCAAAATAATAATAAATAAACCCCGTTTCTTTTATTTCTCGATCTTAACTTATGAATTAGCAATTTAACACACACAAAAACACTTAGAACTAAACGGGTCCCATCGAGTACGATGGATGTAAGGGGTGCTAATACTTTCCCCTTGTATAACCGACTCCCGATTCCATGTTTTTGGTCGTAGACCGCCTTATCCACATCTGTGGGGTTTTATCTATATTTTCCCGTTCTTTTTAGAACAAATAAAATTAGGTGGCGACTTCATTGTTTTTAAAACAACCGATGAAAAAAACCAGTCATCACAACATGATTAGCTACTGAATTGTATGTCATTTTATTCTTTAATTGTCTATTAACTTCGTCTAAGTCTAACGCTTCGCACAATTAGCTTTTTGCATGTTTTTGGACTAGTTTCGACCTAGTTTGCGAAATAACTTGTATGTGTATGTTTATAATGATGTTTGATATTTGTTAAAGGTTTGTATAAAATTTGTAGATGTATGTTGTGTCTAATGACTTCACTTCACATGACACTTTGCATGAGCATAATTCACACAAATTTCACCACATCTTCTTCTTCTTCTTCTTTCCTTTTAGCACTTGTTAGTGCTTGGTTTGTGTGCTTTTGTCAAAGCATTTTTATTGATTCTACCCCCCTTTCTCACTTGGTTTTCTAACCAAGATGATTGATTTCCCTTAGGTTTTCTCGAATAGGTTAGTTATCGAGTTTATACTTTAAGTTAAGCACCCATGTATAATAACTTTAGGTAGATTCTCCCCCTTGTTTATACCCGTAACTTAGGGACAACTTTGGATGATAACATTAGAATTTAGAAATAGGTTAGTTTCCCTTAGTCATTTTACCTTTATCCTTTTGCATTCTTAAGACTAAAATCTTGTTATGTCAAGTGCATTAAAACACTCTAATAATCTGAAACTTTTTCCAAAGTAAAAGATACAAACCAATTAGTTTTAGGATGTTTCGTCGCCCTGTTTGCTGTTGATGCTTCGTCGTCCTGTTGCTTATGTTTTGCCATCTCATCCCCTGATGTTTCGCCATCTCATACTTTGATGTCTCGTCATCTCGTTTGCTAATGTTTCGTCATCCCGTCTACCGATGTTTCGTCATCCCGTCTGTAGCTGATGTTTCGTCATCATGGAGGTGTTTCGTCATCGTTTGATGTTTCGTCTGCTAATCTAAAATACACAAACCAACCAAAACAAGTGAGCCGAACTATGGCGCTCTGACTTTCCCATTGCACGAGGGAATACGTAGGCATCCTATCGTGGGGCTAGATCGAGCAACCTTTGTAAATATTTCCTTCTTTTCCCCGTATTTTCTTTTTCCTCTTTTCTTTTCTTTTTACATATGCATACCTTATACCATATACAGATATAGTTAGACCTTTACACCCATTAGATAGAAAGTAAAAGCGGATATCAGATTACTACGGACGCGGGTGCTAATCCTTCCCTCACGTAATGACTTCCTTACCCGATCTCTCGGTCGCAAGACCGTGATTTCTCCATTTCAGGTTTACTCGATGTTTACCTTTCCCTCTTGGAGGGATAAAAAACGATCGATGGAGACTTCATTGATATATAGTTATATCCTTTGATATTTCGGTCGGGTGTTTCAAAAGTGTCATGTGAAGTGAGTTCAGTAGACACAACATACATTTACATGGTTTATACAAACCTTTAACAAACATTAAACATCACTAAAACATACACATACAAAGTTAATTCACAAACTAGGTCGAAACTAGTCCTAAAAAACATACGAAAAGTTAATTGTGCAAAGCGTTAGACTTAGGGGAAGTTAATGGACAATTGAAGAATAAAATGACACAAAAGTCAGTAACTAAACATGTTTATGTTTCATTTACATCACACAAATAAATCATAAGGATTCATGAACAAAAATCCACCAAAAAGTGCATAAACATGCAACAATCGTGTGTAGTGAGGTGAATTGAAGTGTGTGAGACACGTGATATGCAAAGAAGGTGTCAAGATGAAGTGATTACAGTACCAATATAATATGAAAGAACTAATAACCAAATCATAATGAAAATGTCACAAAGATGCAATTACAACATTGGTGCGAAAACTAGTTGAAATTCTTAACCTAGGAAGTGTTTACAAGTTAAAAGAAGCCATGGAAAGGAAAAAATGAAAAGAGATGGACCAAGATATATCAAGATACACAAGTTATAGTAGAAAACACATTATTTCATCAATAATATCATCCAAACATGCATTCAAATAATTCACAAATAAAACACTTAAGAAAAATGCATTTGATTCATACAAGTGCGCGCAAACGTGTGTGCGCGTGTGTGTATGCTTGAGCATACTTGTGCTAAATTTCACATGATGGTGGGATCAGAAGCAACACATAATGAATAACTACTCAAGCTATACACTATCAAGTCATATGATGTTCCAAATTACACATATACCACATCAACACAAAAACTAGTTAAAGGCTTGACCTAGAATGCAACTAAGGATTGAATGAAGCATGGTTAATGCGTGAAGGAAAAGGAATGAACCTCATAGCTTAAAAAGATATCGAAGGCTGTAGTTAGCATGGTAAGAATACATTATCATCATATACATAATCATCGTGAAGATTCACAAACAAAGGAAACTAAGAAAGCCTAAGTATGCATCTAGAAGTGTGTAGTGAAATGTGCATGGATATGCAATTGTGAACATGCTTAGTGGTGTCATACTTTAGTGAAGTTAGTGATGGAAACATAAATATTAAATTAATTTTAGACACAAACAAAATACAATCACATCAAAAGAAAATCTACACAAGACTTAATGCAAGAAAAACTAGTCGATAATTTGTCCTAAACATGCACCTAGGAGTCAAATGAAACATGGCGTGGAATAGGTGAAGAGGCATGAACATTTAGAAGATGGAAAAGGATGAAAGTCAGAAGTCATCATGGTAGAGATGCACTCATGTCATATACACAATCATTATAACCTTTTCATAAGCAACTTTCAATAAGAAAACATGAATGCGCATCCTAGAAATGTGTGATGGAAAGTGTTTGTGTGTGTATTCAAACATGCTTGTGTCAAGTGTTATATACATGTGAGATCAGTGATAAGAACATAAATATAATATTCACACAAACATAAAACAATTATCATATATTACAATCATTCGTGGTACAAAGGTTAGCAAAGGAGAAAAGTCGATTATAAACCCTATAGTGAAATTTAAGTGAGCATACAAGTTAATAAGTCAATCATGGTGAAAAGGCAAGGTGAAAAGGCAATGAGACACACAAGGTCAGTAGCTTAGTACCTAAATAAACCATAAACAAAATCATTTTAATCAAGATAAAGAGCTCACATACAAAAGTACATAGAATTAGGGTTTGAGAACACCAAAATTAGTTAAACATGGCACTTGACAAAGATTTAAACAAAATAGGTTTAATTAGATAATTAAAACCATGTGTGAATTGTGTCATAAGTTTAACTCAATATATTATTCATTAGAAACCAAATGTAGAATATGAGACTTCAATACACGAACAAATCACCTATTTGATGAACAAAATCATCTAAAGTAAATACCACATATCTTAGATCAAATGATATTGATTAAGATTATGTAGGAAGGGAATGATGTCTTGTATATCATAGGGTGATGATAAAAACCTCACAAGATGCTTTTCATGAGCTCAAGGTAAGCTCAATTGAAGTGACATACCTCAAAAATCATGAACCTATAATCCCTTAAGGTATTGTCCAACCAACAATTAGAAGAGAAAGAAGATTTAGCTCTTTTAGGTCATCATGATGATCTTACAATTGAATGCAAGCCAATGAATCAAAGAGCATGGAATTATTGATCACATAATGCACAAAGTTAGAAGTAAAGACCAAAAATTCAATTTGAATTGAATCTCTAGTACCATGAAAGATGCACATAATACAAATGTTACAACAATAGCTACAAGGTGATGACATCTTAGCAACTATACTACCATGAGTTGTGCAAGTTATGGGACTTAAATGAATCAACCAAACTGGAATTAAAGCCCTAAATATGCCATGAGGATAAGATAAATAAATGAGAAGTAAATTCCCAAAAGATTGCATGAATGCATTCCTCATATCTCACAATTCATGCAAAACAACCCAAGATGAAACACCTTCCAATAAAAGGATCAAGATGATCCAATGAGGTCAAAGGTCTCTCAAGTCTTTAGAAGACTATCCTCGAGGTTATCATACCCCTAAGCATCAATTAGAAACACAAATTGTACAAGAACATGGTTTAAGAATCAAAGCATCAACAAATTAGGGTTTTGGAAACCACACAAACTCTATGCTCAAGGTAGAAACCAAATGATCAACATGTAATTTCCAATAAATAAAAACATGTTTACATATCAATAGAGCATCACATATGAAAACTTGGCCTTAAATTATCTCCATAAGCTTCCAATTAAAGCTTGACTCAATTACACTAGTCCAAAGGATATGTTTACCTTGGAAATTCCATAAAATAGAAAGATGGGATATAAAATCAAAGAAAAATGAACTAGTGAGCTCAAATCCTCTACAAGTCAGAGACATATCCTTGCTCAATCCAAAAGTCCATAGAAGGATCAAAATAAAAATCAAAAAGGCAACACTAGTTCAAAATTAAACTTGTATCACCAATAAACAAGAAAAATTTGTATAAAATACAAAAGTAAAAAAAAAAAAATCTACAAAAATTGGAAACAGTAACCTAACATCCCAAACATGATCAAAACTATTTTTGCTATTTTTACTTTCAAGGAAAAATGAAAAAAAAAACAATAAAAATGCAAAATATGGAATGCAAATCATGTATCTAATGCTCAAATTTAATTAGTTATGCAAAAATAGCAAAATTATAAAATAAAAATCAGAAATGCATGATGCTTGGATAGAATGTTCTAAATATTTTTTTATGCATTTTTTGTATGGATACAAATATTTTAAACAATTTAATTATGCATGAAATGCAATATAATGCATGAAATTATTTAATTATGCAAAAAATAACAAAATTATAAAATAAAATTCAGATATACATGATGCATGATTTGAGTGGTCCAAATTATTTTTTATGCATTTTTTGTATGGATAAAAATATTTTAAACAATTTAATTATGCATGAAATGCAATATAATGCATGAAATTATTTAACTATGCAAAAATACAAAATTATCAAATAAAAATCAGAAACTCAAAATTAACCTCTTGGAGGGTCCATAATATATTTTGTGGGATTTTTCATCATGAGGAAATATTTTTTTATGAATTTTTCAATTAAAACATAACCAATTAATCTTAAAATTTATTTAATTAGTCAAAACATTTTTAAAATTTTAGAAAAAATACCATAAAGTATTAGAGGTCAATATGAGTCTATGATATTTTTTTGTAATTTTTGGATTAATTTTGGATGCAAAATACAATAGTTAAAGATGCTAATTATAAAATAAATTAAATGAAAACAAAAAAAAGAAGTCAGCGAATCAGATGATGCCACGCATCATCTTCAACCTCTAGCTAAGCCCTAAAACGCGTATGAACCTAGTGCCATGCATGCTACTTCTGATCCCTACAACTCTCTTATTTGTCAACCAAATCAAACGATTCAAGGCTCAAATTAAAGGTCACATGGCAAGCTACAACATACAACTTGTTAAAATCAAAATGATCAACCATGCATCAAGAGATCAGAGCGAGAAAATCATAAAAATCATCCAAATCCAGAATTTCAGAACATCATGCTATGCAACACGCTTCAAAAACTGAGGCAAGTATACATCAAACCTATTGTTTGGCCAGCTAACCACGCATGTATAAGCTTTTATTCATCAATGGCAAGCTAAAAACTCAGATTCAAAGATCAACAATTACCTCTTGATTTGGAAAATAAATCCAAATGGGCCTCTGAAATAGAAAAGAAAATCCCTCTAGCTTTCTCTCGAGACTTTAATGAAGCTATAATATTGAAGAGATTCCTTCACAAACTCGATTTGCAGCAGTTCCAAGCAAGGAGAAAAATGAAAAATGCATAGTGCTTTTAGATCTGGAAAGCGAGTCTCAACAACCTCCCTAGCACAATGGGAAGCTTCTTACTCATATTGAGAGATTAAATATGAGGGTACATCAGTCTTTCCCCCTATGAATCCGTTAGAGCACAAAAATCATAAGCAATGGCATGGTGAGTCAGCACTGCGTTTTGCCTTTGTATCCACTCTCTCTGGCTACGTTTTGATGAGTTGTGTAGGTGTGTGAAAATTCAGCACGTGGTTCATTCCTCGGCTTTACTAGATATGGCAAAAAATAGAAATCGTGTATGGCAATGGTGTGAGAAGATGCTTATTCTGTCTGGGCTTTTTATGGCAAAAAAATGAAGTGGCATGAATGCTTTGATTCCCAGCTCATGCTTTCCTAGAAGTAACTTGTAAAATCGACATAAAAGCATGCAAACAAACCTCTGTGTACACAGCCTTGGATCCTCCTGTTCAAGCCCCATTTTCTCACTAATGGCTCGTGCAAATCCTAGCTTTTAGAGGCCTATCAAGAGCTCTTGGAATAAGGATTACAATGGGCTTTGGTTCACTAAAAATGGAGCTGAAATAAGTGAGTTATGGCGGCCAGAAGTTGTGCAAAAACATAGAATTTGGCTAGGCACACGCGTGCACATCTGGGCTTGCATGGTCGTGCATGGAATCAGTTTCATGGCCTCCACTTGTGATCCTTGTAACTTCCTCAATATTGAACCAAATGATGTGATTCAAAGCTCAAATTAAAGATCTCATGGCATGCTTCAAGATGCACGAAGTAGAATTCTCAAATTCCATCTAAATCAAAAGATATGAGCTTCAAGATTATGCCCACCACCTGTTTGTGGAAAGTACGCGCAGAGAAACCCAGAAATCTGCAAGCTTGCCCAGCCTAGGTCAAAACTTATGCATGAAACTTCTAACTCAAATATCTCTCAAATGGTGCATTTTTGAGAAATTTTACACATTGACAAATTTGTAGGATTTTTTCCAAGCTTTCCAAAAATGTATGGTATGCAACCATTGGGTAAAAATTGAGAAAGTTATGACATGTCAGAGTTTCATAGGGTGGACACTTAAAAAAAAAATTTATCTTTAAATAACTTTAAGAACAAGTTAACCCTAATTTCTTCAACTTTCTTGGTTCAATGATGGATTTGATCATGAAATATGAAAATGTGATATTTGACTTGATTGTTGACCAAAAGTCCACTTGGTCAACTCATGACTTTGACTGATTTTGACCAAAATGACCATTTTGCCCCTTGTGATCAATTGACTTGCTTCTACTCAAAATTGAGCGTCAATATTTCAACCATGGATGTCTAACAACAAATAGAAACAAGTTGAATCAAATTTGACTGAAAAATCTGGAGAAATCCTGATTATACCCAAAACCCTAATTTTGCACCTTGTGTTTTGAGATAGCCAATCAAGCTTCAAAACCTCAAATCTTCTGAATGTATTGAGTAATTCTCTGAACCATGATAACTCAAATGATCATAAGAAGATGATACTTCAAGAAATTGACCTATCCGAACTTCAAACTTCACAATGGGCCAAAACCCTAATTTCATCAAATGAATGACATAGATGAATTCCTCATCAATTCTTTGCAACACTCCAGCTCTTGAGGAATCAATTAGACAATTGAAGTGCCTTGAGATATATTACATCTTGTGACTTGAAAAATCCACAGATAAGAGAGCTTGGGACTCCCTCAGAAGAGAATGCTAACACAATCAACCTCCTCAGCTTGTAGAGGACTTGAGAACCCAAAGAACCTTAATCCTATCATAATGTATGAATGAAATGCAATATGATGTTTATGATGAAACATAAGCCTAAATCAAGAGGGTAAATTTTGGGGTGCAACAGCTGCCCCTATTCAATCTTCTTAAAATTGATAAGCGAGAACTGGTGGAAACCTTTAAGCGTTCAAAGTGGAAGAGGATTGAATACAAAAGAACCCGAAAATTTACACTCTTGAGAAGAAGAGTGAAACTTTCCAAAAGGAGCCAGAGAATGCTGGACCTAGAGAATACCAAATGAAATTGGTTTTCTCAAAAAAATACGTCAAGACGAAACTGTAACGCGGACCATGATAAAGATAAGATGAAACTCAAACCAAAAGACTAAACAAAACTAAACTCTGAAAAATGTACGCGATAGGACAACTGCAAAAAGGGTCCTATAAGCAAGGTGACTAGAGTGCGCGATTCTAGGGACACCTGCTGGTCTCAACCAATGGGTAAGTAGTGGAAACTGTGACAAACCAAAGGTATGAAAGAGACAGGTCAACCAAGGATAGACATTAGACGAAGCTGATTGAATCCAAGGAGTGACGTCAAACGAGACAAAACTCGACTCGACAGAACTAGAAGAACGACACTTTCTAGAAACGAGTACCAGGACAAAAACTGGATTTCACGCACGGGAAGCGAGACAAAACTGGACCCATAACAAAGTGATGAAAGTGCATGTTTCTCAGAGCAGTTGTTGTTCTCAAACTAGAGGATATACAATAGACGAAGCTGATTGAACCCAATAGTTATAACAGAGCCATCCCAACCGAAGATACACAGTAGACGAAGCTGATTAAATCCACGAAGTAAAGGGGAAAGGTTTCAACTCGAGATAGACAGTATGATGGAACTGTAAGAATCCCAGGAGTAAGAAACAAAACAAGATAAAACTCGACTCATGGAACCTAGTTAGACGAAACAAACTAGATGAGTACCAGGACAATAATTGGATTTCATGCACAGGTAACGAGAGAAAACTCGACCCAAGGCAAAGTGATTAGGGCATACTTCCAAAACACTCACTGAAACGATCATTAGGACAAAACTGACATTCGAAAGGTATATTGATGGACATCGAAATGAACCAACATAGGTAGTAGAGACTAAACCAATAAAATTGCACCAGAGAGAAACTTGGCTACAACCAGAACATCGAGTAGACACTCAACCAAATTGAATGATTAATAGAATACCGGTATGGAGATGCTGAGGATAGAGGCCTCACTGAGGAAATAATCCGGAGTTAGAGGATTCATAGGGGAACCTAGTGGCAATAAAGGCTTATGTTTCAATGCATGTTTGAAATTTTTCTATGGAGTAAAGTTCCAAAAGATTATGGAAAGTTTCACTTTAAGGATGCAATGTAATGATGCATGATTAAATGTTTCATCAGGGAGTGGCTGATCAAAAGTCAATCAAACACCAAGCCAAAACTTGATAAGACTTGCAACAATAAATTGCAAAATCCACTGGGGGAAAAACCTTCGAAGAGATGAGACTCTGCGGGGAACAATATCTTGTGTAACCGGTAGAAACAAGCTACAATCACTGAGAAGAATTGCCAAAATAAATTGCAGACTTCATTGGAGAAATAATTCTTGACGAAACCGTTGATTCTGATATGGGATCCCAAATGAAATTGGGCAAAGCCATAGAAGATCAAGGCGAAACTGTGACTTTGACGAGGAAAGCCAAATAGAGATTGGACTTCGTTGAATAAGACACCGAACAACATTGGATTTAATAGGAGTAAAGATTCCTTTGACTTCATGCGGAGTTACCAATCTTTGGTCCATGATAGGAGAAATTCTGCACACGACTCTTGCAGAGAGTGGATGACTATGACTTTAAGAAGCTCAATTGGAGAGTCACAAAGGATCTTTGATAAGAAAAGACCTTATTGGGGATAAAAAGTGATGTGGGATGGGCACCCCTAATAGCATGCGTCTCGGGCGCTATAACACATATCACCAATCAACAAGATCGAACTCATTGGGGAGATGGGAGAGTTCTCGGAATAGAAATCCAAGTCAAATATTTCATTTGGGCATGAAGAAATAAGACATCTCATATAAGACAACTCCACTGGGGAAATGAGAAATATTGTGCCAAACCTTGAAAGAAAATGTCTTCGTTGGGGAGAGGAGAAATCTTGAAGAAGAAATCTCAGATGAATAACTGATGCACTGGGGAAAAGGGGACAATGCTTGAATAAGAAATTCCAAATGCAACAACTTGACTAGGGGATTAAAGAAGTCTTCAATAAACATTCTGCCTCGAACAAGCATTCTTTTGTGGACACAACAGTAACACAACTTCATTGGGGATATAGATTCTTAATCAAGAAGTCTCATCAATCATAACCTATCAGACAAAACTCTCCACCTGACGATACTGGGGAGTAGACAACCTTCACGTAAAACTGGGGAATCATCTGGATACAATGTCTTCACTTTGGGAGACTTGCTGGGGAGAAGTAGAGACTTCGATGTCACTGGGGATGTTTCATATAACCAATCCTGCCAAGTCAATCAAACCCAATTTTCCCCAAGTCTAAAATGAAGTAAACTCACTGGGGAGAATCCTTGTAGAAATAAGGATAGAACTGATTTAATATAAGATGCCCCGGGTTATCATCAATTCTTTGAAAAGATTATCTTTCAATTCCATAGAGTCGAGACCCTCTGCTTTGACAAGATTAAATTCTTCTTTGATGTTCATTGTGCAAACTCACATGATGTCAAACAATTTCTTCGCATACAGAAAAATGTTTATTATGAGAATGAAAATTCAAATACAGCACTTATGTAAGTCTTGAAGTTTTTATGGAAAAGGTATTGCGACTTCTTGTGAACAAAACACTCTTAGAATGCAAAATTTTCCTCTTTGGTTTTTTTATAAAAAAATGACAAGACAAACATACGATGCCAACAAAAACTAGCACATACTTTAGGAGTTAGGAAAATATTATCTTATCGTAGTATGCTTTCGAATTAACCCAAGCTTCAGTTAGGACTTTTGAGGGTTGTAACGTGGCCTGGTTCACGGTTTTCAAAAAAATATTTTTAGGCTCAAAATATTTTAGTGCCCACCCCCTTCGTGATGTTCTCCAATCCTAAATTCAGTCAACTGGATACGGGCACTCAACTCTCAAAAGATTATGGTATGGCAACTTCTGCTGAGGATTTATTGGACATGCTCGAGGAATTCACAAGGTTTATGGACACGGCAGCCACTCACCTTTAATTTTGGTGTCTGATCACACGACTTTGCTTTCTTACCTAGAACCTTTTCTGGTTTTCCAAAACTTTGCCCTTCTTTTTGGCCTAAGCGACTTATTACCAAGTTCGACTTAGCGGGCTTTCTGCTCTTTTTCATCTTTTTTCATTCATTTTTCATTTTATTTTAAAATGAATCGTGCGATATCTACACCATCTTCAATTTGTTGGAAGTGATTATGACTGTCTGAGTCCTTGAAGGATTCCATGTTCACAAACGAAAGTTGACCGTTGCATTTTAGACTTTCCTCATCCTTTTGGGGGATAACCATTGTTGTATCCTCTGATTACACACTTCTGAACGCTCGATCAGATTAACTGAACTCTACCCTGCCCCAGGTTAAGAAAAATGAGGGTTTTTTCCGAATAGAAAAGAAACTTCTACGTGGAAGCTCAAAGGGGTTAACGAAGGTCTATCTCCCTTATATCTCCGGTGTTTGGGAATTGAAACAAGGCTTGTGCATCATCACTGTGGTTCTACTCAAAAGCATACAAGCCAAAGATTAGCATTTTAGTATCGCTATCCTCCCCCAATCTTTTCCTAAGCAAAATAATTGGTGAACTTAGCATCAATATGCGAGCAAGTCATTTTTATGAGCGATAGCGAAGGAGTGATAACACATGAATTTCTTCAAGTCAAACATACCTAGTGCATTAAGATTTTCATTCAAAAATAAACAAATTTTTACATGATAGCAAAGTTTAAACAAACAAACAAAAGTGCAAATGAAAATGAAATAAAGAAACTTAAGATTGCCATTGTTGAGGAGACTCGACTTCGCTTGAGCTCTTGATTCTGATAACTTTCTACGGTCTTGATACTTTCTGGACAAAAGATTCCCTCTCTGACCTACCGTTGACACAATAGTCTTTAAATCGATCCAAACTCGAAACTTATCCCTGGATGACAAGACATTTTCAATCAAGTGGTCGAGTGCACCAAAGCAACATTCACCGGGGATTTTCTTTAAAAGAAAGGATGAAAATTGTGCAAAGTGGAATCAAAGAATGTGATCACCAAGTATCTTCTACCTTATGGAATAGTAATCCAAAACATGCAACTGAAAGCATCTTCTACGAACAGGAGAAATAATCAGACACTACAATCGGGAACTTTCAACCTCATCTTCTATTACACAAGAGCGAAACTTCGCAAGATAAAGGTTATGTAATGGCTAGTCAAATGGGAATGGCCCTTGAAATACACTGTTTATGAATGATCTCCCGGAAGTGACACAAACATTCCAGCGAGAGGGCATCATCAATTCCAACAGTATTATTCACTTTTTTTCAATTATCATTATTGTGCAGGAACCATCAAAGTTTTTCAAATGCAAGTAATTATCATGAAAATATTGGACGTTTTTATAAATCAAACAATTAAAGCTACAAGAAATAAAAACAAAGAAGTTTCCCTTTTTTCATTAATTGAAGATTGACCATTTAAAAAGGAATTTACACTAAGATGCAACTCCTACAAAAAGGTGTTTGACCTAAAAGGCCTAAACGTGAAAGAAAAAGAGTGTTACAAAAATGGAAATGTGGTAACAGATGACCAACAATCTACGATTCTGCTATTACTCATACAACCAACAAGTTCAGTTATGCGAAGAACTTCTTCAACACATCGACATTCACTGGGAGCGGGAAGTCTTCACCGTCCATAGTTGTAAGCATCATTGCCCCACCAGAGAAGACCTTCTTGACCATAAAAGGTCCTTCATACGTCAGAGTACACTTGCCCCTAGGGTCACCTTGAGGAAGGATTATCCTTTTAAGAACCAGATCGCCCGCTTGATAGAACTGAGCACGCACCCTCTTGTCGTAAGCTTTTCTCATCCTTTTCTGATACACTTGGCCATGACACACAACTGCCAAACGCTTCTCATCAATGAGATTTAACTGATCTAACCGATTCTGCACCCACTCAGCTTCATGGAGTTCAGCATATTTCATAATTCTCAAAGAAGGAATTTCAACCTCCACAGGTAAAACTGCTTCCATCCCATACACAAGGGAGAACAGGATTGCTCCAGTCGATGTGCGTGCTGAGGTACGATAACCATGCAAAGAGAAGGGCAACATCTCATGCCAATCCTTGTAGGTTACCACCATCTTCTGCACAATCTTCTTAATGTTCTTATTTCCAGCCTCGACAACACCATTCATCTTCGGGCAATACGGGGAGGAGTTATGGTGTTTGATTTTGAAAGTCTCACAAAGCTCCTTCATCGTTTTGTTGTTGAGGTTGGACCCATTATCAGTGATGATTTTCTCAGGGACCCCATAGCAACAAATGATATTGTGTTTGATGAAACGAGCTACGACCTGCTTGGTGACATTAGCAAAAGAAGCAGCTTCGACCCATTTGGTGAAATAATCTATAGCAACCAAGATAAAACGATGGCCGTTAGAAGCGGTCAGCTCAATCTTCCCAATCATTTCAATGACCCACATTGAGAAGGGCCACGGATATATCAGAACATTCAAAGGGACAGGAGGAACATGCACTTTATCATCATACACTTGGCACTTATAACAAACCCTAGCATGATTATAACAGTCTGTTTCCATAGTGGACCAATAGTAGCCGGCTCTCAATATCTTCTTGGCCATGGTATTACCATTGGAATTGGTCCAAAAAGTACCCTCATGCATCTCTTCGATGATCTTCGACGATTCATTCTTATCCACACATCTGAGCAGCATACCATCATGATTTCTCTTGTATAAAGTACCATTGTTGAGGAAGAACTTTGCAGCGAACCTCCTTAGAAACTTCTTATCTGTGATGGACGCTTCTTCTAGATACTTGAGTTTCTAAGCACCTCTTAACATCATAAACCAAGGATTACCATCCAATTCCACTTTCGCTTCAAAACAAAGTCGGCTCATCCAAATTTTCTAATGGTGATCGGCGCTCGCTGGCCCACTTCACCTGAACATAGACGATGAAGTGGCCAATGCATCCTCCGTGTGATTCTCTCTCTAGGGATATGCTTAAATGAATCTCTTTAAAATAAGGAATCAACTTCATCACGTGCTCGCGATAAGGAATCAAGTTTTGATGGTGAGTTTCCCAATCACCGTTAATTTGACTGATAACAAGATTGGAATCCCTGAAAACCTTTAAGAACTTGATACGCAAGTCAATTGCTGCTTCAATCCCATAAATACATGATTCATACTCTGCCATGTTATTAGTGCAGTCAAAACAAATTCGGGCTGTAAAAGGAATATGGAAACCCCCGGGGGAGGTGATAACAGCTCCCACATCATTACCCATTGCATTCGACGCTCCATCAAACACCATCGTCCATTGTGACCCTGGCTCAGGCCCTTCCTCTAGGCTGGGGATGTTGCGGTCTCTAATGTATATGATATCTTCGTCCGGGAATTCAAACTTCATCGGTTGATAGTCGTCCATAGGTTGGTGAGCGAGATATACTTCCAGGACACTACGCTTGATAGCTTTTCGGGTGGTATACTGGATATCATATTTTGTCAAAATCATCTCCGAACGGGAAACTCGGCCGGTAAGAGCTGGCTTCTCAAATATGGATTTAATGGGATCCATTTTAGAAATCAGATAAGTGGTATGTGTCAACATGTACTGCCTCAAACGTTTAACAGCCCATGCTAGTGCAAAACGCGTCTTCTCAAGCTAAGAATACCTTGACTCGCACTCAGTGAACTTCTTGCTCAAGTATTAGATGGCTTGCTCTTTCTTTCCGGTCTCATCATGCTGAGCAAGCACACAACCCATGGAACTCTCCAGAACTGTTAGATACATGATCAATGGCTTTCCCTCGACTGGCGGTACGAGTATCGGAGGCTCTTTCAAATATTCCTTGATTCTATCAAATGCCATCTGAAAATTATCATTCCAAACAACTACTTGATTTTTCTTTAGTAGCTTGAATAAAGGCTCACAGGTGGCAGTGAGATGAGATATGAACCTGGAGATATAATTCAATCTCCCCAAGAAACCACGAACTTCCTTCTCTGTCTTCGGCTCAGGCATTTCTTGTATCGCCTTTACTTTGGAAGGATCAACTTCAATACCTTTCTCACTCACAATAAAGCCCAACAACTTCCCTGACCTCACCCCAAAGGTGCACTTGTTCGGATTCAACCTTAGTCTGAACTTCCTTAATCTTTCAAACAACTTCTGCAGATCAACTAGATGTTCTTCCTCTGTCTGGGACTTAGAAATCATATCATCAACATAAACTTCAACCTCTCTATAAATCATGTCATGAAAGAGAGTGACCATTGCACGCTGATACGTTGCCCCGACATTCTTCAGACCAAAAGGCATGACTTTGTAACAAAAAGTTCCCCAAGGCGTAATGAAAGTAGTCTTTTCCATATCATCAGGCGCCATCTTGATTTGATTATAGCCAGAAAACCCATCCATGAAAGAGAAAACCTTAGCTTGAGCAGTATTGTCAACCAAAATGTCAATATGAGGGAGTGGAAAATCATCTTTAGGGCTTGCTCTGTTCAGATCCCTATAATCGACACACATTCTGACCTTACCATCTTTCTTAGGTACTAGCACAATGTTTGCAACCAACGACGGATACGAGACAACCTTCAGAAAACTGGCATCTAACTATTTTTGTACCTCTTCTTTGATCTTCTTGGACATCTCTGGGTGAGTTCTTCAGAGTTTCTGCTTAACCGGAGGACAGTCTTCCCCGGAGGCGCAACTTGTGTACCACAATATCTGTATCCAAACCTGGCATATCCTCATAAGACCATGCGAAAATACTCACGGAGCATATCTATCAGCCTTGCCTTCACACTTTCTTCCAAATCGGCCCCTATTTTGATTTCTTTCTTTGCTTCAACTGTACCCAAATTAACCAAATCTAGAGGCTCTTCATGCGGCTGAATAACCTTCTCTTCTTATTCTAGCAATCTGGCTAACTCTGCAGGGAATTCACAATCTTCCTCACTCTCCTCTTATGCTTGGTGAATCGGATTGTCGAAGTCATAATGAGCAACAGCAGAATTATGATCATTGGTATCTGGTGTGGACGTGTATCTGCATGATTAATTCTTGTTTTAATGACAGTGTGTGAAAAATAAAGCGTTGCCACATTTCCTTTTAAATGGGAAAACAAATAATAAATGTGAAAGTGAAAATAACACAAAAATTTGAATGAAAAACGTCCTTTATTTATGATAAAAAACTGCAAAGTGAAACATGGTGGCCCTACACAATGATTCACTACGCCTTGGGCAGAGCGCATGAATTATGAAATGATAAAGAAAAACAACAAAATTACTCCTCAGCAGTTGTAACTTGAATGGTGTCCACATACGTCTAATTCCTCAACTCGCTACCAGGGATGCATGGGAGAATCCAATCCTCTATGTTAAAAACATCATCTTCATCATCAATTGCGTTGACTTTATCCTCCCTTTCAATGCCAGAACTTGCAAAATTGACCGGGGTGGACGAATCAGGAGCCTTGAGAATCTGTCTTCGCAAGATAAGATCAAAACCCATACTAAACTTGTTAAACTTCAGGGTAACCTCCACAACACTTCCCCAACCTTCAGGGTGACCCGCCTCAACCAGAGCTCGAGCATATCTCAACGAAACCAAAGAGGTTTCAACTTTCTTCTTATCCTCAGTCGGAGGAGTCCTGATCATCTGGACGGTCTCAAAAGCTTGAAACAGAGTCTCGTGTATCTCACCCTCAATTTCCACATAGCGGAAAGAAGCCAAGTGGCTTACAATGTGCTCCTCTTCGCGACAAACAGTGATTTTCTTTCCATCAAGAGGATACTTAAGTTTCTGATGAAGGGTGGAGGTGACCGCACCAACCTTATAAATCCAAGGACGTCCCTAAAGACAACAATAGGTCGGGTTAATATCCATCACGTAGAAAGTGGAAGTAAAGATCTTCGGGCCCACCTTGATCGGTAAATTAATCTCTCCAAACACAGACCTCTTTGAGCCATCAAACACCTTCACCACAAGGTCACTAGGACGTAACTCCAAACCAGAATAATCAATCTTCATGAGTGCCTTCTTTGGCAATACGTTCAACGACGACCCGGTACCCACCAAAACCCTTGACAAGGTTGTACCCTTACACTCCATGGAGATGTGTAAAGCTTTGTTATGATTACGACCCTCGGGTGGAAGATCCAAATCTGTGAAGCCTAACCCATTTCCGGCTGATATACTGGCACATATTATTTCAAATTGACCCACTGTAATCTCTTGGGAAACAAAAGCATTCTTCAAAAGTTTCATCAGAGCATTCTTATGAGCCTCAGAATAGATCAACAAAGACAACATAGACATCTTAGATGGGGTGTGGTGTCACTGCTCAACAATATTATAGTAACTCTTCCTTATCAATCTCATCAATTCTTCAACCTTGGCCTCCGAAGACGAAGACGCATCAGGTGCGACAAGAGGCTTAGGCGCATTAATCTGCTCAGATCTTTGACCATCGACCATCACTTGTTTGTCTTTTGCCTTGGCTAAAGCATCTGTATTATTCTGAATGTTTGGAGGACTTAACACCCTTCCACTTCTCATCACACGACCTTAACCAGAAAATTTATTGACATCCACATCATTATCTTTCACAAAGATGTTTTCAGACGGACCAGATTCTTGTTTAACCCCATGATAATACACATCAGTGCCATAATACCAAGGGATCGCCTTCTCACTATCATATGGCATAGGACCAGGCAGAGTAATCATCAGTGGTACTGGCTTGGCAGCAACAGGAATACGCCTTGGAGTAAATGGAATAGAAATCACCGAAACATCCGCTTGAGTCACCTTTCTGTACTTCTTCGCCCTACTAAACTGAAGAGAACCATCATTTATCAGCTCTTGAATACGCGCCTTCAGGTCATCACAACCTTTTGGCCGTTCCACACACTTACAACAAGCTGGATCACAACCCGGTAAAATACCATTATCACTCAAGTACATCTTGACATAAGGAAGAGAAGTAGTTGCATGATTGACGTCAATGACCAAGTTCAACCATTCGCCCTCCTCAACAATAGCATTAACAACTGCGCCATCATGTAGTGGCATAGGATATTGAATAACATTTGGTCCAATAGCAGCTTCAAACTGGATTGCCTTGGAATCGAGCAAATCCTGGATCTTACACTTCAACGTATAACAGTTCTCAATTGAATGACCTACACCGCCAGAATGAAATTCACATCTTGTATTGGCATCATAATTGGCTGGACGACGATCAGGATTAATAGGCCTTTGTCTCATACTAACCAATTTCAAAACAAGCAGATGTTACAGGGCTTGGGCATATCTCATAGGTAACGAATCAAACTTCCTTGGTTGCCTTTGTTGATAATTATTGTTTTGCCTCGGGGCGTTCTGTGGTCTGGCTTGTTATGGTTGCTGCTATTGAGGAGCATTTGCAGGAATAGACACAACATTGATCTGTTGTGGATATTGTCTTCTATTTCTTCTCTCATAAGCATGAACGAAACTGGTTTCTCCCTCTCTCTTCTTGGGGTGAGCAACAAACAGATTCTTACTTCCACTCGAAGGGGTTCCCGAACCACCAACATGAATCCTTCCTGTTTTCATTCCGGCCTCTATTCTCTCTCCTGCCATCACTAATTCGGCAAACCCTGCAGATGTAGCCCCGATCATACGATCGTAGAAAGGCCCTTGTAGAGTATTCATAAACATGTAAATTAGTTCTCTCTCCAATAAAGGAGGTTAAACTCTTGCAGCCAACTTGCGCCACTTTTGCGCATATTCCTTAAAAGATTTATTCGGGCCTTGTGATAAACTTTGTAATTGGGTTTGATTAGGCGCCAGATCCTTGTTGTAATGATAATGTTTAACAAAGGCATGAACCAAGTCATTCCAACAACGAATATGGGTCCTTTCTAGCTTCATATACCATTCCAAGGATGCACCAGTCAAGCTATCCTGGAAATAGTGAATCAACAACCTTTGATCGTGAGTATAAACTGACATCTTCCTGAAGTAGGCGGTGGCATGAGTCACTGGACAAGACGATCCATTGTATTTCTCAAACACTGGAGGCATGAACTTTGGGGGAACCTTCACCCCTAATACCAACCCAAGGTCGTTAGCATCCATGCGAAAAATACCTTCTCCTTCAACAGCCTTCAAATGTTCCTCCAACTGACGGTATCTCCTGTATTCAATAGGGAAATCTGGGTCAGAATGCACAGAAAAACCATCTTCCTCCTGCTAATAATCATGATCACGTTCCTGATGACCCCTCACGATAACTGGATTACCCCTGCGATTCCCCACAAGTTGGGATCTTGGAGGCTGGGGAAACTGCCCTTGGTTAGCACAACGAAGATCAAAAGGATTTCCTTGAGGTCCGTGAAGATTCACGAAATCCTGTTCTTGCACATTATCCAGCCCAACAGAAACATTAACAAACAGCCCCTGATTCTCAACATCAACTCAGTTACAAACTTGATTGTTGACTAGAGTAGTCAACTCATCCTGTCTGCAGTTTGAATTCATGATTGCTTCCATGAACTGAGTCATTTGGGTAGCCATCTAGATCCTCAGTTCAATAAGCTCTTCTTGTACTTGCTCCATCTGTCTCGGAAAATTGCTTCGGGTAGAGGAACGGTGAATTGTCGTCTTGAATCTCCTCTGATAATAAAGGTAAAGTTAGAATAAGAACACCAACCAGAAACCTATTATGCATGCGGTATGTGTATGCATGAATATATATGAAATGCATGCAATGACATGTTTATATATTTCCAGGATTCTAATACTCGTAGCCAAGTTTTTGGGCAATAGCACAAGATGAAATGACGAACACCGATTGAACCAAATCTCAAAAGCCTGCGGACTCCTGAATCCCCAACTGGATCTTGAGCTACCCAATTTCTTCTATTGCCAAAGATAGCTGAACATCCTTCTCTCTGAGCTGATCTTCAAATGCTGCTCTCTGAGTGGTTTCTTTCAGAATCTTCTTTTCTAGGATCCTGATCTTGGCTTTATGTTTTCTTCCCAATTCAACCTTGGAATCTTTAATTTTCTTCTCAATCTCTCCTATAGCTCTCACATGATCTTCCAATGACATCATCTCCCCTTCAAACCTAGACCTATTTCTTGCAGCGTCAGACGTTCCTCCTTCAAACTTCTTCAGCTTATGAGCCAACTGCTTCTCTCTTGGGTGGTGATAAGACATTTCACTACCAAACTCTCGCGCTCTTCAAGAAGTTGTTTGTTCCTAGCTTGAACCATCTCATAGTCTCCTTTGTTATTGCATCAGGCTGATCCGGCTCTTGAGGGTACCATGGTTTTTCTATAGAAAATGGCCAATGGCGATCTTTGTTTCTTTCCTCAATCCACTAGATATAAGGTGCATAAGTAGTTGGATCCTTCCTTCCAAAATACTGTCCTCCTTCATAGTGAATACTCCCCCAAGCTTGGATAGCTCTTTTCAACCCATCAGTTTTGTCAGGCACGTCATAAAATAAGGTTTCCTTCACTAGCTCATCTTCAGGCGGACCTCTCAAATCAAACCCCAACTGTCTTCGAGAGAGAGTCGGATTGTAATTAATGCCACCTCTTATGCCCATGAGAGGCACATTTGGAAATTCACCGCAACGCATGATTACTTCTTTACTTTCCAACCTAGCCAAATCATGCTTATACCAACCAATGTCTTGGGAGGTGAGACCCATCAACCTAGGAGCCCACTTTATAGTGTGTTGAGCATCCACAAAAGCGCCATGAGGAGGAAGATGACCTCTAAACCAACGATAAAGCAAAGGAGCACATCAATGTTGTAACGCCCCGTTTTATTCAATATTATGTTATATTAATATTTTTGAGTTACCGTTTGACGATTGTTTTGGCGACGAGAATATTTATATTAATCGATATATCTATTAATATTTTACACAGCGGATCCAGTTTCTAATTCCACATACTACTAGTTAGTATTAATAAAATATAATTAGGACATAAGTTAGCCGATTAAATTTAGAACGCGATTATGTTCCGATTTCCCGATTTTGGTAATTTCGGCGACGGAGCAAGTTGCTCCGAATTCAACAAAAATTGACCTGCTAGCTAAGTTCGACGTGTAGAACGTAGTGGTGAGGTTAGTTTTTCGAAACTACGAGTTTTTACGAAACAACCCTAAATAGGCCATATTATAGTTAAATTGAATCGGATTGCGTTTTACTCGATCTAAGACACGTATGGACAATCCGATTGCGATGTTGACGATTATGATTAATGTCGGTTATTAGGAATGGATTTCGCGACGATTATTGGTGTTTGACTATATCTCCGTATTTGGAATTTGGTTATTTAATTGATAATGATGTGGTGTGATTAAACATGATGTTTGCGACGGTGTATTTATTAATAAATACTTGATGATATGCGATGGGATGATATGTTTATCTTGATGTGGATAAATATGGCGACGTGGACTTTATGTCAAGTCACATACATTGCATTGGCGACGAGGGCTTTTATGCCAAGCGATGATGGGCTTTATGCCAAATGTTCCTAATTATGGACAAAGCGACGGGTACCACATGCATAACATAGTCGTGTCTCATGGAGTCGGTTATGTTTATGTTTGAGTTGTTTGATGTTGGGTTTTAATTGATGGATGATGTTGAATTGCGATGATATATGATACTTTATGTTGATACGAGTATAATGATTATGTGACGAAGTTAAAGTGTTAATTTTATACACTAGATGCTAATTTAAAGTATGTAAGCTTTTAATATATGTTGACATACTCTTATTAACTTATATCATTTATAATTTCAAAACTATTTATATATTTTTATCATGCCTTTAATTATATGTTTTGGAGTATCTCACCCTTTACTTGTTTCGTCGCTGCCTTTATATTGGTAACGCGTGTGATCCACGAGGATGATGAGGATTAGCTCGAGTCTCTTTATTTTGAGTCGCCTGCCTCGATCGTAGTAACACTCGGGTTTTGGGCGTTATTATTTTGATAGGATAGTTTATGTATACTATCTTATGATGTTATAACTTTATGTATTGTTGATAACATGATGATATGTATATTTTGTGAACACATCCGCTGTGTTGTGAATAGTCGTATGTGTATATGATGAATCATGATATGAACGGTATATCCGACTTTTGATTTTTGTGATGTGCATTATAATGCAAAGTGATGAAAACACGAATATGTGATGCCTCAATTTATGTTGGATGAAATTTTGAAACTCTGATTTTATTATTAATTCCGAGGGGTAGAATTGGGGTGTTACAAATGTACTACACCTCCTTTCCCTTTGTAGATTCGAGAATGTACAGAATGATAAACGTCCCCAAGAGAGTTGGCACAGGGTTCCTCAGTAAGAACAAAGCAACAACATTCTCATCAACAAATTTGACCTCATTAAGAAACAACACCATCCCTTAAATGCAACAAGCTAAAATAGCATTAAATCCCTTCCAATCCTTCTTATCAGCCTTAACATTCGCTTCTTTCAACAGAAAACTCAGGTGATAGCCATAAACTAAACCTTTCTTCGTACGATTGTCAGCAATAATGGACTCTCCCAAACATAAGGCAGCAGCGGTTTGAGCAGCACTAGGCTTCACCATAGAAGTGTGATAAGGAACTCGAGGTGAAATAGGAACATTCAAGATGGTGGAAAACTCTTCCAAAGTTGGTGCCAATAAGTAATCAGGAAACATGAAACATCTCAAACTTTGATCATAAAACTAAAATAGAGCTTGGAGAGCGTCCTTTTGGTACTCATTAAGAGGAAACTTCAAACATGACAAAATCCTTCCATGATCTTTGGTGAAGACTGCATCATTATCAACGGAAGACCTCTTGGTTAATTGGAGAATATCATTGAGAGACAGCTCTGGAAACTTGTAGACAACATGATACCTGCGGTTACCTCTTCCATCAACATCCATCTTCAAAGGTGGCCCAACAACCTGACTCAGAGACTAGTAATCCTGGAAATGATAAACATGTATGTTAAAAAATATGGAGTTTGTAGAATGTTTCGTGAATGCAATAGGATCAAAGCTCCATTTGAAATACTGTTGTGCTGATAAATGAACCGACTTCCACATGTAACAGGACCAAAGAACACCTCAGAACATCAGAGAACCGAGTAATAATCAATATTTGTACCTGTCCCAACCCAACCTCACGAGTAGTTCTAGACACAACTGGGTACCTAATGATAAACAGAGTCGACAGTTCTTTATCAAATACTGCACCATCTACACAAAGGATGTAGGGCGACAGTACCGTCAATCGAACATCGTCTGAGTGTGGTATCTCATGCCTCCACACACGTGTCAACGGAACACAGGATTCAGCATGAGTATCCGTCTAACCTGTAGTGCACTGGCCGGGTTATTCGCCCTTTTACCTCTTGTAACTCCCAACCACCAAAAAACAACAGCACAACAGCAGATAATATAATATATCCAGATCTAGATGCAAATGCATGCAAACATGTACAAGTATATATATACAAATAATAAAACAAAACAATAAACACCCAAAAGTAAAGAAAAAAAAGCTAGGATCGACTTCTGAACGGACCAGCAAAAGGTCAACTATCCCCAGTGAAGTCGCCAGCTGAAACAACCGGCCGAAAAATCAAAGGATATAACTATATATCAATGAAGTCGCCATCAAATGTTTTTTATCCCGCCAAGATGGAAAGGTAAACATCGAGTAAACCTGAAACGAAGAAATCACGGTCTTGCGACCGAGAGATCGGGTAAGGAATTCTGTTACGCGAGGGGAAAGGATTAGCACCCCACACGTCCGTAGTACTCTACGGTATCCGCTTTTACTTTATATCTAATGGGTGTAAAGGTCTAACTATATCTCTATATGGTGTAATGTATGCAAAAAGAAAAAGAAGAATAAAGAAATAAATAAAAGAATAAAAGAAAAAGAAAACACGGGGAAAAGAAGGAAATATTTGCAAAGGTTGCTCGATCTAGCCCTGCGACAGGATGCCTACGTATTCCCTCGTGCAATGGGAAAGTTAGAGCGCCGTAGTTCGGCTCACATGTTTTGGTTGGTTTGTGTTTTTTAATTAGAAGACGAAACAGCAAACAATGACGAAACACCTCTATGATGACGGAACGTCAGCAACACGCAGGATTACGAAACATCAAAAAGATGGGATGATGAAACATCAGAGGATGAGATGACGAATCATCAGCAGGATGACGACGCGTCAGAAGATGAGATGACGGAACATCAGAGAATGAGATGACGAAACATTAGCAGATGGGATGACGAAACATAAGCAGCAGGACGACAAAACATCCTAAAACTAATTGGTTTGTATCTTTTACTTTAGAAAAAGTTTCATATTATTAGAGTGTTTTAATGCACTTGACAAAACAAGATTTTAGTTTTAAGGATGCAAAAGGATAAAGGTAAAATAGCTAGGGGAAACTGACTTATTTCTAATCCTAATGTTATCATACAAAATTGATCCTAAGTTATGGATATAAACAAGGGGAAGAATCTACCTAAAGTTATCATGCATGGATGCCTAACTCAATGTCTAAACTCGATAACTAACCTAATCGAGCAAACTTAAGGGGAATATATAAAATCAATCATCTTGGTTAGAAAACCAAGTGAGAAGAGGGGTAGAATCAATTAAGGTGCTTTGGCAAAAGCACACACACTAAGCACTAACAAGTGCTAAAAAGAAAAGAAGAAGAAGAAGAAGAAGAAGAAAATGTGGTGGAATCAAGTGAACGATGTTCATATAAAGTGTCATGTGAAGTGAGGTCAGTAGACACAACATACATTTACATGGTTTATACAAACCTTTAACAAACATTAAACATCACTAAAACATACACATACAAAGTTAATTCACAAACTAGGTCGAAACTAGTCCTAAAATACATACGAAAAGCTAATTGTGCAAAGCGTTAGACTTAGGGGAAATTAATGGACAATTGAAGAATAAAATGACACAAAAGTCAGTAACTAAACATGTTAATGTTTCATTTACATCACACAAATAAATCATAACGATTCACGAACAAAAATCCACCAAAAAGTGCATAAACATGCAACAATCGCATGTAGTGAGGTGAATTGAAGTGTGTGAGACACGTGATATGCAAAGAAGGTGTCAAGATGAAGTGATTACAGTACCAATATCATATGAAATAACTAATAACCAAATCATAATGAAAATGTCACAAAGATGCAATTACAACATTGGTGCGAAAACTAGTTGAAATTCTTAACCTAGGAAGTGTTTACAAGTTAAAAGAAGCCATGGAAAGGCAAAGATGAAAAGATATGGACCAATATATATCAAGATAAACAAGTTAAAATATCAAACACATTATTTCATCAATAATATCATCCAAACATGCATTCAAAGGATTCACAAACAAAACACTTAAGAAAAATGCATTCGATTCATATAAGTGCGGGCAAACGTGTGTGCGCATGTGTGTGCGCTTGAGCATACTTGTGCTAAATGTCACATGATGGTGGGATCAGAAGAAACACATAATGAAGAACTAATCAAGCTATATACTATCAAGTCATAAGATGTTCCAAATTGCACATATACAACATCAACACAAAAACTAGTTAAAGGCTTGACCTAGAATGCAACTAGGGATTGAATGAAGCATGGTTAATGCGTGAAGGAAAAGTGTCATACCCCAAATTTTGACCTAATATACCACCTTACACTTGGATCATTTGCATAACTAAAAGCTCAGACAGCATTAATCGGGTGTGGATTTCATAGGTCAAAATTAGGGTTTCATCAGATTTTCATCTGATTCAAAAGGCAACCAATTAGGGTTTGAGTTTTTCTCACCTCATTTGATCTATCTTGATCAAAATATCAGCCTTCAATCTTCAGATATCCATTTTTTCTCATAGATCAATCGAGGATCGACCAATTAGGGTTTTGATCGAGCATGAGTTTTCTCTGACTTTTTGAACAAGAAATGACTATTTTGGATAGAGATTGGTCATCATATCTTAGATACAACATCTTGACCTAATTTCTGGATTCAAAACACCACGGTTCACGACTTTATCACCAATTTCGTAAACATCGATGAAATTTCATCTCAGACTAAAAGTCAAACTTTGACTTTTGGTCAAATTTTTCAAAACAAAACTTTTTCAATCATCAAAATACTTCAAATGATCCATCATGATCATAAAAATCAAAGAATTTGAAAAGTCAACAAAAGTCAAAGTTTTCATACTTAGAAAAATTTCTAAGTGTTGGAATTTCTTATTTTTTCCAAACTTCATGCCATTATTTCACCTAGTTCCAATTTGAATTGGAAAAAACTCAAAACATGAAAGTTATAGCTTGTGAAACAAGCTTTCCAAAATGTCCAAGAACTCTAAAATCCATGGAGTCTAGCTATACTTTTGAAATTGAAACATAAGGCTCCATGAAACTTGATTTTTCAAAAGTCAAAACTTCAATTATAGGTCATTTTGAGTTTTCTTCATCAAGAAGCAATATAACCTTGCCAAATGGATTGATTGAAGTGATAAATATCAGCTTGGAAGTAATAATTGAAATGAGATAGGATCAAAGTAAAAACAAGCACATGGTTAAAAAAGGAAACTTCCTTTTCCTTTACAAATGACATTCTTACCCCTTAAGCTATCTTTGATTTACCAAAAGATTGTACTTGTTGCCTAACATTTCAGAATCTTTTGGCCTATAAATTGATCACCAATTCAAGTTTAAAACCACACCAAAGCAATGCAAGTTTATGCTTTCACTTTCCATCTTTGAAAAATCAAGAATCATATGTCAAATTGCCAAAACTTGCATTTTTGAAATTTGATGAAAACCATGATAAACTTTGGTGTCTAACATGCTTTGATATCCATTTGAAACTTGTTTGAACATTAAAATCAACACAAAAACAAGTAAAAACCAGAAATCACTTTTCATGTTTTCAAACTTGTGCAAACTGCCATAACCATCGAATTTCTAGTTTGGCTTAAGCAATTGTTGTTCTAATCACTCAAACATCATCACCATACTCCATGGACATGAGGCAGACCATTAATCTTGAACTGTAACACTCTTAACCCAGGATTCGAAGTTCAATTTTGTGTCTATGCAGGTGGACTTGACTTGAGAGTTCCAGCTCAATTCAAGGAGTGCAGCCCATCCCTACAGCTTCCATATAGGCCGTTGAAGCTCACACAATCAAGAAATCCGTTCTGGAAACACGTTTGCAGCTTCTTCGATTCTCACTTACACAGGTATGAACACCAACTTCGAACTCTATGATTCCTTGCATCAATTGAAAAAAACTCATGGCCGTTTTGTTTCTGCACTTATAACGATCAATAGCCCTCAATAAAATCAAAGAATCATCAATCATCCATCATTTAATTTGAAAAACTCAGTTCTAGGGTTCATCGTGGTTCCCAGAAATTCAAGCATGCTAGGTTAAATATTAATGCAATTAACATCCACCTTCATATTCGTGATGAAAAATCGAGCAAGTTTGGTTTTTATTTCATTCAATTTCATTAAGAAATGAAGATTTTAGCTTGAATTTTGCAATCTGAAGATCAAACACGAAGAACAAGCTTCGCGCGTGTTCTTGATCTTTTTCAAATTCAAAAATTCCAATATCATATCAACACGTGTTATTGTCCACTAAACATCAAAACGCGTTTGGCTCAGTGGTAGCTTGCTCACCCTTGAGGCTTTCTGACACGTGGTCACCCCTTTGGTCATGGGTTCAACTCCCATCAAGACCATTCTTTTTATAACTTTTCCAATTTTTCATGTTTTTTTTACAAAACTTCACAATTTTTTTTAACCAATCAAAACTACTTATTTTAAGGTGATTTTTTTGGACACTTGTCAATAAATGTATCTATTTTATCATAGTGCAAAAAGTTTCAGAAAAAACTTTCATCTGATTATATTTTAATCGAGCCGAAAACGACGTTCTGAGCACTTTTTCAAACCTCCTTTTAAGGTGAAATTTTCAAGTTTTCGACTTCCGATTTTTTTCAAAACTTTTCATAAATGAACCTCACATTTCAAAACATTTTCAAAATCATTTTTCAAAACATTTCATAAAAACTTACATCTTTTACCACGATCGATCCGATTTAAACGATAAAATCAAATTCGTTTTTTCTCGAATTTCTCAATCGATCCTGGGCCACCCTTATGGTGTAAGTCCCAATACTTTTTTTGTACATATTTTATTTGTACATACTCAAATCACCATTGTCAATATTCAAACATAAACAAATTTCTTTCGTTTGTTTATACATCGATACCATTGGTATTGAAAGGAGCATTATTCCCTGTGAAACTGCTTTCAAACCAATGGGCCTCCCTCACGGTGTAAGTCCCATAACATTCTTTTATGTACATAATATTTCTTTGTACATAACAAATTCTTCAAATACATACAAATTTTTATCTGTACATAACACAAATACTTTTTATACTCAAGTACAGACAAACTCCGATCGTTTGTTTTCACTTCACTTGTGTATACACAAACTAACATTCTTTATGTACATACTTTTCCTTGTACATATCAAATTCTTTTCATACAAACTTTCATTTGTACATAATACATATACTTTTTACAGATAAAATTCGATTGTTCGTTTATGTTTCGTCTGTATATACACTGAATACCATTGGTATTGAAAGGAGCATTATTCCCTGTGAAACTGCTTTCAAACCAATGGGCCTCCCTTATGGTGTAAGTCCCAACCCCCTATGTACATCCATCTTTCTCTGTACATAAATACTGCTCGTACATATTCACTTCCTTGTACACTCAAACTTGTAAATAATCAAGTTACGCTGCTTTAAACGCTCGTTTCACGTACACTTGTTTATATTTCATAAACTTATGTAAATAAACATCATTGCATTGTTTATATTTCCTTCATAAACTCCTGTGAATACATATCACACACACACACACACTTGTTTATACAACTGTCCAATTATAACATAACAATTAGTCTAACCAATAGGTTCACCACAGTTGTAGCCTCCGCTTGGGCTTCATACAAGATAATTCATCTCCAGCATGAATTTAGCCTCCGCTTGGGCTTTATACAAGATAACTCTCCCCACATAGTTTAGCCTCCTCTTAGGCTTCATATAAGAAAACTCATTCATCTGAGTTTAGCCTCCGCTTAGGCTTCATATAAGACAACACTGCTGAGTCACCTCCTCTTGGGCTTCGTTCAAAAGAACTCCTCATTGAGTTTAGCCTTCTCTTGGGCATCATACAATGAAAGAGATAGGAAATCTCTTAAAAGCCTCCTATTGGGCTTCCAATACAAAGAATCACCCACGCTAAGATAGAACCCTGAAAGGATGGTTTCCCGGTGAAATCACTTTCAAATCCCCAATGAGTAAAATTTCCCGGTGAAATTGCTCTTAATTCCAAAAGGATGGTTTCTCGGTGAAATCCCTTTAACACAAAGCCACCATACCCTATAGCTTCCTCTTGAGCTTCATACAAGGACCTCGATGACCCTCGATGACCTCTAATGCCTCCTCTTGGGCTAACAATACAAGGACCCATGGGCTTCTTAAAAGCATCCCCTTAATCCAATCAATTTCTCCTCGAGATTTAGACGTTTATTATCTCTATGGAAGGAGTATCTCATCTATCACATCACATACAGTCAAAAACTTTTCAAAACTTTTCAAACCTGTTTTCAAACAAAAACATCTCTTAATTGTAAGTGGTAACGCTTGTACACTCAAGCAAAACACCCAATGCTTACAGTTAAAAGATTCAATCATCTTTTTCAAAACATCTTTCTTAAACATGTAAGTGGTAACGCTTGTACACTCAAGCAAAACACCTGTAACTTACGATGAAAGATTTTAATCAATCAAACTTTTCAAAAATGTATGCGATGAAATAGATTAGATACATTTTTCATTAAGATGACATTTGTCTGTCTCTTACTAACATCCCGTTGCTTTCCACTAGCATAAGTGGGAACTACGATTGCTCTGACTTTCTCAACATCCTTTTGAGAATACGTAGGCACAAGGTCTTATCCTTGCCGAGCAAATTTCTTTCTCCTCAGACCAAACAAACCATAGAACCCTTTAGATCCGAGCTACAAATGCTCTGATTCCCACTAAGGGATATGTATGCAGAAGATCCACAGATCTTTGCGAGCACAATAATAACAAAACCTAGAATCCTTCATAATCTATCATTTCTTAAAATCCCAAAGGAGAAACTTTCCCAATCATAGAAATAGCAATTAAAACACACAAACATATCAAATATATTCATATATAAAGCTATAGATAACTATATATATTTAGGGTGCTCCATCTATTCCCTTTATATAACAATCTCCCTTACTCAAAATCTCCCCAATGCGTTACGTCTAGTTTGCGCTAGTCGTTACGCATACCAATATCAATTGAGGGTATTTCAGCTTTCCCCTTTTTCATAATCATTAAATCATCTTTCTTGTGTTGAAAATAATAAAGCTTGATGCTCATGCATCTTTATAAACAAATCAAAAGAGTAAATCGCGAGCCGAGAATCAATTCACGTCGATCCTCTAGCGCCACCTTTAACGAACAAAAGGAATGAACCTCATAGCATAAAAAGACATGGAAGGCCGTAGTTAGCATGGTAAGAATGCATTATCATTATATACATAATCATCATGAAGATTCACAAACAAAGGAAACTTAGAAAGCCTAAGTATGCATCTAGAAGTATGTAGTGAAATGTGCATGGATATGCAATTGTGAACATGCTTAGTGGTGTCATACTTTAGTGAAGTTAGTGATGGAAACATAAATATTAAATTAATTTTAGACACAAACAAAATACAATCACATCAAAAGAAAATCTACACAAGACTTAATGCAAGAAAAACTAGTCGATAATTTGTCCTAAACATGCACCTAGGAGTCAAATGAAACATGGCGTGGAATAGGTGAAGAGGCATGAACATTTAGAAGATGGAAAAGGATGAAAGTCAGTAGTCATCATGGTATAGATGCACTCATGTCATATACACAATCATTATAACCAAAACCCTAATTTTGCACCTTGTGTTAGGAGATAGCCAATCAAGCTTCAAAACCTCAAATCTTATGAATGTATTGAGTAATTCTCTGAACCATGATAAATCAAATGATCATAAGAAGATGATACTTCAAGAAATTGACATATCCAAACTTCAAACTTCACAATGGGCCAAAACCCTAATTTCATCAGATGAATGACATAGATGAATTCCTCATCAATTCTTTGCAACACTCCAGCTCTTGAGGAATCAATGAGACAATTGAAGTGCCTTGAGATATATTACATCTTGTGACTTGAAAAATCCACAGATAAGAGAGCTTGGGACTCCCTCAGAAGAGAATGCTAACACAATCAACCTCCTCAGCTTGTAGAGGACTTGAGAACCCAAAGAACCTTAATCCTATCATAATGTATGAATGAAATGCAATATGATGTTTATGATGAAACATAAGCCTAAATCAAGAGGGTAAATTTTGGGGTGAAACATTTATAGATATATTAACTACTTAAATGTATGGCTAATAGGATTGCACGCTTAGACTAAAATCAACCGTTAGATCACTCTAAGAATCAAGACAAAATATCTGAATCAAACACACTACTTTCACACTTTCACCCCTTAGGGTACTCTCTCTGTTTCCTTTTGAGTAAACATGGTCATGTCCCTCGAACGTAGGGGTACCATTAGCAAACATCCCTCGATTCAAAATCATCACAAAGATCATAGTCCCTCGATGACACTTGATGTTGCCAATGAATATATGATCTCGTCCCTCGGTTGTTGCCTACGAATAAATGATGACCGTCCTTTCTAACTACTAAGGTATCTGTCATACCCCAAAATTTTCCCTCTTACTTCTCAAGACATTTCACATATCCATACTCAAGGATTTCACAAGGGTTGACCAGACAAACCCTCTCCTAAGCAATCAACCCAAACTAGGGTTTGGCTATCCTCAATTCCAAGTGAGCCTCTAACACTTCCAATGGTCATCATGCCTGATTATATGCTTCAAAGAATCTCCATGTCAAGTTTCAAGCCTTACAATTGGTTGAAAATCAATTGTATTGGACAAAAAGTCAACTGTGGTCAACATACAGTCAAACTTCATAATTTTTGGTCAACATCCATATTTTGAAGTAATTTTCATCATTTTATCAAGGGTTGATCATGATTCATCAAGAAAAGTCAAGAATTGATCAAAAGTCAAAGTTTCCAAATTAGGGGTTTCTAAGGAAAAGTCAACAGAACTTTGGCCAGGCATAACTTTCTCATACTTTATCTGAAATTTTTTTACCACCTCTCATTTTGAAGAGAATTCAATTATCTACAACTTCATGTCTCACAAGCATGGTCAGAAAATGCTTCATTTGGAAGATATGGATCAAAATATTACAGGTCCTTTTCAAAGTCAACAAAAAGTCAACTTTTTTGTAAAGAAGTGTTATTGAGCATGGCAACTTAAATTGAGATGAAACCAGAGAGGTTATTTAGAGGACATCTAGAGCTTTCTAAAAAGTCCAAGAACACCCAAAAATGTTAAAAATTGAGCAAGATACACTTTGCACAAGTTGGGCATTTTTGAAGAAGTGCACAAAGAAAAATACTTGACAAAATCCGATTTTTTCCAAATGGACTTATAATTTTATGATCCAAACTTGACCATAATATTATTTATGACCTCTTGATGCCTTTCCACGACTTTTTCCGATTTTTTTGATTTATTTTTGAATTTAAAAGCATTTAATTCAATTTTAAATTAAATAAAATATGAAAACAAGGAGTAAAACAAGTTGGGTTGGATTTCTATCAACCTTAAGGACCAAGGAAGCCCACAAGACATGCCAATTTCGTGCAAACTCATACAAGAAAGAAAAAATCAAATTTTGGAAAAATATGATGGAAATTGAAAGGAAAATATTCTTGCATTCAAAGCTATATCTTTTTTCATTCTTTTTGCTCCAATCTCTTGCATTATAAATACACAACATATTCACAAGACAAAGGGACGAAACCCTAGCCTCTTGGAGCAACCCTAATTTCTCAAAATTTCTCTCAAAGTTGCAAATTTCGAAGTCTTGTTTCCAGCCACTTTCAGCCACTTTCAAGCACTCCATTATGCTCCTGGGGTAAGATTGAGTAAGTATGCATCATTATTCATGGCCAAACATGCATGAATCGTGCATATCATGAAGCTCTGATTGCACTTTTTATCTTTCTTCGAGTTTTTAATATTAGCATGGTTTAATTGAAACTAATCGTTCTAACGTGTTCATGAGATGTCATAGAGAGGATCTGGGCCATCGTTTACAAGGTTGAACGTCCAAATCGTGTTACACCATTGTTAGGGCTTCTAGAACTGTTTGTTTCGAAACACACTTTCCAGGACGATTCAAGACGAAAGAACACCACCATCGTGTTCGCAGCCCTCGAATTAGGGGGGTAGGGTCCCTCTTTGCTCTTTATTCTGGCTATTTTGCAGGTTTCAGGTGAGGAGGCCGTCGAGGAAGACGACCGGAGCTAGGGCTCTGGCGTCGTTGACCGGTCTGACTGAGGCGAGGCATGCGTGGTGCAATGGAGCGACCCGATTGGTTCTCACGTTATAAACTGGGGCCCGCGTTTGACTGTGTTTGAAAATTCAAACATGACACGTTGCAACACTTATAAGCCATTGATTGCATTCCAATAACAATAAGGCAGCCTAGCTCAGATGGTAACGTGTTTGTTGGTTTGTCTAGGAGGTCCTGGGTTCGATCCTGGCTTCCAGCAATTCTTTTTTGCAACTTTTCCAAAACTAAAATTTTTCTATTTTTCTTTTGAATACTTTCGTTCTAATTTATTTTCTCTTCAAATATTTTTCTCATGCATTTAAAAATCACCAAAAATATTTCCTTTTTGCATTTTAATCAGAAAAATATTTATTTAATTTTTGACATTAAAATTAATATTTTTGCATGCATATTTTAATTAATTGTTAATTGACCATTAAATTGACTTTTAGTTGCTTTTCCTCATCAAAAACGACCCAAAAAATTCCCAAAAAATTTGTACATCATCTAATTAGCATTGCTAACCTAAAATCTTTTTCCTCATTCAAAAATCTTATTTTTACTAACATATTTTTCTCTTATGCGAATTTCTTATATTTTCCAATTATTATGTATCTGCTTACAGGTTGTAATAGTTAGGATTTATCTTCTCGCATTCCTTTTCCAGTATTATGTAACTGCTGATGGGATGTAATAGTTTAATTAGGACTTTTACTTTCCGCACTCCTATTATGTAACTGCCCCAAAGCCATGTAATAGCATAGGACATTTACTTTTCCGCACTTTACTTTCCGCAATTTACTTTCTGCACCCTATAACTGTTAGTAACTAGGCGTGTATGGCAAAATAAAAATGGACATAGATCACTTCTAATTTGCAAGATAATATATCTGAATCTGGCACACTCTTTTCACACATGCACCCCATAGGGTAATTCTCTCTCGTTGCCTTACGAATATAAATGGTCAAGTCCCTCGAACGTAGAGGTATCCTAGCACCGTTGCCTACAAACATATCATCATAGTCCCTTCGAATCAAAGATCATGAGTTCCTCGACGTGGCCTACGAATACATGATCTCGTCCCTCGATTGTTGTCTACGAAAAGTGATGATCGTCCCTTCGAATGTGCTAGGATACTCCTACAAGTTGCCTTCTATGACCATCCGATGTCCCTTCGAATGTCCCTTCTACATCCAACGAATAGGGTTACCTACCAACTAATGGTATGGATAACACTATTCTAAAGGAACGTAAAACAACACGAAAACGACCATTCTTAGTAGGTAATAAGACTTTTAGTTGCTTGCTCTATGAAAATACTTTTCACACCTCACACTTTTGTCAAAGTTCAAACACGTTTCAAAAACAAAACATTTCCGAACACTTTGTATACATTCCTACATGAATCATTACAAAGTCAAAGCAAAATGCCTTTTCAAAATATTTTTGTCAAACACACAGAAAGCAATTTTTTAAAGATGAGCTAGAAGCAACTAAGATCCCGTAGAAAACTACGGATGGAAAGGGGTGCTAATACCTTCCCTTTTCAGAACCTTCTCCCTTACTCAGAATCTAACGAATGTCTTTTTCTGTTCTTTTCACCTTCCCTTAATTGGATAAAAGAAAATTCGGTGGCGACTCTTGCTATCCGCAACATTTGCGATAAAAAGCAAAGCAAATTCTCAAAGTCAGTTCTCCCACCGTATTACAGAACTGGCGACTCTGCCGGGGAGACACCCTAAAGAGAGAATACCTTAGAGATTTATAGATCATCTTTACTGCTTTCTGTTTGACTTGTATGCTTTATCTTAAGGGTTGCTTGGGTATTATACTTGTGGGGGATCTTACACCCGGATCCAGGTATCCTTAGGTAAGTAGCAATAGATCGTCGCGACTGTTAGGCGTATACCGAAACGGTCAACATGATGGCTACGTTAGTGTGACATTTTGGATGTCCTGATACTCTTCATTTCCAAGTTGAGGATAGTATTTGGCTTCTGTGTGGTGTCATCAACACTAACTCAACTTTTAGAACCCTAATTGACCCATCTTGACCATTAGAAGGTAGTGAGATGGCCGGCTTTGGTGTAGACCGAGGTTGGTTTATACTCGATGCTACGCTTATTAAGATCAAACTTTCGGGATATTTTCAGTCGACCACATGGTAGTCGTATTGAAATAAACGCCTACGAGAAAGATCAATGATATGAGATTCCTAGAACCCGGTTACTATTATAGGACAGGATGAACCAACTTAAACATTGGTAGGGTAATCACCTATACCTCATGCAAGCCTTAAACCTAGGGCTATTGTGTGAATTGTTTGTGCTTGCTAAACATGACATCATGACATCATCGCATTGCATATCATTTCTAACTATTTCAAGGACCTGGAGATTTATCTTTGCTCCGTTTTATAGGGATTTTAGCTTCTAGAAAGACTATCCGAATCAACTTCATGGGTGTACCTTCTCAGCTCAAAGAATTGGTTTCAGAAATTCCCGATCATGCCCAATTCATCAAAAGGCATGGTTATCTACTTGACTTGGTTATCTCCAGTTTAGAAGAAGATATGATGCACGTCCTATTCCAGTTCTTTGATCCGAAACACCATTGCTTTTCATTCCTAGATTATCAGTTGGTTCCTACCTTGGAAGAGTTCTCTAAGCTACTTGGGATACCTATTCTTGATCAAATGCCATTCACCGGTTTATAAAAGGTTCCTAGGTACGAAGACATTGCAACAACACTACACCTAAAGTGCTCAGACATTGAGGCCAATTGGGAAACTAGAAGCGGAGTTAAGGGTTTACTTGCTAAGTTCCTGGTAAAGAAAGCCGGAGAATTCCTCAAAGCTATGAGTTTCCAAGCATTTGAAGACATCTTGGCCTTGCTAATTTATGGTTTGGCTCTATTTCCTAACTCGGATCAATTCATTGACGTGAACACCATCAAGATATTCCTTACTCGCAATCCTGTGCCTACCTTACTTGGAGACATCCTACATTCTCTCCACACTCGTACCATCAAAAGACAAGAAACTCTCATGTGTTGCATACCGTTACTTTCCAGGTGGTTTATTTCGCACCTTCCTCAATCAGTTTTGAAGAATGAACAAAGGTTGAAGTGGTCTCAAAGGCTAATGTCACTCTCTCATTCAGATATCCGTTGGTGCCTTTTCTCTCAAAAGGACTTCACTTTCATTGAGAGTTGTGAGGAATTCCCTAATGTACCACTCCTTGGCATAAGGGGAGGTATCACTTACAACCCTTTTCTAGCTCTACGTTAGTTTGGTTATGCTCGAAGAGATGGTCCTCATGATATGTTTCTCCAAGATATTTCGTTCGACTACAACCACGATCTCCAGAATTACTGTCGAAGGTTCATACACGCTTGGGGAATGGTAAAGAGGACTGATACCAAGACTTTGGGGAACCAGAACTCTATTCCTTGGGAACCTTACCTCAAATGGGTGCAAGCTCGAGCTCAAAACCTCATGATTCCATTCACGTCTGTTCTACCAGTAATTATGGAACCTATTGCTATAGGTGACGTACCCTATACCGTTCTCCATCCTGACATGCCTACTAATTTTGAAGACTTGAAGAGATCCTGAATTCAGCTTAAAGAAGAGAGGGATACATTCGAAGCTCAGTGCTATGCAAGCAAGAAGAAGGTACTAGAGTTGACCAAGCTACTTCACGAGGAGCGAAACATCAACGCCTACTCCAGTACCAAGAGGAAGCGCCCATGGGAGACTTGGAGCTTTAGGATGTTGTTCTTTTATTTTCTAAACTATCTTTTGTACTTAAAAAGAAAAAGAAAAAAGAGAGAAACCAGTAAAAGTTTGTTCGTGCTTGTTTAACAAATTTAAACTCCTAAGGTCCTTGAAAACATTGCATTGCATTGCATAAACATCGCATATCATGGCATGACCTTTCATAACAGGTACATTGGAGATCGGTTTTCTTATTTTCTCGCTATTTATTTTAGCAAAAATGGCTCTTGAACAGACGGTCAAAGATCTCCAGGCTCAGAATGCTCAGTCCTAGGAGATGTTCACCAACTTGGTCCAAGGACAGAAATATCTGAAAGAACTCATCACTAAGAAGAATCTTGAAGACAAAAAGGATGGCCAATTTGAACAATTGCAAGCTGAGATAGCAGAGATGAGAATCCAGATGATGGGTCAGATGGCTCTTATCTAAAACGTAGCTCGGGGGCAAGAAGAAATGTGAGTCTTCATCAACGAGCTCCTCAATTTCGAAGACAACCGAATGGTGCAAACTGCTAGAGTTGGGGATCCAAGCGTCAACCTACCTCCAACGAGACCAAAGCTGACTTGTTCACAAGAAAGACGCAAGTCCACATTGCTTCGCCAACAACAACAAGGTAATCAGCATAAGCAAGATGCACCCAGGAGACAATTTTCCAAGATCAACATGCCATTGTCTCAAGCATTACAACACTTGTTGAAAGCAGAGTCCATTACCTTGAAGAATCCTCCTCAGCATGTCAACACTTCCTCTCCAAAGTACAATCCTGATATAAGGTGTGCATACCACTCCAACAGCCCAGGGCACGACACCAACGACTGTAGGGAACTGAAGAACAAGATTCAGGATCTGATTGACGAAAGAGTTCTCAACTTCACGTAAGATGGTCAGATTGAATTCGTCTACCATCTATCAAATATCTAAATTGCAAGGCATGCAATCTAAAGTGACGAGTTCAGGCGGAAAAGCTTTCATTTATTTGAATTTTTAGTCGTAATTTCTTTTGTTTGCTTGAACATTTATCCTTATGTCAAACTTTGGTTTTTTTTCACATTAATGCATTGCGCGTGTTTGTCTTGAAGTAATCCATTCGTTTCACTATATTTAAATTGTGTTTTCTTACTTTTTGTGATATTCAACTCTTGTTAAAGAGGTAAGCCTTTAGAGGGAGGATGACGAAAACGATACCATAAATTCTTACGGTATGCTTTTGAACAGACGGTGCTGACGATGTACAGGCCTTGTTTTAATTCCTAAACAGTGGAGTTATAAGGAAGTTAATCCCTAGTCCACCCCTTTGAGCCGAAGGAGTAGAAGTTTTCTTTCTTTACACAAACTGAAACCCTTAATTATAACCTGGGGCAGGGTAGTTTCTCAATTAATCTAAATGTGCAGTCAATCACGACAAGAAAGGTCGAAGATATCCTTCTAAAAACGGTGATGGTTCCATGTGATCATTAAGTCAAGCAATCAATATCTATCAAAAGGAAAGCTCGCTAAGTCAAAAACCTATGAAAGAGACTTAAGAGAAAAATGAGACATCTCGCTGACTATAGCCTCAAAACAAACAGTTCAGGCAAAAGTTAGGGATAACAAAGTCAAAAAGAGAGGTCACTACAAACCCTCAAACAAAAGAATAATGATACAAAAATGATGGTTGTCTTTTCAAATGAACTTCCAATTCCTAAACCATCACCGAATGTAAGTGTTGCAATTCCAATGATGCACAATTAACTGAACATAGGACTGAAGAACATCACGGAGATTGGGTTGGGTACAAATAAATTTTGAGCCTTTATCTTTTGTTTCTTAAACCATGAACCAAGCCACGTTATAACCCTTAAAAGTCCTAACTGAAGCGTTGTTAGTTCGAAAGCGTACTGTTATAAAAAAAGGTATCCTGACTCCTGTAAGGCTTACTATATTTCCTGAGTTGATATCATTTTGCTTACAAATTTTGTTTTACTAAAAATGCATTTTTACAAACTTCAAGACAGACACGAGCTTTGCATTTTAATATCACTATTTGCATATGACAAAATGTCTGACAATAGAGGATTTTGCATGACGAATATTCAATGGATGGAGGTTCTCCCAATGGAAAAAGTTACTACAGATAAAGACATTGCTGGTAACAAGCCTTTCAAATCAAGGGGCATGACACGATATCGTCCAATTCATCTGAGGCAATCAGGTCAAGATTTAGAGAATCTCTCAAAAGTGATGAATAAATAGGGGCATATCCTACATCTGAAACGCTGGAGGGCATGCCACATTGATCACAAGTTTACTTGTCTATGCCAGTAGTATCAGATGGTGTCAGTATCATGATCACATAACATTCCTCAGAAGACTACTTGAGAAGGTCAAGACTATCAGAATTTCTAAATCCAGCAACCCCCACATACAAAGCGGCATATCTCGACAGGTGCTACGATGCTCACTACCATGAACGGCGAAGACTTCCCACACCCTGGGAACGCAGACATAGTCAAAGAATACTACGCATAAATGAGACCCGCTAGGTCGACTGACCTCGACAAAAATAAGGGCGTCCTGACGAACCAAAAGGGTACGGGCAAAAATTAAGGACATATACAAAAAATGTACACCCGACAAGTCGAAAACCTGAAAAGGCGGCCTGGGCAAAAAAGGGTATCCCGGTAGATTGAAAACCCGAAAGGGCGGTCTAGGCAAAAGTTAGGGATTCAAGCGTACGACTATGTCTCGTCCAGATGACCAACCTACAGACTACACTACTATCAGCTTCAAGATCCGAATAGCGCAAATCAATTCGATCACTCCCTTCTAACAACAAGAAATATCAGTTACTACAGGCTCTAGGAATTGAGACTATGGCTAAAGTCACCAATATGCCCCCACAGAGTCACTTTCACAAGAGTACTAATCCCCTCCCACTAGTGTTCCAACACTTCAAGCTTCATCACGTTAATCCCCGAGCGGTGATTTTAATTAGCTTCACCTCGTTACATCAGTCTCCGAGAAGTAATAGTTCATCTCATATACGCAGAGGTATTTATCCCCAGCGGAATATCTCTCAACGATTATCATTCCCCGGCAGCAGCAGTATCCAGACTTGAAACTTGTTCAGATAGTACATCGAAGGAAACCTACATCTCTCTTATTTCCCAGCCAGAGGTTTCAACAAACTTCAGATTCATCACCTCAAAGGAATCTTCGAGCCTTGACTCCAAGCAATAATCAGATATTCCCCAACAAGATCTACGCACAAGATCCCCAACGAAGTATCTCCCAGCTTTTATTCCCAAGAACATTAATATCTAGGCTCGAAACTTGGTCAGATAGTGCATCGGAGGAATCAAGGACATCTCTTTCTCCTCCAAATCAGGGTTTTCAACAACTTCATCCCCGAGCAGAAGTCAGAAGTCCCCGGCAGGACGTACTCATCTTCCTCAAGATGGATATGTTTTGAAATACCACAACATCTACATTCATACACTATTCATAAAAATCATAACATGTACATTGTCATATGCTCGCATGCATCATAATCTGCATAAGACTAACTATATCCTGTCAAAGTTTTATTTTCTCCGGCAAGTAAAAGATATGTTCCAAACGGAAGGTCCAAGATTAATACCCGAAACAAGACGGGAAACCCTATCTGAAAGACCGTACAAATCGTTTCCAAATGGAAGGTCGAGGATTAATACCCGAAGCAAGACGGGAAACCCTATCTAAAAGACCATAAAAATCTTTTCCAAATGGAAGGTCAACGATTAATACCCGAAACAAGACGGGAAACCCAATCTGAAAGACCATAAATATCTTTTCCAAATGGAAGGTCGAGGATTAATACCCGAAGCAAGACGGGAAACCCAATCTGAAAGACCATAAAAATCTTTTCCAAATGGAAGTTCGAGGATTAATACCCGAAGCAAGACTAGAAACCTTATCTGAAAGACCATAAAAATCTTTTCCAAATGGAAGGTCGAGGATTAATACCCGAAACAAGACGGGAAACCCTATCTGAAAGACCTTACAAATCTTTTCCAAATGGAAGGTCCAGGATTAATACCCGAAGCAAGATGGGAAAACCTATCTGAAAGACCGTACAAATATTTTCCAAATGGAAGGTCGAGGATTAATACCCGAAGCAAGACGGGAAACCCTATCTGAAAGACCGTACAAGTTGTCTTCCGGCAATAGGCATTGGATCAACACCCGAAGCAAGACGGGAAAGCTAGGCACATGATGCCAAATATCCACCTGAGAACAGCCAAGACGAAGACTTATTCTGACTCTCTCTTATTATCAACAGCAACTACAGAGTCTAGCATACGACTCAGTTGCCAAGGATGGCATCTTTAAGCCCATCTCCGACTACTTGTTGGTACCTCTTCACCTTCAGAATGCTGCATATTTGGTTAAAAACTCATATAAACCAATAACTTCATTCAAAGACGAGTGTTGAAGTCTAACGTACGACTCAACATCATTCTCTCTGGATGGCATCTTAAGCCCATTTCCATGCTCCCTTCTATTTTCAAGAATACCTGCAGAGTCTAACTTACGGCTCGTTCCCCAACATCAGTCTCTCCTGATGGCATCTTAAGCCCATCTCCGACGATTCTCCTCTTCAAGCGACTTTCTTGAGTCTAACGTACGACTCATTCCCCAGTAAAGTCGACAACTTCCCCGAATGGCATCTATAAGCCCATTCCAATGCATCATCAATCAACAACGAGTGCAAATTTTCAGGTGTACTCGAGTGTTCAATCATCTTCTACTGTCAGGTCACAAAAGGCAAGAATGCCAATCTAACCTTTCCAGTACAAGAAGATTGAACAGGGGCAACTGTCATACCCCAAAATTTTTCCTCTTACTTCTCAAGACATTTCACATATCCATACTCAAGGATTTCACAAGGGTTGACCAGACAAACCCTCTCCTAAACAATCAACCCAAACTAGGGTTTGGCTATCCTCAAATCCAAGTGAGCCTCTAACACTTGCAGTGGTCATCATGACTCATCATATGCTTCAAAGAATCTCCATGTCAAGTTTCAAGCCTTACAAGTCAAGTTTCCTCAGACAATTGCTCTGATGGTTGAAAATCAGTTGTATTGGACAAAAAGTCAATTGTGGTCAACATAATCAATGAGACAAATGAAGTTCCTTGAGATATATTACATCTTGTGACTTGAAAGATCCACAGATATGAGAGCTTGGGACTCCCTCAGAAGAGAATGCTAACACAATCAACCTCCTCAGCTTGTAGAGGACTTAAGAACCCAAAGAACCTTAATCCTATCATAATGTATGAATGCAATGCAATATGATGTTTATGATGAAACATAAGCCTAAATCAAGAGGGTAAATTTTGGGGTGAAACATTTATAGATATATTAACTACTTAAATGTATGGCTAATAGGATTCCACGCTTAGACTAAAATCAACCGTTAGATCACTCTAAGAATCAAGACAAAATATCTGAATCAAACACACTACTTTCACACTTTCACCCCTTAGGGTACTCTCTCTGTTTCCTTTTGAGTAAACATGGTCATGTCCCTCGAACGTAGGGGTACCATTAGCAAACATCCCTCGATTCAAAATCATCACAAAGATCATAGTCCCTCGATGACACTTGATGTTGCCAATGAATATATGATCTCGTCCCTCGGTTGTTGCCTACGAATAAATGATGACCGTCCTTTCTAACTACTAAGGTATCTGTCATACCCCAAAATTTTCCCTCTTACTTCTCAAGACATTTCACATATCCATACTCAAGGATTTCACAAGGGTTGACCAGACAAACCCTCTCCTAAGCAATCAACCCAAACTAGGGTTTGGCTATCCTCAATTCCAAGTGAGCCTCTAACACTTCCAGTGGTCATCATGCCTCATCATATGCTTCAAAGAATCTCCATGTCAAGTTTCAAGCCTTACAACTCAAGTTTCCTCAGACAATTGCTCAGATGGTTGAAAATCAATTGTATTGGACAAAAAGTCAATTGTGGTCAACATATAGTCAAACTTCATAATTTTTGGTCAACATCCATATTTTGAAGTAACATTCATCATTTGATCAAGGGCTGATCATGATTCATCAAGAAAAGTCAAGAATTGATCAAAAGTCAAAGTTTCCAAATTAAGGTTTTCTAAGGAAAAGTCAACAGAACTTTGACCAGGCATAACTTTCTCATACTTTATCAGATATTTTTCCACCACCTCTCATTTTGAAGAGAATTCAAGTATCTACAACTTCATGTCTCACAAGCATGGTCAGAAAATGCTTCATTTGGAAGATATGGATAAAAACATTACAGGTCCTTTACAAAGTCAAAAAAAAGTCAACTTTTTGTAAAGAAGTGTTATTGAGCATGGAAACTTCAATTAAGATGAAACCAAAGAGGTTGTTTAGAGGACATCTAGAGCTTTCTAAAAAGTCCAAAAAACCCAAAATGTTAAAAATTAAGCAAGATACACTTTGCACAAGTTGGGAATTTTTGAAGAAGTGCACAAAGAAAAATACTTGACTAAATCCGATTTTTTCCAAATGGGCTTATAATTTTATGATCCAAACTTGATCATAATATTATTTATGACCTCTTGATGCCTTGCCACGAAATTTTCCTATTTTTTTATTTATTTTTGAATTTAAAAGCATTTAATTCAATTTTAAATTAAATAAAATCTCAAAACAAGGAGTAAAACAAGTTGGGTTGGATTTCTATCAACCTTGAGGACCAAGGAAGCCCACAAGACATGCCAATTTCGTGCAAACTCATACAAGGAAGACAAAATCAAATTTTGGAAAGATTTGATGGAAATTGAAAGGAAAATATTCTTGCATTCAAAGGTATATCTTTTTTCATTCTTTTTGCTCCAATCTCTTGCATTATAAATACACAACATATTCACAAGACAAAGGGACGAAACCCTAGCCTCTTGGAGCAACCCTAATTTCTCAAAATTTCCCTCAAAGTTGAAAATTTCGAAGTCTTGTTTCAAGCCACTTTCATCCACTTTCAAGCACTCCATTGTGCTCCTGGGGTAAGATTGAGTAAGTATGCATCATTATTCATGGCCAAACATGCATGAATCGTGCATATCATGAAGCTCTGATTGCACTTTTCTTCTTTCTTCGAGTTTTTAATATTAGCATGTTTTAATTGAAACTAATCGTTCTAACATGTTCATGAGATGTCATAGAGAGGATCTGGGCCATCGTTTACAAGGTTGAACGTCCAAATCGCATTACACCATTGTAAGGGCTTCTAGAACTGTTTGTTTCGAAACACACTTTCCAGGCCGATTCAAGACGAAAGAACACCACCATCGTGTTCGCAGCCCTCGAATTAGGGGGGGTAGGGTCCCTCTTTGCTCTTTATTCTGGCTATTTTGCAGGTTTCAGGTGAGGAGGCCGCCGGAGAAGATGCCCGAAGCTAGGGCTCCGGCGTCGTTGACCTGTCTGACTGATGCGAGGCATGCGTGGCGCAATGGAGCGATCCGATTGGTTCTCACGTTATAAACGGGGGCCCGCGTTTGACTGTGTTTGAAAATTCAGACATGACACGTTGCAACACTTATAAGTCATTGATTCCATTCCAATAACACCAAGGCAGCCTAGCTCAGATGGTAACGTGTTTGTTGGTTTGTCCAGGAGGTCCTGGGTTCGATCCTGGCTTCAAGCATTTCTTTATTGCAACTTTTCCAAAACTAACATTTTTTATTTTTCTTTTAAATATTTTCATTTTAATTTATTTTCTCTTCAAATGTTTTTCTCATGCATTTAAAAATCACCAAAAATATTTCCTTTTTGCATTTTAATAAGAAAAATGTTTATTTAATTTTTGAAATTAAAATTAATATTTTTGCATGCATATTTTAATTAATTGTTAATTGACCATTAAATTGACTTTTAGTTGCTTTTCCTCATCAAAAACGACCCAAAAAATTCCCAAAAAATTTGTACATCATCTAATTAGCATTGCTAACCTAAAATCTTTTTCCTCATTCAAAAATCTTATTTTTACTAACATATTTTTCTCTTATGCGAATTTCTTATATTTTCCAATTATTATGTATCTGCTTACAGGTTGTAATAGTTAGGATTTATCTTCTCGCATTCCTTTTCCAGTATTATGTAACTGCTGATGGGATGTAATAGTTTAATTAGGACTTTTACTTTCCGCACTCCTATTATGTAACTGCCCCAAAGCCATGTAATAGCATAGGACATTTACTTTTCCGCACTTTACTTTCCGCAATTTACTTTATGCACCCTATAACTGTTAGTAACTAGGCGTGTATGGCAAAATAAAAATGGACATAGATCACTTCTAATTTGCAAGATAATATATCTGAATCTGACACACTCTTTTCACACATGCACCCCTTAGGGTAATTCGCTCTCGTTGCCTTACGAATATAAACGGTCAAGTCCCTCGAACGTAGAGGTATCCTAGCACTGTTGCCTACAAACATATCATCATAGTCCCTTCGAATCAAAGATCATGAGTTCCTCGACGTGGCCTACGAATACATGATCTCGTCCCTCGATTGTTGTCTACGAAAAGTGATGATCGTCCCTTCGAATGTGCTAGGATACTCCTACAAGTTGCCTTCTATGACCATCCGATGTCCCTTCGAATGTCCCTTCTACATCCAACGAATAGGGTTGCCTACCAACTAATGGTATGGATAGCACTATTCTAAAGGAACGTAAAACAACACGAAAATGACCATTCTGAGTAGGTAATAAGACTTTTAGTTGCTTGCTCTATCAAAATAATTTTCACACCTCACACTTTTGTCAAAGTTCAAACACTTTTCAAAACGAAACATTTCCGAACACTTTGTATACATTCCTACATGAATCATTACAAAGTCAAAGCAAAATGCCTTTTCAAAATATTTTTGTCAAACACACAGAAAGCAATTTTTTAAAGATGAGCTAGAAGCAACTAAGAGCCCGTAGAAAACTACGGATGGAAAGGGGTGCTAATACCTTCCCTTTTCATAACCTTCTCCCTTACTCAGAATCTAACTAAGGTCTTTTTCTATTCTTTTCACCTTCCCTTAATTGGATAAAAGAAAAGTCAGTGGCGACTCTTGCTATCCGCAACATTTGCGATAAAAAGAAAAACAAATTCTCAAAGTCAGTTCTCCCACCGTATTACAGTATCCTTACATGTTGCCTTCAATGATCATACGATGACCCTACAATTGTCCCTTCACACCCAATAGATAGGGTTACCTACCAACTAATGGTATGAATAGCACTGTCCTAAAGGAGAAGGAAAATAACAAGAAACGACCATTCTGAGTAGGTAAATAAGACTCTGTTGCTTGCTCCACTAAAAAAATGTTTTCCCCACCTCACAATTCTTTTCAAATACTTTTAAACAAACACTTTGTATACATTCATACATGAATCATTACAAAGTTACATTTTTTTCAAACAAAATATTTCTAAACACTTCGTATACATTCTTGAGGATTGATACAAGAATCTTTACGAAGTCAAAGCGAAATACTTTTTCAAAACATTTTTCAAATCACATACACATAAAGAAAATTTTCAAAAGTGAGCTAAGCAATTAAGAGTCCGTAGATAAATACGCATGAAAAGGGTGTTAATACCTTCCCTTTTCATAATTGCCTCCCGTACTCAGAATCTAACAAAGGTCTTTCCTGTTCTTTTCACCTTTCCTTTATTGGATAAAAGAAAAGTCGATGGCGACACTTGATATCCGTAATATTTGCGATAAAACGCAAAACAAACAAGTCAGTTCTCCCACCGTGTTATAGAACTGGAAACTCTGCTGGGGAGACTACCTAAAGAAAGGGTACCTTAGGGTTTTAGATCACTTTTATTGCTTTCTGTTTGCTTTGTATACTTTACGATTAAGGGTTTCTTAGGTATTATATATGTGGGGGATACTACACCCGGATCTAGGTTTCCTTAGGTAAGTAGCAATAGATCATCGCGACTGTCCGACGTAGACCGAAACGGTTAAAATGATGGCTACGGTTAGTGAGACAATTTGGATGTCCTGATGTTCCTCATGTTCAGTTGAGGAAATATTTGGCGGTTGTGTTGTGTCATAAAGCATTAACTAAACTTTTAGAACCCTAATTGACCCATCTTAGCGATTAGAAGGTAGTGAGATAGCCGGCTTCGGTGCAGACTGAGGTTGGTTGATACTCGATGCTACACTCATTGAGATTCAACTTTCACGATGTTTCGGTCGACCATTTGGTAGTCGTATTGAAATAAAGCCTGCAAGAAAGATATGTGATATGAGATTCCTAGAACCTAGTTACTATTATAGGACAGGTTGAACAAACTTAAAATTCGGTGGGGTAGACACCTATACCTCATGCAATCCTTAAGCCTAGGGCTATTGTGTGAATTGCTTGTGCTTGATATTTAAACATGACATCATAACATCATACATTTCTGACCATTTCAAGGACCTAGGGATTTATCTTTGCTTTGTTGTAGGGTTATGGCTTCCTAGAAGACTATCACAATCAACTTCGTGGGTATACCTTCTCAACTCAAGGAGTTAGTCTCAGAAGTTCCCTATCACTCTCAGATTATCAAAAAGCATGGTTATCTACTCGACTTGGTTACCTCCGATTTTGAAGAAGATATGATGAGCGTCGTATTCCAGTTCTTTGATCCAAAACATAACTACTTTACTTTCCCAGACTATCAGTTGGTACCGACAATGGAAGAAATATCTAAGCTACTTGGGTCATCCATTCTTGATCAGATACCTTTCACTAATTCAGAAAAAGTTTCGAGGTTTGAAGACATTGCAGCAACTTTACATCTGAAGCGGTCAGACATTGAAACTAATTGGGAAATAAGAAGTGGGGTTAAGGGTTTGCTTGCTATATTTATGATAAAGAAGGCTCGAGAATTCATAAAGGCTATGAGTTTCCTAGCTTTCGAAGATATTTTGGCTTTGCTAAGCTTTGGTTTAGTGTTATTTCCTAATCCAGATCAATTCATAGACGTGAATGCTATTAAGATATTCCTCTCTAATAATCCCGTGCCTACCCTGCTCAGAGATATTATGTATTCTCTTTACACTCGTACTATAAAAAGACAAGGAACTCTCTTGTGTTTCATACCTTTATTATCCAGGTGTTTTATTTTGCACCTTCCCTGATCAGTAGTGAAGAATGAACAAGGTCTGAAATGGTCTCAAAGGTTGATGTCACTCGCACTTAGATATTTGTTGGTGTCTCTACTCTCAAAAGGACTTCACTTTCATTGAGCGTTGTGGAGAATTCCCTAATGTACCACTCTTTGGCATAAGGGGAGGTATCACTTACAACCCTTCTTTAGCACTACGACAGTTTGGTTATGCTCGAAGAGATGGTACTCATGACATGCTTATCCAAGGCATTGTGTTTTACTACGACAACGATCTCTATGGTTATCGCCAAATATTTGTGCATGCTTGGGGAATGGTGAAGAAAACTGATTCCAAGACCTTGAGGCATAAAAATTCCATTCCCTAGGAACCTTACCTCAAATGGGTGCGGGCTCACGCTCAAAATCTCATGATGCCATATGTTTCTATTCTACCAGTAATTATGGAACCCGTTGCCAAAGGCGATGAATCTTACACCATTCTCCACCAGACATGCCTACTGATCTTGAATAATTGAAGAGATCCAGGATTCAACTTAAAGAAGAAAGATACACATTCTAAGTTCGGTGCTTTGCAAGCGAGAAAAGAGTATTGGAGCTGACGAAGCTACTTCACGAAGAACAGAGCATTAACACCTATGTCAACACAAAGAGGAAGCGTACATGGGAGACCTAGGAGTTTTACTTTTGTACTTGAACTATATTTTGTACTTACTAATCAAACTTATAAAAAGTTTGTTCTTTCTTGTTTACCAAATTTAAATTCCTAAGGTCTTTGAAAGCATTGCATTTCATAAACATTGAATATCATAGCATATCCCTTTATAACAAGTACTTCGAAGACCGATTTTCTTATTCTCTTGCTGTTTATTTCAGACAGAAATGGATCTCGAACAAACTGTCAAAGATATCCAGGCTCCAAATGCTCAGTTCCAAGAGAAGTTCACCAACTTGGCCCAAGGACAAAAGGATCTGAAAGAGTTCATCGTCAAGAAGAAAAAGAAGAAGGTCGTTAGTATTCTCAACATGGGGAAAAGGTATAGAGGTCCAGCCAAGGTAGTCAGACAGCTTGAATTCTCAGAAAAGAGCGGCGAAAATGAAGGAAGTGTCAAGGCCAATGAAGGAATCCATCATAAGTCTCAAGGAGAAGAGGAAGAATACTATATCAGCGAGAAGTATCCTCCTGATGACGAGAAGTACAAGCAACTTGAAGACCGTCTGAATATTGTGGAGAATCTAAAAATGTCAGGATTGAATTTCGACGATTTAAGCCTGGTACCTAGAGTGGTCATTCCTCGCAAGTTCAAAGTTCTTACTTTTGCTAAGTACGATGGAATTTCTTGTCCGAAGCTTCATCTGAAGTCCTATGTTCAGAATATTCAACCACACATTACTGACAGGAAGTTGTGGATGCATTTCTTTCAAGAGAGTCTATTCGGAGCACAGTTGGAGTGGTATTATCAGCTAGAGAATACTCACATTCATACCTGGAATGATTTGCCATATGCTTTCTACAAACAGTACCAGTATAATGCTTAATTGGCACCAACCCGCATGCAACTGTAGAATATGTCTATGGGCTGTGAAGAAAAGTTCAAAGAGTACGCCCAGAAATGGAGAGATCTAGTAGGCATAGTCCATCCACCCTTGTCTAATAGGACTACAAATACATAGATAAAAAAACTGATAATCATAAATCAAGCCAAATACTGCAAGGAACTTCTAAAGAGTTTTGTTATAGATAATTAAAAATTAATTGATACTCCAAAGGATAAATCATGAAACTTTGACAATGATGAAGGAATAAAAATAGTTGAAGAAAGAGAGTACCAAGCTATGTTCAGATCTCCCTTTTACCTCACTACATCTTGTCTCGATGTCATGCTTGTTATGTGTCTATGTGCATATTTTCAAGAATCATTACGGTAAGACACATTATGATATGTCTCATTGGCAAACCACTTATGTGTTTAAACTACCCCAAAGGGAAAACTGTATCTTATTTGGGCACTCTTTCTATGAATTTTCTTGTTGCAAAACAGATCAAAAAAGTGTAAGTGGTATGTGTCACTTACTTAGAAATTCACTTACCTACTTGCATAGGAAGAAGAAAGCAAGTGTATAAATTACCACAACTAAAGAGGAATACATTGTTTCAATTAGATTTTGCATGCAAATTATCTAGATGAAACACCAACTAAGTGATTATGAAGTTAATCTTGGTGTCCTCCCAATAAAACATGACAACAGTGTTAAGTGAGAATATGGACAATGATAGGTCTATAAGTGGGGGTTGAATAAACCCTTTCCCAATTAGATATTTTCAAAAATAATTTTAGGTCTCATGTACGAAATCAGAGATTTTAACTTTTAACAAAGTTATTCAAAACACATAGCTCAAAAATAATAACAACATAGTTGAAGTCGTGATACTTCAATAAGATCGATACAACACAAACCTAAGCTTATACATAAAACTTATATAAACAAAGTCTAATTTATATGGCATACGATAAACGTAATAATTCCCTTTGAAGCAATATAAAATGATGCATGCTAGAAAAATAAAAGAGTTAAGGGAAAAATAAAGATATACAAGGATATATAGTGGTTCGATTGTGATTCTCGCATTGCCTATTCCACTCTTCAATGGTGTTAAAACCATCAGAAAATAATCACGATCTTCCACTATTTTGATAAAGTTAATACAAGCATTTTGATTACAAAGGAATATTAAAAAATAAACCACACGGTTGAAGCATACACTTTAAAATTCTAACAAAAAAAGATGTCAAAAGACCTTAATCCAATAATTCTTCATATGTGCAATAATTATGCTCCGAGTATTCGTGTGTAGCCATCAACCTATTCATCTAACCTATTTCTTATTCTGAGTGATTCTCATGGCTAAGCATATATCGGACAACTCCTGACTTTGTCTACAGATTATCATATGAGAGACTATCATCGCAATCCCAAACTTGAATTTATCCTTGTCCACAAGGAAAATACTTGAAAATGAGATATTTAAATAACATGAGAATTTCCCTACTTCGATGATAATTCTAAGTTGACACTATTGTTCGCGTTAAAAAAGTGACGCGCGAGGGAATCGAATCTGAATTCGGATTCTCTAGCTCGAAACGATTTACTCTTTTGATTTGTTTATAAAGATGCCGCGAGCATCAAGCTTTATTATTTCCAACACAAGAAAAATGATTATGAAAAAGGGGAAAGCTGTTAATACCCTTAATTGATATGATATGCATTACGACTAGCGCAAACTAAACGTAACGCATTGGGGAGATTTCGGGTAAGGGGGTTTGTTATATAAAGGGAATAGATGGAGCACCCTAAATATATATAGTTATCTATAGCTTTATATATGAATATGTTTGATATGTTTGTGTGTTTTAATTGTTATTTCTATGATTGGGAAAGTTTCTCCTTTGGATTTTAAGAAGGATAGATTATGTGGGATCCTAGGTTTTGTTATTATTGTGCTCGCAAAGATCATTGGATCTTCTGCGTACATATCCCTTAATGGGAATCAGAGCATTTGTAGCTCGGATCTAAAGGGATCTATGGTTTGTTTGGTTTGAGGGAGAAACAAATTTGCTCGACAAGGATGAGACCTTGTGCCTACGTATTCTCAAAAGGATGTTGAGAAAGTCAGAGCAATCGTAGTTCCCACTTATGCTAGTGGAAGCAACGGAAGTTATTAAGAGACAAAGACAAATGTCATCTAAATGAAAAATGTATCTAATCTATTTCATCACATACATTTTGAAAAGTTTGAATCTTTCGTCGTAAGTTATAGGTGTTTTGCTTGAGTGTACAAGCGTTACCACTTACGAGTTTTAGAAAGATGTTTTGAAAGATGATTGAATCTTTTAATTGTAAGCATTGGTGTTTTGCTTGAGTGTACAAGCGTTACCACTTACAAATTAAGAGATGTTTTTGTTTGAAAAAGAGTTTGAAAAGTTTTTGATTGTATGTGATGTGATAGATGAGATACTTCTTCCATAGAGATGATAAATGTCTAAATCTCGAGGAGAAATTAATTGGATTAAGGGGATGCTTTTAAGAAGCCCATGGGTCCTTGTGTTGTAAGCCCAAGAGGAGGCATTCCGAGGGTCATCGAGGGTCCTTGTATGAAGCTCAAGAGGAAGCTATAGGGTATGGCTGGCTTTGGCTTTAAGAGGGATTTCACCGAGAAACCATCCTCTTAGGATTAAGAGCAATTTCACCGGGAAATTATACTCTCTGGGTTCTATCCTAGCGCGGGTGATTCTTTGTATTGGAAGCCCAATAGGAGGCTGTTAAGAGATTTCCTGGTCTCTTTCTTGTTTGATGCCCAAGAGAAGGCTAAACTCAACAAGGAGTTCTTTTGAACGAAGCCCAAGAGGAGGCTGACTCAGCAGGGGAGTGTTGTCTTATATGAAGCCTAAGCGGAGGCTAAACTCAGATGAATGAGTTTTCTTATATGAAGCCTAAGAGGAGGCTGAACTCAGATGAAATGAGTTACCTTGTACGAAGCCCAAGAGGAGGCTAAATCTATGGGGAACCTAATGGTTAGACTAGTTGTTATGTTATAACTAGACAGTTATATAAACAAGCGTATGAAGTTTATTCACAGGAGTTTATGAAGGAAATATAAACAATGCGTGTAAAGTTTATTTTACAAGAGTTTATGAAGGAAATATAAACAAGTGTGTGTAAAACGAACGTTTAAAACGAGCGCAACTTGATTATTTACAAGTTTGAATTGTGTACAAGGAAGTAAATATGTACACGAATGAGTATGTATGTACAAGGAGGTGTGGATGTACATAGGAGGGTTGGGACTTACACCGTAAGGGAGGCCCATTGGTTTAAAAGCAGTTTCACCGGGAATAATGCTCCTTTTAATACCAATGGTATTCAGTGTATATACAAACGAAATGAAAACAAACGGACGAAGTTTGTCTGTACTTGAGTATTTACAAAGATGTTCGTATTATGTACAAGTAAAATAGATGTGTACATAAAAGAATTGGATATGTACAAGGAAATAATTATGTACATAAAAGAATTTTGGGACTTACACCGTGAGGGAGGCCCATGATCGGTTAAGAAATTCGAGAAAAAGCGAGTTCGGTTTTATCTTCAAATTGGATTGATCATGGAAAAAAGAGTGTAAGTTTGTTAAAAAGTTTTGAAAAGATCTTGAAAGTGTTTTTGAAAGATGAAGTATACTTACAAGAAGTTTGAAAAAGAATCGGGCTTCAAAAGTTTGAAAAAAACGCCTTTGAAAGAGCTTTGAAAAATACTCAAATGTATCATTTTCGACTCGATAAAAATATAGTCAAACGAAAGTATTTTTGAATTTTTTTGACACTATCTTAAAATAGACATGTTAATTGACAAGTGTACAAAAAATCACCTCAAAATGAGGAGTTTTGATTGGGTTTTAAAGAAGTCAAAGTTTGAAAAAAATATGAAAAGAAAATGGAAAAGTTTGGCAAAAATGGTCCCAAGGCTACTCGAACCCGGGACCATTGGGCAAGGCGTGGCAAGGGAAAGACTTAAGAGTGAGCTGGAAACCGCTGGGGCGGAAATACATCCGTGTATTGATTTCAAACCATGTTATAATATTATAAACCAAATGTTTGAATTTGAACAAACGTGCGCACTCTTCTTCTTCTTCCCCGATCCTTCAATCAGCCATGGTTTCTTTGTTTCTCAATGAAATTGCTCGATGTAAACATCAAACTTGGTCGAAATTGATCCAGGAACATGATGATGTGGTTTAATTTTATTTATTTTTAGTTTAACATGATTAAATTCCCAGAAATCACGAAGAACCCTAATTCCTAAAAATCAAATTGAAATCGTGTGTGATCATGGAATTAAGCAATTGATTTAGGGTTAATGATCAGTGATGGTGCAGAAACAAAACGGCCAAGAGCTTTTTGAACTGGAAGTAAGAAATCAAGGAGTTCGAAGTTGAGATCGAAATCTTCAATGGAGTGTTTCCAGAGCTGTTTTAATGATTGCTATAGCACCAGTGGACTTCAAGGATGGTCTGCTCACTCTGAAATTGCCTGGATCATTCCAACCAAGTCCACTTGCATATGCTCAAAGTGAAACTCGAATCTGTGCTTGGAGGTGTTACAGATCAAAATTAATGGTTTTTATCATCCCTATGGAGTATGTTGATGATGTTTGAATGATAAAAACACATCTTGCTCGAGCCAAATGTCAGTTTCGAAGTTTAAGGCAGTTTTGGTAAGTTTAGAAACATGAAATGCAATTCTGGTTTTTAGCTTTTCTTATGTTGATTTTAAGTTACAAACCAATTACATAAGATGTTTATGACATGTTAGACACCAAATCTCTCATGTTTTTTCACAAGTTTTGAAAAATGCAAGAATTCTCAAATTGAACTATGTTACTTGAATTTTAAGAAAGAAATGAGAAAGCTTGTTTTGGCATAGCTTTGGTGTAGTTTCAAATGACAAACATGACCTCTATTTATAGGTCAAGATTTCTGAATGGCAAGCAAAGGAGATTAGCTTGGATTTGGACAACTTGCCTTAGAGGGCAAGAAAGTCATTTTTGCCATAAATGCAAAAGGAAGCTTCCTTTTAACCATGGTTAATAATTCAACTTGATCTTATCCCATCATAATTACTCTCCATCTGATTTTTATCAGTTCTATCTATCTTGGCTAGGTGGCAAGGCTTCTAGAAAGAAAGAAAATCAAAAATGACTTGTAATTTTGAAAGTTGTACTTGAAAATCCATGGTTTTGGAGCTCTATGTTTCAAAATCAAAAGTATAGCTAGACACCATGGATTTGCAAGTTCTTGGACATTTTGGAAAGCTTGTTTCAAGGGCTAAAACTTTCATGTTTTGATTTTTTTCTAATTCCAAATGGAACTAAGTGAAAAAATGCCATGAAGTTTGGAAAAAATGTGAAATTTTAACACTTGAAAAATTTTCAAAGTGTTGAAAATTTTGACTTTTTGTTGACTTTTCCAAATTTCTTGATTTTTTATGATCATGATGGATCATTTGAAATATTTTGATGATTGAAAAAGTTTTATCTTGAAAAAGTTGACCAAAAGTCAAAGTTTGACTTTTCAGTGTAGATGAAATTTCATCAGATGATCCAGAAATTGACTGATGAATTTTGTGAACTTCTGTGATGTTTTGAATCCAGAAATTAGGTCAACATGTTGTATTGGAGATATGAAGATCAATATCCAAGCAAAAAGGTCATTCATTGATCAGAAAATCAGTGATTGCTTATCCTCGATGAAAACCCTAATTGGTCGATCCTCGATAGATCATGAGAAAAAATTGGATATCTGAAGATCAGAGGTTGATGATTTGATCAAGATGGATCAATTGAGGTGAGTGAAACTCAAACCCTAATTGATTACCTCTTGAATCAGATGAAAAAATTGATGAAACCCTAATTTTGACCTGTAGAAGCTATACCCGATTAATTCTGTTCTGAACTGTTAGTGATGCAATGATGCAAATGTATGGTGGTATATTAGGTCAAAAATTGGGGTATGACAACTATTTATCAAAGTCTTTCCATGTTCTTGATCAATTTCCACTTTCTTTTTTATACCTCGGGATAGATAACCAATAATACATCATTGGCTTAAATACACTTTTGGTCTCCTTAATTGTATTTTTATAAATTTTAGTCCCCCTATAAAAAAAATCAGCTTTCTAATCCCTTTATTCCTTTTTTTTTGGGATTTTTTTGGTCCCCTTTTAGACTTGCATATGTGGAAGTTACATGGAATTTCTATTGAATAAACTTTAATGTTATAGTTAGTGGGTTTCTATTAATAAGTTAATGAAAAGCTAAAGAGTTTTTGTAGTGGAAAGGCCAAGAGATTAGTGGTCTGTTAAGAGAACTTAGTTGCATTTAAATTCCTAGAAAATCTTTGGTCTATATAAAGACTTGATTGTATCTTTCATTTATAATAAATAATTAAGAGAGCAATATATATAAAAGTGAAGTTTTAAGTAAGACTTCAACCAGTAGAAGTATAGTGTAAAAGTGTCATCTTTCACAAATTGGTAAGACTTCCACCAGTAGAAGTGTAGTGAAAAAGTGAAAGTTTTCACAAATTGGCATCGAAACTAATGGAAAACATGATGAATCAAATTCCATTTCCACAGCTAACAAAGTCAAATTACGAAAACTGGAGTATCCAAATGAAAGCTCTTCTTCTATCTTTAGATGTGTTAGAGGTGACCAAAGATGGGTTTGAAGAACCAATAGACACTGCAGCATATACGACAGCTCAGAAGAAGGCATTGAAAGAGACGCGATCGAAGGTTAAAATGGCACTATACATGTTGTTCAGGGTTGTTGACGAATCCAGCTTTGAAAAGACGGTTGGGTCGACTACGTCGAAAGAAGCATGGGACACATTAGAAAAAGTGTTCAAAGGAGAAGACCGAGTAAAGCAAGTTCGAATCCAAACTCTTCTTGGTGAATTGGAGAGGATGCAGATGAAGGAGTCAAAAATTGCATCTGACTACATCACGCGTGTACAAAAGGTGGAGAACCAACTCAGAAGAATTAGCGAAACATTAACTGATGCACGAGTTGTTGAAAATATTAAGAGATCTTTAATAGATAAAATTGAGAATATTATATGTGCAATAGAAGAGTCGAAGGACCTTTCGACGCTATCAGTCGAAAAGCTCATTGGTTCTCTCGAAGCACATGAATATCGTAAGATGAAAAAGAAGGAAGAAACAGTCAAGGAAGCAAATCAAACTAAGGAGCTGATCAAAGACGAAAAGGTACTCTTTTCTCAAAACTTTCGAGGAAGAGGACATGGTTGTGGTGTTGGTGTAAGCCCTAGAGGCCAATACTTGTGGTACTTGTATCGAATTATTTATTAATAATAAAAGGCATTTCTTTATTATGTTTGCTTTTCCAAAATAATAAAGTCCTTAGAATAGTTAGTTTGTTTAATGAAATGTTATGTGTGACTTAATCATGAGATCCCATTAAACATAAAGATATTATTCTTAAAGTATATGTAATCGAGCTTAATTGTGAAGTGGGATAACATTAAAGCATTGAGATTATTATGAAGATAGACTGATGATCACATCTCATGGATCATGGATAAGGAGTTATCAAGTCTTGACATATGTATAAATATTAGGGTAATATTTATACTGGATTGACCCGCTATGAGAATACTACATAGAATGTTATGCAAAGTGTCATAAGTTATTCTCATGGTGATAAGTGGTGTATACCACCCTTCGACCTAAAACCACTATGGACCCTAGATGTAGAGTTAAGTGCTTTATTTCTGCTCAAACATTTCCGTAACTGGATGACAATAAAGTCAGTTGATGGGTACTTCACAAAGCATGATGAGGGACATGAGTGACCTAGATGGAATTTTCCCATCCGGCATAACAGGATAAATTTCTAAGGGCCCGATATTAAACTGGACAAGAGTGAAACAGTCTATGCCTTGTGTTCAATATAGACATCAGGGCAAATGGATAATTGTACATGCATGTATTATCACGGAAAGGTTTTGTTAGATCACATGACATTTTCGTGACATGGGTACAAGTGATGTGTTGCTAGATACCGCTCACTGTTTATTATATTAAATGTGATTTAATATAATTGCCAACATCGTGAAAACCTACAGGGTCACACACATAAGGACATATTAATGAAAGATAGAGTAAATGAGGAACACCGTAAGGTACGGTGGACTTATGTGGAATACGAAATATGGTAAGGTACCACGCTTAAGTGATATGCGGTACATCATAAGGTATGATACTCGTATGCTTAATTGGGCTTTGAGCTTACAGCCTTTATTGGGTTTTTAGCTTGCAGCCCACACTTGTGGTTTTATAAATAGGACCCTTGTGCTGAAGCATTTCACTTGATGAAAATTCGATCTTGAAATCCTAGCCGTATTTTCTCTCACTCTCTCACTCAAGGTTTTTGTTCGTAAGCAGCTAGCACTTTGACTAGAAGCAATTTGTTCTTATGGACTAATTAGAGGCGTTGTTCTTCATCAATGCTCGTGATCACAACATCAAAGATCCAAATTTCCACAAGAGGTAATAGATGTTATCACTGATCATGCCCTTTCGTAAGGATCGCTAAAGGAAAATTTTAATTTTTGTTGCGTTTATGATCACAATTTTCCTTCACGTCGAGGTCGTGACAGTGGTCGAGGCAGCAACTTCGAGAGAGGACAGTCGAGCCATCAAATTTGGCGTGACACAGGATGTGGTCAAAGAGGTGGTCGGTCAAACTACTCAAATTTCGAATATTACAAGTGTGGGAAGTATGGTCATTACGCGAAGGATTGTAATTCCTACAAATGTTATAACTGTGATAAAATGGGACATCTTGCAAAAGATTGTCGAATCGAAAAGAAGGTATAAGAAACTACCAATCTAGATTTGGAAGATGAAGCGAAAGAAGGTTTTCTCTTGATGGCTCAAATGAAATCAACACCAATAATGACAATGTTTGGTATCTTGACTCAAGATCAAGTAACCATATGTGTGGTCACAAACATCTGTTTAAAGAAATGCAAAAGATTGAAGATGGTAATGTGTCTTTCGGAGATGTCTTGAGAAAAGAAATCTATAGAACATTGGCTGAAAAAGATGAAGAAATAAAAGAAAAAATCACAAACATTAAGCAGGCTGAGATGTGCTTAACAACTCTGAAATTAGAGTTGAAGGCTGTTGATTCCAGGATAAGGAGTTACGATACAGAAATATCATCACTGAGGAATGAAATTAAAGATTTGATGGACAAGTTAAAATCTGAAAATGCCAAGGCCCGGTCATATGAGAGGGAAGCAATGGTATATCAGCAGGAGAAGAACCGTCTTGAACAGAAATACCGATCTAAGTTCAAAATATTTGAGGAGGTTCAAGAAAGGTGTAAAATGGCTGAAAAAGAAGCTGCAAGGTCTACTAAAGTGGTTGATAGAGCACGGGCTGAAGCAAGCACGACTCTGGAGTAGAAGAATAAGATGTATAGTATGGTTAGGAAAGAATGAAAGAGATTGAGAGGGTTGGGAGGAGAATTGAAACTCTGGTGAGGGAGAAAGATAATCTGGAAGGTGAATTGCAGAGGGAAACATATTCAGAGAAGGACGCACTAACCAAAGTTTAAATGCTTGAGGAGAAGGTGCAATAAAGAGAATGGGATCAAAAAAGCACTTCTGGATATGTGTTCTTCATGGGAAATACCGCATTTACCTGACTATCTAATAAGCAACCAATAGTAACACTTTCGACATGTGAAGTTGAGTATGTAGCAGCATCGTGGTGCGTTTGTCATGCAATATGGCTTAGAAGATTGATGAGGGAAATGGAGCTAAAACATGAAGGTGCAACAGTAATACAAGTGGATCACAAGTCAACAATAGATTTATCAAAGAATCTAATGAATCATGAAAGAAGCAAACACATCGACGTTCACTTCCACTTCATTCGGGAACATGTGAAGGAAAGAAGTATCGAACTGAGGCATGTAGCAAGCAAGGATCAAGCAGCAGATATTTTCACAAAACCATTGTCAAAAGAAATTTTCGACAGAGGAAAGAAATTGATAGGCACGATGGATAGAAGAAACATTTAAGTTTATGGAGGAGGTTTGTTGAATAAACTTTAATGTTATAGTTAGTGGGTTTCTATTAATAAGTTAATGAAAAGCTAAAGAGTTTTTGTAGTGGAAAGGCCAAGACATTAGTGGTCTGTTAAGAGAACTTAGTTGCATTTAAATTCCTAGAAAATCTTTGGTCTATATAAAGACTTGATTGTATCTTTCATTTATAATAAATAATTAAGAGAGCAATATATATAAAAGTGAAGTTTTAAGTAAGACTTCAACCAGTAGAAGTATAGTGTAAAAGTGTCATCTTTCACAAATTGGTAAGACTTCCACCAGTAGAAGTGTAGTGAAAAAGTGAAAGTTTTCACAAATTGGCATCGAAACTAATGGAAAACATGATGAATCAAATTCCATTTCCACAGCTAACAAAGTCAAATTACGAAAACTGGAGTATCCAAATGAAAGCTCTTCTTCTATCTTTAGATGTGTTAGAGGTGACCAAAGATGGGTTTGAAGAACCAATAGACACTGCAGCATATACGACAGCTCAGAAGAAGGCATTGAAAGAGACGCGATCGAAGGTTAAAATGGCACTATACATGTTGTTCAGGGTTGTTGACGAATCCAGCTTCGAAAAGACGGTTGGGTCGACTACGTCGAAAGAAGCATGGGACACATTAGAAAAAGTGTTCAAAGGAGAAGACCGAGTAAAGCAAGTTCGAATCCAAACTCTTCTTGGTGAATTGGAGAGGATGCAGATGAAGGAGTCAAAAATTGCATCTGACTACATCACGCGTGTACAAAAGGTGGAGAACCAACTCAGAAGAATTAGCGAAACATTAACTGATGCACGAGTTGTTGAAAATATTAAGAGATCTTTAATAGATAAAATTGAGAATATTATATGTGCAATAGAAGAGTCGAAGGACCTTTCGACGCTATCAGTCGAAAAGCTCATTGGTTCTCTCGAAGCACATGAATATCGTAAGATGAAAAAGAAGGAAGAAACAGTCAAGGAAGCAAATCAAACTAAGGAGCTGATCAAAGACGAAAAGGTACTCTTTTCTCAAAACTTTCGAGGAAGAGGACATGGTTGTGGTGTTGGTGTAAGCCCTAGAGGCCAATACTTGTGGTACTTGTATCGAATTATTTATTAATAATAAAAGGCATTTCTTTATTATGTTTGCTTTTCCAAAATAATAAAGTCCTTAGAATAGTTAGTTTGTTTAATGAAATGTTATGTGTGACTTAATCATGAGATCCCATTAAACATAAAGATATTATTCTTAAAGTATATGTAATCGAGCTTAATTGTGAAGTGGGATAACATTAAAGCATTGAGATTATTATGAAGATAGACTGATGATCACATCTCATGGATCATGGATAAGGAGTTATCAAGTCTTGACATATGTATAAATATTAGGGTAATATTTATACTGGATTGACCCGCTATGAGAATACTACATAGAATGTTATGCAAAGTGTCATAAGTTATTCTCATGGTGATAAGTGGTGTATACCACCCTTCGACCTAAAACCACTATGGACCCTAGATGTAGAGTTAAGTGCTTTATTTCTGCTCAAACATTTCCGTAACTGGATGACAATAAAGTCAGTTGATGGGTACTTCACAAAGCATGATGAGGGACATGAGTGACCTAGATGGAATTTTCCCATCCGGCATAACAGGATAAATTTCTAAGGGCCCGATATTAAACTGGACAAGAGTGAAACAGTCTATGCCTTGTGTTCAATATAGACATCAGGGCAAATGGATAATTGTACATGCATGTATTATCACGGAAAGGTTTTGTTAGATCACATGACATTTTCGTGACATGGGTACAAGTGATGTGTTGCTAGATACCGCTCACTGTTTATTATATTAAATGTGATTTAATATAATTGCCAACATCGTGAAAACCTACAGGGTCACACACATAAGGACATATTAATGAAAGATAGAGTAAATGAGGAACACCGTAAGGTACGGTGGACTTATGTGGAATACGAAATATGGTAAGGTACCACGCTTAAGTGATATGCGGTACATCATAAGGTATGATACTCGTATGCTTAATTGGGCTTTTAGCTTACAGCCTTTATTGGGTTTTTAGCTTGCAGCCCACACTTGTGGTTTTATAAATAGGACCCTTGTGCTGAAGCATTTCACTTGATGAAAATTCGATCTTGAAATCCTAGCCGTATTTTCTCTCACTCTCTCACTCAAGGTTTTTGTTCGTAAGTAGCTAGCACTTTGACTAGAAGCAATTTGTTCTTATGGACTAATTAGAGGCGTTGTTCTTCATCAATGCTCGTGATCACAACATCAAAGATCCAAATTTCCACAAGAGGTAATAGATGTTATCACTGATCATGCCCTTTCGTAAGGATCGCTAAAGGAAAATTTTAATTTTTGTTGCGTTTATGATCACAATTTTCCTTCACGTCGAGGTCGTGACAGTGGTCGAGGCAGCAACTTCGAGAGAGGACAGTCGAGCCATCAAATTTGGCGTGACACAGGATGTGGTCAAAGAGGTGGTCGGTCAAACTACTCAAATTTCGAATATTACAAGTGTGGGAAGTATGGTCATTACGCGAAGGATTGTAATTCCTACAAATGTTATAACTGTGATAAAATGGGACATCTTGCAAAAGATTGTCGAATCGAAAAGAAGGTATAAGAAACTACCAATCTAGATTTGGAAGATGAAGCGAAAGAAGGTTTTCTCTTGATGGCTCAAATGAAATCAACACCAATAATGACAATTTTTGGTATCTTGACTCAAGATCAAGTAACCATATGTGTGGTCACAAACATCTGTTTAAAGAAATGCAAAAGATTGAAGATGGTAATGTGTCTTTCGGAGATGTCTTGAGAAAAGAAATCTATAGAACATTGGCTGAAAAAGATGAAGAAATAAAAGAAAAAATCACAAACATTAAGCACGCTGAGATGTGCTTAACAACTCTGAAATTAGAGTTGAAGGCTGTTGATTCCAGGATAAGGAGTTACGATACAGAAATATCATCACTGAGGAATGAAATTAAAGATTTGATGGACAAGTTAAAATCTGAAAATGCCAAGGCCCGGTCATATGAGAGGGAAGCAATGGTATATCAGCAGGAGAAGAACCGTCTTGAACAGAAATACCGATCTAAGTTCAAAATATTTGAGGAGGTTCAAGAAAGGTGTAAAATGGCTGAAAAAGAAGCTGCAAGGTCTACTAAAGTGGTTGATAGAGCACGGGCTGAAGCAAGCACGACTCTGGAGTAGAAGAATAAGATGTATAGTATGGTTAGGAAAGAATGAAAGAGATTGAGAGGGTTGGGAGGAGAATTGAAACTCTGGTGAGGGAGAAAGATAATCTGGAAGGTGAATTGCAGAGGGAAACATATTCAGAGAATGACGCACTAACCAAAGTTGCAATGCTTGAGGAGAAGGTGCAATAAAGAGAATGGGATCAAAAAAGCACTTCTGGATATGTGTTCTTCATGGGAAATACCGCATTTACCTGACTATCTAATAAGCAACCAATAGTAACACTTTCGACATGTGAAGTTGAGTATGTAGCAGCATCGTGGTGCGTTTGTCATGCAATATGGCTTAGAAGATTGATGAGGGAAATGGAGCTAAAACATGAAGGTGCAACAGTAATACAAGTGGATCACAAGTCAACAATAGATTTATCAAAGAATCTAATGAATCATGAAAGAAGCAAACACATCGACGTTCACTTCCACTTCATTCGGGAACATGTGAAGGAAAGAAGTATCGAACTGAGGCATGTAGCAAGCAAGGATCAAGCAGCAGATATTTTCACAAAACCATTGTCAAAAGAAATTTTCGACAGAGGAAAGAAATTGATAGGCACGATGGATAGAAGAAACATTTAAGTTTATGGAGGAGGTTTGTTGAATAAACTTTAATGTTATAGTTAGTGGGTTTCTATTAATAAGTTAATGGAAAGATAAAGATATTTTGTAGTGGAAAGGCCAAGAGATTTAGTGGTCTATTAAGAGAACTTAGTTGCATTTAAATTCTTAGAAAATTTTGGGTCTATATATAGACTTGATTATATCTTTCATTTATAAGAAAAAAGTAAGAGAGCAATATATATAAAAGTGAAGTTTTTAAGTAAGACTTCAACCAGTAGAAATATGGTGTAAAAGTGTCATCTTTCACAAATTGGTAAGATTTTCACCAGTAAAAGTATAGTGAAAAACTGTCAGTTTTCACAATTTCTACTTGGCGCCATATCACACAGATTTGCCACATCACATTAAAAAAATGTTGAATGGAGGGATTAGAAATTTAATTTTTTTTATAGAAGATTAAAAATTTAAAAAATATAGTTAGGTGGGCCAAAAATGTATTTAAACCAATTCACTTTAATGATATATATTCGCTCAATCAACATGCACATCATATTTCTTTTGCTTCAAGTAAATCTAGATGGTCTATCAAATTATTATTATACATATACTTTTTGAAAATTTAGGGTTGTAACGTGACTTGATTTACGACAGGATAAATTTAGTCTAAGGAGGTTAAATTGTTGAGATTAAACACTATCATTTTACGTCTATCTGCTTGAATGATTTTTTTTTTTTCATTCGAACTCTATTAAATTTTCGGGAACATTTCGAGACTTTTTCTTATCATTCTTTTTTTCTAAGTATTTATTTTCATTTTCTTTTTCTAATTCACAATATCTTTTCAAAAACTAGCAAATTTTTCAGAAACCCGACAAGTATAGACATGTATCCAAAGATTGACATTTATCAAACCCACAAACTTTCTATAAACATGCATGCCATTATCCAAGAACGTCACTTTGATTAGTAGAAGTCGTATCTAATCATATCCTATAATCAAGAAACCTCTAAATCTTAAGCCTTTACAAAATCTACCATCCTTCTAAAAACTCTTAAGCCAAATTCACCACCTGATTACCATGAGCTTGATATAATGTATTTTTCTCTTGGTCTAATGTCTAATTAACCGCGAAAAATCCCCCTTATTACCAACTTAAGTTAATTTTCTATTATTATTATTATTAATTTAAATTGTACTAGTTGGAATGTTTTTTATCTTCTAAACACTACCATATATATTGAATCATTGTTGGAACAAAAAATCTTGAAGCTCTCTAGAAAGTTTCTAATGCTCAATAAAATCTGGCAATATTAGTTAGTATCAATAGAACAATATTGTTGAGAGAAATGTTGCATGTGCTTCCATATGTATATATAACATAACCATAAAGTAACATTCATGCCAAGGGTTCAAAGGAAGGAATCAATCAATTATTATTATTCGTAATGTCTCAATTCTTTCTTCATTCTCTCTAATAATTGGTTTTTAGTACTAGATAAAATGTTCCATAGTATTATGTGGACCATGAGATCATACCTCAATCAACTGTCAAGTTTGTTTTAAACGCAATGATTTTTTTTTAATCATTAGTACAAAAACCAAAAAGTACAAATATGAAAAAGTATAAATGTAATGAATTTCACTTAGGTACACGTAAAAAAACAATGCACATTGCAAGAAACACTTCTAGAGACAACAATTAAATACGTTGTTACTTTCCTCATAGGTTGGTTACTTTCCACGAGGTTAGCCTCTTGACTTAAGCCTTGATAGTATGTTGCTCTCAAAGGTTAAAAAAATGTTGCTCTCAAAGGTTTTAAAAAAAATTTCATGTCAGACAATTTTTATGTTGGATTAGTTTATTTAGAGTTTCAAATAAGTAATTAGCAGATAGAGAAATTGATTTTTAGATTTTTCAATTGTAAATAAGGTTATAAATAAATCGAGTCGAGTTGATTTCGTCTCAACTCGACTTGACTCATTAAAAAGTAGTTCAGCTTAAATATTAAGTTGAATCCGTCAAAAAAAAATTCTAATTCAAATTCAACTCGTTAGAAGTTTAAGAACAACTTTGTTCAATTTATTATGTTCATCTTGTTAGGTTCAATCTTTTTGTTTCATGGACTTAAAAGTCATTTTTTAAAGTCTATATATTCTTTTTATATTTAATATTTTAAATTAATATTTTTAAAATAAAAAAAATATAGAAATAAAATAAAAGCTATAAAATTAAAATTTATATGATATTGATCTTATTTGTATAATTATTTTTAAAAATATTTTGTTAACTTGAGAATATAAATTATCAATTATAAGTGTTCGATTAAAAGAAAATATAAGACTTAAATTTAGAACGAATCTTTAAATCTATTCTTAAAACCAATATAATTAATTTCATATAGAATCAAGTTGATTTATAAATTTAACAAGTTGAACTATGTATAATTCAAGTTCAGATCATTTAGTTAACGAATTTAATTTTTAGCTCAAGTTCAACTCATTTGATTTATAAACTTAATTCAACGATTTAATTATCGAACTGAATTCTTAATTATTCTCGAGTTTGTACGGTTCACTTCTAGCTTTTGTCGTAAGTCTAGATACTAAGATTTAAAAAATAGGTTGGCTATTTGAGTTATGAATTATTAAGTTTGATGTGTTGGTCGTCTCTATTCATTGCATAGTTTTCCTAACCCTAGAAAACCTCCATTTTATACACTAGCCATAACCTCCATTTTATACACTAGCTATGTGTGTTTCTTCAATGCCCATCATTTTTATGAACTTTAAATGCAAAGTTTGGCAATGCCAACCAGTTTAATGGTGCTATTAAGGCTATATTGTATGTCTAGGTGACCTCACATCACAGCATACAAGGAAATTTGAATCCCATAAGTTTCTTTTTTGAGGACCACAATATTGTTCTAAAGTAGAAAGGAATTTGACAATAACCTTTTGATGAGTGCAATGATTCCTCTGTGCCCACCCTAAATCATGGTGTCTCGAATTAAGCTGTATAATCACATTAAATTTTCTTGACGTTTTCTAACCAATAACATTTGATGAGTTAGAGTGTTTTCAAGAGGGTTGCTTTAGCTAACATGGACTCATTTTATTACTTGTTTTCATTAGAGCATGAAAAAATATGGTGGCAAACAGACTCCATAGCTCGTAGAGACATCCTTTGTATGTTCTCTTAGACTCAAGCACCACTATTAAAAAACAACGGAAGTGTCAAAATTAAATAATTATGATTTAAAATATATATGAAATGTAATAATATAAAGCTGTTAGTTAGACTTATATAATAATTTATTTATGGTATGTTTGGCTTAACCAATTGAAGGGGGAAAGAATTTTAATGGAGAGGAAGAAAATGGAGGAAAGAATTAAAAATATTTTAATTTATATATGTTTGATTAAAAAAAGAAGATGAAGTGGATGGAGGAGTTTCTATTAAATTTATGTTTGATTTACAAGTGAGAGGAAGATTTTTTTAAAATATAAATTATCTTTAAAATTTTATAAAATATTAAAAATCAAATAGATGAATTTTTATTAAGCCATTTTTCACTTGATAATTCATTTAATCCGATAAAATATTTATAAAATATATATATATATATATATATATATATATATATATATATATATATATATATATATATATATATATATATATATATATATATATATATATATATATATATATATATATATATATATATATATATATATATATATATATATATATATATATATATATCAAAAAATTATAAACAAAAAATTAATTAATTAATTAAAGGGTGCCAAATTCATGGGGACAAAATACAAAGAGAATGGAACAAGCAACACACCAAAAGATAAAAAAAACAATCACCTATGAGATCCTAACATAAGTCTTCGGATCAACACACCAATCTGATCAAACAATATCATCTCTTACCTTAAAAAACAATATAAACTATTCTCAAGTAAAAAAGGTTATTATAGCATCCCTACAACATTAAATTTACACAAGAGTCCTCCATAAACGATATCATTTCTACATGTCCAAATAGTCCAATAAAAAGTCAAACTAAATAATTAACACAAATCAAACACGCACAAAAAACTTACACCATAGCTCCAAAGTTTGAAGACGAGCAATTATAGAATCTACGAATAAGAAATCATCAATCCGAAACCACTCACAAATCTTTCGCCACCACACAAAAAACACGACACAAGAACCCAAAAAATGATCCACATCCTCTCTCTGTTGAAACACATTGGGCAAATCACATTATGTATCCCCACTAAAACCTCCCGTTAGTCAATCTCTTTTTAGAATGGAACCTATTCAAAATCAACCTCCAACAAAAAACAAAATTTTACTCGCCGCTTTCGTTTTCAATAATATATTCAAAGCTAAAAGGCAGTTAGGATCCAACACCTAATTTCAAATGACCCCTTCCAAAATTTTCTCATATACTTATACTTAGGTATATAATACTAATACAAATAAAATAATAATAATAATAATAAAATAAAGCACATAAATATAAAAGAAAGGAAAAATATAAAACACATAAAAATACAAATTTAGTCATAATAATGAAAATAATGAATTTTTCGGGTAAAAGTAAAGTAGCAAGCAACAAATTTTAAATTTTAAATTTGTTGTTAAAGATAAAATTTTGTCTAATTTTTTTAAATAAGAATTATATTAATAGAGTACTAGAGGTACTTTAACCCGATTATAAAAAGTCGGATGAATCTGAAAATAGAAAGACTTTCAAGCCAACAACACCTTAAGTTAGGAAATGTATTGGATCCTTACAAAAATCATAAAAGCTAAAGTTAAAGTAAGAAGTGTTTCTAAGTACTAACCACTTCCAAAGCAGAAGTTTAATCGACCAAACTAAATCAGAGACATTAGCTTTCAAGATCTTGAACACTATTGCATTCCTATGTAACCATAAGCTCCAAAAGACAACCATTTAAACACCCCTTATCTTCCCTTTAAGAACCTTCTTTTTGAAAAAAGGTTTTACAGTAGGAAACAAAACTATTCCTTATTGTATCTCTAAGCCACAACGATCTACTCAACTAGGTCTCAACCTTCCTCCACACCTTCTTGGAAAAACACAATAAATCAATAAATTGTCCATATCTTCCGCCAATAGACAGAAAGCATACATAAGAGAGTTAAAACCAGATAAAATACCTCTTCTGCATAATTGATCCTTCATCGGAAGTCAATTATAAAACGATCTCCACCCAAAATCTTTGATTTGAAAAGGAATTTACAGGCTCCAAAGATTAGTACAAGCAGGAATCAAACCATCGGCATGAGCATCTACAACATATACGACCACCATGATCTCATTATCGGGCTAAGTGGAAAAACCTCCGCAACTTGCTGCCTCTCGACGAGACCACCCCCTCCAACAGACCCATTAGCTTATGACACTTGGATGTCACTGCTTCTCTAACTCCCTACCCACATTGAGATCCCCTCTTTCATATTTTTCATCCCGTCACTTCCTCATCCCTTCCGCCATCACATCCTTATTTGAGAACTTCTGATAAAGATCGGGAAACAAAGTGCTCAAAGTTACTTCATCTCTCCATATTGCATGCCAAAAAGGAACTGTTCTCCCACTACCAAGAATGAACTTGACATTTCTTGCAAAATTAAACTCTTTTAAATCAATCATGTTCACTTTAACCGAATATCCTTCCACCAAGAGGATCCCAATCTCATATCTTCTCTCTCTCTCTCTCTTAAAAGAATGAACCGAACAAATTTGATTTAAAATATTTTATCCTCTCTTTCCGTTCAAAAACTTTCAATCAAACAGATCATTAGGTATATTATTAAGTTGAAATTGATTGAGTACTTATTAGATAACATCAAGAAATTATCTGAGTATATATATATATATATATATATATATATATATATATATATATATATGACAATTTATTTTAAAAAATATATATAATACTTGTATGACTGGTTAATTTATTGGTGTTAACGATCTAAAAAATAGGATACTTGTATGAATGCTTAATTTATTGGTATTAACTGTTGGGAAGTAGTGTAAGACTTTTATACTTACACGTGTCATATATATATATATATATATATATATATATATATATATATATATATATATATATATATATATATATATATATATATATATATATATATATATATATATATATATATATATATATATATATATATATATATATATATATATATATATATATATATATATATATATATATATATATATATATATATATATATATATATATATATATATAACATAATTCAATTAACCATTTTTATAATTCACGTTGATCTTATTTAAATTTACTTGCTCATTTAACTCAACAACCTGCACTTTTGAAATCTCAAACTCTTTTGTGAATATAATTTCTTTCATCATCAACCTCTAGTTTGATTTCATATTTTGATTATGAAGATTTGTAATTATTGAGAGATATGTGTCTTGAAACTAACATTTCTTGAGGTTTAGTAAAGATTTTCAAGAAGCTTGCAAGATTGTGGTTATTGTGGTTAGAGGTGACATAATCTGGTAAAAAGAAATTGGTTTTTCTATCTAGGTTGACTAGGTAGTATTGTGTGGAAAGTTACGGGTAGGGTATGAGTTCTTCTCAATCTTCAAACATTTCATCGCTCAAGAAATTGGTAGTATCAAGGGTGATTGCCACATAAGAAGACTTCGAGCAGATTTGTGAAGCTATAAGATTCAAGAAGAATAGAGTAAAGATTAAATAGAGAGTTTGACATAAAGTTTGCATACAAGTCAAGATCTAGATAGGAGATTTATTTTTCTCAGTATTATTGTGGATTAGTGATGGTATGAAATTGTGTAATATTTGTCAAAACTTATTGGAAGATCTACTTTCAATAGGAAGCCACTGGTAAGTGGAGTAGGCTCCTGCGAGGATGATATAGCCAAACCACTATATCTCGTCTCTCTCTCTCTCTCTCTCTCTCTCTCTCTCTCTCTCTCTCTCTCTCTCTCTCTCTCTCTCTCTTTCAATTTTCAGTTATTATGTTTAGGTAATAGTTTCTTAGTGCAGTTTATTGTTAATTCTTATTGGTAGCGTGATCAGTGCATTTTGGTGCACGTTCTTCCATGTTTGCACTTAAGGTTTTCTATAGTTTGTTTTGCTTATTTTTATGTTTTATTGTGTTTTTATAAATTAATTTATTTTTGCACTTATTTGATTTTCGCACTTTATTTTCAGCAATAGCAGCTTTCACAGAAAATCTAAGAGAAAGAGCTACTACTTTCATTCAAAAGTCAGAAGATGAATCAGACTATAGCATGGTTGAATTATTCATTAAAGCTGCAGCATTATATTTATATTTTGTGTTGGGTTATTTATTTTGGGCCTAGGTTATGTTTTCGACCCAGTTGGGTTGTAAACCGAATTCCTTGTTTTCCATATACCTAGGCCACTACTGTTCATCGTGGTATTATTCATTATTCACAAAATATTTAGAGCTTGTGCGGAAATTCCATGGAGAACTAATCTTTTCGGTTGTATCTAGTGTATTCAGGTTCCTTCTTGAGATTAATATAATTTGCAATTCAATTCCTATTCCCTTCAATTCTATTGTATGTTTATCGTTTGCTTAATCCAATTGTCATAGAATAGTTCTATTTGGTTTGATCGATTTATATTGCCTAATTTTGTATGCGAGTTACCGTTTTCTTAGTCTGTTAATTCGTTTATCTTTAATTGTTTGCTTAATTTGGTAAATAGGAAACATAATTCATATAATTTCGTTCTCTCTTGTTGAATGTTATTGTGATCGAACAAGAATAATATCTGCCTAGGAGGATAAGATTATATTAATTGATGATAGGTAGGAACTGAAACAGTAGATCGACTTATTCCCATAATCACTTATTTTCATAATCACTTTTTACAATCCGATCCTAAAACCATCCCCCCACAATCTTTACTATTAGTTAATAAAACCAAGAATCCTTGTGAGACTATTCGATTCACACTTTCGCTATACTACATTTTTACAAACACACGTTTTGATCCGCGCGCGATAGCGGATCATAGTGATTTTTTTACATAAGTTTAGATTTTTTTTAGAATTGGAACCTATTTGTGTTTTAGTGCTAATTAAAATATGTGGACTAGTGGTGTTAGAATTATGTAGCAATTATTGGTTTGTAAAGAACGCATCTCGTGTAATTTATGAATTGTCAATTCATTGTAGTTTGTTACTTTTTGGATCTAATATCTAATCAATCTAAAATATTTGTGAATTTTATATTTGTATACGTGATTGGTTTCTAATTGAAGCATAAGATCTCTATTTTTCACTTTAAGACTTTCACATAGAAAAATTCAGATATTTCTTTTTGAAAATCGGTCAATTATTTAAAAGGGTATACGCTAAATCATTTCTCTACTCCATATTCCTACCCAACAAAGTCACCATGATTGGGTTATCTTCTATCTTCTAAGGTAGTGGAACCTCCCCTATAAGATAAGGAGAATTGATTATCGTAGAAGTTGCAGCAGTAGCACTATGTTGGGCGTCTAATCGTATAAATTTCGATGTTGTCATGGCTTTCACGAGATGAGTTGATTGTTTGAGAATAATGAAGATCAATTATTTCCATTTTAACTATGAGTCCTTAAGACTTCCCCAGTTAGTGAAGTATTTGAAAAGTAACTTAGCGAGAGTGAAAAATGGTACTTGAAACTAGCATGTGTGAAGAGGTTAAAATCACTCTTGATTAACTTGCACATTGTGGAAGATAAGTTAGAGGGTTGGATCGCATGCCTCATGTTTGAACGGGGTCTCGCATGTTCTCCACTTCTTGTTTGCGTCTTCTGTATTGGGCCTTGCTCGTCGGCCTTACGAATTGTGAAAACTTTACTTTGTACCCCAACATCTAGTCCTATACCCCTACAATTTTGTAAAAATGTCATTTTTACCCTTAGCATATTTTAACTATTTTACCTTTTCACTTTTATCATTCATAAAAAAATCGAAATTTACAGCCAAAAAAACTGATTTGAAACATATTTCGGAACACTTTGGGTAAGTCTTCTAGTTTGTTTAAACACAAACCGAAACAATCTAATGATGTATTCCGGAAACAACAAAAAGCATTCCGGAACAGTTTCTGTAAGTGTTCCGGTGAAAAGACAATTTTAAAACAAACCGGAACACATATGGAAGGAGTTCCGGAATTTAGGAATATAAAGCGGAACACTTTGCAGATGTGTTCCGGTTTGTCAAAACCAGAACACTTTACAGATGTGTTCTGGTTTGTCAAAATGTAAACGGAACACTTTTCTGAAGAGCTCCGAACGCGTATTTGAATTTTTTTTTGTTTCAGGTATGGAAATTTCGGTCCCAGTTTTCCAAAAAGATTCCTCCATAGATACCACGGATGTATTCACTACAACACAAACATTCGCTACACGAGAAGATGTTACAAGATGGATCAAAGAAGTTGGATTAAGAAATAAAATCATGTTATTATCAAGCATTCGGACACTGAAACCAGCAAGAGAGGAAGGAGTAACAAAATAATTTTTGGGTGTGATAAAGGGGGAAAATACAAGGATAAAAGTGGAACTCATAGTGCAACTAAGAGATGTGTATGCCCGTTCAAAATTAGATCGACTCCGTCAAAAGATGGGTTTGAATGGAAGGTAGATGTAAAGTGTGGAGTTCATAATCATGGATTACCTTATATGCTTGAAGGTCATGTGTTTGTTGGCAGGTTGACCTCAGATGAAAAGCAACATGTTTTGATTTAACAAAGAGACATGTTCCTCCTAGACATATCTTGACTTCCTGCAAGAGAGGAATCCTGAAAATATCACTCGGATCACTCAAATATATAAGAAGAAGAGTGTAAAAGAGATAAGGAGTCCAAGAACTGAGATACAACATTTGCTAAAGCTAATTGAGGATGCAAGGTATGTCTGGAGTAGAAAAAGAGATGGCTTAGATATTGTGAGAAATATTTTTGGGCACATCCAGACTCCATCAAGTTCTGAATATTTTCCCATTGTCTTAGTTATGGATAACACATATAAGACAAATAAATATAGGCAACCTCTCTTTGAAATTGTTGGCATGACATCGATCGAGTTGACTTTTGTTGTTGCATTTGCTCATATGGATTATGAGCAGACAAATAGTTTTTGTTGGATCCTGGAGAAGCTGAAGGAATTGTTTGTGCAGAGGGATTTGCGTCCAAAAGTGATTTTTACGGATAGAGATCTAGGATTGATGAAAGCGGTAGAAATTGTGTTCCCTACTACACAAAATTTGCTATGTCATTTTCACATTAACAAAAATGTTGGGATAAGATGCAAGCAATATGTGGTGAAAGAAATGCAAGAGACCATTGACACATTATGGGAGGAAGTTGTATGGGCTAGTGATGAGGTTGAGTATGCTCAAAAGTTAGAACAACTTGAGCAGGCATGTTTGAATTGTGCGACTTTATTGATTATGTGAAAGACACATGGTTGACTCCACATAGACATAGTTTGTTGGAGCATGGATTGATCGAGTACTTTATTTGAAAAATACCACGACTAACCAGTATGTCTTTTATTTTATTGTTTTTATTATTTGTTATATATATATATATATATATATTATGCATTAATATTTATAATGTTTTTATATATTATGCATTAATATTAGGGTTTTTATATATATTCTGCATTAATATTTTTTATATATATTATGCATAAATATTTACCTATTTTTACCATGTTATATATTTATTATGCATTTATTTTTAGGGTTGAACCCGCTCATTGGAAGCTAAAGCAGATGTTGGGAAATAGTCTCGGTGACATGGTCAAATGTTGGGAAGCTATGAACAACAACCTGAGGATACAAATAGGCAATATTCGTGCTTCGTTCCAGAAAAGTTTTTATGAAATTGAGCATGCACATGTTAGTCCATTGTATGGTAACATGTGTAGCTTTGTTTCTAGAGCTGCTTTAAGATGCAAACTACGAATCATCCTCTTCAGCAGCAAATTTCTGGAGGTGACGATGAATTAAAGCGGAATCGAGCCAACTTAGAATCAAATGGCCCTACTGCAAACTGAGGAACTGACACCTCTCTTGGTTCATCCACCGACGGTGGTACCAATCGAGGGTGTGACACCCGATAATACTAGTCCAAATAATTTGCCACAATCTCAGAGGGAAATGTGACAGTTGTTGTTTGACCAACCACATTTACAACACTCTGGTCATAACTAATCCAATGAACATCAACATCCGCCTCAATAATATCAGTGGGTGGATGTGGTATATACTGAATCAGACCAAACTAAAGTAAACATTTGTCAGCCAAATATAAAACATATGTACCTCCCCATAATAGTCCTCCTCTGAAATAAGTAAGCTCGTCAAATGCGCAAAATCTCCTATGATCCTCAAATGGACGTCACACCACGTCCATCGGTGTCAATCTATCAAGGATAGCTCGCCAGGCATCCACGTTCAACGATCCCTACTTGTAGGATCGTCTCATCACTCTCGGCATTCCAAAATTCTCTCTTGGATGCCAGTTTTCCACTACTCTTCTAATTCCAGGAAAATACTCATCGATCCAACACAGTTTCAATAAAAATTATAAATAACATTTTAATAATAATTTTAGATTACTAAACAATTAATAATAATTAAAAATTATCTAAACAATTAATAATAACTAAAAATAATAAATGAATTACCTGAAGAAGAGTCGGATAACCAGCAAGTTGTTTGGTGTCAAACACACATGCATCTCCAAGAGAATCATAAAGGGTCACCAAAGCATCTTCCCCTAACTGTATCTTCCAAGACCCTCTAAGTCCCCAAAAAGAGATACATATTTTGCATCGACAAGCGTAAATGTCTTGTCATCAAAATGGTACAACCTACTAACATCATAAGGTAAGCCCTGGTCGCATATGCCCAGTTACTAGCAGCTCTATGGGCAACAAATGTATCATACAACCACTCCAGCTTGTAGTAGGCACCTCTATTTCCATAAACCTGAGTGATGGCTTCTACACGTGACACTCCTAAATATGTCATAACAAGCTCAGCAGCAGCATCTTCAATGATGTGTTGGGGATTCCAAAAAATACCCCTTATAGGGAGATGAAGAAGACAAGATACATCATCTAGAGTAATCGTACCAAATGGCATGTGAAATGACGATGTCTCAAAATTCCATCTCTCTACAAAGGCAGTGATCAAATTTGGGTCTATCTTTGACAGACTGCATCTTTGCAACGATGCAAGACCCAAATTTGTCACCCGCCTATCTATCTCTCTGGGGAGTTGTTGGGGAACCCACTCCTTAAGTTTTTGGCCGTGTGTAGCACATTTTAGTTGTTTTTTAGGTCATCTTTCCTGGAAAAAAAGTAACATATTAATAAACTACGACAAAAATTAAATTAATTCATTTCACATTATATTTCATTTACTTACCTCTCCGTACCACAAGTGTCGAGTGTAACACCCCAATTCTACGCCGGTAATTATTAAGAAAATCAGAGTTATAAAATTCTTTTCAACAAACAATTGGAGTATTACCATTCAACTTACAACAGCATGCTATCGTAGATACATAACACATAAGTTCGAATGAACTGAAAGAACATGAATTTAACTTTATTAAGACTAATCAGCGGAACTACATTATTCAACTTGGAAGTTATAACAACTTTTCAAATTAAAACCATTTTAAAATCAACAATTATTTTTTATGTATCAACATGGTTATTCAACAACAAATCCAAAACAAATAAACAACTAGCGTTCATCCCCGAGTGTTACGTATCAAAGCGACTACCCAACTCGAACTAATAGAAACTAAATCTTCGACTGGGATACCTGCACGTTACCAGTATAAAGGTAGCAAGAAACAAATGAAAAGGTGAGATATCAACAACTATAAACAAGTGTATGATAAACAGTATATTAGATCGAATCATACAAATATCACCACTTTCAAACAACAACTAAGATGATAACCAGCGATAACAGTTATAACAACAACTTCAGAAACAATTAGTAACAACAACGATAACAATGGTATAATGGCTACTTCGCAACAACAACAACAAAACATAATAATAACAACAACTTAATAACAACAACAACTTATAATAATAACAACTTATAACAACAACTTATAATAATAACATCTTATAATAACAACAATTCACAACAATTCACAACAATAACAACTTATAACAACAACAACTTATAATAATATCTTATAACAACAACAATTCACAACAATAACAACTTATAGCAACAACAACTTATAACAACAACTTATAATAATAACATCTTATAACAACAACAATTCACAACAATACCAACTTATAACAACAACTTATAATAATAACATCTTATAACAACAACACAACGACAATCAACAAACAACAAATAATAACAACAACTTTAACACGCGACTCAATATACGACACAACTATGCAAATGCATGTGGATCCATCGGAGTAAAATTCCCAACTTAAAAATCATTCCAGGTTATCGAGGCATTTAACAAGACATAATCCTTCAACTTTTAACTTGTGTCAATCCGGACCAACGTGGGTGAGCATAGCTCCAACATAAAAATTGTCAATCCAAGCCAACTTAATAATGCAATGTATGCCATGAGACCTCAACTTAAACAACAAATACACAACAATGCAATAACAACAACACCATACAATAACAACTTAAAATATGCATCAATGGCATCAAATTAGATCAACACTGGTCATTCGACCTACAACTCAAACATGTCCATAAATTGGGACGATTCAAATTAATCAACATTGACCATAGGCCTACAACTTCATCAACATATCAACAACAATTTATAACAACAACATATTCAACAACGATAATAGTTTATCAACTACAACCTCGCAATTATTACAACACACGCAACCAACAACGCAAGGCATTCACACAATTTCAACAAAATAAAACAATTGTAATTACTTACTAAAATACACGAACCATCCCGACAATTTTCAATTAATTCCGAACAACTAATTTTTTCGTTTAATTTACTAATTCGACCAAACGAAACTATTCTTAATTTTCCACATTACTACTAATTATTAAATAGATTCTAATAATTTATCATCCTGCTAAATTAATTCTCGCTTATATTCAAATCCTGCTAAATAATTTCTAATAATTGTTCTTAATAATATCAGTATATCATTTCTACTAAACATCCTCTAGACCAACCTTTCTAGTTATTCTTGTTCCAATTCTGTCAATTACTGCTACTGGTTTGGTTAAACAATACCTGCCACTGTTATTGCTCCTCAATTTAATATGGATTTTGTTTGTCAATTATTCACAATAATTATTAACCCAAGCAATAAAATAATTACTAGAAGAATTATTAAAACTTGTCATTAAGTGAAAAACTAGGAATAAGGAAAGTATCAGGAAACAATGGCCCACGCCCAAAGGAACTGGGGTGCCCGTCTCAAGCAGTGAGGCGCTCGACTCACCTCCTCTCACCACTATGGGGCGCCCGCCTCCATGTTAATGGGCCCCCCGTCTCTTGCCCATTCTCTTGTGGGGAGTCTGCCTCCCCTATATACATATATGTCTTACTTCGTATACTTTTCCTGCAATCTCTCTTATTTCTTTTGTTTCTCAGCCAAAATTAAAATCTCTTAACAATATAATAGTAACATTAACACAATAGAAATTATTTTCACCACATCAACCTAGCACAAAAACAATGAACAATTCATGGGAAAATTCATACAATCCAACCCACATACGGTCAATCATATACCCGGTTATAGAGATTGAACCCCACCCTTACCTTGGATTGACGGTCTCTCTATAATTTCCGATCGAATTCCGATTTGGCTTTCCGGTCTACAATTCCTATTCCGGCAACAGTTTCCTCCAAACCCTTGTTCCTCTTTTCTTTCTCCCACGAACAACTTTTTTCCAAAAATCCTCACTAAACCCTTATAATTCTCCTTTTATATCTCTTATAATTAAATCCAACTTATAATAGTAATAATAATGATAATACTAATAATAATAATAACAATAAAAAAAAAATAATAATAATAATAATAGTAATAATAATAATATTGCTATTATTTCTATTTGGATTAATTTTCACACCTCATTTCTACTACCTCTAACACCAATTAAATAACTCTATTAATTCACACTTATTTCTAATATTATTTCCAATAATATTCTATAATAAAATTAATTCATTACTAATTAATCCCAACTTCTAATAATTCACTTAATCACCCTAAATCAACTTATCAATTTATTAATGTTCCTTATAATTCTAATGATAAATCCAATTTCGACTAAATTCCAATAGATCATTCCTTATAAAATTTAATTAAATAATTAATTGAATTATGGGTGTTACATCGAGCGCAATGCTTCTCGTATCTAACTAATATGGATAAGTCTGATGGTCTTCCCGAATATCCCCTAGGCTCCTCTGGGGGATTTGAGCTGGATCCAGATGCACCCTCGTTTCTACGAGGAGGGCGTCCGTCACGGCCTAATCTTCGAGGCATTCTGCAAAAAAAAATTTTAAAAAATAATAAAAAGGCAAACCGGAACACTTTTGAAAAGTGTTTCGATTTATATTTTTCAATATTTTGGAATACTTTGCAAAAGTGTGTCGGGATGTAATTTACAAAATGCATTTCAAAATTGGTGCATTTTGTTCAAACCGAAACACCTTAAAAAACTTTTCCGAATAAAATATCCAAAATCACCCAAACCGTAACACTTTTGAAAAGTGTTTCGATGCTTTTTTTTCCGAACACTCACCTAGATTATTTCGGTGTGTGTTTTGTAAATCGGAAGACTTATGAAAACTGTTCCGAATGCTGGAGTGTAGAGAGATTTTCGAAACACTTTTATACAAAATGTAATAAATAATTTTTTTAAAATATTATACTATTTGTTTAAGGACATTTTTGTCTAAAAATTTCTGTTGTAGGAATCCAAATTTAAAAATAGGAGTACAAATTACAGTTTTTCGAATTATTTGAGAAAAGTTTGAAATTATATTTGTAAAGACAATGATGTCACTAACAAGAAAATTCTTCTTACCATACCTCAATTTATACAGGGCATTCCCTATATTTTAATAATGAAAAAAATACCATTGTCAAAATTTATATAAAAAAGAGCGAAACAAATATCTGGTAGTACAATTGAAAAACTCAGTATGAATGAAAAAATCGGGTTGTGTGTTTTAAAAAGTCTTGTATGAATTTTTACCAGTTTTCTGAAAAATCAATTTAACATACAGGATTTTTTTGAAAAAATCTATATAATTGTTAATTTTCCAATTTTTTTAAAAAATTGATATAATTGTTAACTTTGGAAATTTTTACAAAAATCGATAGTTCATAATCAGTAAGTAAAAAAGTTATACTATCAAATTTTTCAAAAAGTTTTATAGTTTTCCACTTTTTTCATAAAGTATTGCAATTTTTCGAAGTTTTTTAAAAAAGTGTTGTAATTTACTTGATTTTAAAAAAATATGGTACCGTAAAAATTTCTAAACTGCCACTATCGGTTGTTTTCAAACTTCCAAAAACTATTGAATTTTTTGAAAAAACTTGATATTTCTTCAAATATTTTTTAAAAATTAATGGATTTTTATTGAAAATTTCAAAATTTCTGATATTTTTCTTTGAAAAATCGAATAAACTACATAAAAAATATTTTTTTTTAAAAAAAAAAAAACACCCCTTGCGAGGTGCCATGTATTAGTTTAGGGGTGGTAGTAAGAATTTTCCTATAACTAATTTCACCTTTAATTACTAAGTTGACAATTGTAAGGAGATAATCATAGACATATTAAATCAATTGACAAGAGGATATCGAGGTTTTAGTGCAATTTTATTATAATAGCACTTTTTTATTTTATTTTTAAATAATAAGGTATTAAAAACAATAAAAAATATAATAATATTTCAGAAAAAATAATGTAAATAATCATATTTTAGAAAAGACTTACAGGGAGGAGTTAGATAAGATGACACATTCTCCTAAATTAACATGTAGGCATTATCTCACATGGTGTGGGCAGTACCTTCAAGGCATGCGGGATGTCACATGCACTATAATTGTAGGAGGAGGCGCCATCTCATATGGTTCCTACATGTACCAGCATTTTCTATAAATAAAACCTCATTTCTCCAACATTTTTCACACTTTCTCACTTTCTCACTTTCTCACTTTCTCTTCTTATTTTCTCTCTAAGTTTTTCATCATGACATCTCCCATAATTTTCATAAGAGATGAGTATGATTTTTTTTCGGCCACCAAACTGCTGATGAAAATGAAATTTTGGCACATTCATTCCATGGAGCGTCTTAAGAGAAAGTTAACTCGATGGTTAGACAGGGACATCCAAGAAGGGAAACAAATTAGAAGAATCCAGAGAAGAAGAACAACCACCTCATTTGCAACTAGAAAACGTCAGAGTTGGTTGGAGGAAGTCAAAACAGACAGAGACGTAATGGTGATGATGCATGCATCAGATAAAATTGTTTCGACTATTGTAATTTCTTAGATATTTTGCCTTGTTATTGATGTTATTTTTATCTGGTGTATGTGTTGTTGTTTTAGTTGAGATATCATTTTATTTATGGTTTGCGTATGAATTGTTCTAAGAAATGTTCTTAATGAAAAAAATTTATGTTGCGATCTTAAAAAAGTGCAGATAATGTGCATACAATTTTTATGTTGTCGAGCTAGTAGCATAAGTGGGATAATTTTTTTGGTTGTGTTCGACATGACGCCATAAACCACACTTTCTTTCTAGCTTGTCAAGCGCGTCCATTTTAGGTTTAATACTCTTACTTTTGGATCGACCCTTTTTATTCCTTCGCATTTCATCGTTGTTCCAAACTATTTCTCCTTCGTACGCAGGCCAATAATCCTCATTTGCTACCAGTAGAAAGTCATTATTGTATATGTTGAGTAAGGCCTCGAACTTGTAAGCGAGAGATCAAAGTTAATGCATCTTGATGAGCATACATACATGCCACAATGACATGGGAGCAAAGCATACAAAAGGCCTAAAACTTTTTTCTTAAGAGCCCCTTGTTGTTGTCGACCATTAATGAACTTGTGGTTATGTCAGACAAATCTTGTAACATGATGAGTGTTGTCTTTGGCACTCTCCAAATTAAATAAATTTCATGCAGCTTTCACTCCACAGTTGTCCTAATTGTAGCATCGCGTTCCAATTTTCACCTATTTTGCAAACAACAAAGTCATCCTAAAATATGTTGATTTCACCAAAGGAGTTACGAGGAGGTTTCATATCCCTTTAAAGGACATCGTTCATTGATTCAATAAGGTTTGTTGTCAAGTGGCCTCGTTGTTGTCCATTGTCATATGAACTTGTCCATTCTCCACTAAAAGATTATGAATCCACCTACCCGCATCTGGATTTGAAAACTTGATCTCACTAAGATAGTGTTTGAATGATGGTTGAGTTAATGCATATCCCGCATTCACAAGAGTTTTTCTAAGTGCTCTATCTTTAATATCTCACATGAAATTTTGTGCGATATGTCTAATGCAGTAGACATGCGTAGAAGAGGGGTCATGCCAACCATTAGCAGAATTATTGTATTCACTCTCAATAGAAGCATGTCTATCAGAGATCAAACAGAGACCAGATTGTGGAGCCACGTGTGTTCGGAGATTCCTGAGAAAGAAACTCCAACCAGCATCAGTCTCTCCCTTAACTGGAGCGAAGACAATTAGGGATAGAACATCAACCCAACCCCGAGGATACATCAGTTTGGACTGTAAAAACTGCAATCATATGGTACAATGTTGTGGAGATGCACCAGAGCGACCATGTCAAAATACAGTTCTTATGCAACAAGATATATTGTTTTCCCCGACTTGTTTGTGACTTGGCATCTCCTTAGTATAAGATGTGGAAGAGACGCGACAAACATGCGTTAAATTTCCCTAATTACCCCACGAACCATGTTATGCGACACAGAAATCAATATATCAATTGGTACATACCAGTTACTAACCCTGAAATGTTTGTGGTTGGCCCGAGGTACTTGATCGAATCACGCACATGAAGGGAATCATCCTCAATTCCCCAAGAACCCCATCAACATACCCAACATACATTAACCTCTCACCCAACACAATAACGATACAGATCCACATGCAACTAACCCAAAACCAAAACCAATACAGACACATTTCCCACATCCAATCACAATACCAAGAACAAAGATCATACATACAAAGATCCTGATGTAGTCCCTTCATCATCTCACCTTAGCCCAGACATACCATCAACAATCATATCACCATAGCACACAACAAAATTATGAGTACCAAACTCCACATGACTCATTTCTTTTTAACCCCATTTATTCATATGGTTAGTGTTATCGACCACAGATGAAACCCCACCCCACTACTACGATTGAACTTTAAGGGAATAGGTAACCGACTGTTTGAAAGCGGGACTTCCTAATATGGTGATCTGACAAATTTCATGGATCCTGAACATATTGAATTCATAGGGCCTTTGACCCAACCACAATAGGAAAATCGTCAAAACGCACCACAAGTTAGGTGAGGACGCAGGTGCGAAACCACATGTCGTTATCGTGTTCCCGAAGACAGCTAAATAATATGTAACTTTTATTTTTATTATTATTATGTAATCGTTTCATTATTATTGAAAATCAAAGTTTCACTTTTTTGAAAATTGTTTATTATTGATTATAAAAAACAAAAACAAAAAAACATAAATTTCCACCTAGAGTTCATATATGGCTTAAGGCAAATCAGATGCATCTATGCGCCATCCCATATGACACCTCCCTTAAAAATTTGAATTGATGAGCCATCTACATTGGTTGATTCATTCAAACGATTTCTGAAACATGATTATTCACCTAATTTTCTCAAAAACATAATTATTTATATATTTTTTCCAATACTTTTTTAAATAAAAAAATCACTTTTTCTAAAAAATGTGCCTTAGTGTTTTGACAAAATTGTCATAAATTTATTAAAATAACCAATTGCTAATCACTAACTATAACATTAATCATTATTTGAAAATGAGATTTGGATTCTATTTTTTTGAGCAGTTTATTCAACATTAAACCTCTATATCTTGTTTCGTAAGGAAGAAGAAAAAATCCAAAACTCCATGCTTTTTAAAATGCATTTTCAACCCAAAATATCTAGTATATTGCTCATTTCTATGTTTGTGTTGAGTTATAGCTGTTATACATGATTCAAAAGTCCAAATGCATCGATTCTCTTGTATAATACATATCTGAAGGGACCACATGCTACAACGTGATGTTTACATCTATTGGTATAGTAATTAACCTCTTGATTTGACAGGATTTTCTTGGTGACAAATGTCTACGCATGTACGATCAAATATATATATATATATATATATATCGCGACTATAAAAATCGGAATTTCTGCGGATATATATCAGCAGAAATACCTGTGCATTTTCATGCGGTTTTATAAAATATAACAAAATTTCCTCCAAAATATGAATCCGCAAAAAATTCCGCATATATACCTGCGGGTTGCGGGTTTTGAATTATGAATAAAAGACATCATAAATTCGCAGGTAATTCCGCAGCAAAGTTTCCTGCAAATTTTAGTTTTTTTTTTTAAATTTTTAAATTTTTATTTGAGTAAAAGGTATGTAAATTTGATACATATAATTTATATAATTCTTCAACTTGTATTTTTGTTAAAATAAATTTTTTTTAAAATTTAATAAATTTAAATGTTTTTATAAATATTAGTATTTTTGTGTAAATTTTACGAAAAATTATTAACCTTATTTTTTTACTTTATTAATAATTTTGAGTACTTAATTTGAATGCATCGACAGTGCAAAAAAAGTTTACACCGCCTGTGGATTGAGAGAAACAAAACCCTAGTTGTGGATTGATTGCTTAGGAGAGGGTTCATCTGGTCAACCCTTGAAGAACTCTTGAGTATGGAGATGTGTATTGACTTGAAAAATAGGAGGGAAAATTTTGGGTATAACAAATTTACATTAATTTTATCCGCATTTTAATTAATTAAATTATTCTTTATTCGTATTATGCCAGTATTTTCTATGTTTTCAAGAATTTGATGATTACAAGGCATGTTCGAAGAAAGTCGAGAAAAGTCGGGAAAATCGTACTCAAAATCCACAAAAGAAAGCCTTTCTGAAATTGTAGGGTGTATGGCAAGAATATGGTGTATTACAAGTAAAATGCCTTGCAAATTAATTAAGAAAAGAGGCTCAACCCACTTCCAACGCGCGCAGCAAGCCCAGGAGTCCCAAGGTGTAACGACCGCAAAGGCTTTAGGGCTAGCGTAACAATCGTTACGCTCCACTCAGCAGTAGCGACCGCTACGGAGGAGAAAACGGAGGCAAGAAAATCTCAACAACCCAGTTTCCTTAGCGCATCCTACTTCTATAAATAGGCCTTTCACTTTCCGATTTAAAAAGAACGCTTTTTCTTCCACTTTACTTACTGTTACTCTGCCAATTTTTATAGAGATTATTTTCCTTGCCTTTTACCGATTCCAGTTTATTAGTTTTAGTATCTGCTTTCATTTTCTCGTAGCAATTTTCACATCGGGGATTTCTGCGAACCTTTGCTGATTCTAACCTTACGTTAGAATCGTGCCTTTTTATTTCTTTCATCGCATTTAATTTTCGGAGCAACAAATGGCAGATCTCACCGACCTGTGGGAGACAACTGAAGTTAGCCAAATATTCTGCAATTTTATTTTGAGGTTTAATATAAATATATATTTATTTTATGCCAAAATTTTCTGAAATGCGTGGTTTATTTGAATTGTCTGATATTGTTTATTTTTGTTGCGCTATAATTGAATTATATAACATGATAGGCTAAATTTAGTTATCGGTATGTAAGATCATATAGCCGACAGGGTTTAGCAACGCCATTCGATTCATCCCGTTGTAAAAGAATAATTTTCTTGTTTCAATTACTAGCTCTTAATACCAACTGTTTTGTTACGAGAGTAAAATACAGATTAGAAGTTAGGATCAATAAAACGTGAGTTTGAGATAATAACTGGACAGTAGCAATTGTGCATCAACTTAAAATATAGCGAGCGCACTTTTAAGTTGATTAGGTTTTATTTATTTCCAAAAACTATTTTTAAACTCTAATTGAAACAGCGAGAGCACTCTCTTAGGTTTGATTATAGGATCTGAATCAACAAACACGAGAGTGTGAGAAGAGGTTTTCAAACAAATTATTCCTACTGAAAATGTTTTAGTAACTCGAGTTTAAGTCGATGAGTTGCTAAATCCCCAAAGTCCGACCATTACATACCGATATTCCCCATCTAAATCTAAACTAGATTACAATCATTTAGGTTCCCTAAACCCAATTATTTACATTATTAGCCTTAGATTTACGTAGTAACCTTATATAACGTGAGGTCGGCATTTAGTCCCTTGAGATTCGATAATCTTTAAAGCTACATGCGATAGGATGTATACTTGCGGTCTAGATTATTTAAGACACATAAAGTCGCGATCAAGCTTTTGGCGCCGTTGTTAGGGACTAACAAGTCGATATCGTAACTCTTTCAGTTATGTTGTAGAGACTAAGGCATCATTCCCAATTGTATGTCAAGTAATCTCTCTAGAGGAGAAGACTTAATGCTACCAATTCCCAAACATGAGCGCTCTATTATTGGAAGACGCAACGTACGAGTACCTCATACAAATCAACCCATTTCTCAATATTCTATTCTGTCGAACCAGTTGAAGGACCAGACATGGGTGATTAGCCACGTCCGCTCAAATCATATGCAATTCCTTCGGAAGAAGAACCACACAATAGTATTGCTGCTCCAGCAATCAAGGCTAACAGTTTCGAACTCAAACCTTCTCTATTGTCCGTTGTACAACAGAACCAGTTTTCTGGTGGATCAACGGACGACTCTAATCTACATCTATCGATGTTTCTGCAGTATGCAGATACAGTTAAAGCTAATGGGGTCAGTCAAGAGGCGATAATACTCTGTCTTTTCCCTTTTTCATTAAGATATAGAGCCCGAGCTTGGCTCTAGTCTCTACCAGCTAACTCAGTTACCTCTTGGAACGAGTTGAAGAAAGTCTTTCTTGCGCGATATTTCCCACCAAGTAAGGCAGCTATGCTAAGATCCCCAATAAGCGATTTTCGACAAAATGAAAACGAGTCTCTTTTCGACGCTTGGGAAATATACAAAGACATGTTGAGGCTCTATCCACATCATGGCCTAGAAGAATGGTTAATTATCCCCACCTTCTACAATGGTCTCCTATATAACACGAGATTAACAATAGACACTGCATCAAGTGGCGTGCTTATGGATAAATCCTATGCTGCAACTTATGCACTTATAGAGAATATGGCTCTAAACCACTATTAGTGGGGGAGTGAAAGAGGTCAAGTAGACAAAGCTCCTAGAGAGGAAGCACCGACGAAAGGCGGTATGTACGAGATCATCAGTCTTGACAGTGTCCATGCTAAGGTAGACACTCTCTCCCAGAAGATAGAAAGTTTAATCGCAATACCTCCAGTCACTGTGGCTGCCATAATTCAAAACTGCGAGATATACGAAGTACCTGGACACGCTGCTGCTGAATGTCAACTCTTAGCAGGAACTCCCATCGACGAAGTACATTATGCTCAAGAAAACCCTTACTCAAACACGTACAACCCTAGATGGAAGAATCATCCCAACTTCTCATACAAGAACACCAATACGTTGTATGCACCAAGCCAAGCACCTACTATACCACCTGGATGTCAAAAAGCACCTGAAGCCGCTCCTAATATGCCTAGGAAATCTAACCTCGAACTAATGATGGAGAATTTTATAGCTAACCAAGCTCAAACCAACAAGGATTTCCTAAACCAAAACATTCACACTAGAGAGCAAATCAAACAGCTAATGAACAAAGCATATGCTTTAGCCACCCATTATAAATTGTTAGAAACCCAGATTTCACAAGTGGCCTAACAACAAGCACCTACCGCTGCACCTGCTGGCACATTTCCAAGTCAACCTCAACCGAATCTGAAAGGGCATGATCATGCTATTATATTGCGAAGCGGGTTTGAATACGATGGACCAGATGATCCAAGACTTAAGAATCTATCCATGTTCCAAAGCTTTAGAAAAAATATTGACAAAGAAAGCGAACCGAGAGAGAAAGAGAAGCTGGGTGATGGAGAGACAGTATAAAAAGAAAAACCCTATATGCCTCCACCAATCTAGAAGCGCAGGGAAATTCAAGAAATTTGTTGAACTTCTGAAACAACTTAATATCACAATACCATTCACAGAAGCAATCACTCAGATGCCCTCGTACGCCAAGTTTCTCAAAGAAATCTTGTCTAACAAGAAAAAGATAGAGGATAACGAGACAGTTACACTCACTGCTGAGTGTAGCGTAATTATTCAGAACAAAATGCCTTAGAAGATAAAGGATCACTGAAGCTTCTCTATACCCTGTAATATAGATAAGTTTGTCATAAACAAAGCTCTATGTGACTTAGGCGCTAGTATCAGTGTTATGCCCTTGTCCATATCCAAAAAGCTCGACATGGGAGAATTAAGACCGACCAAGATGTCAGTACAACTAGTTGATCGTTCAATCAAATACCCCGTAGGAATTCTTGAAAACGTTCTGGTACGAATAGGTCAATTTTATATCCCTACAGATTTCATCATTATGGACATTAAAGAAGACAACGTTACCCCTATAATACTGGGAAGACCATTTTTAGAAACTGTTGGAACTATTATAGATGTTAAAAAAGGAAAGTTAACTTTTGAAGTTGGAGAAGAGAAAGTCGAATTCATCCTGACACAGTTTCTACAAGCCCCAACTATAGATGATACATGCTATCTTTTAGACGTCATAGACGAATGTGTCAAAGAGGTGGAGTCAGGAGAAGAACCTCATTCTGAAACCATGAAGATTATGATGCCCCTGATTTTTGAAGATGATAATTGGTGTCCAGAATATCGTGATGACAGCTTAAGTGAATGTCTAGCACTGACACCAAATCATATGCCTTGTTCGAAGAAACCAAATTTGGAACTCAAAGTTTTACCGAAAACCCTAGGATATGAATTCCTAGATTCTGAACTCAGAAAATTAGTGATAGTCAACGCAGACTTAGGACAACTTGAGACGAAAAAATTGTTGCATGTTTTACAAAAATATCCATCTGCTTTAGGATACAACATTGCTGATTTGAAAGAAATAAGTCCTTCCATCTATATGCATCGCATCATGTTGGAAGATGACTGTAAGTCATCTAGAGAACATCAGAGAAGAATTAATCTGATTCTTAGCATTGTAGTAAAGGAAGAAGTAACTAAACTTCTAAATGCAGGAATCGTTTATCCAATCTCTGATAGTCAATGGGTTAGTCCAGTCCACTACGTACCCAAGAAATTAGGAATCACAGTCACGACAAACAAAGTTGGAGAACATATAGCAAAAAGAGTCGTGAGTGGATCCAAAATGTGTATTGACTATAGGAAGCTAAACAAAGATACTCGAAAAGACCATTTCCCTCTACCCTTCATTGACCAAATGCTTGAGCGATTGGCTAAGCATTCCTACTACTATTATTTGGACGGTTATTCAGGATTTTTTCAAATTCTTATCCATCCTGATGACCAAGAAAAGACAACATTTACATGTCCATATGGTATGTTTGCTTATCGACGAATGCCATTCGGACTATATGATGCGCATGCAACGTTCCAAAGATGTATGATGTCCATCTTTTCCGATTTCATAGACGATATCATGGAAGTCTTTATGGACGACTTCTCTGTATGTAGGCAAAGTTTTGAAGGATGCTTATCAAACCTGGAGAAGGTACTAGAGAGATGCGTACAAGTAAACCTAGTGTTGAACTGGGAAAAATGCCATTTTATGGTAAAACAAGGAATCGTGCTTGGACACATAGTTTCTGAGAAGGGGATCGAAGTAGAGAAAGCCAAGATTGAAGTAATATAAAACCTCCAAACCCCAAAGACCGTTAGAGAAATACGAAGTTTCTTAGGCCACACTGGTTTCTACCGATGTTTCATTAAAGATTTCTCGAAGATTTCTAAACCGCTCACCAACCTCTTGATGAAAGAAGTTGAATTCATCTTCAATGATGACTGCTTAAAGGCATTTGAACAGTTAAAAACAACTCTTATATCCGCACATATCATTCAACCACCTGATTGGAGTCTGCCATTAGAGATAATGTGTGACGCGAGCGATTATGCAGTAGGTGCAGTCCTAGGACAAAGAAGAGAAAAAATTTTGCATGCGATATACTATGCAAGTATAACCTTGGATTCTGCGCAGATAAATTACGCCACTACAGAAAAGGAACTTTTGGCAGCCATTTTTGCATTAGATAAATTCTGTTCGTACCTAGTAGGCACAAAAATCATTATCTTTACTGATCACGCAACTATCAGATACCTATTAGCTAAGCAGGACGCCAAACCAAGATTATTAAGATGGATCTTACTTTTACAAGAATTCGATTTGGAGATCAAAGATAAACCAGGCTCCGAGAAGCTTGTAGTTGACCACCTATCTAGAATGCACAATCTTAAACCTGAGGATATACCTATTAATGACGATTTTCCAAATGAACACTTAGTAGCCTAGATGGAATCTAAAACTCAATTAAAGAATACCCTGAATTATTCAATAATAACGAGACAATTGAAGAAGTGGAAGTAGTATCTGCTTAGATCTCACTGCCCTGGTACGTTGACTATGTTAACTACTTAGGAACGAGATTTCTTCCACCTAATCTAACTTATCAACAAAATAAGAAATTATTTCACAATCTCAAACACTATTATTAGGACGAGCCCTTACTATTCAAGCGAGGTCCCGACTGTATCTTCCGTCGATGCGTTCCAGAGAGTAAAATAGAGAACATAATTTCTCATTGTCATGAAGCCCTTATGGTGGACATGCTAGCACTTCAAAGACCAGTGCAAAATTTATACAAGCTGGCCTTTATTGGCCTAGTCTATGGAAAGATGTCCATGTTGCAATTATAAAATGCGATCGATGTCAATGCACTGGTAACATATTTGGACGCGATGAGATGCCTCAAAAAGGTATCCTAGAAGTAGAGATCTTTAACGTGTGGGGAATTAACTTTATGGGACCTTTCCCATCTTATTTTGGTAACAATTACATACTAGTTGCAGTAGATTATGTATATAAATGGATAGAGGCAGTAGCCTCTCCAACAAATGATGCACAAGTAGTGATTATATTATTCAAAACATAATTTTTCCGAGATTCGATGTGCCAAGACTAGTCATCAGCGATGAAGACTCTCATTTCATTTCCAGAATTTTTAATAAACTATTAGCGAAGTATGGAGTCTGACACCGCATAACAACACCTTACCACCCACAAACAAGCGGGCAATTGGAAGTCTCTAACAGAGAGATTAATCAAATACTTGAGAAAACTATTGCCACATCTAGGAAAGATTGGTTGTCTAAACTACATGAAGCATTATGCGCATATAGAACAGCGTACAAGCCACCCATCGAAACCTCTCCTTTCAAACTAATCTATGGTAAGTCGCGTCATCTACCTGTGGAACTCGAACATAAAGCATATTGGGCTATTAAAACCCTGAATTTGAATTACAAAGCCGCTTGAGAAAAGGGAATCCTAGACATCCATGAATTGGAAGAGCTTAGGCTAGATGCTTACGAAAATTCCAAGATCTATAAGGAACGAACTAAGAAATGGCACGACAGACATATCTCTAGGAAAGAATTCAATGAGGGCGATGTAGTGCTCTTGTTTAACTCCAGACTTTAACTATTTCCAAGAAAACCCCATTCCCGATGGTCAGGACCTTTTGAAATTATTAAAGTACTCCCAAGTGGCACTGTTGAAATTAAAGGAAAAGCTTGTGATCCGTTTATTGTAAACGGGCAGCATTTGAAGCACTACCATTGTATCAAAAATAGAGACTACTCAGCTAGTCTAAGAATTATACAGTTGTCGGCTGAGTCACCAAAATAGTTTTTCGATTTTCAAAATAGGTCGAGCTTCTGACGTTAAACAAAGCGCTTTGTTGGAGCTAACCCACCATTTTTTATTAAAAATTCTATTTATTAAAAGTTTTAATTTATATTCATTAAATGTTTTTCTTAAAATTTTTATAAAAATTTTCTGTTCTTTTCTTCTTTTCTAGTTTTAGGCATTAGGTCGATGTTGATTTAAAACTATTTTGATTTACTTACATGATTCACATTTTTCTTCTTCACTAATTTTTGTTATGGATTTTTCTGACACTATGCCTATCACCTTCATGAGTGAGGCTCAGCAAAGGCGTTATGAGAGACTTGTTCAGAGAGAGATGCATCCCACTATTTTTGCGCACGACCCCATATTATCCGCATCAGGGAGAGTGTCTGCTTCATGTTTAACCATATTGGTAGGCATTACTTTATTCATCATCAACGTCCTACCTATCGCAACCTGACGTTGGAGTTTCTTAGTTCCTTGCACTACAACCCTGATGTTGGTTTAGGGTTAGCTAGAGGAGTGGTCTCGTTCAGATTATTTGGTTTTACTCACAAGTTCACCACCCGTGACTTTGCTGCTATATTTGATTTTCCAGTTAGCGCTGATGTTGTCATTGAGATTCCAAATGATGAGTATATGGAAAACCAGCTTGACTATTTTTGGGGAGAGATATCTGATCCTCGACAAGAGCTCTATTCCTAGACACTCGTCAGAGATTCATAACACATCTATTAGGTATTTCCACATGATTCTGGTGTTTACCTTATTTGGAAAACCTCATAATGATACCTTGGTGTCTAAGGAAGAGATGTTTATTATGTTCTATGTGTTTTGATCCAGACCGGTAGTTGGTGCTTCAAGTATGCTTGCTCATCTTCTAAGTATAGCCCAGGCCCCTCATGGCCCGATATGTGTTGGAGGCTTAGGGACTATGATCGTTACTGACCTATTTTTCAGGGAGCCATTGTCCCGTCTGACCCCTGCTGCTGACTATACCCCACTAGACTTGTCTCTTTGTTTTATTGTTGGGATGACCAGATATTTGGAGCCGGATCAATTTCAGTTACTGATTCATCATGAGTCGATCTACCATTTTACACTTCCTGACAATACGCGATCCAATTTGCATGACAGGAAGAATTGGATTTATGGCCTATAAGGTGTAGCTGAGAATGACATGGAAGAAGAAGAATTTGATCCTTTGAAGCCACCCCACTATTATGACCCTCCAGCAGCATTGGACGAGTCCGACCCAGAGATGGTCGTGTTGATTGAAATGATCGAGACTGATCTTGTTACACCGCCTCTACTTGACTTCCATCCAGCTTGGGATCCACCCACAACTCCTGCTGCTACCACTGTCCAGATTCCATAGCCTGATTATGTTGTTGCTATTGATGCACTCACAATGGAGCTTGCTGCTATTCGTTCAGATCTTACCTCACTCTGCAAAGATTTTTATGGTTTCATGGACCTAGTTACGACGAATCTAGATCACCTTTTTCAGCAGTTTAATTCTAGAGGTGGCTGATTTTTGTTTTTTTAGAACATTTAGGGCACTGTTCACTCTTAGTGTAGGGGAGGAGTGTCTATTTAGGACTTTTATTTTATTTTAGTTTTCATTAGCATCGTTTTAGACTTATTTATTTATTTCGGTTATTTTATTCATTTTTCGGATTTATTTATTTGTTTCAGTATTTTTAATTTCAGTATTCACTTTCTATTTATTTGTGTTATCAGAATATATTTCTCATTGTGCTCTGCTACTATTATAATATGATGACTATTGTGTTAATGTGTTCACCTAAGAATAAAAACGCGTGCATATTAATCTAGTAGACCTAGTGATATAACTATCTTTGAATAATACATTTGTAACACCCCTTCTAATAAGCCCCAAATTAAACGACATAATTAAAATCAGAGAAATAAAATTGCACGGAAGGAGTGTCACAAGATCATATCAACATAATCAAGAAAAACGGACATGACATATTCGTCACTTTAATCATTTAAACACATAATATATTCATGACATATACTTTCTTTTTCGTGCAAACGCAACGGAATCATAATAACTTCATCTCCAAAGGAGGCATCAAAATATAAAATTCAAGGCATTAAGCCATATGGTTCATACACCAAACATGTTATCAAGTCATAATATACATACATCAACATATAATCAAAACAATGGATTATATACAAGTATAATCCATATACAAAAATATGAGTTCGAATGCGGACACTAATCCCCCAGTGTTACAATCAGAGCATCGACTCAAAATCAAAAAGAAGTAACGGACTACAAGCCTAAGTCATCCGCTAACCCGTGCGCCTCGCACTACCGTCCTTGGTACCTGAACAATGCCGAAGCAAGCATTTTCCAATAGAACAGAAGGGTAAGAATTCCAACAAACATAAAGTATATAATTTAAAGCAAATGAAATGTATCAAATACAGGAATCTTACTCTTTTTCCAAATCTTGCATAAACCACACAATATATTCATTTAATCCGATTCACATATTCAACAACTCAAAGGAATCAAACACAATCAATTTCAATTACCAATTAGCACACAAGGCATAATATTCAACAAAACACAAACTCAACAAAGTGTGTACGTGCGACTCGACACAACGACACGACTTATGCATGTGGTACCAATCATCTATTATCCTTCGGATTTACCAATTGTCTATTCCTCAGACGGATAATCACAAAGCCCATTCCCTAAGCTTTCAAACCCCCACTCTGAGTTTGGGACGAGCCACTAGCCTCCACGAGACTAACAGACATCGCCTCTTGACACGACTTATGATGCGGTGTGCAATTAACAACAACAATATGCAAATCAAGACATCACTCTATCTCAATTACAAGCATACATCACCATAAATTCAACCCTATGAATTAATCTCACAACATTGCACAACAAACATCATTTATTTCATTTCAACAATTATCACACAACACCAAAATATTTATAAACCAAACACATCATTTCCGGAATCGAAAATTAATCAAATATCTCGAATAATGTTAAATCAACACTTTTTCCCATCATAAAATGTCACGTTTCAACAACTAAATATTCGGATTTATGCCGATTCGGCTACCACAAAGATTACTCTCAAAACAACATAATTGGCTTTACAATATTTTAATTAAACATAATTATTCAATCATAAACTCCATTTCCGGTCACCATCATAAAATGCCGCATTTTCGACAAACCGACATCACCACATTAATCTACACATCCAACTTAGCTACCACCTAAATTTTCATCCAATTTCGGGTAACTAATTATACCACTTAATTTGGCTAATCGGACCGAACGATATTATTTTCACTTACTCTTAAGTTAAACAACTCATCTACAATTTAATTCTTCTCCGGTCGTACTCAAAATATTAAGTTTTACCAATTAATCGTAACCGGTTATATTAATTAATCACACTACGAATTATAATATATAAATATATTATTAATTATAATATTATATATATATATATATATATATATATATATATATATATATATATATATATATATATATATATGTTATTTGACTATGAAACATATTATTATATATATATATATATATATATATATATATATATATATATATATATATATATATATATATATATATATATATATATATATATATATATATATATATATATATATATATATATATATTAGTTGAATTATAATGAAAACAGAACGTAACAAATGTATATTTCAACATAGCTCTTCAACGTAGCACCCCCACGTGACTCCACCATACACCTCTCCTTCTTCTCTATCATTTTTACAGGACAGGTAACTATTTTCACAGTATCAGGAAAAATTATATTTTCCTAACAGTCAACAAAATTTATTTTTCTAAATCGAAAAAATCGAAATCAAATGCAATAAGAATATACTAGATGTTTAGAGGAAGTCTAACCCTTACGGATTAGTCTCCAGAACGAACTTTTTCGATTGATTTTCCAAAAATTTTCCTCTTCTCTTCAACCCTAACTTTCTTCTATTTTCCTTTTCTGCTACTCCACTTTCTCACTTTTCTCTCTTACTGGTTTTCTATCTCTTTTTTTTTTTACTTATAAATCTACCCACTTACTATATATATATATTACTTTATTATATATATATAAAACTAACTTACTTACTAAATTAACTTATATATATAACATTTAACACATAACATACTGTAAGTTAATGTAACTTACATATAATAAAACAAATATTTTATTAAACTAATTTAATATAATTAAATAACATTAACTTATTAATTTATAATAAATCAATTAATACTAATATAAATCCATTCTCACAAATAAATCGAATAATACATATAATAAAATATTTACACACTAAATATAATTTTATCGAGTAAAAATAGTTATTTTTCGGTAAAGCAAATAAACCCGATTAATCACCTACCTGACCGAATAACCGACTAAATAATTATTATTTTACCAAAATAAATATCAACCGGTCATTTTTAGAAAATAATAATATAAATAATATTAATTAAAACGGGGTGTTACAACTCTCTCCCACTTAAAATATTTTCGGCCTCGAAAATTACCTCTAAACGAACAACTCGGGATATGAATCCCGCATCCGGCTTTCAAGCTCCCAAGTTATGTTTCCATCAGTTGTACCACCCCACACCACCTTAACCAAAGAAATCTCTTTTCCTCTAAGTTGCTTCACTTTTCAATCTTCGATTCTTGTCGGCAAGGTCTCAATGGTTAATCTTCTCTAACTTCCACATCGTCCACTTGCATCACATGTGACGGATCCGCAATATACTTTCGCAATTGCGACACATGAAACACATCATGTAAATTTGAAAGTGATGGTGGTAATGAAATCCTATACGCCACATTACCAATCATTTCCGAAATTTGATACGGACCAATAAACCGAGGTGTCAACTTCCGCGATTTAAGTGCCCGACCAACACCCGTAGTAGGATTCACTCTCAAAAACACGTCATCCTTCTCGAACTCAAGAGGCTTCCTCCTCTTGTCATGGTAACTCTTTTGGAGAATTTGTGAAATTTGCATCTTCTCTCTAATCAACTTAATCTTATCCGTAGTTTGTTGCACAATTTTCCAGTCCAACCACCGCACTTTCTCCCGACTCGTACCAACATAAAGGTGTTCGACAACGCCTTCCATACGCTTCAAAAGGAGCCATACCTATACTAGAATGAAAACTGTTATTATAGGTAAACTCAATCAAAGGCAAGTAACTTTCCTATGAACCTCCTTTTTCCAACACACAAACACGCAAAAGATCTTTGAGTGATTGAATAGTTCTCTATGTTTGACCATCCATCTGTGGATGATAAGCGGAACTCAAACGTGACTTAGTACCCAAAGCTCTTTGCAAACCTTCCCAAAATCTAGATGTGAACCGCGGGTCTCTATCCGAAACAATGCACGTCGGAATACTATGCAAACATACAATCCGCTCCACATACAATTTCGCAAGCTTCTCCATCGAGTAATCTATTCTAATTGGAATAAAGTGAGCAGATTTAGTCAATCTATCCACTATAACCCAAATAGCCTCATAGTTACTCGGAGTCCTCGGCAAACCCGAAACAAAATCCATCGAGATACTGTCCCACTTCCATTCCGGTATAGACAAAGGTTGTAACAAATCGGAAGGCTTTTGATGCTCTATCTTGGACTTTTGACATACCAAACACGAATACACAAATTCCACAATTTCCTTCTTCATACTCGGCCACCAAAATAACTTTCTCAAATCTTGATACATCTTTGTGGCACCAGGATGAATGCTCAATCCACTTTAGTGTCCTTCCTCTAGGATCCTCTTTTTCACATCTCCCACATCGGGAACACAAACCCGATCACGACATCTCAACACGCCGCTCTCATCAATTCTAAACTCTCCTCCTTGACTTTGGTTAACTAAAGTCAATTTGTCTACCAAAACCAAGTCCTCTTTTTGTCCTTCTCTTATCTCATCCAAGATTCCACTTGTAATCTTCAACATACCAAGTTTCACACCAAAGTATGTTTCTTCACAAACAAAACTCAAGTCGCGAAACTGTTCTAGTAATTCCCACTCTTTCACCATTAACATAGACATATGTAATGATTTTCTACTCAATGCATCGACAACCACGTTCGCCTTACCAGGATGGTAATTCAAACTAAAATCATAATCTTTCAAGAACTCTAACCATCTCCTCTGCCTCATATTTAACTCTTTTTGATTAAACAAATATTTCAAGCTCTTATGATCACTAAAAACGTCGAATCTCAATCCAAACAAGTAATGCCTCCAAATTTTCAACACAAAAACCACAGCTGCTAACTCTAAGTCATGAGTCGGATAATTCCTCTCACGCACTTTAAGTTACCTCGAAGCATAAGCCACCACTTGTCCGTTTTGCATTAACACACCACCTAACCCCATCAATGAAGCATCACAATACACTATAAACGGTTCGGATGGATTAGGTAAAATCAAAACAAGAGCAGTAGTCAACCTTTGCTTAAGCTCTTGAAAGCTATCCTCACACTGAGTAGTCCATACAAACGCTTTCCCCTTTCTCGTCAATTGTGTCAAAGGTAAAGCTAGCTTGGAAAAACCTTCAATGAACTTACAGTAGTAACCGGCCAAACCAAGAAAACTTCGAATCTCAAAAATAGACTTAGGAGATTCCCATTCTGACATAGCTTCAATCTTAGATGGATCCACGGCAATACCTCCACGAGATATCACATGTCCAAGAAAACTCACTTGCTCCAACCAGAACTCACTTAGAAAGTTTAGCAAATAACTGATTCTCTTTCAGAATCGACAACACAATTCCTAAGTGCTCGGCATGCTCTTTCTCATTCTTCGAATATATTAAAATGTTATCAATAAAGACCACCACAAACTTATCAAGAAACTCATGAAAGATTTTGTTCATGTACTCCATAAACACACCAGGTGCGTTCGTAACACCGAAAGGCATCACCGAATACTCATAGTGTCCATACCTCGTCCTAAACACCGTCTTCTGAATATCATCATCTTTCACACGAATTTGGTGATAACCAGACCTCAAGTCAATCTTACTGAACACACAAGCTCCTACCAACTGGTCCATCAAATCATCAATTCTAGGTAAAGGATACTTGTTCTTGATAGTAACTTTGTTCAACTGTCGATAGTCCACAAAAAGTCTCATTGTTCCTTCTTTCTTCTTTACTAACAACACCGGCGCACCCCACGGATATACACTTGGTCGAATGAACTTCTTATCAAGTAACTCTTCAAGTTGGATCTTTAGGTTAATCAATTCCGATGGTGACATCCGATACAGAGCCATCGAAACAGGACTAGTACCAGGAATTAAATCAATAGAAAACTCCACTTCACGTTCTAGAGGTAAATCCGTAATCTCCTCCGGAAACACCTCTGGAAAATCACAAACAACAGGAACATCCTTCCTCACTCCACTATCACCAAGATTCATGCTCGCCATCAACACAAACAATTCGGCCCCATCTCTAACACACCTCTTCATCTGTTGAGTAGACAATAATGAACCACCTTCTTTCTCGGATTCGAGTAAAAGAACTGGTTTAGCAAAACAATTGATATATACATGGTTGGCTCTCAACCAGTCCATACCCAGAATGACATCAAGCTGACTCAAAGGAAGACATATGAGATCCACTTCGAAATCTCTACCACACATACGCAAAGGACACTTCAAACAAATAACAGAAGTAGAAACTAAACCCATCGCAAGCGTATCAATCTCCATACTTCTACCCAAATTAGATAACACGAGACCAAAACTAGTAGCACAATCCAAGAAAATAAATGAATGCGTAGCACCCGTATCAACAATAGAAATCAAAGGTACATTATGGATAAAGCAAGTACCTCTGACCAACCTCTTATCCGCAGAAGTCTCGGCACCAGACAATGCAAACACTTTTCCTCGCTCCTTCTTTGGCTTTCTGCACTTTGTACTAATGTGCCCTTGCTCACCACAGTTGTAGCAAGTCACACTAGTACTTAACCTGCACTCGTTAGATCGGTGAACAATCTTCCCACACTTGAAACACGTAGGCTCAGCTTGGCAACACTCCAAAGCACGGGTCCCTCTTTACCACATCTAAAACACTTCACTGGAGTAGTAACTCCCCCACTTGGACTCTTTCCCACCTTCATCGGTTGCTTCCCTTTTCCATCATAAGGCTTAGGACGCATATGCCCCTTGCCTCTCTTGTCACTTAAGCTCTTGTAGTAAGCACTACTATCACGACTATCCTCATCATAGTTACGACTTTTGTTCATCAAGTCAGAAAAGTGGGTAATTTGTTGGTACCCGATAGCTTTCTTCACATCCGGCCTTAAGTCGTTCACAAACTTCAAACATTTGGATCTCTCGGCATTCACCGTATTATAGTGAGGACAATACTTGATTAGTTCTTAAAACTTGGCAGCATATTCAACAACAGAACCTCTTTCTTGTTTCAATTCAAGAAACTCCACCTCTTTCTTACCACGGACATCCTCGGGGAAATAATTCTCCAAGAAAGTATCTCAGAAAATTGCCCACGTAACCACGGTGTTCTCTTCATCGAACCTATGACTTGTGTTAATCCACCAATCTTCTGCTTCCTTCACCAACATGTGAGTTCCGACTTTCACTTTCTGAGCATCGGTGCAATTCATCACTCGGAAAATCTTTTCAATGGCCTTCAACCACTCTTGAGCTTCTTCATGCGCATGCTCTCTTTTGAAGGTAGGCGGGTTGTTTTTCTGAAAATTTCCAAGAGCACGGAATCCATCAACAGCTCCATCATGTGGCAACAGATTAGCTTGCGGAATTTGATTCAAGGATCCTGCGAGCAATCGTAATGCCTCAGCAAGTGCATTATCATTCCTTCCAGCAACCATCTTCTTCTGAACAACACAAAAGTATTGATCGCGTCAGATACACAATCAAATACAATGGGATTAGTAACATTAAGACCTGACAACTGACCGACAATGCTCTGATACCACTATTGTAACACCCCTTCTAATAAGCCCTGAATTAAACGACATAATTAAAATCAGAGAAATAAAATTGCACGAAAGGAGTGTTAAAACATCATATCAACATAATCAAGAAAAACGGACATGACATATTCGTCACTTTAATCATTTAAACACATAATATATTCATGACATATACTTTCTTTTTCGTGCAAACGCAACTGAATCATAATAACTTCATCTCCAAAGGAGGCATCAAAATATAAAATTCAAGGCATTAAGCCATATGGTTCATACACCAAACATGTTATCAAGTCATAATATACATACATCAACATATAATCAAAACAATGGATTATATACAAGTATAATCCATATACAAAAATATGAGTTCGAATGCGGACACTAATCCCCCAGTGTTACAATCAGAGCATCGACTCAAAATCAAAAAGAAGTAACGGACTACAAGCCTAAGTCATCCGCTAACCCGTGCGCCTCGCACTACCGTCCTTGGTACCTGAACAATGCCGAGGCAAGCATTTTCCAACAGAAGGGTAAGAATTTCAACAAACATAAAATATATAATTTAAAGCAAATGAAAGGTATCAAATAGAGGAATCTTACTCTTTTTCCAACTCTTGCATAAACCACACAATATATTCATTTAATCCGATTCACATATTCAACAACTCAAAGGAATCAAACACAATCAATTTCAATTACCAATTAGCACACAAGGCATAATATTCAACAAAACACAAACTCAACAAAGTGTGTACGTGCGACTCGACACAATGACACGACTTATGCATGTGGTACCAATCATCTATTATCCTTCGGATTTACCGATTGTCTATTCCTCAGACGGATAATCACAAAACCCATTCCCTAGGCTTTCAAACCCCCACTCTGAGTTTAGGACGAGCCACTAGCCTCCACGAGACTAACAGACATCGCCTCTTGACACGACTTATGATGCGGTGTGCAATTAACAACAATAATATGCAAATCAAGACATCACAGTATCTCAATTACAAGCATACATCACCATAAATTCAACCCTATGAATTAATCTCACAACATTGCACAACAAACATCATTTATTTCATTTCAACAATTATCACGCAACACCAAAATATTTATAAACCAAACACATCATTTCCGGAATCGGCAATTAATCAAGTATCTTGAATAATGTTAAATCAACACTTTTTCCCATCATAAAATTTCACGTTTCAACAACTAAATATTCGGATTTACGCCGATTCGGCTACCACAAAGAATACTCTCAAAACAACATAATCGGCTTTACAATATTTTAATTAAACATAATTATTCAATCCTAAACTCCATTTCCGGTCACCATCGTAAAATGTCGCATTTTCGACAAACCGACATCACAACATTAATCTACACATCCAACTTAGCTACCACCTAAATTTTCATCCAATTCCGGATAACTAATTATACCGCTTATATGGCTAATCGGACCGAACGATATTATTTTCACTTACTCTTAAGATAAACAACTCATCTACAATTTAATTCTTCTCCGGTCGTACTCAAAATATTAAGTTTTACCAATTAATCGTAACCGGTTATATTAATTAATCACACTACGAATTATAATATATATATATATATATATACATATATATATATATATATTAGCTGAATTATAATGAAAACAGAACGTAAGAGATGCATATTTCAACGTAGCACTCCCACGTGACCCCACCACACACACACACACACCCTCCTTCTTCTCTACTATTTTTATAGGACAGGTAATTATTTTCACAGTACCGGGAAAAATTATATTTTTCTAATAGTCAATAAAATTTATTTTTCTAAATCGAAAAAATCGAAATCAAATGCAATAAAAATATACTAGATGTTTAGAGGAAGTCTAACCCTTATCGATTAGTCTCCGGAACGAGCTTTTCGGTTGATTTTCCAAAAAATTTCCTCTTCTCTTCAACCCTAGCTTTCTTCTATTTTCCTCTTCAACTACTCCACTTTCTCACTTTTCTCTCTTACTGGTTTTCTGTCTTTTTTTTTCCTTCACTTATAAAACTACCCACTTATTATATATATTACTTTATTATATTATATATAAAACTAACTTACTTAGTAAACTAACTTTATATATATATATATATATATATATATATATATATATATATATATATATATATATATATAACATTAACGCATAACATACTTGTAAGTTAATGTAACTAATATTTTATTAAACTAATTTAATATAATTAAATAACATTAACTTATTAATTTATAATAAAATCAATTAATATTAATATAAATCCATTCTCACAAATAAATCGAATATTACATATAATAAAATATTTACACACTAAATATAATTTTATCGAGTAAAAATAGTTATTTTCCGGTAATGCAAGTAAACCCGATTAATCACCTACCGGATCGAATAACCGACTAAATTATTATTATTTTACCAAAATAAATATCAACCGGTCATTTTGAGAAAATAATAATATAAATAATATTAATTAAAACTGGGTGTTACAACACCTATGACACACCTATTTGTCACTTCATCGTCTCCCATGCTCAATTTATTTTTCTAAATTAAGACATTGAAATGACACATCCATCCACGGTCTACAAGAGAAGATAATATCATTCATGCTGACACATCCCGACCGTTGCAGGCACGAGATTTTCTAGGAGTCAACACCTTTTAAAGACCGTTATAAAGGTGGCATGCTTGGCCTTCAAATTGAAGCAAGGTGTAACGACCGTTACACCTCCAGAACCACCCCAAACGATATAACACTCGGAAAGCCATGTTCCTCATTCATTCTTAAACCATTTTCAAACTTCCCATCTGTTTCATTTTTATTCCACACCAACAAACACCACTCTAAATACCATTCAATACCTCAACAAACCTTCTCTCCACCAATAAAACCTTACTCTTATATAAACTCTTGTAGAGAATTTCACCATTACACCAAATTTATTCAACAACTCTTCTACCTTCTACGCATATTTCATTTCCGAAACCTTTCTCAAAATGACTAGAAGAGCTCAAGAAGAAATAGAGGAGCCAGACCTCACTGATATGGTATTCAGAGATGAAGCCGCCGAAGACCAACAATAGCAACTTTACCGGTAGTTTCATCAGAGAGGTATACTCCCGATAAAGTATATCGATGTTGATTGTTTACGTGACTTGGGATTGCTTGAAAGTGTGCAATTTTTACTCCATGGATCTGGTCTACACCATATTGCAAGTACGAATCTTCCAACTTATGAATTTCTCACGTTGGAGTTCTTGAGTTCTTTTGCCTATCAAACACCATCTACTCCAGAAGTCGGTCAGTATCTAATCGGCACATCCAAATTCAGACTATTCAAAACGGAGTACACCGTGAACCAAGAAAATCTGAGTAAGGTACTCCACTTTCACCATGGAGAGGGTGTGGAATATAGAATTCCGCCTGAAGAAGATTGGACGGCAAGGTCGTTTGAAATTTGGGAATGTTTAATTGGTATTCATGTCAATGATTGGGCAGAGTTTTTATCCACTCACATCCACAACCCGTGCATCCGCTATTTCCACCGTGTGCTAGCTAACACAGTGTTTGGGCGAGCAAACAATAACAAGGTGAACTCTAGGGAGATGTATTTTCTACACTGCACCTTTAATCCCGATCGGAGGATAAATGTTGCTTTGTTCCTTCTCAACCACATCTAGTCACTTTTATCAAGGAACACAAGCACATCACCTTTCTGTATAGAGGGATAGTCACCGTTATTGCCCAGTATCTGAATTTGCAAAACAGGTTGGATGAACTACCTTATTGGCAAGCTGAGTTACTAGATATTGATTACTTCCAGTCTGGTCATATTGTCAAATCAAGAAGGGATGGAAGGTACAACCTAATGGTGCAGCACGAGGTCGTTCCAAGCATTACTCTACCAAATCCGGATATAAAAAGAATTGATGTCACTGCAAATTGGATTTATGATCTTCAAGCACCAGCCCCTGGAGCGAATATGCAAAATAATCAAGCAGGAGTGGGTAATGCAATACCAGAAGTGAATCAACAACCACCTCAACCAGATGTCCAGCCACAAGAAGAACAAGTAGGAAATGATCCTCAACCAGCCACCACCGAAGCAATATATGCATCACTTTTACTTCAAGATCAACGTCAAAAAGAAATGATGTAGATGATGCAAGAACTGCAGTGCGATCAACGCGACACCGCCTACTGGAACCATCATGACATTTCTGATCTGACTGATGAAACATGCTACTTGGCATTCCATGTTGAGAGCCTGCATGCTTATGTTTACAACACTGGTGAGGAACATGCTAGACCCAGAAGAGGTGGAGTGAGGACACGCGGTGGAGGAAGGGCACGAGGTGAAGCATCCAACAGCAGAAACGTCAGGGACAACAAGTAGGAATGATTCGTGTTTTTCTTATTTTCTTGTATTTTCGCTTTCTTAATCTTCTTGTTAGTTTTGTTTTCTCACTTTATTTGTCGCATTGAGGACAATGCTCAGCTTAAGTATAGGGGAGGAAACCTTTGTTTTCAATTTTCTAGTAAGTCAGATTCAAATTTCCATTATTTCCATTATTTCCATTATTTCCCTTTCCATTCAATAAAAAGTTCTTGTCATATTGATTTCAATTGAGCATTCATTTCCGTAAGTTATTCTTACTTCCACACTTTCCATAAAAAAATAATTATTATTATGACGCATTAACTCAGTACATTCAAAAAGTATATAGGTTGCTCAATTCGACTTCGTTATAATTTTGGAACAAGATTCGACAAAAATAATATCTCCTTGACGCCTAAATCTTCCAGATTATGTGAGACCAGTTCGAGTAGTTATGATACTAAAACCTTAAGTTTTAAGTTTTAGATCAACCCCGAGTAATTTATACTAGCAGTCAGCACCGTCTTATCCACAAGCTACGTAGGGAGCCGATGAATATAACTGACTGGTCTTAATCAGAAAAAATTTAAGCATCAAGATATAATAGGGAATGCGCTAATTAAGTTAGGTGACTCTCACCCTTTCATTTAATCCAACAATTGAGGATCCTACAAAAACTAAGTGAAAACTAGTTGTAAGCTTGTTCAGTGGTATCTGGTGCTGAACTTGGTAGGGCGAACTACGGTTCGATCCCCCAAGACCTATAATTTGGGAAAGAAAAAGGGTTACCAACTTGTGTACTGGAACCCCGTGCAAAAATGACCAGAATCACTAACCGTCTACTCTACTATGTGCGTGCGAGAGATAAAGGGCTTAATATGATTGCGCGAGAATGAAAGCGGTTGATTTCGAACAAAAAGAATTAGGTTAAGCTATGGTAGCATGATTCGGACTGGTTTGCATAAGAAGGAGGATTTTGACCATGTTTCATGGTTTCGTATCATTTCTGTATCATTAGTGTCGGAACCCAGTTCCATCTTTCTAATGTAACTCCCCTCAACCATGTACGATTCGAGTTGCGTCGTGCGATTGTGTCAGAGACTTTGCGCTAAACAATTTTTATTCTATTATTTGCTTGAGGACAAGCAAAGGTCCAAGTGTAGGGGAGTTTGATAACCCAAAAATGTATCGATTATTTGGATCAATTTACATGAATTTTATCCGCATTTTAATTAATTAAATTACTCTTTATTCGTATCATGCCAATATTTTCTATGTTTTCAGGAATTTGATGATTCCAAGGCATGTGCGAATAAAGTCAAGAAAAGTCGGGCAAATCGTACTCAAAATCTACAAAAGAAAAGCCTTTATGCAATTGTGGGGTGTATAACAAGAATAGGGTGTATTACAAGTAAAATTCCTTGCAAATTAATTAAGAAAAGAGACCCAGCCCACATCCAACGCGCGCAGCAAGCCCAGGAGTCCAAGGTGTAACGACCATTACACGCTAGCCCTAAAGTCATAATGATCGCGACGACTTAGGAAGCAAATCTTCCTCACCAAGCCATGCGTAACGATCGTTACGCTCCACTCAGCAGTGCGTAGCGACTGCTATGGAGGAGAAAACGGAGGCGAGAAAATCTCAACAGCCCAGTTTCCTCAGCACATTGTACTTCTATAAATAGGCCTTTCATTTTTCGGTTTAAAAAGAACGCTTTTTCTTCCACTTTACTTACTGTTACTCTGCCAATTTTTACAGAGATTATTTTCCTTGCCTTTTACTGATTCCAGTTTATTAGTTTTAGTATCTACTTTCATTTTCTCGTAGCAATTTCCACATCAGGGATTGCTGTGAACCTTCGTTGATTCTAACCTTACGTTAGAATCGTGCCTTTCCTTCATCGCATTTAATTTTCGGAGCAACAAAGGGCAGATCTCACCGATCTGTGGGAGACACCTGAAGTTAGCCAAATATTCTGCAATTTTATTTTCAGGTTTAATTTAATTATTTATTTATCTTATGCCAAAATTGTCTGAAATGCATGGTTTATTTGAATTGTCTGATATTCTTTATTTCTGTTATGCTATAATTGAATTATATAACATGCTAGGATAAATTTAGTTATCAGTATGTAAGGTCATATAGTCGGGGGGGGGGGGGTTAGCAACGCCATTCAATTCATCCCGTTTTAAAAGAATAATTTTTTGGTTTCAATTACTAGCTCTTAATACCAACTGTTTTGTTACGAGAGTAAAATACATATTAGAAGTTAGGATCAATAAAGCGAGTTTGAGATAATAATGACAAGAATGTGCATCAACTTAAAATATAGCGAGAACGCTTTAAAGTTGATTAGGTTTTATTTATTTCCAAAAACTATTTTTAAACTCTAATTGAAACAGCGAGAGCACTCTCTTAGGTTTGATTATAGGATCTGAATCAACAAACACGAGAGTGTGAGAAGAGGATTTTCAAACAAATATTTCCTGCTGAAACTGTTTTGATAACTCGAGTTTAAGTCGATGAGTTGCTAAATCTCTGAAGTCCGACCATTACATACCGATATTCCCCATCTGAATCTAAACTAGATTATAATTAGTTAGGTTCCCTAAACCTAATTATTTACATTATTAGCCTTAGATTTACGTAGTAACCTTAGATAACGATAGGTCAACATTTAGTCTATTGGGATTCGATAATCTTTAAAGGTACACGCAATAGGACTGTATACTTGCAGTCTAGATTCTTTAAGATACATAAAGTCGTGATCAATCTCTCCAATGAGAACGGAAATACGAAGCCCTTATCGGAAATCATCGGAAATCGCTAGAGCAAAAAGAGTCTTTTTTATGTATATGTGTATAGTTTGAGTTAGATTTATTCACGAATATAATAATTAATTATATTACGTTAATTATAATTATTTTACATTTTTGTCATATTTTTAAAATGTGAAATTTAAAAATAAAAAATAAAAATTGTAACCTACAATTCATACACATGTCATATATCTTTCTAATTAATTAGTTAAATATTAAAAATCACACATTATTATATATAATTTATTTTATAAAAAATAATAGAAGAATACTTTAAAATGATACCCTAAAAGTCACAGACAAATATTTATCACTGTTATTCACAAGTATAAATATCGGGACAAAAGAAAAAATATGCGACAAATATTTACTACTGATTAATATAAATAGAATATAACAAAAATAGTTATCATTGTACATAAAAAACATCACAAGTATATTTGTTCCAGTAGATATCAAAACACGGAATGCAAAATATGAAACAAATATGTATTACTGATTGTATAAATATTTTACATGAAAGAACAAGTAGATATAAAAAAAACACGAGATGCAATATTTTTATTATACATAAAAATGACAAAAAAAAAATTATTAATTTAAAAAAACATGTGCCAAAAATTATCATTATGAATATAAATATGATATTGAAAAAATATTTAGAAATATAATAAAACAAATATTAATTTTTAAAAATTTTAAAATTAAATCGAATATATACTTACCATTTATCCATAAAATAAATAAAATTAATAATTGTGCCAAAACATCAAGTTTTCTTCAAATTTATAGAAATTAATTCTAACAATTTGATGTAATTATTCAAAATTTAATGTATCATAACCATATCATATCATATCATTTAATTAAAACTATTTAGGTGTTTCATGAAACACAATTTTTAATATATATATATATATATATATATATATATATATATATATATATATATATATATATATATATATATATATATATATATATATATATATATATATATATATATATATATATATATATATATATATATATATATATATATATATATATATATATATATATATATATATATATATATATATATATATATATATATATATATATATATATATATATATATCATTTCATATTTTAATAATTAATACTTAATATCATAATAATATCCATCCACTATAATAAATCTTTAAAAAATTCGTTACTACCAAAATATCCATATTAACCTTATTTACAAAATATCCATATTTTTAGGAGACCCCGTGCAACGGTATTTATCTAATAAATATAATAGTCTAACATCTACTCATATTATTGTAGAATTGTAGAAAATGAAATTTTAAGTGGGGACGTGCCCACATATTATATTGTACATTTGAACTTGAAAAAATTGACAAAATGGATTCGAATCCATGTGACATACTGTTTTGTTTAACTACTTTTTAATAAATTAAAACTATAAGTAATTTTGACTCTAACTATTTTTAAATAAATTAAAATTATAAAATCATAATTTAATTTTTTTTGTGTTGATACTAAAATGAATTTTGATCATTTTTAAAATTTTACGCGTCATTATGCCTTATTTTTATGAGTACATATTAAAATTTAATACTTGTATCACTATTTATTATGTTTGTCCCACTATTTATTTTTAAAAGATTTTTATGAAAGAGACCTTTTTGATAAAGGAAAATGCCGTTTTCTACTCCATATTTTTTGAGATATCAATTAAAATTAAACTTTTAAATATTATAATAGAATTATATATATATATATATATATATATATATATATATATATATATATATATATATATATATATATATATATATATATATATATATATATATATATATATATATATTACAAAAGAAATATTAAAAATAAAAAGAATAGCCAGTCTATAAAAAATATAAGTTATTTCAATACAGAACTAATAAATTTCAAACTATCATTGCATGACATGACAAATGCGAATTGATTGACCTAATGAAATTAGTTGGCATGCCTATTATGTTGTAACACTAGTTGTTATCTCTTTTTTTTGGTTGAGGTCAAATTAGGAAAAGAAGTTACTTTTCATTTAACCACTCTTTCTTTTTTCTAATCTTTAAATTTAAAAAGATAAAACTTTCTTACAACTAATTTATTACCATTTTAAACCAATGGAAATAATTAATAGCCTAAATTAGCTAGTAAATTGACATAACAAAATGTTCTTGCAACTAAAATATCAAATAATTAGAATTTAACTTTTTTAAAATTGAATAAGTGAAGTGAATAAATTAAATAATTATTTGACTCCATACACGTATTCGAGTCTATTTTAATACTAAAAGAAACATAGGTGAAATAATGTAAATTCGAACTAAAATTTATATTAAAATATTTTTACAATTATCAACTCGAATGTAGATACAAAACACAGCATCACTAATTATTTAGTAAAATGATCGATTCGGTTCGATAGTGTTTTACATAGACATTAAAAAAATAAGTCATAAAAAAATCTAATCCTCCTTCCACATATTTTTTAGTTGAAAACCCCATTAATACACAAAAAGTTAGCATAAGTCATCAAAACTTCATCTCCATCCATTTCAAGTAGTATTAGGAAATGAGTTCCAACAAAAACTTGGATACGTTTCTAGTGTGTAAAGTTGTATTTGAAAGCTAAGAATGGCAAGATAAGAATCAAAAGTCTACATCCACTTTCAAGAGTTGTTATTCCTTTTCAACCACACGTATAAAAACAAGAGGATGCCATGTAACAAAATAAAATCTATACAAGCAATGTCAATGTTATTGCCAAACGACTCAATCTAGTTGAATGAGAGAGTCTCATGGGGTTCTGCTATATATGTTTATTTAGAAATAAAATGCTTCTTTCTATATACAATTAGGGATAGCCCAATACACAATATGAGTTACACACGCTTCCAATAAAATTCTAAAATAATTTTAAATTTTAGATTTTCAAATTCAGATACACTTATTAATTCAGTACCACGTCAAAATCAGAGATAAATAAATCTAATCTTTGAAATTTATATTTATAAGCTACGGAGATTGAACTGAACTCTAGACACAACTCAATACATCACACAACTTAAAATATTTTGGATTTCAATGTCTGAGTTTCTTACAAAGATTGGAAACTAGATGCGTCTGTGTAAGTATTTGCATCTTTCTCTCTCCCTTCCTATTTTCATAGCAAAACCAGAGTTTCTACTTATATGTATTCTCAAAAATTGTTCCATCATTTTCAAACATTCTCATCGCTTCTACTTCGTTGCATTGAAGTTGAACACGTCTCTGAATTATTACTTCACTGCATTGCACGTCTTTGAAGTTCTACTCCACTTTTGTAAGTTATTCTTTCTCTCTTTTTTTATTTGACATGCATGCGTTAGCTAAATAGTTTATAAATATGATATAATATAGCTTAGGGTTTGTGCCTTGTTTGTCCTAAACTTTCTGGTTTCTCAAATTCTCACATTGTAGCTTAGAGTTCGTGATATGTTTCATTACTTCGTTTCTGTTGGTTTATTGCATTGCGCAGCCACGAAATTCCATCTCTAAAACAGTTTTAATGCTTATTAATCATCATTTAAACATCATCTAACATGTATACACTATAGGGAACCTATTCATATTATCAAATCTAGTTTTATTCATCAAAATCCCCAAATTACAACTTCAATTTGAGAATCAAAAACCTAGAATGAAAGATACCCAATCCTATAACATGTTACTAATCACTATCCAACAACATACAAATGCATAATAACGAAGATTCTCCCCCTTACCTCTTGGAGATTTGACTTCCTAGGGTTTCACCTTCTTTTTTATTCTTCTCCTCTTCTTTTTCTTCTTTTTATCTTTTCTCCAAATGACAACAATAATTATCTTTTTCCTTCTAACCTTTACTAAATAGTAATGTCTTATTGGGCTTAATACTTAACACCTCCCTATTACTTCTATTCATAAACTTAGACCCAATAACTAAATAACCACAATTCTACTCATAAAACCCAATTAATTAAATAACACACATATTCAATTAATTCAATTATTCATTTAAATCGCCCAATTAAATTAATTATCACATAACATAATATATAATAATAATTAATAATTAGCTATTAAGAAATCGTGATGTTACAACTCTCCCCCACTTAAAAGATTTTCGCCCACGAAAATTACCTCAAGCGAACAACTAAGGATACGAATCCTTCATCTGACTCTCAAGCTCCCAAGTCACATTACCATTAGCAGAACCTCCCCAAACCACTTTCACCAAAGAGGTTTCCTTACCTCGAAGTTTCTTAACTTCTCAATCCTCAATATGCATCGTTAAAGTCTCAACCGTCAAATTATCTCTAAATTGCACATCATCTAGCGGCGCAACATGAGACATATTTGGCATGTATTTCCTCAATTGAGATACATGGAATACGTCATGAAGATTAGCAAGTGACGGAGGCAAATGAATTTGATAGGTGTCGTACCCCAAAATTTACCCTCTTCTTTTTTATTTCGCGCGCACATGCATTGGTTCTATGGTTATGGGTTTGAAATGGCTTTCAATGGTTCTTCTGAAAGTTGCAAGAGTTGTTGGGTTTGTTAATCTATACAAGGAAGGTCTAATATACTCGTGTCATTATCTCACTCAAGTTAAATGTTTCTAATGCCTCAAGACATCTCAATGTGTCCATTATTTCATCATATGTTTGAATTCGTCAGAATATTAAAGAAAATCATGATCCCGTGTCCTTTTCTTTGAGATTAGGATTTTGTGTTGAGGATGTCTTTTCATAAGTTTTCTTTAATAAGATTCGTTCAATTGATTTTTTGGTCATCAATTCAAAATGTTGTGTTTGACTACTTGTAGTACAAATCATAACCTTGAATTTTTCTTGGTAAGAATGGAGATGTCCCTTGGTGTTATGCTAAAGCATTATTTTGAGATTTGAAGGGAACTTACGATTGAGAAAGTCTGAAAACTCGTTGTTATTCTTAAAGTCCAAAGTATTCATTACTTAAAGCTTAGAGACACTTCGTGAGAAAGTCAAGAAATGATACAAGATGGAATTGAGTTAGGGTTTATTGAAGTGGCACACGTATTCGATTTTGTTTGTTTCAAGATTAAGTTCATGTTCATTATTTCCTTTTTTGTTCATGATTCAAGACTCATTCGATCCTATTTCACAAAGTCTAAACTCAAGTGTTCAAGATACATCTTTGTGGTTCAAAATCCATATATCACCATGGTTCATCAAAGTTTTTTTACTATCTACTAGTCCATTGAAGATTGGTAAAAAAAGTGTTCATCAAAATTCATTACTTCATATTCAAGGATCAAAATCTCATTAAAATTCAAAGAGACATTCAGAGTTCCCATTTTTCAAGTCCAACTTAAATTCTAATGAAACTAATTAGAATTGCAAGTTAAGTTCTACACCATTCAAATCATTCAAAGATTATCTTAACATCTTTCTTCATTCATAAATTAAGTTCCAAATCATGCATTCTTTATGAAAGTCTCAAGAGGTTTCACAATGTGTTACAGTACAATACATCATTTCTCTTTCAAGTTTAATTTACTTGAGATCGAATTACATTCAACACTTGAAGTCTACATACAAAAGAGTTGTTACATCAAATTCCTACAATGTTACATTTAAACATATTCTACTTGAATGGAACCTATGGCTTCTTGACTTTTCTTTCATCATTTGCTTCATGACCATGGAAGTTTCATATTCGTGTTGGCCACACTCCCTCCTTGTAATTGCCTCGCCAATTTCCATTGATCATCAACAAAATTCATGTCATGAAAAAAAAGAGAAGGCATGGTTAGAAATCAAAGCAAAATAAATAAGAAAGTATTCAAAAGAAAGAGTTATCTATTCAAGATCATCATTAGGGTTTATGCTCAGGAATCATATTTTTTGGGGTGGCTTTTAATCATGTTTAAACTCACAAGAAACCAAAAGCCTCATACAAATCAATATTCGATCATTGGCTAAGAACCTTCAATTGCAAATCAAAAAGTTATCTTTGGTTCACAAAAGAGAGGTGTGAACAACAAACTCAGGAAATCATCATAGTTACAAAAAGCAAGCTAATAACAAGTACATAAATCAAAACTCAAGTCAGAATTATATGTCCAGCCCAACAACAAGTTCAACATATCAGAATTTTACCACATTTTTTCAGTTCACATCAATAACAAATCCCAAATCAGAAAAAAAAGCCACAAAGCCTGTTAAGCCAAAGATCAAGAGAGTCCAACAACAATAGAAACCCTAATCAGCATAGCTATAAAAAGATTGAATGGCACAAATATCAAGGGGGGATACTGTTCACGAAAACTCAGAAAACGGTTAAGCAACAGAAACCCTAACCAAAAAAGTTCATCGTCATCCTCCAAAATCAAAAGCCAAATACACAGGATCGATAATATTTCCAGAAAATCATCAGCAAGAGCAAACAGAAATCGAAGCCCTAAAATTATTTCCTCATCATTTTCCTAAAAACAAAAATCCTTCAGAATCATAGAGAAGAAAAGGAGAAGAAGATGTATATCAGAAAGATCTCACCGAGATAGCCACCACCATGAGCCATTGACACTGCCTCTCTCCTCCGTCAAAGCCTCTAATCTCGTTTCGGAGAGGCTTCTTCAACACTCATAGAGTTGGATCCGCCTCCAAGGCCGCCGTCGGTTTTGATTCCAACCTAGGGTTTCGAAACCCCCTTTTAGATCCCAGCCAAATCATTTATCATCTGCAAAAACCAACACTAAATCAAGCACCAGCAGAAATAAATGAATAAGAATATGTAAACAAAACAAAGCTCCCCCGTGTGACCGCCATCACCACCGCCCGGAGCGGTTTTCGGCTAAGAACCCATAGATCGAGTTCACATGCAAGCATCAAGATGGAGCCTTAGATTCCAACCATAAAGAACCAGATCGCGTCGTCCACAGCCTTCCACCGCCACCAATGGCGATTTTCGGTGAAACCGCGACAGAGAAGAAGATCGAGAGACCAACATGCATGGCGGCCAGAGATGAGAAAGATGAAGCACAGATCAAACATGCATGGCAGCTTCAAAACAAGAGAGTGACCAAAACATGCACGATGAGAGCTCCAGAGAGATTCTCAGAAGAAGACAAGAGTTCCGAAATAGATTGAGGCAGAGCACCGGCGATCGTCATAGCGAAGAAGCCAGATGGCGAGAAAGATGAAGTTTCACGAACATGCAAAGTGAGAGAGAGGCAAGATTTTGAAGAGAGAAGGAGGAACTCGTGTATTTGACACGCTGAGTTCTTGTTTTTTTTAATTAACTTACTTTTGTCAATTTCTTTTGTTTCTTTAATTAATGATATAATGGTGGATAATAATGGATACTGGTGTAACTGATGGGCGACAAGTGTGCCTCTGGTGCCACTTGTCCCCACGGAAGTGGTAGGGTCATTTTTTGTTTCCTATGTGCACTCCACAGCTATACGGTGCACCTTCAACATGCAACCATCAGATCTCTTTGGATCTGGAGCAGACGTCTTCGAAGATGCTGCCCACCGTGTACCTCCCAAGAATGACCATACAGGATCAACAAACCACTCTTAATGGATCTGGGCCTCCTCTACTTCTAGCATCCACTCATATTTCTACAATCAGGCCCATTTCTAATCTTTTCTCTTATTTTATTTAATTTCGCAAATAAATTGTGGTTTGTTTGTATTAAATAATTATTAGTCTTAGGATAATTTTTATTTGATAATTACCGATTAAATTATTAGTCAATTTTTTTTATCAAATAAAAAAGATCTTTTCTAATAACTATTTAAAGTTTGGAACTTGTATTGTGTGATTTTATTTATTTTTCGTTCATTTAATTTCTATTAAATTATACTAATGAATGTGGTTTTGTATTAAATAATTATTAGTCTTAGGATATTTTTTATTTGATAATTATCAATTAAACTATTAATTGATTTTTACCAAATAAAAAAGATCTATTCTAGTAAATATTTAAAGAGTTAGACGTGTATTGTGTGTTTAATTATTTCTATCGCTTCTTGTATGCTTGTATGAACTATACACACTCGTACACTTCAAACACTCTTAACATAAGCAGAACTCATTTCTCATCTTGGCTCATACGCCAAATTCTTAAAGGGTTCAATAGTTGAGGATGGGCATGATCAATCTCACGAGGTTAATCGAAGCCCTTGTTAGCTTTGATTAATCATAACCCGAATAAATTTTGGTTCATATACCAATTGTCCATGCACAAGGGTTTCATAGTTGGGGATAGGAACACCTATCCTCGCGAGATTAATTAAGTCCATATACTTGATTAATCATGACCCGATTCAATTCTATTCATATACCAAACCTCAAAACACTTTCATAATTAATTTTCAAACCTCGATCCAACGTCGAGTGTCTTTTCAAAAGTTCTTTTTCACAATAAAACCCAAGTATTTAAATCGTTGGTTTCTAGACCAATTGTTTGAAAACTTGTGCCAAATAAACTCCAAGTCTTTAAATCGTTGGATGCTAGTCCAATTGTTTAAAGGCTCCTAATAACATGAACTTTGTTTCACTTCACTCTCTTTCATAAGAAAACTTTTGGGATGATAGATGACTCGTTGAGCATTGACCTCCTCTGGTTTCTAGTATTTGAATCGTAGGATGCTAGTCCTATTGTTCGGTACTTTTCACCCACCTAAAATCAACTTAACTCACTCAAACTCTTTCCGCTCATATGCGATCATCAAACTCTTTTCTTACAAAGATTATGCAATAGCCATTTCAAATACGAACGAAGACTTAGCTTTTCAAACAAACTAAACAAGTCAAAGTTCAAGCATTTGAAATGTCTAAATGCACGATTTTTCTTATAAAATCAACACAACCAACTTAAACATTCTCAAGAAGAATAACCAAGGTTTTGAAACCGCGGCAAACTCAAAATAATAATAACCAAACCCCGTTTCCTTCTTTCTTATTTCTCGATCACAATTTAGAAATTAGCGAATATACACACAAACACTTAAAATTAAACGGGTCCCATCGAGTACGATGGATGTGAGGGGTGCTAATACCTTTCTCTTGCATAACCGACTCCCGAATCCATATCTTTTGATCTCGTAGAGCGCCTTATCCTTCATCCGCGGGTTTTATCTATATTTTCCCGTTCTTGTTAGAACAAATAAAATTAGGTGGAGACTTCATTGTTTTAAAATAACCGATGAAAAAAACCAGTCATCACAATAGGCTACTTCACCAACTTTCTCAGCAATCAGATACGGACCAATAAAACGCGGAGTCAACTTCCTTAACTTCAATGCTCTACGAACACCATTCACAGGAGTAACTCGTAAAAACACATGATCCCCTTTATCAAAGCTAAGATCATTTCTCCTCTTATCATGATAACTCTTCTGACGACTCTGGGAAATCTTCATCTTTTCCCGAATCATCTTAATCTTATCCGTAGTCTGTTGAACTATCTCAAATCCAACCACAACACTCTCACTAGATTCATACCAACATAAAGGCGTCCTATACCTTCTTCCATACAAAGCTTCAAACGGAGCCATTCCTATACTCGAGTGAAAACTATTTTTACAGGTAAACTCAATTAAAGGCAAATGACTATCCCAAGAATCTCCATGCTCTAAAACATAAGCTCTCAAAAGATCTTCCAATGATCGAATCATCCTTTTAGTCTGACCATCAATTTGCGGATGATACGCCGAACTCAAACGCAACTTTGTACCCAAAGAACTTTGCAAACCTTCCCAAAAATGCAAAGTAAATCTCGGATCTCTATCCGAAACAATACTCGACGGAACACCATGCAAACTCACAACTTTCTCAATATACAACTTAGCAAACTTTTCCATAGGATAATCCATCAAAATAGGAATAAAGTGAGCAGATTTTGTCAATCTATCCACAATAACCCAAACAGAATCATGAATACTTGGAGTCCTCAGAAATCTAGAAACAAAATCCATAGAAATGCTATCCCACTTCCACTCAAGAATGGATAACAAATGCAATAAACCAGACGGTTTCTGATGTTCAACCTTAGACTTCTGACAAATTAAACAAGAATACACAAACTCTACAATATCCTTCTTCATACCAGACCACCAAAATAACTTCCTCAAATGTTGATACATCTTAGTAGCTACAGGATGAATACTCAATCCACTACGACGTCCTTCATCAAGAATTCTCTTTCTCAAATCACCAACATCGGGATTATAAACTCTATCACAAGACCTCATGATACCATTCTCATCAATCTGAAGATCACCACCTCGACCTTGATTGATCAACAACAACTTATCAACCAAACGCAAATCAGATTTCTGACCTTCTCGAATCTCATCCAAAATACCACTAGTAAGCTTCAAAATACCAACCTTAACACAATAAGAATTCACTTCACAAACCAAACTTAAATCTCGGAATTGCTCAATCAAATCCAACTCTCGCACCATCAACATCGACATATGCAAAGCTTCCTATTCAAAGCATCAACTACAACATTCGCTTTACTCGGATGATAATTCAAACCAAAATCATAATCTTTCAAGAATTCCAACCATCTTCTTTGCCTCATATTCAAGTCTTTCTAACAAAATAGATACTTCAAACTCTTAGGATCACTATACACCTCAAAACTAGAAGCAAATAGATAATGCCTCCAAATCTTCAAAACAAACACAACTGCGGCCAACTCTAAATCATGCATCAGATAATTCCTCTCATGAACTTTAAGTTGCTGTCATACCCCAAAATTTGCCCTCCATCCTCTCAAGATATTTCATACATCCATACTCAAGGATTCCTCAAGAGTTGATCAGACAAACTCTCTCCTAGACAATCAACCCAAACTAGGGTTTGGCAATTCTCAAGTCAAGATGGACTTCCAACATCTCCAATGGTCTTCATGCTTCCTCATATGCTTTAAAGATTCTCCATGTCAAGTTTCAAGCCTTACAAGTCAAGTTTCCTCAGATAATTGCTCAGATGGTTGAAAATCAGTTGTATTGGACAAAAAGTCAGCTATCGTCAACATCTGATCAAACTTCATAATTTTGGTCAACATCCTCATTTTGAAGTTAAATTCATCATTTGATCAAGGGTTGATCATGATTCATCAAGAAAACTCAAGATTTGCTCAAAGTCAAACTTTCTAAATTAGGGTTTCTAGATGAAAAGTCAATGAACTTTGGTGATCATAACTTCTTCATACTTTCTCGAAATTTTCCACCACCTCTTGTTTTGAAGGAAATTCAATTCTCTACAACTTCATGTCTCACAAGAATGTCAAAAATGCTTCATTTGAGAGGTATGGCTCAAACATTCTGGTCATTTTCAAAGTCAACAAAAGTCAACTTTTGTTTTAAGATATATTGAGCATGGAAACTCCAATTGAGATGAGACCAAAAAGTTTGGTTAGAGGACTCTTAGAGATTTTCAAAAGTCTAAGAACACTAAAAATGTGGAAAATTGAGCAAGATACACCATTCACAAGTTGGGCAATTTTGAAGGAATGCACAAAGAGAGATACTTCTAAAAATCAAATTTTTGCAAATGGGCTTGCTTTTCTTCATCAAACTTATTCCTCATACAATTAGGAATATCCAAGCCCAATGCCACAAATTTTATTTTATTTTCTATTTAATTTGGAATTTATTCATTTAAATACAAATTAAATTTAAAATAAAGTATAAAATCAAAATTAATTGCAAAATTGATTTTTATTCCTTCCTTGAGACAAGCAACTCACAAAGGCCAGCAAATTTCGAAATTGGATCAATATGGCAAGATTGGATTGAAAATTAATCAAATTTTGAAAATTTGATTTTGTACAAAAATCAAATTTGATTTGCATTGAATGTTGATTGATTCTCTTCCAAAACCATTCCAAATCCATCCAGTATAAATGTATGATGCATACCTATCAAGAAAAGAGGAGAAAATTGGCTCAAGAACCCTAACCTAAAGCTCAAAAAACCGTGGCAAACAAGCAAGTGGCAATCATACTTCCAGCCGTTTTCAATCGATTTTGAGGTGTCCAACACATTCCTTGATACCTCTTGAGTCGATCCAGACCTTTACTTTGATCAAAACTATCCAAAATCGTGAAATCCGAAATCGGTTTGTTCTTGAAAAATCCAAAATCGTATTTTAATTTTCATGCATCTTTAATATGTTTTGTGTTTGTTTTTGTGATTAGTAGGAAGATTGCAAGCTTTACGGGTACTTTAATTGCATTTTCATGGCGGCTTCGAGATTCCATAGTTAGGGTTCTGAGTACGATTTAGGGTTTCCTTAAGCGGAAAAATTGGATCATGAGACCTATACCAATGCATTCGGAATGATCTCGGGAATCGAACCATGCCTTTAGAAATTATTTATATTATGTGTGCTTGATTTTCCAATTTGCGAGTGCATAGCGTCGAACAATGGCGTAGCTTTAAAAATTCAAATCGGGGACGATGAAGCCTGACGAGGAGACAGGAGATGACACTTGTCTTTCTTTCACTCGATCCGGTTCAAACACACTTGCACACATGGCGTAGTGGTAAAGGCGCATCTTGTTGAGGATGCTCTCAAGGACTCGATTCGATCCTGCCGGGACCGGTTTTCATTCTTTTTTCCAAACTTGCATTATTTTCTATACTTTCATATTATTTTAATATTTTGCATTATTTTTAATTCTTTTCATAATTTTATTTCTGCATTAAAAACTCATCAAAAATTATTTTTCTTTTTATATTATTTTCTGAAAATCTTTATTTAATTTATAAAATTAAAAAATATAATTTTGCATGCATATTTATTTTTATTCATAATTTTGCATTTTAATTACTTTTAATTCATTTTAAATTATTAAATTGCATTCAAAAAATCCCAAAAAATTATTTTAGCATATTTATGTTATTTCCAGCATGTCATATTTTCTCATTCAAAATTTGCATTTTTCTAACATTTTTCTCTTATTCGATTCATCTCGTATTTTAGATTTCTCATTCTTTTCGAGTTGATCCGATTCAGACGATTCTTCTTTTCATTTTATTTTTCCAATAATGTAACTGTTTATGGGATGTAATAGTTTAAATTAGGTTTTTATTTTCCATAAGTTTAAATTATGTACGCCCCAAAGCCATGTAATAGCGTGGGACATTTACCTTTCCGCACTTTACATTCGCATTTTAATTTCGCACCTATAAATTGCTAGTAACTAGGTGTATGGCAAGATAATAATTGGACATAGCTCACACTAATTTTCAAGATAAAATACGAATCAACACACTCTTTCACACATGCCTTAGGGTAATTCTCTCGTTGCTTACGAATTCAAATGGTCAAGTCCCTCGAGCGTAGAGGTATCCTAGCACCGTTGCCTTCAAAACAAATCATCATAGTCCCTTGATACAAAGATCATAAGACCCACGATGTCGCCTCCGAATACATGATCTTGACCCTCGATTGTGCCTACGAAAATGATGATAGTCCCGAATGTGCTAGGATACTTCCTACAAGTTGCTTTCTATGACCATCCGATGTCCCTTCGATGTCCGTTTACATCCAAAAATGGAGTTACCTACCAACTAATGGTATGGATAGCGCTATTCTAAAGGAAAGTAAAACAAATACAAACGACCAATTCGAGTAGGTAATAAGACTTTTAGTTGCTTGCTCTATCAAAATGCTTTTCACACCTCACACTTTTGTCAAAGTTCAAACTCTTTTCAAAGCGAAACATTTCCGAACACTTTGTATACATTCCTACATGAATCATTACAAAGTCAAAGCGAAATGCCTTTTCAAAACATTTTTGTCAAACACGAGAAAGCACAATTTTAAGTGATCTAGAGCAACTAAGAGCCGTAGATAACTACGGATGGAAAGGTGCTAATACCTTCCCTTTTCATAACCATTCTCCGTACTCGAGAATCTAACGAAGGTCTTTTACGTACTTTTACCTTCCCTTAATTGGATAAAAATAAAAGTCGGTGGCGACTCTTGCTATCCGCACATTTGCGATACAAAAACTAAAAGTCGAGTTCACCGTATCACAGGCTGGCGACTCTGTGGGGACACACCCTAAAGAGAATTGCCTTAAGGATTTCTAAATCACCTTTATTGCTTTCATTTGACTTGCTTGCTTTATCTTTAAGGGTTGCTTGGGTATTATATTTGTTGGGGATCCTACACCGGATCGGGTTTCCTTTTAGGTAAGTAGCAATAAATCGTCGCGACCGTTAGGCGTATATCAAAGCGGTCAACATGATGGCTACGTTAGCGTGACACTTTGGATGTCGATACTCTTCATTCCCAAGTTGAGGATAGTATTTGGCTTCTGCGTGGTGTCATCAGCGCTAACTAAACTTTTAGAACCTTAATTGACCCATCTTGGCCATTAGAAGGTAGTGAGATGGCGGCTTTGGTCGACTAAGGTTGGTTGATACTCGATGCTACGCTCATTGAGATCGGACTTTTGGGATATTTTCGATCGACCACTTGGTAGTCGTATTGAAATAAGCGCCTACGAGAAAGATCAATGATGTGAGATTCCTAGAACCGGTTACTATTATAGGGCAGGATGAACCAACTCAAACTTTTGGTGGGGTAATCACCTATACCTCATGCAAGCCTTAACCCTAGGCTCATTGTGTGAATTGTTTGTGTGTGCTAAACATGACATCATGACATCATTTGCATTGCATATCATTTCTAACTATTTCAAGGACCTAGGGATTTATCTTTGCTCTGTTTTGTAGGGATTATGGCTTCTAGAAAGACTATCGAATCAACTTCATGGGTATACCTTCTCGCTCAAAGAATTGGTTTGAAATTCCGACCATGCTCGGTTCATCAAAAGACATGGTTATCTACTTGACTTGGTTATCTCGGTTTGAAGAAGATATGATGCATGTCTATTCAGTTCTTGATCGAAACACCATTGCTTTACATTCCCAGTTATCGATTGGTTCCTACCTTGGAAGAGTTCTCAAGCTACTTGGGGTACCTATTCTTGATCAAATGCCATTCACGGTCTAGAAAAGGTTCCTAAATGCGAAGACATTGCATCCGCCTTACATCTTAGCGCTCGGACATTGAAGCCAATTGGGAAACTAGAAGTGGAGTTAGGGTTTACTTGCCAAGTTCCTAATTAAGCAGGAATTCCTCAAAGTTATGAGTTTCCATGCATTTGAAGACATTGTGGCCTTGCTAATCTATGGTTTGGTTCTATTCCTAACTCGGATCAATTCATAGATGTCAACGCCATCAAGTTGTTTCTTACCAATCCACATGCCTACTTTACTTGGAGACATCCTACATTCTCTCCACACTCGTACTACTAAAGACAAGGAACTCTCATGTGTTGTATACCGTTACTTTCTAGGTGGTTTATTTGCACCTTCCTCCATCGATTTTGAAGAGCGAACAAAGGATGAAGTGGTCTCAAAGATTAATGTCACTCTCATTCGATATCCGTTGGAGTCTTTTCTCTCAAAAGGACTTCACCTTCATTGGCGTTGTGGAGAATTCCCTAATGTACCACTACTTGGTATAAGGAGGTATTACTTACAACCCTTCTCTAGCTCTACGTCGGTTTGGTTTTGCTCGAAGAGATGGTCCTCATGATATGCTTCTCCAAGATATTGTGTTCGATTACAATCATGATCTCGAGAATTAAAGCGAAGGTTCATACACGCTTGGGGCATGGTAAAGAAGGCGATACCAAGACTTTGGGGCACAAAACTCCATTCCTTGGGAACCTTACCTCAAATGAGTGCGAGCTCGAGCTCAAAACCTCATGATGCCATTCACGCTTTGTTTTACGGTAATTATGGAACTGTTGCTATAGGTGGCGTACCTATCTTGTTCTCCATCGACATGCCTCGATTTTGAAGACTTGAAGAGATCACGGATTCAACTAAAAGAAGGGATACCTTTGAAGCTCGATGTTATGCAAGTGAGAAGAAAGTGCTAGAATTGACCAAGCTACTTCACGAGGAGGCGAAACATCAGCCTACATCGGCACCAGAGGAAGCGCCCGTGGGAGACTTAGAGCTTTAGGATTTTTATGCTTTTCTTTTATTGTTTTGAACTATCTTTTGTACTTAAAAGAAAAAAGAATAATAAAAGTACTAATAAATGTTTGTTCATTGCTTGTTTAACAAATTTAAATCTCTAAGGTCCTTGAAAACATTGCATTGCATTCGCATAAACATTGCATATCATAGCATAACATTGCATCACGGTACATTGAAGATTGGTTTTCTCATTTGCTCGCTATTTATTTTAGCGAAATGGCTCTTGAGCATCATCAAAGATCTCGAGCTCGAGAATGCTCGGTTTCAGATGTTTACCGACTTGGTCCAAGGCCAAGAAGATCGAAGAAGCTCATCAACGAAAGAAGAAGGTTGTTGGTCTTCTCAACATGGGCGACGCTACAAAGGAGGTCCTAGAGTGGTTAGTCGAATTGAGCTCTACGAAGGAAGTGTCAAGAAGGAGATGAGCAAAGTAACAAGGTGGTGGTGAAGGCGGTCGGCTGAACTTGAGAAGAACTATGATGGTGGCCAATACTCGATGAAGATGACAAGTACAAGCAACTTGAAGACCGTCGAATCTTGTGGAAAACACGAAGATGTCGGGCTGAATTTTGATGACTGAGTCTTGTCCACAGTGTTGTGATTCCTCCCAAGTTCAAAGTTCAACTTTTGCTAAGTATGATGGCATGTCTTGCCCTAAGCGCATTTGAAGTCTTATGTTGGAAGATCAATCCCCGATGAAAAGTTGTGGATGCACTATTTTCAAGAGAGTTTGTAGGAACCAATTGGAATGGTATTATCGCTAGAGAATGACCGTATCCGTACTTGGGTGACTTAGCGATGCTTTCTGAGCGGTATAGTACAATCTTTGAATTGACACCCACTCGCATGCAACTACAAAGCATGTCTATGGGTCGTGATGAAAGTTCAAGGGTATGCTCGAAATGGAGAGATCTAGCGGTGAGTTCAACCACCTTTGTCCAATAGGGAGTTGGTTGATATGTTTAGAACAACAGCGAGGCCCATTCTTCAATCATCGATTGGAAACTCTTGATCGGATTCACCGTGATATTGACGGCGTATATTTGGTATCAAGAGTGGAAAGATTGAGATAGAGACATCTTCAAAGCTGCGAGATCTTTTGGTGGTAAGAAAGAAGCCAATGTGTATGGTCGAAAAGCCGAGCCAAGACCGACCGTGCTCAATCGTAGGCGTTGTGTTCTCGATCCTACATCGGCCAACCTCGGTGAGACAACGCGTGTAACGAGCAGCGAAGGCATTCTGAAGATCAACATGCCTTTGCATGCCTTGCAACACATGTTGAAAGCGGCGATTACCTTGAGGATCCTCCTCGAATGTCAACACCTCCTCTCCGAAATACAATCCTAATGCTAAGTGTGCTTACCATTCCAATAGCCGGACATAGTCTTGATGATTGTTGGGCTCGAAGAACAAGATTCAAGATATGATTGAAGCTAAATTGAGTTTGATCCTCTGTTGAGACTCGAATGTGATCAGCGCCTATGCCTAACCATGACAAGAGTTCCAATGTTGGTGATGATACTTATGTTTTCAACATAGATGACTTGACCATTCCTCGATGGTATTAAGAAGAATTTGTTGCAAGCGGTGTCAACCGGGATGCCGTTGGTGCCCATACACACGATGGTTGTGCTTGGTTGAGAAGGCGTGTTCGATGCATGATGGACAACCGTGAGATACTATTCACGAAACCACATGCGGTTGTGTGATGAAATGTCTAAGTTGAAGATTGACAATGCAAACAAAGCTGTACCATCTGTGGGATACCTTGGGGCAGCCAAGTGGAAAGTATGATTACATGGTGAAGTACACATTCTGAGAGTTACAAGATTCCTATTGAAGATGTTAAGGCGACGGATGGGGTGACGATTTCCGAAGACTATCTTGATGTTAACACAATAATTTCCTCTGCGATCACATGCCTAGAGTGGCACCTCTCATCATCACTTCTCAAGGCCAGTTCCATATTCCTCGACAAGGCTATCCCTTGGAATTATGGGTGATGTTTACTATCATGGCGTCAAGCAAGACCCTCGACCATTGAAGATCTTACGGTTGAAACTACCATTCACGACATCGACAACATCAGGATCAAGTAAGGTGACCGAGCGGAAGGGTTTTCTCTCAAATCTCTCCTCCAAAACACTGCGACTCCATTTCGCATTCCGGCTATTCCATCGGTTCCCAGAACGGTGACTCATCTCGGCCGAAGTACCAAGGAATTCTTGAAGACACCTCAAACAAGAAATGGAGAAATTAAGATTATCAAGAAGAGTGACTACAATATTGTGGAGCAGTTGGGACAAACTCCGTCCAAAATTTCCTTGCTTGCTGCTCTTGTGCTCGAGGCTCATGTTAATGCCTTGGTGAAGTTTGAAGAAGCTCACGTACCTCAAACACTACCACGACCGGTTTGAAGTTTGTATTGCTAGCGGCGCCAACAACGGCCTAAACTTCTCGATGTTGACTCTCGGAAAAACACAACAAAGCCTTGCACTCTGTGAATGCAAGGCGTTACATCTCATGTTTTGGTTGACACGGTTACGCTCTGAATATCCTACAAAGCGCTTTTGATCGGCTTGATGTCGAAGGGTTGGTTACGAGACCGGTGACATTATTGTGAGAGCTTTTGATGGTTCTAAGCGAGCAGTTCTTGGAAAGCTCACTCTGCTGTTAAAGTCGGTTCCCGACTTTTGACTCCACATTCTTTGTCATGGACATTCGTCCACTTACTCCTACTTGGGCCCTTGGATACATGGGGCGGTCTTACCTCACCTTACAGTGAAGTACCAGTAAAGGGAAGGTTGTCACGGTATGTGGTGAAGAAGAGTATATGGTCGGTCATCTACAATCATTCGATACCTCGAGTGGAGGTGAATTCTTTGAGACTCCTGTCAAGCTTTTGAAACAATGCCCAGTCATGCTGTTGACTCTCTGCCGCTCTGAGGTTGTTAAGACTCCGCCTAGGATGTCCTCATTGAAGGATGCTCAATTCTTTGTTGAAGAAGGTAGTACTATTTGGGGACAGCTCACGATCTTCCTTTCAAATTTGACAAGGCGGTTTAGGCTTCACCATCAAGGGAAGATGATCGCGTGACGTGCCAACTTCTTTCCGCATCAGCAGTGGAATCCATGCTATAGAAGGCGACAACGACTCGACATCGGCAAGTGGATCTTCCAACTCAACATGGACTCGATAATTGGAAGGCGAAGGCGCATACCAATCTCCTTTAGCGAGTAATTGCTCTTGTTTTGTTTTGCTTTTCGTATTTCTTTATTTTTGAACAATAAACTTTGAAAGCCTAGTGCCTTGCCGGGGCATCACGGCTCGTTCGAGGTTATTATCATCGTTTGCGTTTTCATTCAATAAATTCATTGGACTTTTGCATTCAATTGTTTGTTCTTTCTTTACTTTATCACCCCTTCAAAAAGCTATGTGTTTCTTACACACCCGTGATACACTGCGAAACTCCGAATCTCGTTAATAACACTATGCTATTGCTAAATATGACTTGATAATCCGATCTACCAAGCGAAGGCGAAAGTGAGGAAGATTGTGAAGTGCCGGAGAACTTGCGGGTGCTACGGCAAGAAGATCGAGTTATACAGCCACACGAAGAGCAAGTTGAGGTTGTGAATTTGGGTACTAGCGAAGACAGAAAAGAGATCAAGATAGGAGTGGATCTTGAGAACAGTGTTAAAGAAAGGTTGGTTCAGATGCTACGAGACTATATTGAGGTTTTTGCTTGGTCATACGAAGACATGTCGGGTTTAGACATTGATATTGTGGTACACCGATTGCCAACAAAAGAAGGTTTTCCCCCAGTAAAACAGAAGGTTCGTCGCATGCGTCCTGAGATGTCAGAGAAAATCAAAACTGAAGTTATGAAACAGTTCAACGCCGGTTTCATAGCTGTTACTTCCTATCCACAGTGGGTTGCTAATGTGGTTCCTGTACCCAAGAAGGATGGCAAGGTTCGAATGTGTGTGGATTACAGAGATCTGAACAAAGCGAGTCGAAGATGATTCCCACTTCCCATATTGATGTTACGGTTGACAACACCGCTCGGCATAAGGTTTTCTCCTTCATGGATGGTTTCTCGGTTACAATCAAATCAAAATGGCTCACGAAGACATGGAAGACTACTTTCGTTACCTGATGGGGCACTTTCTACTACAAGGTTATGCCGTTCGGTTGAAGAGCGGGTGCCACTTATCGCGTGCTATGGTGACATTATTTCATGACATGATTCATCACGAGATAGAGGTCTCGTCGGCGACATGATAGCTCGATCAGGTGAAGAAGAACATCTTGATCATTTCGGCTGTTTGTGATTGAAGAAATACGAGTTGAGACTCAATCCTAACAAGTGCACTTTTGGAGTCGATCGGAAAACTCCTAGGATTTGTTGTCGGTGGAAAAGGTATTGAAGTTGATCCGCCAAGGTTAAAGCTATTCAAGAGATGCCAGCTCCCGCACCGAGAAGGAAGTCGGTTTCTTGGGCGATTGAATTACATTGCGATTCATTGCACATAGCGCTACTTGTGAGCCAATCTTCAAGTTACTTAAGAAAGATCAAGTAGTGGAATGGAGCAGCGATTCCGGATCGCTTTTGAAAAATCAAGGAGTACCTACAGAATCCTCCCATTCGATGCCGTCGAAGGAAGACCTCTTATCATGTACTTGGCGGTGTTAGAGAACTCAATGGGTGTGTGTTGGGGCAACATGGCGAGTGCAGTCGAAAAGAGCATGCAATATACTACCTTAGCAAAAGTTTACCGATTGTGAAACAAGATACTCACAGCTCGAGAAAACTTTGCGCTTTAGCTTGGGCTGCTCGCCGACTAAGGCAGTATATGTTGACTCACACTACCTTGTTGATTTCAAGATGGATCCGATAAAATACATATTTGAGAAACCAGCTCTCGGGAAGAATAGCAAGATGGCAAATGATCTTGACCGAATCGACATCGGTACACTTCTCGAAGCGATCAAAGGAAGTGTAGTAGCCGATCATTTGGCTCATCAAGCCGTAGATGACTATCGGTCTATGCGATTCGAGTTTCGAGATGAAGATGTTTTACTAGTTACTGATTGCGAAGAAGGGCCGGACGAAGGACACGAACAAGGATCGATGGACTATGGTTTTGATGGAGCCTCAAACGCACTTGGCAATGGCATTGGCGCCATCATTACATCCCTGGCGGACATACTCCTTTCACCGCAGATTATGTTTCATTGCACCAACAATATGGCGAATCTGAGCGTGCATCATGGGTATCAAAGCGCTATTGATTTAAGAATCAAGTTCTTGCAAGTATATGGAGACTCGGCTTTAGTGATCGGTCAGATTAAGGCGAGTGGGATCGAAGCATCCAAATCTTATTCCTATCGAGCATGTTCGAGTTTGATTCCCTACTTGAAGAGATTACTTTCAATCATATTCCGAGAAGAGAATCGGTTGGCGACGCATTGGCTACTATGTCGTCTATGTTCAAAGTCGGATGGGACAACGAGGCACCCGGATCATCATTGAAGTTTGACGAACCAGCATATTGTTACGAGCTTGATCGAGAGAAACCTTGGTACTACGATGTGAAGAGGTATCTTGAGACTCGGGAATATCCAGAGGCATACATTAATCATAAAGTTCATGAGAAGGTTTGCATCCAAATTCTTCCTCGACAACGGCATCTTATACAAGCGCAACTATGATGTGCTTACTCTGTGACCGAAAAGAATACGCATCATGGAAGAGTTACGAAGGCACATTTGGAACTCACTCCAGTGGACATACCATGGCTAAGAAGATTTTGAGAACAGGTTACTATTGGTCCACCATGGAAGCTGATTGTCACCGTTACGCTCGATCTTGTCACAAATGCCAGATATATGCCGACAAAGTACACGTACCTCCAGTACCTCTGAACGTTTTCACTTCTCCTTGGCCTTTTGCAATGTGGGGCATTGACATGATCGGAGAAATCAAGCCCACAGCTTCCAATGGACATCGTTTCATCCTTGTGGCAATTGATTACTTTACCAAGTGGGTAGAGGCAGCCTCGTTCGCATCTATTACCAAGAATGTTGTGGCTCGATTCATCAAGCATAATCTTATCTGTCGGTATGGCACTCCCGAAAGGATTATCACAGATAACGGTTCCAATCTCAATAACAAGATGATCACGAACTACGCACGGTTCAAGATCAAGCATCACAACTCTTCTCCTTATCGGCCTAAGATGAATGGCGCGATGGAAGCCGCCAACAAGAACATTAAAAGATTATCGAAGATGATAGTGACTTATAAAGATTGGCATGAGATGTTACCATTTGCTCTTCATAGTTATCGACTACGACGAACATCACGAGGCAACCTTCTCTCTTGTATACGGTATGGAAGTCGTCTTACCCATCGAGGTTCGGATACCCTCAACGAGTCCTCCGGGGCAGAGTTAAGCGAAGATGATTGGGTTCGGACTGCTTGCAGATTAATTTGATTGATGAGAAGCGACTCGCATCCATACGCCATGGGCATTTATCGAAGCGAATGATCGAGCATTTAACAAGAAGGTCAAGCACGAGTCTACCAAGTCGGTGATCTAGTAGTCAAGCACATCATTCTTCCACAAGGTGATCGAGGAAAATGGACTCCCACCTACGAGGGACCGTTTGTAGTCAAGGCAGTGTTTTCGGGCTATGATACTTAGCACCATGGATGGTGAAGACTTCCACACCATGAGCGAGACATAGTCAAAAATACTACTCATAAAGAGACCGCTAGGTCGAATGACCTAGGCAAAAATAAGGCATCTGGCGAACCAAAGGGTTGGGCAAAGTTAAGGATATATACAAAACATGTACACCGCAAGTCGAAAACACGGCGGCTTGGCAAAAGGGTATCGGTGGTGAAAACCGAAAGGCGGTCTAGGAAAAGTTAGGGATTTAAGCGTCGACTATGTCTCTTCGGATCACCGCTTCGGACTACCATCAACATTCAAGATTCAAATGGCGAAGATCACTACTCACTTTCTCGACAAAGGAGATGAGATAGTCGAAATATATGAGTACTAGCATAGTTGGAACTTAACTAGATTGTTTCCGCATAGCTTTTACCTTTCTTGTGTACAAACTACTTGGCCATCGCCACCTTTCAAATAAGCAAGCTTCTTTCTCTTTACAATTTTGTTTTGTCGTTTGCAATAAGTCCAACGTTTGTTTTGAATGACTATACACATTTGACAATAAGAATCTAATCACAAACATACGAAAAACGGGCATACAAAAGTAGTTACTACAGGCTCTAGGAATTGAGATGACGACAAAGGTCACCAAAACATTCCCCAGAACATAATCCCCGAGGTGTCACTCACTAAACCTCCCCAGTGAGTATATGTTAATCCTGACATGATTCCACTCAGAGAAATGTTACATCGGTCTCGAGCAGTAACACTTCATCCTCGGCTAAGATGTTTATCCCCAGCGGATGTCTCTCAACAATTCCCCTTTTCTCCAGCAGCGGTATCCAGACTCGAGACTTGGTCAGATAGTACACCGGAGAAAATCTACATCTCCTATTCCCCGGTCAGAGATTCCAACGGACCCCAACCCGGTCTCCCAGCAACCATCAAATGCTCTCCAGTGAGATCCGCACTCAGTATCCCATGGGCGCCTCTAATTCTTCCCAACAGGATCTACATGCAAGATCCCCAACAAATTGCCTCCCAGACTCTTCCCAGCAGGGTCTATGTATGAGATCTCCAACAACAATATCTAGGCCCAAGACTTGGTCAGATAGTGCATCGGAGGAATCCAGGATATCTTTCTTCTCCTTCAAAAGCGGGGTTCTCACCTACCCAAATCCCCAAGCAGAAGTCAGAAATCCTCAAACAGAACATCCGCATCTTCTTCAAGATGGATATGTTTTGAAATACCACAACATCTATCATTCATACATTACTCATAAAGTCATAATATGTCATTCATATACATTGTCATGCATCATACTTTGCATAAGACTAACAAATATTCTATCAAAGTTTCTCTTGTTTTTTCCAAAAACAGGTGAAAGTCACTTGACAGTGGTCGGATTAAGCCCGAATCGGCGGAAAACTATCGAAGACCACCTAGTTGTCCTCCGACGGTGGTCGAGGATTAAGCCCGAATCGACGGAAAACTATCGAAGACCACCCTAGTTGTCCTCCTCCGGTCGAGATTAAGCCCGAACCGGCGGAAAACTATCGAAAGACCGCCTGGTTATCCTCGATAAGAGCAATGGATCAACACCGATGCACAACAGGAAGATATCCACATTTTGCCAACTACTATTCCCTCGAGTAATCGACGAAGATCTATTCGAATCCTTCTTATTATCAACCCAACTACTGAGTGCGTCGACTCGATTGCTTTGGATGGCATCTTAAGCCCATCTCCGACTACTTGTCAACATTTCTCCACTTTCGAATCTTGCATATTTGGTTAAAAATCAATACAAACCAATAACTTCATTCAAAAATGAGCTCGAAGTCTAACATCGACTCCTCGGATGGCATCTTAAGCCCATTCCATGCTCCTTCGAAGCGATTGCGAGCTAGCGTCGGCTCACTCCCGGCATCGATCTTTCGGATGGCATCTTAAGCCCATCCCGTCAATTCTCCTATCGACATTCTCAAGTCTAGCGTCGACTCATCCCCAGTAAGTATCCGGCTTCTCGAATGGCATCGTAAGCCCATTCCGCATCATCCACCAACGTGAGTGCAAATTTTGGTGTATTCGAGTGTTCAATCATCTTCTACCTTGAGGTCACGAAAGGCAGTGTCAATCTAACCCTTCAGTACAAGAAGATTGAATAGGGGCAGCTGTCATACCCCAAAATTTTCCTCCATCCTCTCAAGATATTTCATACATCCATACTCGAAGGATTCCTCGAGAGTTGATCGGACAAACTCTCCTAGACAATCAACCCAAACTAGGGTTTGGCAATTCTCAAGTCAAGATGGACTTACAACATCTCAATGGTCTTCATGCTCCTCATATGCTTTAAAGATTCTCCATGTCAAGTTTCAAGCCTTACAAGTCAAGTTTCCTCGAATAATTGCTCGGATGGTTGAAAATCGGTTGTATTGGACAAAAGTCAATGGTCAACATACAGTCAAACTTCATAATTTTTGGTCGACATCCTCATTTTGAAGTTACATTCATCATTTGATCAAGGGTTGATCATGATTCATCAAGAAAACTCAAGGTTTGCTCAAAAGTCAAACTTTCTAAATTAGGGTTTCTAGATGAAAAGTCAATGAACTTTGGTGATCATAACTTCTTCATACTTTCTCGAAATTTTCCACCACCTCTTGTTTTGAAGGAAATTCAATTCTCTACAACTTCATGTCTCACAAGAATGTCCAAAAATGCTTCATTTGAGAGGTATGGCTCAAAACATTCTGGTCATTTTCAAAGTCAACAAAAGTCAACTTTTGTTTTGAAGATATATTGAGCATGGAAACTCCAATTGAGATGAGACAAAAAGGGGTTGGTTAGAGGACTCTTAGAGCTTTTCAAAAAGTCTAAGAACACTCAAAAATGTGGAAAATTGAGCAAGATACACCATTCACAAGTTGGGCAATTTTGAAGGAATGCACAAAGAGATACTTCTAAAAATCAAATTTTTTGCAAATGGGCTTGCTTTTTCTTCATCCAAACTTATTCCTCATACAATTAGGAATATCCAAGCCCAATGCCACAAATTTTTATTTTATTTTTCTATTTAATTTGGAATTTATTCATTTAAATACAAATTAAATTTAAAAATAAAGTATAAAATCAAAATTAATTGCAAAATTGATTTTTATTCCTTCCTTGAGACCCAAGCAACTCACAAAGGCCAGCAAATTTCGAAATTGGATCAATATGGCAAGATTGGATTGAAAATTAATCAAATTTTGAAAATTTGATTTTGTACAAAAATCAAATTTGATTTGCATTGAATGTTGATTGATTCTCTCCCAAAACCATTCCAAATCCATCCAGTATAAATGTATGATGCATACCTATCAAGAAAGAGGAGAAAATTGGCTCAAGAACCCTAACCTAAAGCTCAAAAAACCGTGGCAAACAAGCAAGTGGCAATCATACTTCCAGCCGTTTTCAATCGATTTTGAGGTGTCCAACACATTCCTTGATACCTCTTGAGTCGATCCAGACCTTTACTTTGATCAAAACCATCCAGAATCGTGAAATCCGAAATCGGTTTGTTCTTGAAAAATCCAAAATCGTATTTTAATTTTCACGCATCTTTAATATGTTTTGTGTTTGTTTTTGTGATTAGTAGGAAGATTGCAAGCTTTCTGGGTACTTTAATTGCATTTTCATGGCCGGAAACTCGAGATTCCATAGTTAGGGTTCCTGAGCACGATTTAGGGTTTCCCTTAAACGGAAAAATTGGATCATGAGACCTATACCAATGCATTCGGAATGATCTCAGGAATCGAACCATGCCTTTAGAAATTATTTATATTATGTGTGCTTGATTTTCCAATTTGCCAGGGTCTGTAGCGTCGACCAATGACCGACGCTAGCTTTAAAAATTTAAATCGGGGACGATGAAGCTTCGCGCGCGGACGAGGAGACCAAGAGATGACACTTGTCTTTCTTTCACTCGATCCGGATTTCAAACACACTTGCACACATGGCGTAGTGGTAAAGCGCATCTTGTTGAGGATGCTCTCAAGGGACTCGATTCGATCCACGCCGGACCGGTTTTCATTCTTTTTCCAAACTTGCATTATTTTCTATACTTTCATATTATTTTAATATTTTGCATTATTTTTAATTATTTTCATAATTTTATTTCTGCATTAAAAACTCATCAAAAATTATTTTTCTTTTTACATTATTTTCTGAAAATCTTTATTAAATTTATAAATTTAAAAAATATAATTTTGCATGCATATTTATTTTTATTCATAATTTTCATTTTAATTACTTTTAATTCATTTTAAATTATTAAATTGCATTCAAAAATCCCAAAAATTATTTTAGCATATTTATGTTATTTCGGCATGTCATATTTTCTCATTCAAAATTGGCATTTTTCTAACATTTTTCTCTTGTTCGATTCATCTCGTATTTTCGATTTCTCATTCTTTTCTGAGTTGATCCGATTCGAGACGATTCTTCTTTATCATTTTATTTTTCCAATAATGTAGCTGTTTATGGGATGTAATAGTTTAAATTAGGTTTTTATTTTCCATAAGTTTAAATTATGTATACGCCCCAAAGCCATGTAATAGCGTGGGACATTTACCTTTCGCACTTTACATTCGCATTTTAATTTCCGCACCCTATAAATTGCTAGTAACTAGGTGTGTATGGCAAGATAATAATTGGACATAGCTCACACTAATTTTCAAGATAAAATACGAATCAACACACTCTTTCACATACACCCCTTAGGTAATTCTCTCTCGTTGCTTTACGAATACAAATGGTCAAGTCCCTCGAACGTAGAGGTATCCTAGCACCGTTGCCTTCAAAACAAATCATCATAGTCCCTTCGATACAAAGATCATAAGACCCACGATGTCGCCTCCGAATACATGATCTTGACCCTCGATTGCTGCCTACGAAAAATGATGATAAGTCCCTTCGAATGTGCTAGGATACTTCCTACAAGTTGCTTTCTATGACCATCCGATGTCCCTTCGATGTCCCGTTTACATCCAAAAAATAGAGTTACCTACCAACTAATGGTATGGATAGCGCTATTCTAAAGGAAAGTAAAACAAATACGAAAATGGCCAATTCTGAGTAGGTAATAAGACTTTTAGTTGCTTGCTCTATCAAAATGCTTTTCACACCTCACACTTTTGTCAAAGTTCAAACTCTTTTCAAAACGAAAACATTTCCGAACACTTTGTATACATTCCAACATGAATCATTACAAAGTCAAAGCGAAATGCCTTTTTCAAAACATTTTTGTCAAACACACAGAAAGCACAATTTTTAAGTGATCTAGAGCAACTAAGAGCCCGTAGATAACTACGGATGGAAAGGGGTGCTAATACCTTCCCTTTTCATAACCATTCTCCCGTACTCGAGAATCTAACGAAGGTCTTTTACGTACTTTTACCTTCCCTTAATTGGATAAAAATAAAAGTCGGTGGCGACTCTTGCTATCCGCACATTTGCGATACAAAAACTAAAAAGTCAGTTCACCGTATCACAGTTGCCTTGAAGCATAAGCTACCACTTTTCCATTCTGCATCAACACACCTCCTAAACCCATCAATGAAGCATCACAATACACCACAAATGGTTCTGTCGGATTAGGAAAAATCAAAATAGGAGCGATCGTTAACCTTCTCTTAAGCTCTTGAAAATTAGCTTCACACTGCAAAGTCCAAACAAAATCTTGACCTTTCCTTGTCAATTGCGTCAACGGTAACGCCAACTTAGAAAATCCTTCAATGAACTTACGGTAATAACCAGCCAAACCAAGAAAACTTCTAATCTCAAAAACATATTTCGGAGCTTCCCATTGAGATACAGCCTCAACCTTAGAAGGATCCACAAAAATACCACCACTCGAAATCACATGCCCAAGAAAACTCACTTCCTTCAACCAAAATTCACATTTAGAAAGCTTAGCATACAACTTCTTCTCTTTTAACACAGATAACACGATCCTAAAATGCTTAGCATGATCCTCTTCACTTTTAGAATAAACCAGAATATTCCATAAACACACCAGGAGCATTAGTCACACCAAAAGGCATTACAAAATACTCATAGTGACCATACCTTGTCCTAAAAGTATTCTTCTGAATATCCTCAGCTTTCACACGAATCTGATGATATCTAGACCTCAAATCAGTCTTACTGGAAACACAAGCACCAACCAAATGATCCATCAAATCATCATTCCTCAGAAGTGGATACTTGTTCTTAATAGTCACCTTGTTCAGTTGTCTATAATCAACACACAATCTCATAGAACCTTCCTTCTTTTTAACCAATAAAACAGGTGCACCCCACGGAGATACACTCAGACGAATAAACTTATTTTCAAGCAAATCTTCAAGTTGAATCTTCAACTCTTTCAACTCAGAAGCAAATATCCGATACGGAGCCATTGAAACAGGACTAGTTCCAAGAACTAAATTAATCGAAAACTCAACTTCACGCTCTGGCGGAAAATCACTTACATCTTCAGGAAATACCTCAAGAAAATCACAAACAACAGGAAATTCACCCCTAGCTTGTTTCTCACCGAGATCCAACTGTCATACCCCAATTTTTGACCTAATATACCACCTTACATTTGCATTGTTGCATAACTAATAGTTCAGACAGCATTAATCGGGTATAACACTCACAGGTCAAAATTAGGGTTTCACCAGATTTTCATCTGATTCAAGAGCTAACCAATTAGGGTTTGAGATTTTCTCATCTTATTTGATCTATCTTGATCAAATCATCAACCTTCAATCCTCAGATATCAAATTCTCTCACAGATCAATCGAGGATCGACCAATTAGGGTTTTTATCGGGCATAAGAATTCTCTGACTTTTTGAACAAGAAATAACTTTTTTGGATAGAGATTGGTCATTATATCTTAGATACAACATATTGACCTAATTTCTGGATTCAAAACATCACAGAGGTTCACAGAATTCATCAGTCGTTTTCAGAAACATCTGATGAAAATTCATCTGCACAGAAAAGTCAAACTTTGACTTTTGGTCACATTTTTCAAAACAAAACTTTTTCCATCATCAAAATACTTCAAATGATCCATCATGATCATAAAAAATCAAAGAATTTGGAAAAGTCAACAAAAAGTCAAAAATTTCTATACTTAGAAATTTTTCTAAGTGTTGAAATTTCTCATTTTTTCCAAACTTCAAGCCATTTTTTCACCTAGTTCCAATTGGAATTTGAAAAAACTCAAAACATGAAAGTTGTAGCTTGTGGAAAGATATTTCCAAAATGTCCAAGAACTCTCAAATCCATGAAGTCTAGATACACTTTTGAAATTGAAACCTAAGGCTCCATGACACTTGATTTTCAAAGTCAAAACATCAAAATTATAGGTCATTTTTGTGTTTCTTCATCTAGAAGCTTTCCAACCTTGCCAACTTGATTTTGAAACTGATAAATATCAGCTTGGAAGTAATGATTGAGGATAGGATCAAATTGAGGATTGTAACACATGGTAAAAAAAAAGGAAGTTTCCTTTTCCTTTACAAATGACAATCTTGCCCTTTAAGTCATCCTTGAATCACCAAATGCCATGGATACTTACCTAACATTGCAGTCCTAATTTTCCTATAAAAGCATCACAAATCCAAGAGAAATCCACACCAAAGCATTGCAAGAATCATGCTTTCTCATTTCTTTCTTCCAAATCAAGAAACATGATAAACTTTTGAAAAACTTGCAATTTACAAAATCAGTGAAAATCATGAAGTTCTTTGGTGTCAAACATGTTGCATAATCATTATTAAACTTGTTCCAAACTTAAAATTAACTTGAACAAGGCTGGAAATCAGAAATTGCATCTTATGCACATAAACTTGCAAAACTGCCATAAGATTCGAATCTGAAGTTTGGTTGGATCAATTGATGTTGTAATCATCCATACACCTTCCCTATACCTCATAGACATGATTCAAATCAAGAACATCTAACTGTAACACGATTTACATCATTTTCCAATTTCCATTTCAAGCTTGTGCAGGTCGACTTGTGTAGAACGATTCAGCTTGATTCAAGAGGTGCAGACCACTCACATAGCTTCCTTACATGCCGTTGGAGCTTAAACAATCAAAAAACAACAACTGGAAACACTCCAGCATCGTTTTCGATCCTCACTTTCCCAGGTATACATACCAACTTGGATATCCATATTCTTTGAACCAATTGGAAAAAACTCTTGGCCAAATGTTTTCTGCACTCATAGCGATCCTTAACCCTCAATAAAATCAAACAATCATCCAACATACATCATTTAAGTTGAGATTTTCAGATTAGGGTTCTTCGTGTTTTTCAAAACCTAAATCATTCTAGGCTGAATATAAATGAAATTAACAAGCATCTCCATGTTCGTGATGAAAAACCGATCAAGCTTGGTTTTTATTTCATTCAATTTGGTTGAGAAACAAGGATTATAGCATGAGTTGAAGAATCTGGGAATCAAACCATGAAGAACATGATATGCGCGTGTTCTTGATTTTTAAATATTTGAATTTTCCAATGCTTTACCAACACGTGTTCCTGGTCCACTAACACAGATGCGCGTTTGGTCTAGTGGTTCCTGGCTTGGTTTTAAGTTCCTTTGCCACGCGTCCCACTCAATGGTCATGGGTTCAACACCCATCAGGACCATTTTTTTTCACTCTTTTTCACAAACTCTTCATATTTTTTCATGTTTTTTTATCAAACTTTCAACATTTTTTTGACCAATCAAAACTTCTCATTTTGAGATGATTTTTTAAACACTTGTCAATAAATACATCTATTTCGTGATAGTGCAAAAAATTTTCAGAAAAAACTTTCATCTGATTAAATTTTAATCGAGCCGAAAACGACGTTCTGAACACTTTTCAAACCTCCTTTTAAGGTGATTTTTTTTAAGTTTTCGACTTCCGATTTTTTTCAAAACTTTTCATAAATGAACCTCACATTTCAAAACATTTTCAAATCATTTTCAAAACATTTCATCAAACTTGCATCTTTTACCATGATCAATCCGATTTAAAACGATAAAACTGATTTCGTCTTCTCTCGAATTTCTCGATCGATCATGGGCCACCCTTATGGTGTAAGTCCCAATCCTTTATGTACATACTTAGTTTTACTTGTACATATTCAAATCATCATTGTCAATATTCAAACATAAACAAATTTTTTTCGTTTGTTTTCATTCGTTTGTCTATACACCGAATCCATTGGTTCTAAAGGAAGAATTCTTCTGAGTAAAATTTCCTTTTGACCAATGGGCCTCCATCATGGTGTAAGTCCCATAACATTCTTTTATGTATATAATATTTCTTTGTACATATCAAACTTTTGTCAAACACTTTTTTACAAAGTTTCATCTGTACATAATACAGATACTCCTTTTATACTCAAGTACAGACAAACTTCGATCGTTTGTTTTCACTTCACTTGTGTATACACAAACCAAACATTCTTTATGTACATACACAATCTTTTACTTGTACATATCAAACTTTTTATCTGTACATAATACAGATACCTTTTACAGATAAAACTTCAATCAATCATTTCTGTTTCATCTGTACATTTTACACTGAATACCATTGGTATTGAAAGGAGCATCATTTCCTGTGAAACTGCTTTCAAATCAATGGGCCTCCCTTATGGTGTAAGTCTCAACCCTCCTATGTACATCCATCTTTCTTTGTACATAAAAACTCGTCCGTGTACATATTCATTTCCTTGTACACAATTCAAACTTGTGAATAATCAAGTTGCGCTCGTTTTAAACGTTCGTTTCACAAACACTTGTTTATATTTCATAAACTGCTGTAAATAAACATCATGCATTGTTTATATTTCCTTCATAAACTCCGTGAATACATATCACACACACACACACTGTTTATACAAGCTGTCTAGTTATAACATAACAATTAGACTAATCAATAGGTTCCCGAGTTTTAGCCTCGGCTTGGGCTTCATACAAGATAACTCATCCTCGATTGAGTTTAGCCTCGCTTGGGCTTCATACAAGACAATCCATCACGACATGGACTAGCCTCGCTTGGGCTTCATACAAGATATTTTTATCTCCAAGAGTTTAGCCTTCTCTTGGGCTTTGTACAAAGAAACTCTCCCCGAGTTAGCCTCCGCTTAGGCTTCATATAAGACAAACACTCCCTGTTGAGTCGGCCTCCTCTTGGGCTTCGTTCAAAGAACTCCTCATTGAGTTTAGCCTTCTCTTGGGCATCATACAATGAAAGAGGCGGAAATCTCTTAACAAGCCTCTATTGGGCTTCAATACAAAGAATCACCAGCTAAGATAGAACCACGAAAGGATGGTTTCGGTGAAATCACTTTCAAATTCCCCAATGAGTAAAATTTCCGTGAAATTGCTCTTATTGAGAAAAGGATGATTTCTCGGTGAAATCCTTTCAAGCCAAAACCGCCATACCTATAGCTTCCTCTTGAGCTTCATACAAGGACCCTCGATGACCCTCGGAATGCCTCCTCTTGGGCTAACAATACAAGGACCCATGGGCTTCTTAAAAGCATCCCTTTAATCCAATCAATTTCTCCTTGAGATTTAGACATCTATCATCTCTATGGAAGAAGTATCTCATCCATTACATCACATACGGTCAAAACTCTTTTCAAACTCTTTTCAAACTATTTTCAAACAAAACATCTCTTAATTGTAAGTGGTAGCGGCTTGTACACTCAAGCAAAACACCTAATGCTTACATTAAAGATCAATCATCTTTTTAAACATCTTTCTTAAACATGTAAGTGGTAGCGCTTGTACACTCAAGCAAAACACCTAATACTTACGACGAAGATTTTAATCAATCAAACTTTTCAAAATGTATGTGATGAAATAGATTAGATACATTTTCATTAAGGCGACATTTATGCATCTCTTACTAACATCCGTTGCTTTCCACTAGCATAAGTGGGAACTACGATTGCTACGACTTTCTCAACATCCTTTTGAGAATACGTAGGTACAAGGTCTCATCCTTGCGAGCAAATTTCTATCTCCCTCAGACCAAACAAACCATAGAACCTTGTAGATCCGAGCTACAAATGCTCGATTCCCACTAGGGGATATGTATGCGAGAAGATCCACGATCTTCTGAGCACAATAATAATAAACACTAGAATCCCACATAATCTCTTTCTTAAAATCCCAAGGAGAAACTTTCCCAATCATAGAAATAGCAATTAAAAACACACAACATATCAAACATATTCATATATAAAGCGTAGATAACTACATATATTTAGGGTGCTCCATCTATTCCCTTTATATAACAATCCCCTTACTCGAATCTCCCCGATGCGTTCGTCTAGTTTGCGCTAGTCGTTACGCATACCAATATCAATTGAGGGTATTTCGACTTTCCCTTTTCATAATCATTAAATCATCTTTCTTGTGTTGAAAATAATAAAGCTTGATGCTCGCGGCATCTTTATAAACAAATCAAAAGATTTAAATCGTTGCGTACCAGAAGATCCGAACTCACGTTCGCATCCTCAGGCGCGTCACCTTTTAACGCGAACACCAACGATGCCAACAAAGCAAACAACACAACGCCATCTTTCAAAGATTCATCCACTTGCTTAGCAGACAAAAACAAATCATTCTCGACATCATAATCAAGAAAGATAATCGACTTGTCAAAATAGTTGATAAAAACATGATTGTATTCCAACCAATTCATACCAAGAATCACATCCAACTGATCTAACGGAAGATAAACTAAATCCACCCGACAATCTCTACCAAAAATACTCAACAGAAAATTCAGACATGCAACAGAAGTACAAACAGAACCCATAGCAGGAGTATCAATAATCATATTTCCATGCATATCAGACAATTCAAGATTCAAACTCTTAACACAATCCTCAGAGATGAAAGAATTTGTTGCACCAGTATCAATGATAGAAATCAAAGGTGTACCATTAATAAAGCACGTATCTCGGATAAGTCTATCCTCAACTGGAGTCTCAGCACTAGACAATGCAAACACTTTCCCTTTAGCTTGCTCCTTCTTCGGCTTCTCACACTTAGTACAAACATGACCTAGTTCACCACAGTTGTAACAAGTCACATACGCACTAAACCTACAATCAACAATCTTGTGACCCGCCTTGCCACAGCTAAAGCACTTTCCACCATCATTTCCATAATCAGAAGCACGGTGTCCTTCCACACCGCATTTGAAACACTTGATAGGATTATAAGATCCCCCCCCCCCACTTGGCTTCTTTCCACCACTAGATTTCTTATCATCATACAGTTTCCCACGAAATTGACCTTTTCCTTTCCTATCATTCACATTCTTGTAGTAAGAAGCACTCTCCCTACTATCCTCATCATAAATCCTACTCTTGTTCACCAATTCAGCAAAACGAGTAATATGTTGATACCTAATAGCCTTCTTGATATTAGGCCTCAAACCATTCACAAACTTCAGAATCTTATATCTCTCAGCATTCATAGTATTGTAATGAGGAAAATACTTAATCATCTCTTGAAATCTTGCAGCATACTCAGCCACAGTTCCATTACCCTGCTTCAACTCAAGAAATTCCACCTCTTCTTACCATGCACATCTTCTGGAAAATAGTTCTCCAAAAATGCATCACGGAAAAGATCCCAAGAAACTTCAACACCTTCCTCATCAAATCTCTGAATAGTGTTGCTCCACCAATATTCAGCTTTCTTCTCCAGCATATGTGTACCAAACTACACCTTCTGCGCATCAGTACAATTTATAACTCTGAAGATCTTCTCAATCGACTTCAGCCATGCTTGAGCCTTGTCAGGTTCATGATCACCCTCAAAGATAGGAGGATTGTTTCTTTGAAACTTTCCCAAAGCACATAACTCATCTTCCTCACCTCGGTGTCTAGCATTTTCCTGTGGAATCTGCCCAAGAGATCCAGCCAACACTCTCAAGGCATCAGTAATAGCATCATCATTCCTTCCTGCAACATCTTCCCACGACATTCAACAACGGACAACAGAATCGATCGTGTCAGATACGCAAATCAAATACAACAGGAATTAAATCAATTAATAACTTGGCCAAATAAATCTGACCGACCATTGCTCTGATACCACTAATGTAACACCCCTTTTCTATTCCCAATTAATCATGGTATAAATTAAAGTAAAATAAAATGCACGCATATAAAGGGTGTCACATGTTATTTTCCATACTTAAGAAAACCAAACAAACAAAATTTAACATGCACTCGGTCATACTCATAACACATATTTGAATTTCATGCTTTAAAATAAAACTATGCATTTCACAGCAGAGTATTTAATATCTCAGATACTATCAATGATTACATCCCATTCTATAATCATTGGATGAAACAACAATGAATCCATAAAATAATCAAGACTTAAAGATCCATACATCGGCACCACAGCCACATCAACATAGTATCACAACATGCGAATACAAAATATATGAGAATACATAACAAACATGTCATAAAAGATGAAATCTAGATTATCCCAGTGTTACATGACCAGAGCAATGACTCACTACCTAGTATAAGGAATAAATAGATAAACTTCTCAACTAGTCTCGTGCGAAGCACCGCTATCCTCGGAATCTGCACGTTACCCACATAGAGGCAACATCATAACAAAAGAGTTAGAATTCACATCATTATCCAAATATATATAAGTGGAAGCAATATTGAAACAAGATATATTCATGAATTCCACACACTTCAAGTAATATTCCAACATAATATGATTATACAAACATTCCAAGTATAACATATTCGCATTTATTACAATTAGCACAAATGTCATCAATTCAAACAATTCGATTGTTCACATAATCAAGTATCACAATACCAATACACATAATTCATATTCATCAATGACTCATGTGACAACAATGCAATGTGACTCAATATGCATGCGGTACCATTGGGAACATTTCGTTCACCCCACTTCCAATTCATTAACTTAGAACCAAAACCACGCTTCCGATCCGGTCAAGACCAAAGCCACCATTGTGAACTCACTGTTTCACCGCTACTTATCCATTCAAGAATCGAGCCAAATGTGAACCCAAAGTTTCACCACATCAATTTTCAAGGTTAAACAATGGATGCATGTGTAATTCATAAAGCAACATATGCAAATTAAGATTATTCACCAACCTCATTTATTCAAGCATATCACCATAATTCAACTCATGTGAATTATCCGCCAATTGCATAACATCATGTTTCATCAACAACAAGCAATGCACATAGCATATACTATCATCACACATCACAAATAACATATAGTATTTAAGCCAACACATGTTATTCACAACATTTCATCCAAAACATAACATACATACACTAATTCAAGTAGCATGTAATCGATGAAATCGCATCCAATCATGATCCAAAACTTATCAATACCATTATTAGAAATCATGTAAATTAAGGATAAATAATAAGCAAAAAATCCCCTAAGCCATTCATGCTTAAAATAGAATTATCATTTTTCTGCAAACAGGTAACCGCGCTCAGCGGTCCCCTGCGTGCTCAATGCCCTTCACGTTTTGCAGAATTCCAACCATCTTCTTTGCCTCATATTCAACTCTTTATGATCAAATAGATACTTCAAACTCTTATTATCCCTATACACATCAAATCTAGAAGCAAACAGATAATGCCTCCAAATCTTCAAAACAAACACAACTGCGGCCAACTCTAAATCATGCGTCATATAATTCCTCTCATGAACTTTAAGTTGCCTTGAAGCATAAGCTACCACTTTCCCATTCTGCATCAACACACCTCCTAAACCCATCAATGAAGCATCACAATACACCACAAGTGGTTCTGTCGGATTAGGCAAAATCAAAATAGGAGCGATCGTTAACCTTCTCTTAAGCTCTAGAAAATTAGCTTCGCACTACAAAGTCCAAACAAAAGCTTGACCTTTCCTTGTCAATTGCGTCAACGGTAACGCCAACTTAGAAAATCCTTCAATGAACTTACGGTAATAACCATCCAAACCAAGAAAACTTCTAATCTCAGAAAGAGATTTCGGAGCTTCCCATTGAGATACAGCCGCAACCTTAGAAGGATCCATAGAAATACCACCACTCGAAATCACATGCCCAAGAAAACTCACTTCCTTCATACTTAGAAAGCTTAGCATACAACTTCTTCTCTTTCAACACAGATAACACAATCCTCAAATGCTTATCATGATCCTCAGTCGAGAGAAAGAAATTATGCAGCAAATTGGTTGTAACTTCAAGTATCGTCAATCAGAGGTGTGCTCGAAGAGATCGAAAATTGGTTTGCCTCGAACCAAGGATTGTGGAGAAGATAGGTTCATCACCAACAGTTGAATTGTGTGAAAAAGGAACTATTTCTTCACTTAGTAAAATTTGCAATTTTGTAAAAACATGCTCAGTTCTAGATTCTAGAATTGGGGGAAAACGTACTCTCTGCGAAGACGATAAGAGGAAATTCCTTAACAAATTCCCGTGTTCTTTTTCACATTTTACTTTCATTATTTGTTTTGTATAATTTGTGAGATTCAAACTATCAAACGTGCATAAACTTGAATTTATGGTGTGTCGAGCTTTAACATACACCTTGGTGACAATTCGTTTGATTGTTACTTGACTAAATTCGACAACACAAATAGGTAAATACAACACTTGTGAATTTCGCTCATAAGGTGTTTGATAAATTGTCTCATTCACAAATTATTCATTGTGCTTGATTTTATTCTTAAACAAACTATTGAAAGTATTTGATACTCTTTGAGATTGTTTAAGCGGTTAACAAATTCAGTATAATTTATATTAATTTGAGCTATTTTCTCTCCTTTCCCATACGGTTCGCATATCCGATATTTTCGATAGTGGATCGTTTAGACGATTGAATATCCAGGAAAATTTCGTAATAATTTTTTAAAAAATACAAAATTTTACAAACAACCGATCTATTCAACCTCCCTTCTAGATCGATCACACCGTCTTACAAGTGGTATCGCGAGCGCCGGTTTATCTAGTGCTTCGCTATATTACTTAGTAGAATATGGAGAACGATCCAAAAGGGGATTATACGAGAGCTTCGGTTTTCATCGGTGAAACTACAGCTATTGGAAAGATAGTATGAATATTCATATCAACTCCGTTGATAGAAAGATATGGAAAGTTATCGAAAATGGTCCCATGGAAATAACCCTGACCAACAAAGATAATGTTACCTTACCTAAACTGGAAGCACTATGGGATGAGAATGATGAGAAAATGTATGTTTATGATTGGAAGGGAAGAAACATGCTTTTAGTAGCCTTAGGTGTTGATGAATACTTTAGAGTAACTCATTTCACAACTGCTAAAGCTATGTGGGATGCCCTACAAATTGCCCATGAAGGGACAAACGATGTTGTTGATTCTCTATTTTTAAGATTGGCTTTATGTTTGGTAAATCTAATTTAGCAGCTATAGGTTAAATAGGATTTATAACTTGTAAGGAGAAAGCAGGTTGAAGTTCTATTTAATGGAGAAACATGTTGTCTTGAAATGTTTCAACATTTGGAACAACATGTCGAAGGAGTTGTCAAGACATCAGACATCAGGACATCACGCTACAGAAACTGTTAAGTTTGTTACAGTTCGATTTTAATTAGAGCAAAATATTTTTGGAATATTATACATCTTATGTGGCGTGACTTTGAAGGCATATGTGAAGGTCCAAGATTAAGGAGAAAGATGAGCAAGGACCTTGATTGTAGCAGAAATTATCTGCTTGTTTATCTCTGCAAAAAGTTTGTTACTACAGAAGTTTGTTACAGCTTATGCTGTTATTTTGAAGGTCCAAATCCAATTGGGTAATAGGTTATAAATAAGCAGTTGTAACCTAGTTTTAGTAAACAAGCTGGTTTTAGAAAGATGTATTCTTTAGGGTTAGCCATGTAACTGAACCACCCGGATTGTGGGATGGTCACTGATTTGTGCCTCGAAGCCTGTAGGCAAGAGGTTCATTTTACTCACTCAGAAGCTGTGAAGTAATGAGTGTAGTTGTGTCATTGGAAGAAGCTGTGAAGCAATTCCAAGTTTGGTTTGTGTCACATGTGTGACATTTTTATATTGTGTTTAAAGTGTGGTATCTTCAAACTGTTTTATTTGTGTTTGGGGTAAGGTATCTCCAAGCTGATTGTGTTAGGAGCCAAGTAGTTAATGTAGTTGCTAGTGTGATAGTGACTGATAGACATCACTAAGGTGATTGGAAGTGAGAAGAGGTTCTCATATCTAAGTGTGGTATCTTAGGTATAAGGGTCATTGGGTAGTCTGATTAAGTGAGGAGTGTAAACATGGAGGTTTACTCCGAATTAATACTGCTGATAGTGAACTTCATTCCTGGCTTGGTATGACCCCAGATGTAGGTTGGTTAGATCCGAACTAGGTTAACAATTCCTGGTGTTCTTTTGTTTCCTGCATTTTTAATTGTATATTCTACCTTGTCTATTTTATAATGTCATATTAGATGTCATGACATTCTGAGTCTGCCCTAACCAGAATTTCAATTGGTATTAGAGCAGTCATCCAGTCTGTTTTTGGATGAGATCCATGGGGGTACTTTCTGGTTGTATACAAGGTAGAAGATTGTTTGAACAAGGAGCATTTATATTGTATGGTCCCTTGAAGTGGAGGATGGATCTATTTATGGAAAGTTAGAACAACATGACCAAAACTTTTGTACTTCTTGAAAATAGAAGATATTGATGTTGGAACAAGAAAGTTAAATTCAATGACTTCGTGCGGGAGTGAGGATTTTGAATTTTATTGTTCAGCATATAATTAGCACAAAGAAAAGATTGTCAACACCTTCATGCGGGAGTGAAGTCGTTGATAAGGTAACTTATGTGCTTATGCGTTTCCATATTGGTCAGGATATTGGTTAGGTCTAGTTTGTTGCTTGGTGGAGAAGCAAGCTTATTGTAGGATTGATTTATTTTCAATCCTTATATGTTATGCTTACAAGTGAACTATGGAGTAAGCATTGTATACATTCTGTTGAATTATGGCTATGTTCCACTGCATAGCCTCTGATGCAACCCCTAAAGTGAAAGAAGGATCGTAGGGTTATTTTTACTCAATAGAATATTGAGCAGATCTTGCAACCTATTAAAAGTGTCAAAGATACTTGAGAATTTCTCAAGTCCACTCATAAAGGCATTTAGTAATAGAGTTGATGAGTATCAATTGATCAATAATTCTCATATACATCTGCAAGTTGAAGACCTTGAAGATTATCAAGGATGATGAGTTCCAAGAAGATGGAACAGATGTTCTACAGGATGTTAGAACATTACTACTTCTATGCAGCTACCAATTAAAGAACAGATGTTCTGGGTGCTAAACAAATTTATGTGAGTACATATGTTTGGAGCCTGCTCCTGATCTGGAAGAGGAGACATCTGCTTATCAGTTGATCAGGACACGATCAACAGGTTACTATACTCCAGATGTCAGTTTATTTCTGACCTATGCTTATGGGAGTATCAAAGTAAAGCTCAATGCAAGTAAGAAGACTCTTAAAGGTACTTCCTTCAGTCCCCTTATGAGAGATCAAGATGAGCTTATATTTGGTACATTCTTCTGATCAAAGTAACCAAATATGTGGAGATTTATTCATGACCATGGAATAGATTAGAGATAAATATTGTGTCTCAACCACAGTGAAACATGGTCATGAATGTTGACTACCCTAAATATTGTCCTGGAAGGGTATTTCCAAGAATAATCAAGGAAGTCAGTTTGCTATCTAAATATTTCTATGTCATGCCATATTCAAGTCTATTCCAGAAACCTAGTTGAGGGAATCTCCTCTATAGATACAGACTATGGCATCCATCATCTCAAAATCAAAAGTGAAAGTCTGAAGAAAAGCTTATTGATATGTGGATCATATTATTCCTTGATCATGTTAATTGTTTGGATGTAAAGTTGGTGTATATTGTGCTTCCGATATTCCCCCCAAATGTTTTGGATGAGATATTATAGATGTTAACCCCAGAACCATAATGGATGATGTTGTTTCAGATGTTGAAACATCATCTTATTGTCTTCAATAATGAGAAGTATGTATTGTTGCCAGGAAGTATGTGAGTATGAAGATGTAATTGAACCAACCGGCCAAAAAATCAAAGAATAAAACTATATATCAATGAAGTCGCCATCGAACATTTTTTATCCCACCGAGAGGGAAAGGTAAACATCAAGTAAACCTAAAATGGAGAAATTATGGTCTTGCGATCGAGAGATCTACTAAGGAAGTCTATTACGTGAGGGGAAGGGATTAACACCCCACATGCCTGTAGTACTCTACGGTATTCGCTTTTACTTTCTATTTAATGGGTGTAAAGGTCAAACTATATTTGTACATGAGGTATAATGAATGCAAGAAGAAATGAAGAATAAAGAAATAAATAAAGGAATAAAAGAAATAAAACACGGGAAAAAGAAGAAAATATTTACAAAGGTTACTCAATCAAGCCCCACGACAGGATGCCTATGTATTCCCTCGTGCAATGGGAAAGTCAGAGCACCGTAGTTCGGCTAAATTATTTTGGTTGGTTTGTGTTTTTTAGTTTAGAAGACGAGACATAAAACAACAATGATGAAACACCTCCATGATAACGAAACATCAACAACAAACAAGATGACGAAAAAAATCAACGGACGGGATGACGAAACATCAGCAGCAAACGGGACGACGAAACATCCTAAGACTAATTGGTTTGTATCTTTTACTTTGGAAAAAAGTTTCATATTGTCATACCCCAAAATTTGCCCTCCATCTCCTCAAGATATTTCATACATCCATACTCAAGGATTCCTCAAGGGTTGACCATACAAACCCTCTCCTAAACAATCAACCCAAACTAGGGTTTGGCATTTCTCAGAACAAGATGGATTTCCAACATCTCCAATATTCATCATGCCTCCTCATATGCTTCAAAGATTCTCCATGACAAGTTTCAAGCTTCACAAGTCAAGTTTCCTCAGACAATTGCTCAGATGGTTGAAAATCAGTTGTATTGGACAAAAAGTCAACTGTGGTCAACATACAGTCAAACTTCATAATTTTTGGTCAACATCCTCATTTTGAAGTTACATTCATCATTTGATCAAGGGTTGATTATGATTCATCAAGAAAACTCAAGATTTGCTCAAAAGTCAAACTTTCTAAATTAGGGTTTCTAGGTGAAAAGTCAACCAAACTTTGGATCATAACTTCTTCATACTTTCTAAATTTTCCACCACCTCTTGTTTTGAAGGAAATTTAATTCTCTACAACTTCATGTCTCACAAGAATGTTCAAAAAATGCTTCATTTGGAAGGTATGGATCAAAACATTACAGGTCCTTTTCAAAGTCAACAAAAAGTCAACATTTTGTTTTGAAGATATATTGAGCATGGAAACTCCAATTAAGATGAGACCAAAAAGGTTGGTTAAAGGACTCTTAGAGCTTTCCAAAAAGTCTAAGAACACTAAAAAATGTGGAAAATTGAGCAAGACACACCATTCACAAGTTGGGCAATTTTGAAGAAGTGCACAAAGAGAAATACTTCTAAAAATCAAAATTTTTGCAAATGGGCTTACTTTTTCTTCATCCAAACTTGTTCCTTATGCAATTAGGAATATCCAAGCCCAATGCCACGAATTTTTATTTTATTTTTCTATTTAATTTGCATTTTATTCAGTTAAATGCAAATTAAATTCAAAAATAAAGTATAAAATCAAAATTAATTGCAAAATTGATTTTTCTCTCTTCCTTGAGATCCAAGCAACTCAATAAAGCCAGCAAATTTCGAAATTTGGTTGGATATGGCAAGATTTGATTGAAAATTGATCAAAAAGATGGAAATTTGATTTGGAACAAAATCAAATATTTTGTGCATTGATTGATGATTGATTCTTTCTTAAATCAACTCTGAATCCATCTACTATATATATACAACACATGCCACACGAATTAGGGTAGAGAAACTGGCTGGAGAAATCCTATTAAAGCTCAAAAAATCTGTGACCTTCAAGCAACTTGCAGCTTTGGTTTTGGATCGTCTCAGTTGATTCCAAGCATCAAAACACGTTCCTTGATACCTCCAGAGTCGATCCAGACCCTTACATCATCCAAAAGCATCCAGAATTAAGAAATCACGAATCGGTTTGTTCATCCTTTTTTCAAATTCGTGTTTTATTATTCATGCATTATTAACGAGTTTTGATGTTTGTTTCGTGCTTAGAACAAGGTTTGCAAACTTTCTGGGTCATCCAATTGAGTTTTTCATGGTCGGAACGTGATATGCCATAACTAGGGTTCCTGAACACGATTTAGGGTTTCTCTTAAACGGAAAAATTGGACCTCGAGACCATTACCATTGCATTCGGAATGATGTTTCCAACCGATCCATGGACTTAGATTTCATTTATATTACCTGTATGTGATTTTTGATTTAGCCAGGGACGTAGCGTCGAACCAAGGCCGACGCTGGATTTTCAAAAATTTGAAACGAGGAAGATGAAGTTTGGCGCGAGATCGGTGCAGCCAGGAGACGACGCATGCTTGTAATCCATTCGCTCCAATTTTCAAACACATGGGCGCGTTGGTTCAGATGGTCAAGGCATGGCATTGTGAAAGTAGGGTCCTGGGTTCGATTCCCACCAGGACCATTTGTTTTTCCAACTTTTACAAGTTTGCATTTTTTCATATTTTTCATATTTTATTCTATTTAATATTTTCATGCATTTTAATTTCTTTTCAATAATTTTTATCATGCATTAAAAATCATCAAAAAATATTTTTCTTTTTGCATTATTTTCAGAAAATGTTTATTTAATTTATAAAATTAAAAAATATTATTTTGCATGCATATTTAATTTTATTTCTAATTTATCATTTAAATCACTTTTAATTAGTTTTTAATTATTAAATTGCATCCAAAAAATCCCAAAAAATTATTTTAGCATATTAATGTTATTTCCAGCATGAAATATTTTTCTCATTTAAAAATTTGCATTTTTACTAACATTTTCCTCTTATTCGATTTCCTCGTATTTTCCGATTTTATCATCTTTTCACAGGTTATCCCGTTTCGGACGATTTCTTTTTAATATTTTCTTTTTTCAATAATGTAATTGCTCATGGGATGTAATAGTTTTAATTAGGGCTTTTTATTTTCCGCACGGTTAAATTATGTATCTGCCCCAAAGCCATGTAATAGCGTAGGATTTATCTTTCCGCACCTTTACATTTCCGCATTTTAATTTCCGCACCCTATAAACTGTTAGTAACTAGGCGTGTATGGCAAGACTAAAATTGAACATAGCTCACTCTTAACTTCAAGATAAAATATCTGAATCGACACACTTCTTTCACACATGCACCCCTTAGGGTAATTCTCTCTCGTTGCCTTTACGATTTCAAATGGTCAAGTCCCTCGAACGTAGAGGTATTCTAGCACCGTTGCCTTCAAAACAAATCATCAAAGTCCCTTCGATACAAAGATCATAAGACCCACGATGTCGCCTCCGAATACATGATCTTGACCCTCGATTGTTGCCTACGAAAAATGATGATAGTCCCTTCGAATGTGCTAGGATACTTCCTACAAGTTGCTTTCTATGACCATCCGATGTCTCTTCGAATGTCCCGCTTACATCCAACAAATAGAGTTACCTACCAACTAATGGTATGGATAGCGCTATTCTAAAGGAACGTAAAATAACACGAAAACGACCAATTCTGAGTAGGTAATAAGACTTTTAGTTGCTTGCTCTAATCAAAATACTTTTCACACCACACACTTTTGTCAAAATTCAAACTCTTTTCCAAAACAAACATTTCCGAACACTTTGTATACATTCCTACATGAATCATTGCAAAGTCAAAGCGAAATGCCTTTTCAAAACATTTTTGTCAAACACACAAAAAGCATAATTTTAAAGTGATCTAAGAGCAACTAAGAGCCCGTAGATAAACTACGGATGGAAAGGGGTGCTAATACCTTCCCTTTTCATAACCTTCTCCCTTACTCAGAATCTAACGAAGGTCTTTTCCTGTTCTTTTCACCTTCCCTTAATTGGATAAAAGAAAAGTCGGTGGCGACTCTTGCTATCCGCACATTTGCGATACAAATTCCACAAAGTCAGTTCACCGTATTACACATATCATTAAGGTATTTTAATGCATTTGACAAAACAAGACTTTAATTTTAGAGATGCAAAAGGATAAAGGTAAAATAGCTAGGGGAAACTAACTTATTTCTAAATCCTAATTATTATCATACAAAGTTGTTCCTAGGTTATGTGTATGAACAAGGGAGACTACCTAGATTATCTACCTAATGTTGGCATGCATGGATACTTAACCTAATGTCTAAACTCGTTAACTAACCTAATAGAGCGATCCTAGGGAAAGATATAAAATCAATCATCTTGGTTAGAAAACCAAATGATAAGAGGGGAAGAAGAAAACAAAATGCTTAGGTAGAAGCACATAAACCAAGCACCAACATGGGCAAAGAAAGAGAAGAAGAAGATGAAGTGGAAACAAGTGAATGAATAACCATACAAAGTTTCATGTGAAGTGGGGTCAATAGACACAACATACATATACAAATCTTATATAAACCATAAATAAACATCAAACATCACTATGAGGACATAAATGCAAAGTTAGTACTCAAACTAGGCCAAAACTAGTCTTAAAAGCATATGGAAAGCAAATTGCGTGAGATTTTAAGCATAGATGAGATGAAGGGATAATTAAAAGATAAAATTAAATAAAATTCAGTATCTAACATGTTAGTATTTCATTTACTTCGTGCAAACAAAGCCCCAAAAATTCATGAACAAAAATTATACAAGAATGCGTAAACATGCAACAATCGTGTGTGGTGAAGTGAATACAAGTGTGTGACATACATAACATGCAAAGAATGTGTCAAGATGAAATTAGTATAGTAGAAACATCACGTAAAATAATTCACTATTAAATCACAAAGAAAATATCACAAAGATACAATTACAACACTAGTACAAAACTAGTCGAAACTTTGACCTAGAAAGCGTTTACAAGTCAAAATAAGCCAAGAAAAGACATAGATGAAAGAAAATGAACCACTGAAGGTTAATAGGAATAAAATAAAGTATAAAACACATCAATACATCAATCAAATCATACAAACATACATGATAAAGATTCACGAACAAATCACTTAAGGGGAACAAAAAATCAATCCATACAAGTGCGGGCAAAGGTGTGTACGTGTGTGCGCTTGAGCATACTTGTGCTAAGTGTCGCATAAGAGTAATATCATAAGAAACAAATAATGAGGCAAGAATCATGTTAAACACAATCAAGTTACAATAAACTCAAAAGAGCACATATACAAAACTAGTACAAAAACTAGTCCAAAACTTGACCTATAATGCATCTAAGAGTCAAATGAAGCATGGTGGTGCATAGACGAAGAGAAGTGAGATTTTAGAAGATATCAAGACATGAAATTAAGTGTTTAACATGTTAATAACACATTCATATCATATACACAATCATCATGAATATTCACAAATAACTTATCATAAGAAAGCATAAACATGTATCCCAAAAGTGTGTGATGAAGTGTGTGCAAAAGTGTATGCATGTGTGTGCTCAAGCATACTTGTGCTAAATTTAAAATAAGAGTGAGGTAAGTTATAAACACATATATATGATATTCATACAAAGCATAAAAGCAATTATCATGCATCAATAACACAAATAACACAAAACTATCAAAGGAAGAGGTCAATATTCAACCCTAAAGTTAACTTAAGCAAGCATGCAAGCCAATAAGTCAAACATGGTCAAGGGACAAGGTGAATAGGTGATTAAGTACACAAGGTCAATATATTATGCAATACAACTAAAACATGTAAACAAAATTCATTCAAAGCTCATACACAAAACACTTAATAAGCTAGAGCAAAACTAGCACAAACAAACACACACAAGCCTCTAAAGGCAAAACAAAAACAAAACAGGTACCTATGAATAGAAGTTAAGGCTAAATGATGTTAGAATATACAATTTCAGTATATTAATATCTAAAAAAATCACAAACAAAAGTATCTCAAACAAAGAAGAAGGCTTGTACTCAAAGGCACACAAAATTAGGGTTTGAAAACACCAAAACTTATGCAATTTCAAAGCAATTGATAAAGATTAAAAAAATGGTCTTAATTATATAATTAAGACATGTGTTACTTGTGTAATAATCTAACTCAAGATGAGGCTCAAGATCAAAAAATGTAGAAGACAGAACTTTAATACTCAAAACAAGTCACCTAATTGATTATCAACATCACGAGAGATGGAAAACACTTGTCAAAATTAATGATGGATGATATAAATCAAGTGTGAAAAGAAGAATTGATACTTATAAGTCGTAGGGAAGTGGCATCTCCCTATTATAAGTATATATCATGAACTTTAAAGGAACTTTAAACAATGTTATCAAATCAATAAGTTAAAGTGTCATGACAACATATAAAAATATAGTCTCCCATGCATAAAAGCAAAGGTGATCATGAAAGATCAAAATTAGGGTCCTCAAGTGTTATGTACTATATACAACACTAAGTAAACATTTATTAACCATAAAAATACATAGCACAAAAGCTCATGAGCAAATATTAAACAATTAAGCTCAAAAAACAACAACAAAGGGAACAATTTAGCTTCTCACATGATACCAAAAGTAGATGGCAATGAAATCTCACTCTATGGTTCAAAGAATAATAATAAGTAAGATGAAAGAGAGGCATGGAAATAAGATTCAAACATCAAAATAAATGGATATGAAAGTCCTCAAGCAATCTCACACATACAATTAGGTCAAAACTAAAAGATATGACTCCTAATTTGTCACCATGATGGGTGGACAATAAAATATCAATCAAGCATCATTGGAGCATGAGAAATAAAATGAAAGAGAGGTATGAAACAAGATTCAAATACAAAAATAAATGGACATGAAAGTCCTCAATCAATCGTACACATACAATTAGGTCAAAACTAAAAGATGTGACTCCTAACTTATCACCATGATGGGTGGACAATGAAATGTCAATCAAGTATCATAGGATAATTGTATGATAGCAAGATAATCACAAAATATCAGAACCAAGATAGGTCATATTTGAAAGATCTTCATATGAGGTTTTCAAGGTGGTGCACAAGAGCTACCTCCTAAACCTTAATCATGAGCATTCATCAAACAAAATTGAAGAAGAAAGTATGTTTAGGGGAAGTGAATTGTTCATTGATGAACTCAAATCCCTAAATTAGAAATGAGGATGCAAAGAGGATTTGGTCCCTCAATGGTTGCATAAATGCATTCCAATATGCCTCTAAGTTAAAAGAAACACCAATGCGTCTATGGGAGAGATGCTTGGTTCAAAAATAGCAACAAGGCTTATAAAATCAAAACAAAAATATCACAACATTCTTAAGACAATAAAAGTCATAAACAACAAGCACAAGTCAAAAATGGCAAGGTTTAAGAGGAGAATGAAAATGCACAAGCAAGCAAAGTTCACAAGATAATCAAACTAGAAACCCTAATTTGACAATGTTGGGAAAAATATCAAATGAAGTCCTAAAATCTAAATAAAATTATTTATAGAATCCTAAGGGAACATACAACCCTAATCTAATCAAAAGTTGACTTGAAAGTCAAGAAATATTAGCATATGAATCCTAACTTGAGGCCTAAGCAACCAAAACCACTCAAATGATCAATTTAAATCAAAAAATACAAACAAATAACATACATTCAAGGTAAATTCAAATCAAAATTCAAACATCAAGACATAAACATCAAAAAGTCAGAAAGTCAATTTTGGCATTTTTAATTAATGAAATTATTAAAAATTAAATCTAGAAAGATTAAGATATCAAATAAACCATGAAAAATATTCATAAAATAAAAAATGTTAGAAAAATTAATCCAAAGTTAGAGAGCAATTATATATCATGAAAAATGATCAATATAAAATTGGTGAATTTTTTATACTTGGAAAAGTATTTTAAAATCAATTAAATTGCAAAAATGAGCTATTATTCACATATTTTCTAAAAATAATAAAAAATTAGGAAAATATGAAATATAAATCAGAGATCAAAAATAGACCAATCAAATAGCCTATAATATTTTTTGTGTAATTTTTGTACCTTGAAAATGATTTTAACAAAAATAAAATGAAAATATTACACAAAAATCAATTAATTAAACTCTGATTTTTTTCACCAATCAAATAATTTTCAAAAATTATGAAAAAAATACGCAAAGTCAGAAATAATATTCTAAGCCTACCATAATTTTTTAGAATTTTTTTATGATGTTTTGATCAAGAAAATAAAATTACAAAATCAATTAAAACAAAAATTATTTAAATAAGAACATGACCAATCAAATCGCGCCACCTAATCATCTTCAACCTCTAGCTTATGCCCAAACACGCGTTTTGCTCAGATCACACACCCAACTTCTAAACTTCGTATCTTACTCATTTCTGAACCATTTCCATGATTCAAAGCACAAAATGAAGATCGCATGGCAAGGAACAACAAGCAACTCATAGATTTCAAAAAGATCAACCACACATCAAGAAATCAAACCACGAAAATTATGAAAATCGTCCAAACACAAATTTTCAGAACTTCATATTATGCAAAATACTTCAAAAACAAGCAAAGATATACATCAAACCTAATGTTTGGCCAGCTATACCCACACATACATGCTTTATTTCAACTAAAATCGACTGAAAATAAAGATTCAAGTTTGAACAGTTACCTCTTGAGTTGAGAAATAAACTCAACTGGTGCCTCTGAATAATAAGAAATCCTTTTCTCCTGATCCTGTGAGCTTCAATGAAGATTAGTAAGTAGAGAAATGCGCCTTAGAATAAGAGAAAATGAAGCTTCAGAGAAAGACAAAGAGAAGTTCATATCTGAATTTTAGTGAAAAGAGGCGTCTAGGGAAAGAGTGAAGGAGTTTGTGTGCTTATATAGACCTCATAGAGTGAGGGCGTGATGGTCTTTGGCTTCATAAATTCATTAGACGGTAATTTGCACAAAAAAATGAAAAAATGAGTTGTTTGTTATGCTGTGTGTTTTGCTTGCCTTGGAGATGTATTGTTGTGCTTTTTATTTAGCTGAGAGTGAACGAAATTAAGTGGAAATGAAACAAAATTGTGAGTTGGCTTGGTAGTACCATTTGTGTGAATTTTCAAAATTGTAAAAGTTGCCAAAAATGGCCAAACATGAGAGAATGTGAGCCATGCTCTATGGGTGAGTGGTTTTGCCTTATTTAGTAAAATAAGAATGAATGAAATTCGTGCTACCATATGCCAAAATGACCTGAAATCAAACAAATGCAAAAACATGCTGAATTTGCAAAGTTAGTCATAGCAAGCAACTTAATTGGTCAGTCAACTTTGAGCTTAGGCCAAACAAAATTGACTCGTGCGTTTTCCTTGCAACTTAAGCCATAGATAGAGCTCTCAATGATCTCCAAACTGAGTTTTGAATCATGCAAAACATGAGGTATAAAGTGAGATATCATCTTCCAAAGTTTAATAAAAACAAGCCATGGCAAGGCAAGGTCTGTGCACGCGCATGAGTATGCATGAAGTCCGATTTTGACATGAACTTGCAATGATCACAACTTGCTTAATAATTGGCTATTTGAGGTGATTCAAAGCTTGTTGGAAAGCTCTCCATATCAACTTCAAAATGCATGAAGCACATTTTTGAAATTCCTTTTGAATTGAAAGAAATAATCTCTCACTTCTTGCACACCACATGTTTGACAAAATTATGCACGCGAAAGGCAAGGAGAAGGCAAGCTTGCTGGGCATTTTACATGTCTTGTTCTTGAAACTTCTAAGCCAATTATCTTTCAAATGGTGCATTTTTGAGAAATTTTACACATTTACAAACTTGTAGCATTTTTCCCAATATTTCCAAAAATGTATGGTATGCAACTATTGGATAAAAATTGAGAAAGTTATGACATGTCAAAGTTCTATAGGGTGGACACTTAGAAAATGTTCAAACTACAAATAACTTCAAGAATAAGTTAACCCTAATTTCTTCAATTATCTTGATTCAATGGTGAATTTGATCATGAAATATGAAAATAGGATATTTTAATTGATGGTTGACCAAAAGTCCACTTGGTCAACTCCTAACTTTGACTAATTTTGACCAAAATGACCATTTTGCCCCTTGTGATCAGTTAACTTGCTTCCAGTCAAAATTGAACCTCAATATTTCAATCATGGATGCCCAACAACATATAGAAACACATGAAATCAACTTCGAGTGAAAAATCTGAAAAAATCCTGATTATATCCAAAACCCTAATTTGCACCTTGTGTTAGGAGATAGCCAATCAAGCTTCAAAATGCCAAATCTTCTGAATGTATTGAATAATTCTTTGAACCATGATAACTCAAATGATAATAGGAATATGATACTTCCAGAAATCATCTTAGCCAAACTTCACACTTCACAATGAGTCAAAACCCTAGTTTCATCAGATGAATGCCATAGATGACTTCTTCATCAATTCTTTGCAAAACTTCAACTCTTGAGGAATCAATGAGACAAATGAGATGTCTTGAGATATAATACATCATTGTGACTTGAAAGATACAAATACATGAGAGCCTGAGACTCACTTAGAACAAAATTCTAACACAATTGAAGCAACTCGATTTTCAAAAATCATTTAAATTTCGAAAACAAGTGAAATTGCCACCTAATTTTATTTGTTCTAAAAAGAACGAGAAAATATAGATAAAACCCCACAGATGCCGATAAGGCGGTCTACGTGACCAAAAACATGGAATCGGGAGTCGGTTATGCAAGGGGAAGGTATTAGCACCCCTTACATCCATCGTACTCGATGGGACCCATTTAGTTCTACGTGTTTGTGTGTGTGTTTATTGCTAAGTTATGAATAAAAAGGAGAAAAGGATTGTTTATTATTATTTTGAGTTTGGCACGGTTTCGGAACCGTGTGCCTACGTATTCCCTTGTGCAATGGGAAAGTCAAAACTCTGTAGTTCCTCTCAAAAAGGTTTTAAATTGGTTGTATTGATTTTTATAAGAAAAATTGCGTTTAGACGTTTCAAATGCTTGAACTTGGACTTGTTTAGTTTGTTGGAAAAGCTTAAGTCCACGTTCGTGTTTGAAATGACTATTGCACACTCTTTGTAAGAAAAGAGTTTTACGATCGCATATGAGCGATAAAATAATTTGAGTGAGTTGAGTTGATTTTAAGTTGTGGATAACAAATATTGAAACATTAGGCTATCATCTAACGATTCAAGTATTCGAAATCGGCGAGCAAGTTCAACCAATCATCTCTCATCCAAAATATTTATTGTGAAAAACAAATGAAGTGAAACAAAGTTCACTATTATTAAGTGTGTGCATAAAAGTATTTAAATCATTAGGCTATCATCTAACGACCCAAATACTTTAAATTCTATTAAACCGTCGGGCTATCATCCAACAATTTAATCGAATGTCACAACACTAAGTTTTTTTTAATTGAAACATGAGTAGAAGTTTTTTAACTTATTAGGATATCACCTAACAACCTAAAAAACTCCAAATCTGTTTAAACCATTAGGCTAACATCTAACGATTTAAACAAACCCCATCTAAATTTGTTATGAAAAACATTTTGAAAACAACTCGACGTTGGATCGAGGTTTGAGAAGAAGACTCGACGTTGGATCGAGTTCTATTGAAAGTGTTTTAGATGGTAACGGACCGCAAGAGAAGGAATTATTCGGGTTATGATTAACCAAGTATGTGGACTTGATTAATCTCGTGAGGATAGGTGCTCCTATCCCCAACCATGAGACCCTGGTACATGGAAAATTGGTATATGGACCAAGGTTATTTTCGGGTTATGATTAACTAAAGCAACAAGGGCTTTAATTAACCTCGTGAGGATGGCCATGCCCATCCCCAACCATGAGACCCTTTAAGAAATCGGCTTATGAGCCAATCAAAGGAAAATCGGATTAATTTTAATGTTGGTTATGTGCGAAGTGTACAATGGTGAATAAATACCGAATGCGCGAATAAACAGACAATTATCACACAATACAATCGGAAATTTAAATAATTATTAGAAATGATTTTTTCTGTTTGATGAAAAATCAACTAATAGTTTAATCGATAGATCATCAAATAAAAACTATCAGAACTAATCATTATTTAGTACATCGCACAAAAATTAAACCATTTATATAAAAATAAACTAATTTAAAAGACAAGAGTTTAGAGTTAGCCTGTATGAAGCAAGTCTGGGCGGTGCGAAAATAAATCCAGAGATAACACTCTTGAGCCCAAATAAAGGGCCCAATGAGCCTTCAGAAAATCCCACGTGGAGTATCAGAAGAGGATGCATCATTGATCAGAAGGTCAAAAACTCGAGGCGAGCGGACGGCGAGATGGCACAGGTATATCATGAAGACAAAATAGTACGAATAAATGATTAAAAAATACTAAAATTCTCTAACTAAAGGTGGTGACAAGTGTCACCACCAAACGAAACCTAATCTAAATATTTTCTTAAATCGTATACTAACATGTTGTTTTGCTAATTAACTAAGAGAAATAAAACTAAATTATAATTAACTAAAAACTAAATTTAATTTTAATATTATTTTAAATAAAAAATTAAGATAAACCAAAACTGTCTCACTCTCTCTATCGCTGTCTCACCTAGAGGAAAACCCTTCTCTCTCTCTCTCGACATGCATACAGAGGAACAAAAAATACCCTCATCTCCCTTGTTCTTTCGGTTCCCTTACCTAGAAACTATCGTCTCTCTCTCACGTTCTCCGTTGGAACCCAGAATCTCATCTTTTCTCGTTATCTCTCTCGACCTCTCTTACTCGTCGGAAAAGGAAAGGGACGGCGGCGACGTTCCGATTTGTGATATTCTTATGTATTTGCGTTCGGTTTCTTACTCTGAACACTAATTTGAGCTTGATTTTGCAGATGTTGAACAGTTTTTAGCCGAAACCTGAAAGGGGTTCTGAAACCCTAGGATCCTCTGACGCGATTCCGGCAATGGTGATTGTACCTGAGTCTTGGAGACGCGTTTGGTGGCGAGGAATGGCTTTTGAGCTCGTTTCGGGTGAGATTGTTCTGATACTTTTCCTCTCTTCTTTCTCTGTTATCAGAAACCACAATTTATGAAAACCATTTTTCTTAAGGGTTCGCGTTATAGGAAAGTGATGAGAAACTTAGGGTTTTTAGGTTCTGGTTTGTTCTTGTTGTTTTCTCGATACATTTCTGGTTTTTTGGCTTTTGGTCTCAGGTTTATGGTTGATGGCTTTTATGTTCTGGTTTTCGAGCACTGAATGGTTGCTTCGTTTCTGTTTTTGTTGAACTGAATGGTTGCTTTGTTTCTGTTTTTGTTGAACTGAATTTGAACAGATGTTACACTTAGTTTTGTTTTTCTGATTTCTGCCTTAGTTTTTGGTTATCTTTTAGAACAAATGCTCCTTGGTCTTTTTTTTTTTGGTTTAGAATAGGTGGTCTTTTGTTTTTCTTTTGATATTGGTTTTCTATTTTTTGAACTCAAGGCTGCTAGGTTTTTGGTTATCTTTTAGAACAGATATTATGCTTGGTTCCTTCCTGATTGGTATTGGTTTTTGATCTTTTGTAAACAATGGATCTGTTGTGGTCTTGTCTTGGTTGGAACTCTCTTTTTGTGTTGGAACTAACATATCTTTTTTCTGATGCTCCCTGCTGCTACTCTGCTGTCTGCTGCTATAACTCTCCCATTTAGCCAATTTGACTTTGCTTTTTCCCAATTGGCTTTATTGCCTTGACACTTTTGGCTTTCTTCTTGTCTGCTGCTCTGCTATATCTCTGTTATTACATGCTGCTAGCTGCCAAATCATAATATCTTCTTGGGTGAAAAACTTTCACTATAATGTTGATAACCATGGTCTTTGGGTAAAAATATTGTCCCTCTTCTTGCTGCCTGTTGCTATTCTGTTGACTTCTTGCATTTGGGCTGAACAAATTTCTAGAACTGTGTTGATAAACTGTTATGGGCTGGACTTTTTGCTTGCTTTGGAAAACATGATGCTATTTTTGATTTTCCTCTTCACACCTCCTTTTTTGAACCAAACCTAGTTTGTGATTTGCAAAAAGAGATTATGGCCGATGAAAGAACTTTCAAGTTCTGAGGCTCGATTGCTTGAACATAATTAAAACCTTTAAAACCTGATTCCTAACACTAACCCTAATGATGAGGTTGAAAGTTCTTTGAAATTAATGTTTATGTTCAAGTTTATAACTACTAATCATGCTTTCTTTTCTTGCTTTCATGTAATGATGTGGATTGGATGACAAGAGGGAAGCATGGACAAGAAGAAACAACTTGGAGGAAGACAATAATTCGTTCGAAACATAGGGACCAATCTTAGAAGCTTGTAGCATTAGATAGGATTTGAACTTTGTAATATTTAGTAACTCAAATTTGTAATCAAATTATAATGAAATAACTTGTGTTTCAAAATCAAGCTTGTAACTTCATATCTTTTTCGCAAAAGGCGCTGTAAATTTGTAGAACTTGAGACAAATGAATACAAAATTGAATGACAATTCGTATAGCATTTCCATTGAATGAATATTGCATACAAAAAGGAATGGAATTATCCTTAACTTGAGTACTTTTTGCTTGAAACGAGTGAAATGAGTTTTTACCCAATACGAACCGAATAACTCCTTGCAACTATTTTTCTCTGCTAATGAATTCGAAATCCAAGAACAAACAGCTTTCCCTCCATTGAACTTAAATTCAAAAAAACAAATAATTCCTTTAAAATTTAAACTCAAAAATCAAATAATTACTTTTGAATTCAAATTCCAAAAAACAAATAATTCCTTTTGAATTTTGAATTATACTCAATGATAGCTTGAATCAAAACTTGAATTAATAATAAAACAATAGTTCTCTTAGAAATCCAGCACAATCCTTTTCATGAAAGTTTCCCCATAGAAAATTCTTCTGAAGCCACACTGAATGAATATCTACGTTGAAAATGAACCATTGAGGTGAAACGAAGGGGGGAAATTTTGGGGTGCGACAACAAATAATGTCCATAGCCTGTAGAGGACTTGAGAACCCAAAGAACTTTGATCCTATCACAATGTATGAATGCAATGCAATATGATGTTTATGATGAAACATAAGTCTAAATTAAGGGGGTAAATTTTGGGGTACAACAGTAATCAGTTAGGATGATCTAGTGTGAGTAGACAATTCTAACTGACTAATCTGGTAGGTACTTTGACGGGAGACTTAGTACTTATTAGTATGTAACCTGAATACGAAACCACTTATACTTTGTCGGTAGCTGAGTATTTGTCTGAAGGATTCAAGGTATATTGTGAACTGAATATCAATATTAAAGTTCATTGTGATCTTCACAAGTTTAGGATGTGTGGCAACATTGTCTGGTGATTAATTGAAGAGCTGGTTCAATTTGGGAGATTCATACAGATGCTGTCAAATATCTTGACGGGAGCTGGATATTTGTGTGATTACTGTGTGAAAATATGAATCCATAACATATAAAGTATGTGATGTATAAAAGAAAATGTTCTACATGAAGATGTAACATCACAACTGTTGAAGACGCCAGAGATTGAAGAAGGTAGATAAGGTTCAGACTTATCTTTTGAAGATGTACGCATGGTGAACTATAAGGTTTCTTCTATTACAAGTTATAGAGTGTGGCAATATTAATCTTGTGTAGCAAGAAAACTAAGGATTCCTAATTTGGAAACTGTGGCGATTTCCAAATAAAGAATGCTTCAAGTATTATAAGGACCAACATCAAAGATGTCCTTATTCTGTGTAACTCAGAGGGAGTAACAGTATATGGTAACCTTCATTTTGGAAGCTAAAAGGAAGAAATGTTGATACTAAGGGGGAGAGCAATTGTCTGTTAATTGTGTGTGCATCTTTGAATATCCTATCTGATGTTTAGACATCTATTCTTTATGATGTTGATATGTATGTCAAGCTGCTATTGAGGGGAAGAAATTGTCTGTTAGCATATGTGATGGGGAGTGTATACTATTATATGTTGAAATATCTTGAAATCTTGAAGATGCAGTTCTGTAGTAAATTTGATGGTGTCCCAAATGATGTTGCAACATCATTGTTGATGATAGTCTGTGGAAGAGACTTGGGACTATGGATCTTGATATTCTATCACCTAATTCAGAAGTGGCAGTTCTATTTTTGGTTTAGAATAAGAAGATTCTAAATTTGTTTAGAGTAGTATGCTCTGGCAATGCATAACTACTATTCTAGTTTGAAGACTTTACTAGTATCAGCAACTACTAGTAAATGTAATGTCCATAAGGAGGAATTAATCAGCATGGTTGCTCAGGTATATAGAGTGTCTTTTTTATCTTTTTCCCTTCACTTTTTGTTGTGTCTTCACTTGTTTTGCTCTCATGTCCTTCGTTCGGATATGGGTTAGAGTCTGTGAAGGTTATGTTTGTCAACTTGTGGAAAACATATGGAAAAAGGGTAGTGTTCAGACGTAGTTAAGTATGGGGTCAATCTTTGCAGCTGTTTTTGCAAAGATATTGAATAGGATGTCCTATTTTGAGTTTGTTGGTTCTTCCATTTTCTGCAAGTATTTTTTTCTATGTCTTGTTTTTGAGTTATGAAAACAAATTGTGTCTTGTGTTCTGAGTTATCCAATATAGAGGTCTGGTTCTCTATGTCTGTAAATGGATAGTTCAAGTGTTTGTTTTTGTTAGTGAGTTTCCTCTTATGCTCCAAAAGAGGATGTTGTGTCAATCTGTGTCGTAGCATAGTTCTCAGTTTGAGGGGGAGTATTTAGTATCTTCTTCCTTATGTGCGTCATGGCCTTAATATTTCTCCTTCTTTGTGAAGATGGTGCCTATGATGTTATGTTTCCGGTGCTATAGTGAGTTCTCCTTCAAGAAGCCTTTGTCTTATTATGGCTAAAAAGGGAGGAGAAGTGGTTATGTTATGTTATCTCTGAAGAGCAACTTTTAAGGGAGAGAAACTTTGTGTGATATGTGGGATACTTAAAAGAGAGATAACATTGGAGTTGGACCTTCCAGAAATATGTCCTAGTATGTTGTTTCAACATCATAAAAGAAGACGGGAGACTGTCACTTGTAAAGTTTGAAATATCATAAACAGTGACTACTGAAGACTTCTAAGTTGCTACTGTTGGATTAAATTGTTTAAACCCTTGTATATTTTATTATGCTTTTGTAATATAAAGTTTATGTAAATTAGTTTTAGCCAAAATAAGCCAAAGGGGGAGATTGTTGATTCTCTATTTTTAGGATTGGCTTTATGTTTGGTAAAACTAATTTAGCAGCAATAGGTTAAATAGGATTTATAGCTTGTAAGGAGAAAGTAGGTTGAAGTTCTATTTAATGGAGAAACATGTTGTGTTGAAATGTTTCAACATCTAGAACAACATGTCGAAGGAGATGTCGAGACATCAGACATCAGGACATCACACTACATAAACTATTAAGTTTGTTACAGTTTTGTTTTAATTAGAGCAGAATATTCTGGGAATATTATGCATCTTATGTGGTATGACTTTGAAGGCATATGTGAAGGTCCAAGAGCTAAGGAGAAAGATCGGCAAGGACCTTGATTGTAGCAGAAAATATCTGCTTGTTTATCTCTGCAGAAAGTTTGTTACTGCAGAAGTTTGTTACAGTTTATGTTGTTATTTCGAAGGCCCAAATCCAGTTGGGTAATAAGTTATAAATAAGAAGTTGTAACCTTGTTTTAGTAAGCTACCCGGTTTTAGAAAGATGTAGTCTTTAGGGTTAGCCATGTAAGGGAACCACCCGGATTGTGGGATGGTCGCTGATTTGTGCCTCGAAGCCTGTAGGCAAGAGGATTATTTTACTCACTCAGAAGTTGTGTAGCAATGAGTGTAGTTGTGTCATTGGAAGAAGCTTTGAAGCAATTCCAAGTTTAGTTTGTGTCACATGTGTGACTGTTTTGTATTGTGTTTGAAGTGTGGTATCTTCAAACTGTTTTATTGTGTTTGGAGTGAGGTATCTCCAAGCAGATTATGTTAGGAGCCAAGAAGATGATGCAGTTGCTGAACTGGTGTGATAGTGACTGATAGATATCACTGAGGTGATTGGAAGTGAGTGGAGGTTCACATGAAGGTTTACTCCGAATTAATACTGCTGATAATGAACTTCATTCCTGGATTGGTGTGCCCCCCATATATAGGTTGGTTAGAACCGAAATGGGTTAACAATTCCTGGTGTTCTTTTGTTTTCTGCATTATTAATTGTATATTCTACCTTGTCTATTTTATAATGTCAGATCAGATGAAATGACATTCTGAATCTGCCCTGACCAGAATTTTAGATGTTAAGCTTTCTAGAATCAATACATTGACTCAAGAGTTCGATCTCTTTCACATGAAATATGGTGAAACCATTTACGATATGCCAAAGATATTCTCTCACATACTTAATTGCTTACACACTCTTGGTCATGTTACTCCCAATGTAGTTGCTACTAACAAAATTCCAAGATGTCTTAATAGGGAATGGCAACCAAAAGTCACAGCTATCAAGGAAGCCAACGACCTAGCCACACTCAACATCACAACATTATTTGGGAAGCTCCAAGAGCATGAGCAAGAGCTCATAAATCTCAACAAGCATGAAAGTAAAGAAAGAAAGAAAGAAATAAAAAGCAAAAGGATACGGAAAGGAAGTCAATCTCATTGAAGGCTTCAAGCTCAAAGTTCTTCACCAATAACTCATGTGTGAGTGATTCTATTGGTGATGATGAAATCTCGAGTAAAGACATGAGACTGTTTGTGAGGAAATATCACAAATATCTTCGAAGGAATGAAGTACAACACTCGGACAAAAATCTCGTCAATGGCAAGAAATCTAAGTTAAGGGGATCATGCTTCAATTATGGAAAACCCGATCACTACAAACTGGATTGTCCACTTCTCAAAAAAGATAAAGGGAAAGAAAAATTCCAAAGGAGACCTAATAAAGCTAGAAGAGATTACATTGCTCGTGAAAGCGACAGTGAAGCCTCAAGTAAGAGTGACTCCAGCGATGATGAAGAAACTATCAACTTTTGCCTTATTGCTCATCAAGGAAAGAAAAAGAAGGTAAAACACTCTAAATATGATCATAGTAACAAAATGTCTTGTTTAGAATTGCAAAGAGCTTTTGACACTCTACATCATGAGGATAAAGAAGCTTTCAAGTGATTTGCCTCAAATAAGAAAATATTTCCATAGCTTAAGCATAAAGTTTCTGAATCTAAAACAGAACTAGAAGCCCTTAAGGCATCAATGATTGAGAATGTCAAATGTGAAAGTAAAGATGACAAGATTTCTTGGCATGATTGAGTCGGATGTGAAACTTGTCATATTTAGAAAAGAGAAGTCAAAACTTTTAAAGCCAAACTTGACAAGGCTTTACAACCCAAAATTACCTATGCTATTGATGGATCAAATTTCAGAAGTAGTATGATTAACCCTTATCAAAAATACTACTGTGAGATTATGGATCAATCTAGCAAATGTAATTTCCCCAACATATTGACTTTCCTATATTGGTTCAAAAGAGGACACACCATAGGTAAATGTCGCATTAGGAGATTTCTAGTTCCTCAAGGCATTTTCCAATGGTTTCTCAAATGCAACATGTACCACTCACACACAAGGACCCAATAAAAATTGGGTACCTACTTCCTTTGTTTAATTTTGAGGTGGGATGTCTTGAAACTACCTAGAGAAGATGGTTCCTCGATAGTGGGTGCTCAAGACACATGGCGGGTGACATATCCTTGTTCTTTGACTTTATGGCTAAGAAGAAAGGATTTGTTACCTATGGTGACAACAACAAGGGTGAAATACTCGGTAAAGGTAGTGTAGGTAATGCCACTTCTACTACTATCTCTGACGTTCTTTTAGTTGACGGTCTTAAACACAATCTCATTAGCATTAGTCAATTGTGCGACAAAGGATATAATGTCTCCTTTTCAAAATATTGCTGCACTATTAAACACAACGTAAATAAAGAGGATGTGTTCAAAGGCTTGAGGGTTAATAATGTATACATGCTAGACTTGAATGAAGTATCAGTGAAAGGTGCCAAATGCCTAATCTCCTTAAATGAAAATTCTTGGCTTTGGCATAGACACCTCGCTCACTTAAACTTTGATTTGTTAAATAAAGTCGTCTCAAAAGATTTAGTAGTCGGATTACCTAAGATAAAATTCTCCAAAGGTCACTTGTGTGATGCGTTCCAAATGGGAAAGCAAACAAGAATCTCGTTTAAATATAAAAATATTGTATCTACAACGAGACCTCTTGAACTTCTCCATATGGACCTCTTTGGACCATCTAGAATTAAGAGCTTATGTGGAAATTACTATGGATTTGTCATTGTTGACGACTACTCTAGATTTTGTTTGACACTTTTCTTAACAAATAAGAGTGACACCTTCTCGGCATTTGAAAAGTTTGCCAAGTTCTTCCAAAGCAAATTAAACACAAGCATTACTACTATTCGTAGCGATCACGAAGGTGAATTTGAAAATGACCTTTTTGACAATTTTTGTGAAAAGCATGGCATTAATCATAATTTTTCCACACCACGTACTCCTCAACAAAATGGAGTGGTGGAATGTAAAAATTGTGTTTTAGAAGAACTCGGAAGAACTATGATCAATGAAAATCGTCTTCCTAAATACTTTTGGGTGGATGCCATTAACACGACATGTTATGTTTTAATAGGACCTTGATACATCCTATTCTAAATAAAACCCTCTACGAACTTATGAAAGGAAGAAAACTAAATATTTCCCATCTTCGCGTATTCGGTTGTAAATGCTTTGTGTTAAATAATGGTAAGGAAAATCTTTGTAAGTTTGACTCGAAAGTGGATGAAGGTATCTTCCTTGGATACTCTCATTATAGTAAAGCCTTTAGAGTATACAACAAAAGGTTACATATTGTTGAGGAGTTTGTGCATGTTTCCTTTGATGAATCCTATCCTAAAGTAGTCGGAAAGGGTAGTTTGTTTGATGGTGCAGGTGTATCTTCAAAAAGCATACTAAAAGATCCCAAAGAAAAAGACTTTGAATCTAATAATAACGAGGAAGATTTGGATAAAGTATCTGAGGAAAGATTGGAAGATCATTTATGTAACAAAGATGATCTTCCTTTGGAATGGAAAACCTCTAAGGATCATCCTATCATCAACATCCTTGGAGACATGTCAAAGGGAGTCACTACTCGCTCTAAAATAAGTAACTTTTGTTATCATTTTGCTTTTGTCTCACAAATTGAGCCTAAAAACTCCAAAGATGCCTTACTCGATGAACATTGGTTTTTAGCTATGCAAGAGGAACTTAATCAGTTTAAGAGAAATGAGGTTTGGGACCTTGTCCCTCCTCCGCGAGATCATCGAGTTATTGGTACTAAATGGGTCTTTAGTAACAAACTTGATGAAAACGGAATAATGACTCGCAACAAGGCCCGCCTTGTTACCCAAGGATATAATCAAGAGGAAGGCATCAATTGTGAGAAGACTTATGCTCTAGTGGCCTGACTTGAGGCTATACGCCTTTTAGTTGCATATGCATGATCAGCGAATTTTAAGTTGTTTCAAATGGATGTAAAGAGCGCTTTCCTAAACAGATACATTAATGAAGAGGTTTATGTATCTCAACCCCCCAGTTTTGAGAATTTTGAGAATCCTAACCATGTTTATAAACTTAAGTGTGCGTTATACGGTCTTAAGCAATCCCCTAGGGCTTGGTACGAACACCTTATCAAATTCTTACTAGATCAAGGATTCTCAAGACGAAAGGTTGATACAACCCTCTTCATTAAGAGTCAAGGAAAACACTCCATTCTTGTCCAAGTCTATGTGGACGATATTATTTTTGGCTCGTCTCACATATCCTTGGTCAAGGAATTCTCTAAGCTTATGTAGGGAGAATTTGAAATGAGCATGATGGGAGAGTTGAACTACTTCCTTGGACTTCAAATAAAGCAATTGAGTGAAGGTACTTTTGTAAGCCAAACGAAGTATTTTCTTGACCTGCTCAAACGCTTTGATATGGCTGACTCTAAAGCAATCGACACTCTGATGCCTACGGCTGTAAATTTAGATCAAGATGAAAATGGTAAGCCTGTTGACATTAAGAGCTATAGAGGTACGATTGGCTCTCTTCTTTATTTGACTGCCTATCATCCGGACATTATGTTTAGTGTTTGCATATGTGCTCGATATTAATCATGTCCCAAGGAGTCACATTTAAAAGTTGTCAAGCGCATACTTAGGTATCTTTGTGGTACAACTAAGTATGGACTTTGGTTCTCTAAGGGTAGTGATTATTCCTTAGTTGGATTCTCCGATTCTGATTTTTCCGGTTGCAAATCGGATAGGAAAAGCACGAGTGGTACTTGTCACCTTTTCTCACACTCTTTAGTAAGTTGGCATAGTTTATTGCTTTGTAAAATGCCAAAGCGGAATATGTTGCAGTTGGTAATTGTTGTGCCCAAATTTTTGTGGCTAAAGCAACAATTGCTTGACTTTAATGTTCATCTTAGACGTATTCCTATTTTTTTTGTGACAATACTAGTGCCATCAATCTAACTAAGAATCTCGTCCTACACTCTCGCACGAAACATATTGAGATAAGGCATCATTTCCTTAGAGATCATATGGAGAAAGGTGACGTTATATTTGAGCATGTTGATAGAAAAAGTCAAATTGTTGATATTTTTACTAAGCCTCTCGCTACTGAGCCTTTCTTCCATACCCGAAGGGAACTTGGCATTCTCGATATCTCAGATCGATTGCATCTCAATTGAGCTGCATGCTCTAAATTTTATGGCATATTATTTCCACTTTCTACTTACTTTTTGCTAGTCTCTAGAAAAGGGATCTTGACAAATTCTCATGGAGGTAATATCTTTCTAACTCTTAAATCTCTTCTTGACCATAAATGTACTTTTAGTTCGTGCACTACTTGAACTATGTCCTTTGTGTGTTTAAATGCATGTTCTATCTATGTATTGGTTATTTTTATATGACATGTCTTCAAATTTGCAGAAAATTAGTTGTCCTGCAGGATGGGTCGACCAAAGCTAAGTGATGTGTCGACGCACACTTCTTATTTCAGATTTTCATTTTATAAATTGGGTTTATTTGCATTATGTTTTTTCTTTCCTCTTTAAACCTTTCCAAAATCCTAGCCTCCTCCAAAGCCTCTAGACGAAAATTCCTCACCTCTCCTCAAAGTTTCTTCAAGAGAGATTAAATACTGAGGCGTCACACCTTCAAAACCAAATCACTTTAAACAATTCAATTTAAAGTATAAATCTCGGATACATAGCCTCGTCACAAATCATAAATTGATTCATAAAAATAAAACATCTCTTTTATTAAACTTCCTCATCAAAATCATGTTTTCATAAATTATGATTCTTATTTACAAAGGAAAACAACAAAAGAACAACAACAAGACAACATAATAATTCGATGCGTAATAATCGACTCGACTAATAACAGCTATAAACTTCGTCTTCATAACCTGCACGTTACCAATATAAAGGTAACGGCGAAACAAGTAAAGGGTGAGATACTCCAAAACATATAATTAAAGGCATGATAAGTATATATATAGTTTTGGAATTATAAAAGATATAGGTTAGTGAGTGCATTCCAACACCTATCTAAATCTCACTTACTTTGATCGCCATTCTAATGTGTATAATCTACACTTCATCTCCATAACCTTATTGACATAAACCGTCACACCACATAAATGTTCCTCACCACGAAATCGTCACAATTTAATACTTCACTAATCAATACGGAAATCATAAACAACACATCAAACAACAACATCAAACAATGTTAATACATAAGCAACATCAATAGAATCATCACAAACTGGCTAAAGCCCATCGTCACTTTTTGGCATAAAAGCCTATCGTCGCTTTTGGCATAAAAGTCCATCGTCGCTTTTTGGCATAAAAGTCTATCGTCGCTTTTGGCATAAAAGTCCATCGTCACAAACATCATCACATCATATTTGCATTAAGCATTTCATCAAGTTAAATCATCGCAAAACTCATCATTTATATTCATCGTATAGTTATCATGAAATTATTAAGTTATATTCATTTCATGTTCATCATAAAGATCATCACCAAACAAAACATCATATATTATCGCAATTCAATTAACGTCGATAAATTAAAAACCCAACGCCAAACAACTCAAATATAAACATAACCGACTCCATGAGACACGACTATGTTATGCATGTGGTACCCGTCGCTTTGTCCATAATTAGGAACACTTGGCATAAAAGCCTCGCTGGCATAAAGCCTCATCGCTGGCATAAAAGCCTCGCCGCATAAAAGCCCATCGTCGCCAATGCAATGTATGTGACTCGACAATAAAACAACACAACACAAAAACACCATCATCGCTCATAAAAATTAGCATAAAGCCCACATCGCCATAATTTGTCCAAAACAAGATAAATATACCATCGCCTCATATTTGCATTATGCAAAACATCACCACTAATTCATTATCATCAAAAATCATGCATTCACAAATCGGAAGCATTTATTAACAACATCAATATAATCATCACATCATCATGTACAAAGACATATAACATCGCATCGCATAATCAACAAGTATTCCTTAGTAAATACACCGTCGCAAACATTATGTTTATTCACACCGCATCATTATCAATTAATTCACCAAATCCCAAAAACGGAAAATTAGTCAAACACCTATAATCGTCGCGAAAGCCATTTCTAATAACCGGCATTAATCATAATCGTCAACATTGAAATCGGATTGTCCATACGTGCCTTAAATCTACTAAAACGCAATCCGGTTCGATTTAACTGTATTTTGGCCTATTTCGGGTCATCTCTTAAAAACTCGCCATTTCTAAAAACTAACCTCACCACTACGTTCTACACGTCGAACTTAGCTAGCACGTCAATTTTCGTTGAATTTGGAGCAACTTGCTCCGTCGTCGAATTTATCGAAATCGGAAAATCGGAACATAATCGGGGCAAAAGAAGTGCAAAAATCAGAATATGGGAGGCTACAGATACATCAACATGGCTCCCCGTGTTAATCAACACGACCCGTGTTGAAAAGCCCCTAGAAATGTAAAGAAAAAACCAAACTCAGAGAATCAACACGGGCACCCGTGTGAATCAACACGGCCCGTGTTGATGGACCTGACATCAATTTTCCTTACTCAATAGGTCAACACGGGCACCCGTGTTAATCAACACGGCCCGTGTTGATGGACCTGCATGAAAACTCCATTTTTAACATTCCCAACTTCACTTTTACCATTCCCGTTGATACTAATCATCATCAACCTCATAATCCCTACTCCTATTCCAACTCTTCTAATCTATTTCACTTAAACAATTTACCAAAACCCTATAAATCAACTTATCAACTTTTCCCCCAAATCCAAAACATAAACATCAAAACCTAACAATATGAGATGGAGAATCAAACCCTTTACCTCTAGAGATTGGATGATCCATGAAGATTCAACAACTCCAACCTCAAGCTCTAGCTCTCCTCTTCTTCTTCTCTTACTCTTCTTCTTCTCCTTCTACCAAAACCCTCTCTTTTCCCAAGTTTCTATTTTGGCTTGTGTTAGGAAAAATGAAAAGGAAGTAATGAAAGTATATATTTATGGTGTGTTATACTAGCCAAGGGTGAAAAAAACCAATCCTACAAGATTGCTCATGCTCTTCTTCTTCTTCTTCCAACACCCAAGCTCTCTCTATGCTTCTATGTTGGTTTTTGTGGAAAAAAGGAAAGAATGAGGAAAATGGTTTATATGTAATTTTACTAGCAACAAGGGTGTATCCCCAATCTCTTCAATTACTCCCCACACCCCTAACTTATTTTTATTAAACAATCCCTTAATAATATCTAATAATATTATTAATCCAATTAATTAGAATAATTCCGGAGAATTAAATATCGGATCCGAATAATATTCTACCGACCTGAACGGAATAAAAACCGGACCGAATGAAACGTCGCCAAATATATTATCATAAATATCGATTAATATATTTATTCTCGTCGCAAAATAAATATCGATCGGTAACTCAAAAATATTAATATAATATAATATTAATTAAAGTTACAACTCTCCCCACTTATAAACTTTTCATCCTCGAAATTTCGACCAAAACGAACAAATCGGGACATGCATACGCATTCGTCCGCTCAATCCTCACGTCAATTAAACAACACACAAAAGACACCAAATATAAGGGTATCTCCCTAACCACAACGTCCAGTCAAGAACAACCATGTCAAGATGCAAAGCCCATACAATGCACTCGACAACTAACTAACACCCAACAACTAAACAAGTCGCAGACACACCGGTTCACTCGAGAACCAAACAAACAAGATCGATACTATCCTAACGCCTCAACCATAGAATTAGTCGCACACTCGAACCGACACCTCGGAAACGAGTCATCAAAGATAGGAACATAAAGTCCTACGACACAACACCGACTCCATTGATAAAACGAAAACAACAAAATGGTTATACAAACCAAAACTGAAACAATCAGAATAGGAATGAACCACGCGTGCTACGCAACCACGAAAAATATGCCTTCATTCACGCATAAGCACGAACTTAAGAATTACACTTGCATTTATCGCTCTCATTCCAGCAATTCACAAGGTCACGTCGTCCTTGTAGATTACCAACGTACAACCCTTGAACCATAACAAGTTTCACAAACAAAACAGAACTGCGATACACCACTCATTCTAGGGCTTATACTGACGACTTACGACTATAACTCCCCTAGTCCAGATCCAACAATCTCCTACACTCGCTAACAATTTAATGCTCGATAACTAAACCATGTTGCGTCACTTTAATGCATAAGATGCCAACCGTAAAACAACTTGGCTAATTCCTCAACTTCACAGTTACTCAGAATGGATACGTTCAAAGCGTACACCCATCAAGACACCTCGCAACATCAGCTTCATCAACTCAAAGAATCACTCTTTCATTCTCGATTGATCAACGTCCATTGGTCCTCTAAATACATGACATAGTTTGACCTTTTCAAGTTTTGTCCAAATATTCACTTGTGAAACTTCGACGTATACACTTGACTTCAACGAAGTCTTCCCTTATAACAATTCAATTCCCAAAGTATATATAAGTAATCACTATCCTCGTACCGTCACAACGATCAATACACAGGCTTCTCCTTCGAAACACCTTTCACAACTTTCAATCTTCCAAAGTGGTAATTCAAACCAAAACACTCTCTCATGAACTCAACCCATCAACGTCGTCTCATACTCCTGACTCACAACACAGGTCAGACTTAGAACCATAACGTCAATTTCTATGGAATCCAATCATGAACACCATCGCGACCGACTTAAGTCACAATAGAACACCTTCCTCTATAAAACATCAATCATCTTTAAGTACTTGTGGTTACCAAACCATCACCAAATTCCTTACCGTCAAGACTTATTTTAGTCGTAATCTAATAATCCACCGCGACCATTAGTATTCGACGAAATCCATATGTTAGTAGTGAACAAATCCTTAATAACCTTCTGAACTTAATCTCAACAAGCGTCTCAAAACAAACATGCAACATTCTTCAAAATAATAAATCCCAAATTAGATATTCTTGGGTTATCTGCGATATCAACATACTAAACTCATCACCAGACAAAGTCTCTTTATAGATTGTACTCAAACTTGAATTGTCTTTAACAATTCTCATCTCCTCGTAGTTAACATCTGCACCTTTAAAATTTAAAATGAGCGCAGCCGCATCAAACTCTAACCCACGTGTCCGACAATTTTTCCTTATAAAAATCAAATCGTTCCAAGGTAGCAATACACTTGTCCAACTCTACGTCGAAATACATCTTGAGTCCAAAATGAAATATTACACTACGCTGCACAAGGTTCTCCAGTACAAAACAAGACCAAAATCAAAGCATTCGCTAAACTTTCCACTAGCTCAAACAAATTCGCTTCCCGTTGCGAAGTCCAATTAGTGACTCAACCATCTCGGGTCAAAATACTCACGATTAATACCAACTTATAAAAAGATCTTCCATCAAACTCACAAAGCTAACCATCCAAAACAAAAGAACTTCTAAACTCTTAAATAACCCCTTAAAGTCTTCTATCAGATACCAAATAAATCTTCGCAGAACTGTCTATAATATCACCGCCTAAGTCCCTTAGTTAAGACACTCACGTCCGACAGTTCCAAAACTCCTTCTTGGGATACTCGACATGCACCGATCTAACTTCACTGCTGATAACGCAATGCTCGGATGCTTGCCACAATTCCTTAACTTGATGTGACCCAAATAATATTCATGAACACGAAACAACTCTACAGCTACTCATGAGAGTACTGTCGGAACATTCCAAAATTATACCTGACGCATTAGTCACACTAATGACATCAGCATATACTCGCCCAGACCATACGCTATCTTGAAAAGCATTGTCTAAACATCTCCAGTTCTCACACTAACCCGTAGAAAGCCAGACTTTACATCGGTTCCACTAAACACAAAAGCTCCAAATGACTGATCTATCCAACATCAGTCCTTGGAAGTAGATACTTGTCCTCAACATCCACTTCGTTCCTTTGCCTGAAATGACACATCAACTTAAGCGACCTTCGTTCTTCTAGAACAACACAACAGTAGCACTACACGGTGATCCGCTCAAATAAACAACTCTGCTCAAACCAATCCTCAAGTTGAATTTTCAACTCTAATTCAGAACAAACATCCCTTAAGGATACTTCAAATCACAATTAGTTACAAAAACTAAATCCATCAAAACTTCACTTCGCACTACGGCGGTAAATCACTCACATCTTCACAATACGCTTTGGAAGAATCACAACAAGAAGCTCGCTTGCCAAAATCTTGTTTCTCACCAAAATCCAAATTCGCTCATAACTCAAGTAACCATGCACCACCTTGTGCCAACACATCTGCTTCATACACTATTAAGCTGGCAAGACAAGTCTACCCCAACCAACACAATTCCCGACTACTATCAACAAGAGATTAAGGGTGATCAGTTCCTCAATTTGTCAATAGACAGTCGACAATCATCATGGTGACCTAAACCATCTTTACCCAACTACAACAACGTCTTCAAACTTACTCTTCAAGTTACCAAAGTGTAACCCTGCTTGAGGCTCCATCTCTAAGCCACAAGCGCCACCAAGAAGTAAAACTTCTCCCCCACTTGTTTCAAACTCATATCTGCAGACAAATAATTAGAAACAAGCAAGTACCGATAGTGTTTCACACACATGTCGCATACAAAAGGGTTAAACACATTAACAACCTGGCTCACAGACCGACCTGCTCTGATACCACTAATGTAACACCCCAATATTACCCAAAGTTTAATATGCACAAATCAGAGTAATTTAAAATTTCATAAACTAAATACTGAGGCGTCACACCTTCAAAACCAAATAACTTTAAACAATTCAATTTAAAGTATAAATCTCAAATACATAGCCTCGTCGCAAATCATAAATTGATTCATAAAAATAAAACATCTCATTTATTAAACTTCTTCATCAAAATCATGTTTTCATAAATTATGATTCTTATTTACAAAGGAAAACAACAAAAGAACAACAACAAGACAACATAATAATTCCCCCCGAGTGCTACGTATCAGAGCGACACCGACTCGACTAATAGCAGCTATAAACTCCGTCTTCATAACCTGACGTTACCAATATAAAGGTAAAATAAACAAGTAAAGGGTGAGATACTCCAAAACATATAATTAAAGGCATAATAAGTATATATATAGTTTTGGAATTATAAAAGATATAGGTTAGTGAGTGCATTCCAGCACCTATCTAAATCTCACTTACTTTTATCGCCATTCTAATGTGTATAATCTACACTTCGTCTCCATAACCTTATTGACATAAACCGTCACACCACATAAACGTTCCTCACCACGAAATCGTCACAATTTAATACTTCACTAATCAATACGGAAATCATAAACAGCACATCAAACAACAACATCAAACAATGCTAATACATAAGCAACATCAATAGAATCATCACAAACTGGCTAAAGCCCATCGTTGCTTTTTGGCATAAAAGCCTATCGTCGCTTTTGGCATAAAAGCCCATCGTCTCTTTTTGGCATAAAAGCCTATCGTCGCTTTTGGCATAAAAGCCCATCGTCACAAACATCATCACATCGTATTTGATATAAGCATTTCATCAAGTTAAATCATCGCAAAACTCATCATTTATATTCATCTTATAGTTATCATGAAATTATTAAGTTATATTAATTTCATGTTCATCATAAAGATCATCACCAAACAAAACATCATATATTATCGCAATTCAATCAACGTCGATCAATTAAAAACCCAACGCCAAACAACTCAAACATAAACATAACCGACTCCATGAGACACGACTATGTTATGCATGTGGTACCCGTCGCTTTGTCCATAATTAGGAACACTTGGCATAAAAGCCTCGTCGCTTGGCATAAAAGCCTCATCGCTTGGCATAAAAGCCTCGTCGCTTGGCATAAAAGCCCATCATCGCCAATGCAATGTATGTGACTCGACAATAAAACAACACAACACAAAAACACCATCATCGCTCATAAAAATTAGCATAAAGCCCACATCGCCATAATTTGTCCAAAACAAGATAAATATACCATCGCCTCATATTTGCATTATGCAAAACATCACCACTAATTCATTATCATCAAAAATCATGCATTCACAAATCGGAAGCATTTATTAACAACATCAATATAATCATCACATCATCATGTACAAAGACATATAACATCGCATCGCATAATCAACAAGTATTCCTTAGTAAATACACCGTCGCAAACATTATGTTTATTCACACCGCATCATTATCAATTAATTCACCAAATCCCAAAAACGGAAAATTAGTCAAACACCTATAATCGTCGCGAAAGCCATTTCTAATAACCGGCATTAATCATAATTGTCAACACTGAAATCGGATTGTCCATACGTGCCTTAAATCTACTAAAACGCAATCCGGTTCAATTTAACCGTATTTTGGCCTATTTCGGGTCATCTCTTAAAAACTCGCCATTTCTAAAAAATAACCTCACCACTATGTTCTACACGTCGAACTTAGCTAGCACGTCAATTTTCGTTGAATTTGGAGCAACTTGCTCCGTCGTCGAATTTATCGAAATCGGAAAATCGGAACATAATCGGGGCAAAAGAAGTGCAAAAATCAGAATATGGGAGGCTACAGATACATCAACATGGCTCCCCGTGTTAATCAACACGACCCGTGTTGAAAAGCCCCTAGAAATGTAAAGAAAAAACCAAACTCAGAGAATCAACACGGGCACCCGTGTGAATCAACACGGCCCGTGTTGATGGACCTGACATCAATTTTCCTTACTCAATAGGTCAACACGGGCACCCGTGTTAATCAACACGGCCCGTGTTGATGGACCTGCATGAAAACTCCATTTTTAACATTCCCAACTTCACTTTTACCATTCCCGTTGATACTAATCATCATCAACCTCATAATCCCTACTCCTATTCCAACTCTTCTAATCTATTTCACTTAAACAATTTACCAAAACCCTATAAATCAACTTATCAACTTTTCCCCCAAATCCAAAACATAAACATCAAAACCTAACAATATGAGATGGAGAATCAAACCCTTTACCTCTAGAGATTGGATGATCCATGAAGATTCAACAACTCCAACCTCAAGCTCTAGCTCTCCTCTTGTTCTTCTCTTACGCTTCTTCTTCTCCTTCTACCAAAACCCTCTCTTTTCCCAAGTTTCTATTTTGGCTTGTGTTAGGAAAAATGAAAAGGAAGTAATGAAAGTATATATTTATGGTGTGTTATACTAGCCAAGGGTGAAAAAAACCAATCCTACAAGATTGCTCATGCTCTTCTTCTTCTTCTTCTTCCAACACCTCAAGCTCTCTCTATGCTTCTATGTTGGTTTTTGTGGAAAAAAGGAAAGAATGAGGAAAATGGTTTATATGTAATCTTACTAGCAACAAGGGTGTATACCCAATCTCTTCAATTACTCCCCACACCCCTAACTTATTTTTATTAAACAATACCTTAATAATATCTAATAATATTATTAATCCAATTAATTAGAATAATTCTGGGGAATTAAATATCGGATCCGAATAATATTTTACCGAACCGAACGGAATAAAAATCGGACCGAACAAAACGTCGCCAAATATATTATCATATATATCGATTAATATATTTATTCTCGTCGCAAAATAAATATCGATCGGTAACTCAAAAATATTAATATAATATAATATTAATTTAAACGGGCGTTACAGGCGGTCTCTCTATAATTGATAAAGCTGAAGTGAAACTAATGTACTGCATCAAAAACAAGATCAAGGTAAATTGGCCATACTACTTTGCTAGTCAGATGTTCGATCTCCATGACTCCTCTCGTGGCACTGCCCTATGTTATGGCTCTTTCATCCAAAGGATCCTAAACAAAGAGAGCATTAAAGTGGATGGTATACCCTACGTGTATTTTGATATGGATCAAGAGTTTACTTGAAAATCTCTCAAGCTAATGGGATTCATTTGGAACCCTCAGACCCAACTTTTCTGATACATTGTGAGGTCCAATGTCGTTCAACTTGGTAATTCAGATTCTAACACAGATGATGAGATTGATGTTATGTTTGATGAAGAAGGGAATGAAGTTAATGTTGAAGAAATGGAAGAAGATGCTCCAGATGATCAGAGTGACATGGCACGAGTACTTGCTCAGTTGGAACGAATGGAGCTTCATCACCGTGAAGACTTGGCCCTCCAAAATGAAAGAATCACAAACCTCTCCCAAATTGTCAATCTTCAAGGTCAAAGATTCTCTATGTATGAAGTAACTCAAACTAAGTGGTATAACACCTTGCACGACATGCTTCGACTCATGATGAAAACTTTGCTGCCTTCTAAGCTCAATTCGCGCATCATTACACCCTTCCTCCGGATCAACAACTTCCTAACCCTAATGATGAAAAATGATCTGATATCCACTTAAATTATGCCTATTTCTATTATTGCTTATCATGCCTATGTATTTCGTATTTTCATTTCATGAACTTACTTTGTGTGTGTTTATGTCTTTTATTCCATATGTAATGCACTTCATCATGGATGCTTAATTATTATCTTTTTCACTTCATCATGGACACTATGTGTGTTTATTTTGAGTTATAAAATTGCGTGTTGTTTTCTTATAACCTATATTTTGATTTGTGTCACAATTGACCACTTGCATCTCTCTCTCTCTCTCTCTCTCTCTCTCTCTCTCTCTCTCTCTCTCTCTCTCTCTTTGATGTTGTCAAAGGGGAGAAGATGTATCTGATTAACGCTAGAGAAAGATCTAAAAACATGCACAATCTTAGGGGGAGCATACATAGTTATTTCTGCCCTCGTATACATGTTGTGTCTATTATGCAGGTTTTGTATAAATTATGCAAGTTTTGCCATCATAAAAAAAGCGGAGTATGCAAGGGAATGGCTTATGTTTTCGTGATGCCAAAACCCCTCAATTTACCTAAATGTCTTATATCCAAGAGGACTAGCAAGATTTGTGAGAAGCTAGAAGAAACTCTTGTGTTTGGCAAAGATTAACACAGATGCGTCGATGCATCTGTTGCTCTGGTCGACGCATGTCATAACACCACTCTCGGGATGTTACGCGCTGACCCTTGGGTCGACGCAACTTTCTAGAAAATATGGGAGCTAAACATTGAAATCATGCGTCGACGCAGTCCCCTACAGCGGTCGACGCATTCATAATCTTTGATGCTCCTCACAGGCTCGGGTTGTTACGCACCGACCCTCCCTCCTGGAGCGGTCGACGCACTCTTAAAAATCCTGCATCTAATCATTAATTTTTTCTGCCTTATATTCTTTTTAATTTTCATTTTTGACTAACACATATAAATAGTGAGTTATTTATTTTTGAGCCCTTAACAAGAATAGAGTGAAAGAAACACTTTGAGAGCACTTCATCTTCATCATTTCTTCTCCAAATTCAACACCTTCACATAATCTAAGTTGTTGAATCAAGAATCAAGCATTGGTGATAACATCTAATTAGAAGAACATATTCAGAATTGGATTCTGCTTTGTGGGCTCCTTCTTGAATAAAACCATTAGGGTTTTGTCCTCCTAGATCCGAATCGGTGCGAGGTTTTTTATACGAATCTTCACTTCAACGGATTCAGCCGAGTGAAATGATCGAGGAACGGTGGGTTCGCTTGATCAAGTAACGGTAGGCGGAGGATCGTGAAGGAAGATTTGGGGTCGATCTTGTTCGTTCGATATCAGCAGAGAGAAAGAAATTGTGCAGCAAATTGGTTGTAATTTCAAGTATCGTCAATTGAAGGTGAGCTAGAAGAGACCGACACTTGGTTTGGCTCGAACCAAGGATTGTGAAGAAGATAGTTTCATCACCAACAATTGAATTGTGTGAAAAGGGAACTATTTCTTCACTTGTTACAATTTGCAATTTTGTAAAAACTTGTTAAATTCTAGATTCTAGAATTGGGGGCAGACGTACTCTCTACGAGGGCGATAAGAGGAATTGGCTTAACAAATTCCCGTGTTCTTTTTCGCATTTTGCTTTTATTATTTGTTTTGTATAATTTGTGAGATTCAAACTATCAAACGTGCATAAACTGAACTTGTGGTGTGTCGAGCTGTAACATACACCTTGGTAACAATCCGTTTGATTGTTACTTGACTAAATTCGACAACACAAATTGGTAAATACAACACATGTGAATTTCGCTCACAAGGTTTTTGATAAATTGTCTCATTCACAAATTATTCATTGTGCTTGATTTTATTCTTAAACAAACTCATTAGAAGTATTTGATATCTTTGAGATTGTTTAAGCGGTTAACAAATTGAGTATAATTTGTATTGATTCGAGCTATTTTCTCTTCTTTCTCGTACAGTTCGCATATCCGATCTTTTTGATAGTGGATCGTTTAGACGATTGAATATCCAAGAAGCTTTCGTAATAATTTTTTTAAAAGTGAAAAATTTTAAAAACAACTGATGTATTCAACCCCCCTTCTAGTTCGATCACATTGTCTAACATATATTGTGTTAGAAGACATTTGCTTTATGTCCTACTGTGAGCACCGTGAGACACGGCCTTTGGAGGTGATATCCTTATACTCTAGATAGGTGGCCCGTGAATTTTGACTTATGTATACACATTTATCTGAGCGAGTCTTTTAATAGTTCTGATATATGTAGGGTATGCCTATAAACCACATTGTAGTTGCTCCTGCCACGGTCCTCCACATGGATTTGATGAAATTTTGTATAGTACTATAATTATCTAATCCTAGATGGTGTATGTCTTGTATTAACGCCTTGTCCATCGAGTATAGTATACGACTACGAATGTCACATACTTACATGATATCATATGTAGAAGAAAAGAGGAGTAGACAAAGGCAGGTCATGTCATTAATGAGTTATCAATATGTTGTCGTGTTGTGGCTATTGAGATAGAGGTCATAGCTAGGACCGAGTTTGAGAAAGACACTCCTCATATAGCCATTGTACAAGTCATCTTATCAAAGCACATCATGCGTTATAGTACATACAGCAGAGGAGGAATAGAGAAGTCAAATATATGCAGTGGTTGTCTTTTACTTTGTATATCTTGATATTTTGATATTTTGTATTATGGGTTGTTGTTAGATTATTAATGATATTTTGTATGACATTTTGACATTCAGAGATATACGCAGAAGTTCCTCTATATTATTATTTAAAGAAAAATATATATGATTTATTGTGAGATTAATTTATTAAATGAGTTATAATGTAAGATTTAATATATGAAATGTCAATTTTTTTTGGGTGTAAAATATTGTCATAGGCTTAATCCGAAGATTGAAATCCTGAACTATTGTTTTCTCCATTTTAAGGAAATGCAAAAAAAAATATGCAAGCAAGATTAATCTGGTGATTGAAATTCGAACATATATTTTATTTAAAAAATAAGTTACCACTCTGGTAAAGTGATTTAGCATCCAATAGACGCGTTCAAATTTTAAAATTTAGATGATACGATAACAATGTTGAAATTTCCATAGTTTTGCGATCGATACATGGGGTAGGGGTGTAGTGAGCAACACCCAATACAATTTAAGATGGCGTAAGAATCTTAGAATTTTACTTTTAAATGGCACCTCTTTTAAACAACCGCTCTCAACTAATTACTAATGAAACTCACTTTACAACACTTACAAGATAGAACCATTTTATTACTTATCCTTTCTTTGGTTTGAACTAACTACACTTACAAGATAGAACCTTTTTATTACTTTTCCTTTCTTTGGTTTGAACTAACTGTAGGAAGAAAATAAACGTTATACCATTTTAAGAAAAATAGACTTTCTTTTCTTTACTTCAAGCAAAAGAACTAAATTTGTGTCTAGTCTATAATTCGGTTAAGAATCTCTTTATTTTCTACTCTCTTTATAAACATTTCACACAAATTAATGGGTGTAATTACTTTTGTTTGGAACAGAAAAATTACAAATGATTTTACAATATTATCCTTAATTCATTATATAGAAAAAAGAAATTAAAAGAATCGGAAAGAGTAATAAACAGTAAATGATATATATTAGTAAAAGAATTCGTTAAAGGCATTAAAATTATAAAACGATTTAATTTAAAATTTGAATGAATTTTTTTAAAATAACTTATAATTTGATCCGGAGGTAGTAAGATTTTGGAGCAAAATAAGCACATAACAATCAAATCACTTGTATGAGAATAATTTTGTATCTGAATACAAAAAACATTGGTTATATAAGAATACTATGCCAGATTTAGTGTACCTGGATTCATGTTATAAAGTTTCTAACGGCAACAAGGCATGCATGCCAACATAACATAAATCATGGATAGAAAAAAATGAGACATAAAACTCAGAAAAAAGCAAAAACCAATACAATTTGAGGAACTGAAAATAGTTAAACTATTGGAAAATTGATGTTCTTGACAGAAGTAGAATGGTCTATACCGACAAATATTTACCACTTCTCTTGCAGCACTAGATAAGATATTAACAAAAAAAAATGCTCTTAAAGTTATCATAGATGAAGTTGCTAAGTTTCATAAGGTTGTGAGCTTAAATAAATCGAACTTGCAGACAAAGGTAAGGAAAATTGAAATGTGAAGTTAGAAGAAGATCCAACTTACAATGGCAATATTTTTCTAAGAGGGGGGGGAATTGGCATGTACACAGTTAGAATGTAAGGGAAAAGCAATTCTAGTTTTCCAGTTCACTCCGTATCCAATCCTGTGAACACACCAAAGCTTGGACAGTAGCCGGACTAAGTGAGCTCCAATCGCGGTCAAGGGTCCTTCCGCAATAATTAAATGCCAACTCCGGTGTAACTTTTGACATTGGAATTCCTAAAACATTTCGGGCCATCATGGATAAGACAGGATACCTTGGAGTGTGAACTTTCCACCAGTTTAATATGTTGAAATCAACGTTTCGCGGAAAGAGAGGCTCCTCTAAGTACTTTTCCAGATCTGATTTTGCACCTTCGCCTTGAGAAGTTTCATGGAGGAATTTGTCAAACCCCATCAGCCTGTCCCTTGAGTCCTTCGCAGACCACGGCAAGCAAAGTTGATTACTACCATTACCAACTTGCCAGGCTAATCCTTGGTCATGAGAAGCTAAGGGCGAGCCTAGGGAATGTTCGCTGTAAAGATCCTTCACACCCTCAAAGACCTCTTCAATCCGACTTGTTGACATGCTACCATAGATTTGGGGATAATAATAGTCAACCAACTTCATTTTGAATCGAGGGTCTAACATGGCAGCAACTGCCAATCCTAAGCTGCATTTGTCCCAATACTCGTCAAACTTGCTTCTCAACTTCAACACCAAAGAACTGATACACGCATCTGAATTCTTGCACCACTCAATCAAATGTAACTTAACATCACAGAGCTCAGGGAAATATATATTTGCAGTTGGATACTTGCTCCTAGTGAAAATATTTATAACCTCCACAAAAAGCTTTAAGTAGCCGGTAACTGTGGTGAGCCTCCCACTCTACTTCAGATAAAGAGAGCCTCCCACTCTTCTTCAGATAAAGAGATATTACAGTCACCAGTATTTTCTTTCAAAAGAATTAAAACATCCTTGAATTCTAAAGCATCTTCAAGCATTGAATATGTCGAATTCCATTGCATTGGATTATCTAGAAATAAGCATTTTTGAGTCATGATCCCGACTTCTTTAGCCATCTCATGGAACTTTCCCAGCACAGTTTGTGAACTTTTAATATATCGGGTAGTTTCACGAATCTTATTGACTATCTCACTTATACCTCCCAAAGCAATCTGAGACATGACATTAAGAATATCGGCAACACATCGTATATCAAATAATTGACCTTTACAATAAAGAAACCTGTTTTGCATAAGTCTCTCGCCGATTCTAGATGTAATGTTATCACAGGTAGAACAACTGTCCAAAATCATGGAGAACAACTTACGGTCAATATCCCAATCCATCAAACAAGACATCACAGCTGCTGAAAGCATGTCTTGAGTATGAGAAGGATCAATCCGTATAAAATTTAATATCCTCCTTCTTAACTGCCATGATTCATCGATGTAATTTGATGTCAAACACAAATACTCAGCATAATCCGGTGCAGTCCACACATCAGCACTAAGACTGATCTTTCCAGGTAATTTATCCAACATCTCATTCATCTTTTTCCTCTCTTTCTCATATATCTCAATACAATCAGCCTCAACCCGATTCAATGTAACAAGTTCAAACAAGGGCTGTAAGTTTTTTATAAAAGCTCTGAAACCAACATGTTCAACCATGGCCAAGGGATATCCATGTAGAATAATCATGCGGGCAAGATCAAATCGACTACGTCTTTGATCGAAGTTACTACTTCCTGCGCTGAGAGATTCTTCTTTCAACTGTGTCTGCTCAAATTTGATATTCACAAGGTTAAGAGTATCATCTTTGTTTGAATCTTGATCCAAATTGAAATTTGCAATTGCAAGAGTCCCTTCCTTCCGCTTTTCTCTCGCTGTAATGTACTGCGCTAGACCATGGTTAGACCTTCTCTGACACCTGATTAAATGGTTCCTTAGATGTGATGTTCCACTTGTACTTGATCCACTCAGCTTCTTTTTACAATGCCTACAAACAGCCACGCATGTGTCGCCTTTTTTAATCCTGTCAAAATCATTCCATACAACAGATTTCAACCTACTAGATTTGACAATCACAGCATCAGTCATGTCCATCGCATGAACCTGGAACAAAAGCATGCCCATTAGTTTCAATTAATGCATTTTCTATTCAGAGGGACAAAACATGCAAAGAACGTGATAGCATTTTTTTATACTCAACTATATGTGGGTGTGGATGTGTTTAAGATGACGAAAATGAGATTTAAAATCTATATTTTAAAAAGTAGGAAAAGAAAATTCAATATGAATTAAAACATAGTTCACAAATCAGCTTCTACAAGAGATTGAACACATTACCAAACTTTGTCCAACATTCAATAGTATACAACTTTATACAATAACAATAGATGATTGATGTTTTAACCAGACCACACGCTTATTTTAATTTCATTGATTTTAGACACACTAATAACTTATTATTGATAAGTATACAATAACTACAGTAATAAGCATAGCATATAAATCAAACATGTGTGGACCAGTGTTGTCCATGGTGGATGGTGGTCAATGCTAGAGAGCCAAAATCCTGCCATATTGGACGCTATGTGGCGCTGTATAGACGATTATGGCGGAAAAAACGATATTTACCATTGCGGAAAGCCCAAAATCTCTACGCATACCTGACATAGTGCTGCAATTGCGGATATTAGATAACACGGGTGTGAACTGTTCGCAGACTGACGCACTCACCTCTACACTCTAATTTGAGGGGTTAGAATATCAATTCCAACTTTCACCGTGTTGAAACTAACAATAAAACTGAACTTACAACACCCTTGTTCAAAAGAATTAAGATCAGTTCAAGCCACCAACCATTTTTTAGTTGACCCCGTTATACTAGTTAACTGGCGGTTTTAGTTAACCTTTTATCGGTATCTAGTGCATCTGGTTATAACTTATTAGGATAAGACAACACCTAAAGGCTCCAGAAGTGATCAAGCCAACAATTGCTAGATGAGTAGAAACTTTGAAGAGAACCAAAGGCTCCAGAAGTGATCAAGTCATTTTTCGTGGCAATATAAATCACAGGCTCTTAAAATATTGACTTTCCTCTAACCATCTTAACACCTAAAGCTTATCACCCACAACCATTCTGGTCTGGTGTACTAATGAATAACAGTTCCCGTGTAGTTGGTGCAAGGTACTAAGAAATCTAAACAATCACAACAGGAAGACTATTTGTATTCAGATTGCAGACGGAACAAAAATTCAGGATAATCTCTTAATTTATTAGTGACAGAATGTAGCAACTATCTCTGAATATAAATAGATTATCTCAACGATAAAAAAAGTCCACAGTCTAAACACTTGCAACAAAATGTAAACGTTATGGAAGAGATAGCTGGAGACTAGTGCGGACAGAAGACATAAAGACTTATTTGGCTCTAGTAGTGAATTCTGAAATAACACAGAACATAAGAAACTAATCCAGGTAGAAAACAAATGTCTAAACTCTAAAATGCCTTTGCAAAAAAAAAGTCTAAAATGCACAGAAAATTTGTGAGGCTCGGCATCTTGAAACTAAGGAGACACAAACAACTATACATAGGCTTGCTAAGGGAAGAGAAAGAAAGACAGGAGACTTGAACCAACTGAAGTATTTTAAAGGTGAAAACGGCAAAGTTTTGGTTAGAAGAATATAAAAGATAGAGGGAAAAAGTAATTCTACAACTTATTGAATGGTGCTCACAAAAATCACAAACAATTGTTTTCTTGCTCTGGTCTTTATAAGAGTTCCACTGCCAACCAATACCAAGATTGTCAATAGATTTAAAATAACCTTTATTGTTGGAGCTTGGTGTTACTCTTGCAATGACAGGGGATGATGATGGCATTGTTATCAAAAGAGAAACAAAGCAAGGGAACATAACTGAGGTTGTAAGAGTGAATCAGAGCAAGGAGAAAAGACAAAGCAGAAGAAAGAATCAAAAGAGTACGGGGAGGAACAGAGGCAAACGATGAAGAAACAGAGGAGAACGGTGAAAAAGCAGATGAAAACGACAAAGAACGCAAAAGACACGGTGGAAAACGTCGCAGGGGAGAAGGCAGGGGAGAACAATGTAGAAAAATATAAAAACGGTGGACTAAAGAAGCATAACATGTGGGGTTAAATGTTAGACCAATAAAAGGGTGAGAAAGACCAACCTACCCTGAAGTAAACAAATTAAAAATTACGTTTCAAAATCTTAGGGCTTCGGATTTTTTACCAAATTGAGAACAGAGGTCACCACATTGCGATGGCACTGCTATTGCACTAACATAGTGCTGCTACGAAAGCGCTAATTGCGGCCGCTATGACCGCTCTCGTCAATAGCACTTCACAGGCCAGTAGCGTAGTGGTAAGGGGCTGTGTCCTTACGCTGTACCGCTAGAGGTGCTAGAGCGCGCTATTAACAACCTAGATAAACATGGTTTTTGATAGGATATTGTTGCATAGATTGATGCACGTAGCTGAGCTCCCTTAGTGGGATAAGGCTTGGTTGTTGTACTACTTTAGGCACAGGGATATAAATTAAGATCTTCATTAGAACTTAATGTTGTTAAATAGCCGTTGTAGAGGTGTTATACTGCTTTAATATGCGGAATTTGAACAAATCACTATTGTTCTGGGATACGCTATTTCGCACAAAATATTGCCAAAAAACCGCTATAGTGGCGTTCTAGCACTACAGCATAGCAGAAATTTTAACAAACCACTATCCACAAATGACAATGAATTTAGAAGCACTCAAGGCCCAATCATGTGAGCATGAGCTCAATCTTCCAACATTGTTACAGGTTCAAAACACAAGGACCTAGATTTTAAGAAATCGACCCAACCAACAATTGTCATTCAACACTATTAAAATCTAACGGTTATCAATCGATCCATGGCTATGAAAGTACTCGTTAGGAGAGAATGATTTTTCTTATCATGTAGAAACTAACTACTCGTGTTAGCCCCAAATAATATGGTCAAAACATTAGTCATTGGCTAATTGCCTACCCCATCTATGTTGTTGCTCAAGGAGAACTTTTCTTAAGGTTAAAAAACTAAATCCAGCTACAAAGTACAAACACTATTTATTGGTTAAATCATAAATATTACAACATAAACTAAGAATTGCGAACGAAATAGATGTATTTATTACAACAAAAAATTAAGGAAATATACATATTCAAGGGTAGTAAGCTTAGTAGTCTGCATTAATTCATCACAGAAAATTCAATCTTTTCCTGTTCAATGTCTCATTCATATTATAGAAATCAAACACATAAGAACAATAACCATTCAATCTCATTACCAACAGAAACCAAAACAACACTATTCAAAAAAACAAAACTTATATTCACCACTGAAACCCAAAAACAAATTGATTTTAACACATGATTGGAAAACTCAATAAGAAATTGGTCCTACATCTACAGATAATTGTGTTCAAAATATTGAAATGTTAAACAAAACTTATTTTCCTACGGAAAACCCTAAATTGCAAAACGAATTGGAAAAAATGAGAATAAGAAAAACCGTACCGTGTAGCACAATGGCTGAGTTTCTTCGATGCGAGTGCGAAAGGAAGAATAAACAACGAATAGGTTTTCGCTGAAAACCCTAATTTGATGTAAAAATGAAAGAGGGGGGAGAAAGAAGAGAAAGGAAAAACAATCTCAGACACAGTTACTCCTTTTCTTCTTCTTTCGTTAAAATGTTAAAACGCTGCGTTTGTGTTAGGTTCAACTACATATTTTTAATAAAGATATACATATAAGATTGTAACTATTATTTCTAACTAGTATAAAATCCGTGCTATGGTATGGGTTTCGTCGAGATTCACATTACATGTCTACCAAATCATCATTTGTAAAGTTTGAATTCATTTTTCAATCAGTTAATATTCTTATAGTTATAAATATAAGTTAATAATCTGCACAGATTTTTAAGTATTAATATATAGTCATAATAAATCGTGCATTCGACTTTTTAACTTCAATTATATAAAACAACAACACCGACATAAATTTTTAAAAGATGGATATTAAAATGAACCGTCTACGACCAGTATTTCATAGATACGTTCACATATATCCGTGAATTCAGATGAGTTAACAAATCTAATTGAATCCAAATGAGTTAATTCTAAAAAAAATTAGATCCTACGATAAATGACAACAATATATGACAGGTTTTTGTTACATTTCAATTTTAAAACCTTTTAATTAGATCATATTTATAAATTTCACATAGTTTATTAATTTTGACAGTACTTCGTCAAAAATTAATAAACTATGTAAATATGTAACTTATTCTAACTATACAAAATATGAATTACTTCATTTATAAAAATATATGTAACTTATTCTCATTTATACTTCATTTATACTAAATTTTTAAGTATGGCAGCGTATTTTCAATTATATAAGACAACAATTAAAAAAATAGCTAACAGATATATATTAAAATGACCAGTCAATAGTTGGTTGTCATACGTTCACATTTTATCGGTGAATCTAGATGAGTTAACAAACACCAACTGAATCCAAATAATTAATTGTAAAAATGTATTAAACCAATTTTAGATATTAGCATATTTTTCAAGTATAAAATGTATGACAACTTCCCGTCGTGATTCACACTATATGTCTACCAAATTATCTTTTGTAAAATTTGAATTCATTCTCCAATCGGTTAACATTCTTATAATTATAAATATAAGTTAATAATATACACAAATTTTTAAACATTGATATGTACTTATAATAAATCGTACATTTGATTCTCTAACTTCAATTATATAAAACAATAATAATATAAATTTTTAAAAGATGAACATTAAAATGAACAGTCTACAGTTGCTATCTCATACATACATTCACATCTACCCGTAAATTCAGATGAGTTAACAAACCCAGTTGAATCCAAATGAGTTAATTCTAAAAAATATTACATCCTACAATGTATGACAACTTCTCGTTACATTTCAATTTTATTATCTTCTTATTATATCGTATTTACAAATTTTACATAGCTTATTAATTTTTTACTGTATCCCGTCAAAAATTAATAAACTATGTAAATATGTAACTTATTCTAACTATACAAAATATTAATTACTTCCAATATATGTAGCTTATTCTCATTTATACATGTCTACTAAATCATTATTTGTAAAGTTTGAATTCATTTTTCAATCGGTTAACATTCTTATAGTTTTAATATAAACTAATAATATACACAAACTTTTAATTATTGATCTGTACTTATAATAAATCGTACATTCGATTCTCTAACTTCAATTATATAAAACAACATTAAAACAAATTTAAAAGATTGACATTAAAATAAACACTCTACAGTTGATATCTCATAAATACGCATGAGTTCAGATGAGTTAACAAACCTAGTACAGTTGATATCTCATAAATACGTTCAGATTTACCCGTGATGAGTTAACAAACTTAGTACAGTTGATATCTCATAGATACATTCACTGGTTCATAGATATGTTCACATCCAAAAAATTATATCCTACAATGTATGACAACTTCTCGTTATATTTCAATTTTAAAACTTTCTTATGAGATCATATTTACAAATTTTACATACTTTAAAACATTCTCGATACTTTAGTCCTTATGTTTAATATTATAACTTATTTCCATTAATAAAATAATTATATCAATATAGACTTTTTTTTGTTTATAAGTGTCATTACCCCGTGTAACGTTTTATGAAATTATTTTTAACTAGTCTTGTTAAAAACAATTGCATCAATAGTTGAATTTTTTTATTATAAAAATATTTGTAATTTATTCCCGTTTATAAAAATTATTATAACTTTTTTTTGTTTATAAAAAATAATTTTTTATCATATTATAAAATTTTATGGATAAAAAGATAATTTATTTTTTATTATATTATAAATATGGAAATAAAAGAGAATAATAATTTTAATAATATAATCATTTTTGCTTTAATATAAATGTATTATTGATAATAAAAAAATTAAAACTATAAATAATAATATAACATTTATTACGGTAGATATCCATAGGAAAAGAAATAAAAAATTAGATCTAAGAATATCGAAAAATCGCTTAAAATATTAAATAATAATTTAACATTTATTATTGTTGATATGAGTAGAAAAATAAAAAATTATCAAAAGAGAGAAAGAAAAGATATCTTCTTTGTTTAAATAAATCATAATTTTTATTTTAGTTGGCTCCTTATTCTTAAAAGATTATTTTCTATATATTTCAAAGTAATAAAATATAAAATATATTAATAATTATTTAAAAAACAATAAAACAATAAAACAACAAAAACATTCAAAAATATAATAAATAAATAAATAAAATCAAAATTATGCATTTTCCTACCGAACTGAACAAAAAATGGTGTATTTAAATTATAATGTCATTTGAGTGTTCAACAGTATGAAATAAAAAAAACATAAGAATCTAACTATTTTCATACATAAGCTTATATTTTTCAGCTCACAAACTCTGTCACAACTATGATAATTTCTACAATTACTAAGTCAGAATTGCGCTAATGTTGGGTTTTAATAGCCAAAGAAAAATGCAGCAAAATAATAGGTAAAATTGTAATTTATCTGTCAAAGTCTGATTATGAATTGTCCAACACCTACTACAGTTTCCTCTTTATCAATAGGAGTATAAAATAGATTTGTTATTATTCTAACACCAGTTTTGCAAAATTCCACAAAAGAATCATGTTACTTTACCAATTTCAATTTTTAATGAAAATTGGTCATAAAATGATCATATACAATTTCAAAATATTAAATATACTACTAATGTAATTCAAACTTAATATTTTAATCACAATTATCTCACCGGTTCGTAAGAACAAAATATTGTCAAAGCTGACCATAAAACCTAACCAAAATAGTTTCAAGTTTGTTCCAAACTTGCAACATTACTGCATCCAAACAGTCCATGAAAACGATTCAAAACAAAAACATAAAGCGATTAACACACTTATTGATCTGTTGCTACATGTGCATAGTGGATTGCAGGCAGTATTTTAACTCTTGCTCAAGAAATTCTTATCATGTTCCAAGTATGATTAATAAGTTTATGACTTGGTAGTCGTGATTCGTGAAGCGTAATAAAAACACTTCTTTATGGATATCGGTTGCTTGTCTGAAAGCTTCCCTCCATCGTTGAACTTTCTTAGATTCTTGCAAACACCAAATTGAGACAGGACAATCATCAAAAGATAAAAAATGAAAAGTATAAATATTGAGCTTGCTTTCTAAGAAATTTAATCTCGTAAATGATCATGTAAGGTCTTTTTAAAAGCAAACATCGTTGTTGTTTTTCTTTTAATAAATGGCCTGAAACCCCATAATAGTCAATACAAATTGTTGTTCGATCATTACTACATTATTCTGCACAATATGAAGGCAAAATTGATTTCTCAAATGAGAAGACCACAAACAATAAAGAACCACAAGTGGCCTTGTGTATAAACAAATTACACAGCAACATCACATTGTGATACCAACATCATAACTGTATTTTCACTTGTATAAACATAAGTAGACCCCTATCACCAAAAACCATGCTTACCTAAAAGATAGGCATGTTTCAAGAAATTTAAATATCTAACAAAAATATCATAAATGAAATTCTTTATCTTCACTATTAAAGACATATTCCTAACATAATGGCAATTTGAAATAAACAAATGAAAATGAATAGTTAGAATTAGAAATGCGTTGATTGAAGTCAGATCTAGCAAAAGTATGATTATTATCAAGTCCCGTTAAGAGCTCTTCTAGCCATCTCTATTGCTTTAGGGTCATGATAAACCTTATCATCATTCCAATAACCTTATAACTATCGAGATAGTCCTTCACAAACGCTTCCACCATCACCGTCAGATTCGCCGTCACCAATACCTTATGTTTGCACCGATCAAACACCTAGAAGCTCACTTTCATCACATCCGCAACATAAAACCTAAACAACAATACATCAATTTAAATTTAAAAGTACAAAATCATAAAATCAAAGTCTGAGTTCGTTAATCGTTACCTTGGAAGCACAACGTTTGAAGCGATGTCGTAGATTTTGAGAACTGCGAAGGAGATAACGATGAAAATTGATGTGAAGAATCTCAGTCGACAACACAAAACTCCACATCCTTCAGAGAGCGGTGAGAAGAAGAATGAAGCTTGAGAGCGAGGATTGGAGTGAGTGAAGATGAAGATGTGGATCAGAGAGTTTGGATTAAAGGTAAATGGAGGGATGCAAAATAGGTTTCTATGGTTCCCAACGCTTGAACAAAGAACTTCATTCATAGAACTTCTAAGTGTATTTATTTTGATTTTGAATTTTTTAGAATGTAGAGAGACCAGCTTTGGGAACAATTGCGGTTGTGCATGTTTTCTTTTAATTCTAACATAAAAGAATTAGGGTTAAGAGGTGGAGACAATTGAGATTCCTTAGGGCGGCTATTTTTTCCCTTCCCAAGACCTTGGTCGTTGCTGCTTATAATTACCCCACTAATTTGAATTTTTGCTCTACTAAATAGGTTTAAGTAATAGGTATAATTTTGTGATATAAAAAAATAAATAATTGTAACATAAAATGTGGGAGTGACACATCAGCAAAATTAAATACCAAATCAATAGAATTGATTTAAATGCCATTAAATGCACCATGATGGCGCTTTTGGTGGCAGAGATGGCCCACTATACCGATAGGATCTCGCTACGTGTCCTCTCTTGCCAAGATTCAGAACTTGGAAAAAATCAAAAACTTTTCATCATTTCCTTTGATAGTATGCTGGCTATAAATAGCCTCGCCTCTTCATTTTCCTTTCTCTTTCTTTTCGCTCTTACGCCTTTCTTCTTCTTCTTCCAGAAAAACTCGAAACCCAAAAATTTAGTTTCTCCATTTCTTGTTATTTCCAAGCTCAGTCAAACTTCACTCATGGCAAGTAAACAAATCGAAACCGCTCCAGCAGACACCTACCAAATACGCCATGTAGACGGTAAGCCCTACGTGCCAGAACCACCTTTTTCAGAGGAGAAGACCAAAATCTGGTAATCTCAGGTATTGATCCCTTTCAACCTTAAGGGTAAATCTTTAGCTTTCTTAGGTTCTCTACCTTCAGATACACCATCTAAGATCTATGTGACTGATGATGGCGCCTTCTTCCCAACAAGTAAAGAACCAAACCCTTGATTTCTTTTTTGAACCCTATTTCTCTCCGTCACTTCGATAGAAATTTTATAACTTCTCCACCTCTGAACTGTCGGAATTTTGAAACCTGGATGGCATGCCTAGAACCCACCAAAGGGAAACAATGGAAAGAAATGGGTATATATACTTTATTATGTCTTTCTCGAATTGGTATCCCTTACTCTCACAGTATGTTAACAGCTGCTTTGTACTTTTGGGAGGGGTTGACTAACACTTTTCAAACCAACTGTGGTATGATTACTCCGACTCTTCTTGATTGCGGCCATCATAGGGTTAAATCCCTCCGGTATAATATTCAACCATGCAGATATTGGTTTAGTGTCTGTAAAATTCAATGTATGAGATACCAAGAACCCTACATACACCAATTTCATCAATCACCATCATAAAGACACTGCTGGCATTTTTGAGGAAGAACATGTAGCTTTTCTAACATACTGGTTGTCGCGCTGTGTCTTTTGATCTAGGTCGATGCAGGTGGCTAAGAAATATTCTTACCTTGCCAGTCACTTGCATCATGGCGCAAGCGTGGCCCTGGGCCAATTCATTTTGGCCTCCCTCTACACGTCTATGACAGAGATCACCAAACAAATAAAAACTATAATCCTGACAGCACCAAAAAGAAGTATGTCCTTGTACATAGACCTTTTTGGCTCTTACAGTTGTGGATGAATGCCACTTTTTCTGAAGAGCTGAAACCTTTTAAAAGTAGGAAGGCAGGATGCGATCTGACACAAACTTACTGTGTGTGGGAGCGTCTCCTTCCAATGACACCCATCGATAGAGGCGTTCCAAACTCTGGCCTTTTCAATTTAATGTTCGACATGATGCTGAAGAAAGTCGATTTTAGGCCTTCTATGGCTCCATTCTCAGACGGGAAGATAGGCCTAGAATGGCTTGCTGATTGTTTCCCACTAGTGGAAGAGAAACACAAGAAGCAGTCCTTAATTTTCTGGAAACGTCTTTTGATTCCCAAATTTTTATCTTATTCGATCACCAGCATGAGCTCCAGCCTAATCTCCGACCAACCCAACTTGGTGGCTCGACAGTTTGGACTATGCCATCTTGTGCCCAAGTCCTTGTTTAATTCTCATGAGCTGTTGGTCGATGTACTCATTGACAAATCTTGGGATTTTATTCAGGCAGATTATGATGATCTTTGGGCTAAAAAACCCGCACTTACTTTCACTGACTTCGAGCCATCATTCTTCTGTACCGAGGAATTTAAAATTTGGTGGCAATCTTATTTCGTTACTTTTGTTGGTGATCCCGAGAGAAAGATTTTTGAATTGGATAATGCTCTTGACCAATTGCAGGGTAAGCCAACCAAATGTAAGACCACTAATATCAAGCAAATTAAAGCTTTCCATAATTACTTTAGGGTGGTGTATCTACCCAACAATATTCGTCGGGCCATCTATCAGGCGGCCGAAGAGCTAAGAGAGAAGGTAACCAACATGATTCCTCAACTTAAAATTCCTGGTTACACGAAAGATAAGTATCTTTACGCACTTTATTTTGGAAAAATTAAATTTCTTCCTTTGACAACTAGCCCTTTAGCCTTGGTATTTCGACCACCTATCCCAGATTGGTGGTATTGCCCTAAGTCTCATATCAGAAATACTTACAAGAAAAGGCCAACAGAGTGGAGCCTACAAAGTGTTGGTTGGATACTTACCCGAGTTTTCTACATATCGATCCTCAATATATGAGAATACTTACTGTCATACCCAATGGTAAAAGTTTTGGAAAGCTTGATATCTTTTTCACTTCGACTCACACATGTATTAACTTATCCATTTTTCTTTTAGCCATTCCCCTAAAACAAGTAACTCCCAAAGAAACTCCTTCCAATAACAACATTATAATAGGTTTGGCGATTGATGAAGGTTAACACAGAGATGAGTATTGGAAGGTTTGGCAATTGATGAAAAGGTTGAAGATAAGGGGTTGCTGAAAGTTGAATGAAGGGTAGCTACAATGGCGGCTATTTGATTAACAGTGAGAGACGAGGGAGTTTGGGATGAGAGAGACGGAAGAAAAGAGCAACCTACAGATGGGATGGCAGCGGAAGTGGTATGGCGCAGAGGATTTGTTGTTTAACAAGTGGAGATGATGGTTGTTATGAGTGTGACGGCGGTGTGTTTTTGGAGATGGTGATGAAGGGTGGGTTCACCAGAAACAAACAGAGGGAGTTTTGAGTGAAGAAGGAAGATGAAGGGTGGAAGGTTGGTGAAAAGGATTTGGTGAGGTGGTGTTGATGAAGAAGAAGTGGGGTTGTTCTGGTTTTTGTGTGGTGAGAAAAGAGAAATGGTTAGAGAGTGAAGAAACTGGGTGATAGGTGTGAGGAAGGAAGACAGAGTGATGAAGAGGAAGTGGAATTGGCGGCGTGGCAGAGTGTTCCTCAAGATGAAGAGGAATAAATTTTTTTATATATCTTTCAGATCCGCCTCTCAACCTCTACGTTTTTTTTCTTTCAAATGCATTAACAGTGATAATATATATATACATAAAATGACCCTAATGATAAAATGGACTATTAACCCCAAAAGAGTAAAAATTAAACTATCCGAAAACATTTCTCTTTTGATTTTATGAGATAAAAATTGGACACTTAAAATTGTCAAAAACGATAAAAGTTTGGACAATAAATTATCTGAAAAAATAAATGAGCACATTAAAATAAATTACGAGTCTCAAAGATTAAAGAAAAATTATCAAAATGTTTATAATTGAAATAAAATGATAATAAAAAATATCCGGCTTTAAAACACTGACGGTTAAAAATGAGACTAAAAAATGTATCGAAAAATTAGAAAGAGCATATTTTCATGACCTACGCGACACGTAGGTTCATAAAGCAATGAGTTAAAGGCTAAAACTTGATATATTTTCCCGCTAATTTTCCGCACAATGTTGAATCACTTTTAACGGTATGTCTATAAAATCAAAAATTCAATATTATCGACATATAATCAACTTAACACGATGCAAGAAACAGGTAGAGAGATAAAAATGAATGAACTGGAATATCGGGTATTTTACAACTACAAAATGATGCAGATTTTGGTTTAAATTGACTTTCGGTCAACCTACATGCAACTAGCGACGCAAATGTGATGAATGGATGACAGTTCAACGCCAATGACCTAATGGAAGCATATGCAGGTGAATGTGAAACTTAAGTCAGGTAAATTAAAGTTAGAAGGGAAAATTTTGGGTGCGGCCTATTCAATCTTCTTAAACCTGATAAGTGAGAAAGATTGTCAGCTTTTGAAAGTCCATGGTGGAAGATGATTGAATACCAAAAGAACCCCAAAAAATTTCCCTACGCGGGATATCAATGCAACAAAGAAAGCAGATAAGATATCTTGACTACATAGTCAAGGAAGAGACGCCTGAGGAGAATAAACTTGTTAAGCATCATAAAAATTGAGAAATATAAAAAATATCAACATCACTGGGGATAACCAAGTAACCAACATGAGCAATAAAGCAACAAGTCTTAACAAAAATGCTTTGAGAAGAAAACCGAACGTCTCAAGCGAAAAGAAGAAATAGATTAAGGCATCTCAGGACGTCTTAACAAAAATGCTTTGAGAAATAAACCGAACTTCTCAAGAAAATAAATTAAGCCATCCCAGCGATGCCTTAACGAAAAATGCTTCGAGAAGAAAACCGAACTTCTCAAGCGAAAAGAAAAGAAATTAAGTCATCTCATCGATGCCTTAACGAAAAATGCTTAAAGAAGAAGACCGTACTTCTCAAGTGAAAAGAAGAAATGACAGATTAGAAGACTCTATCGAAAATATGATGGAGAATTTGTCAAAAAAATCTCGAAGAGTTAAAGAATACCCGCAGACTTTAACGAAGATATGTTTTGAGAAATTGCCTGAATATCCCAAAGAAGATATGATTTGAGAAATTTTCTGAAGATCCCAAAGAAGATTTGATTGAGAAATTGTCTGAAGATCTCAAAGAAGATTTGATTGAGAAATTGTCTAAAGATCCCTAAGAGTTAAGAATACCCGCAGACTTTAACAAAGATATGTGGCTGGAACAATATTAGAATTGTTGTGCACGAAGGTGCAATGAGCTATGGCATGCTGAATGTCTTAACCATGTAACTTCCGAGTTACCAACAGAACAAATTCAGTAACATAACCCGAGAATACACTTCTCTGGGGATAAACAAATCAATATCCAGCACAGTGGTGTGATATAGATGTTTATGAAGTCGGTAAATCTTTGTTTCCAACATTTCTGCTTATAAGAGATCTTAGTGAACATGTAAAGACATGTTGAATAACTTCCAAGTTGACAAAATCTTCAATCTGTACGCAGATAGCTTTAGCGGTGATAGAAGAATCAGATTCAGCACTTGTGACTGAAAAACATCCATGGTAAGGTTCTTCAATTTGCTGGCAATGTCCCGACAATGCGTTGTAGCAAGTGGATATGTGGATCAACATCCGAGTTGGTGACATATCCTGAGATAGAATAAACCTCCTACTTGGTGGATATTTATCTGCTGATTAATTGAGGACTTACTGGGGAAATAAACACACCAGAAGTTTGATGGGTCTACTAAGAACAGCTCAGAGAAGCAAATTTGTAGAAATCACTGCCGCTAAAATTTGCTGGGAAGATTCTGGTCTGAAAGAACTCTTGAAAATACCATAAGTATGTTGTAGTAACCCTTCCTAAAGGAGACTCGCTTGGGAGTAAACAAAGCTTCGCTATGGAAACTCCAAACGAAAATTATGTGGAAAACTTCACTGGGGATTCCCGGTTGATAATTTCGCTGACATTATAGTTCATTGAAAGACAACTGTTTCACTGGGGAAGAAATCTCGATTGGAGAAACCATCAGCTGTTAAGATCTTTACAAGTATACCACTTGTGCTGGAGAGAAAAGGATAATTCTGTCGTCCGAGAACTAATCTTCCGTCTTTGATCCTTATAAGGATATTTGCAGTTTCAGCTAGGGAAAATCCTGCAAAGAGAACTAGCCGAAGCCAATGCATGAATATGATATGCATGATTTTTTAATGTTTAAATGCAAAAGGGTATCAAACTAATTTCCTGACATTGTCGGAAGAGAAAAGTTCAAATGCATCATGAAGATAATGCACCAAACTCTGAATGTCGATCTGCCACTTGAAAGGCTCCAAGGTAGTCCTCGTAAAAGGAAAGATAGCAACTCCTGAACTGCTTTAATTATGTGGATCAACAGAGTGCCCCAAGTTGGATGCATTGGATGCAAAGAGAACATCGTCAGTAACTTCGAGGACCGAAAGTGGACTTCTGTGGGGAGGAAAAAATAATCCATGTTTAGCGCACAGGTCTGACATGAATGTTTCAATAATTGAAAAGCTGACATCTTGATGACAGAGGGCCATAACAAACATATGCATATATGTTGAACAACTTTAACATTGACAAATCATCATTTTGTCTTGTAGCTCCTGAGATGATAATGAATTGCAATAAGCAAGAGATAATTCCACTGGGGAGAAAGAAATGAAGTTCAACACCATCTGAGGGGAATAAACACTTCCACCGTGGATAAATCTTCCATCTGCTAGTATTGTGCTGACAATGCAAAAAATAAACACGTACTGACATGTTTAAACAAATTGATGTTGCAATAGATCTTCTGAAATCTTTTAACCATCCCACCTGGTAGACGCATACTTTTGTTGAATAAGCAAGGAATACACTGGGGAAATAAACACACTAGAGATTCACAGGGGACTGGATGAGAACAGCTCAGAGAATCGGGTCTATAGAGGACTATCGTCACTAAGATTTACCCGGGAAGTTGTTATTTGTAGAGAAAAATAATATTGGATTTAATGTTGTAGCAGTCCTGCTGCAATAGGTCCTCTTGGGGACACTTGAAGCTTCATTGTGGAATTTCAAAAAAGAACTCTATAGGGAAAGATCACTGGGGAGAACCCGTGTAAGAAATTTCGTTGACACAAGAGTTCACTTGTGGGAAGATAAACCACCTTGGAAGAGATTCGATTTGAGAATCATCATTGTAGATCCATTTATGAACAAGCCTTCAAACTTGTGGTAGGAAGAACTAAGTCTGTCATTCGAAATAGTCTTCAAAGTCAGATTCTGCTGAGGAAAATAATTAGCTGATCTTGGAATATTCCGAGCCTTGGTTGGGGTTTATGCATGAATATGCTATGTATGATATGATATGAATGCATGAACGAATACATGAATATACTGGTTAATGAATTGGCTATCAAACCGAATTCCCAACATTGTAAGTCAGAAAGATACAAGAAAATGATATCACAAAGATGACCGATCAAGCTCTGATTATTGATTTTTGCCGCTAAAAGGGCTGAAATGCTAACTCTTGTAAGAGGAAGAATTGCAATTTCTGAACTGTTGATGATTAGAGGAGTTCCCCATTCCCGGGAATGCAGCTACAATAGATTTTGCACTTCAGAGACATCTCGACTTCAAAATCTCAACATGCCCTAGTCTGGTAGGCCTTTGAGAAGAAACTTTCTTGAAAAGGAGTGCCCCAGTATCCTGTATTCCACAAAAATACTCTATTGATCGTCAGTATTTCAAAGTAGTTGGATATTCTGATATGAGAATATCATGTTTTGGTATGAGCTTCAGAGATAATCCAACATCTCGAAATAAATGCTTTAGATTTACTAAACCTCAGAGTGGTAGACTTTGCAAATATGGATGACCTGCCCCTGCACGAGCCTTTGAGAGACTTCAATATCTCGAGGTAATTGCTTCAGATCATCTGAATTTTTTAAACAAGCTTACTTTAGAATGAATCTTGGAGAGACTTCTACATCTCAATTAATTTCCTCAAATTGATTGCAATTGAATAATGAGTTGTGCAAACATAGGGAAGACCTGCCCCAGGATGAGCTTTAGAGAGACTTCTGCGTCTCGAAGTAATTGCTTCAGACTGATTGATTCTTGAAACAAACACTTTCTCTATTAAAAGAGACTTCACTATATCAAAATAACTACTTCGGATCTACAACATATGAGCAACTAATTTAATGGAACGCGAGCTTTTTTTGAAAGCTTCAACGTCTCGAAGTAATTACCTCGGATTGATTGGAACTAAGTGATTAGTTCTGCAGAGATCGGAGCAAAATGAACCAATTTATAGCCTTAGAGAGACTTCCACGTCTCTAAGTAATTGCTTCAGGCCGACTGAATCTTGAAATGACAGTTGTCCCAGGATAATCGATCTTTGAGAAGAACCAAATCACTTGTCGATTGCTCATTAAGGACATGTCCCAGATTGGCAGAAATTTGAGAAACTGAATTTCGACTTGATTGTCCCCAAGTTAACAGAATCTTGAGAAAACAACTTATGATGTTCTCAATGGAGTCCTTAAACGTCATGCCTCTTGATTTAACAGAGTGATCAAGTCTTTCTTCTTTGGACAAAATTAAATTCTTCACTGATGTTCATTATGAGAACTTCTTTAATGTCAGATAATTGTTTTACATGTAGAATAATGTTTATTATGATAATTCTAATGCAACATTTATGCGTCTTGAAGTTTTGTATGAAAAACATTATGACTTTTTTGTGAGTGAAACACTTTTAGAGTGCAACACTAAAACTTTTTCTTTATGAAAGATAAGATAAACATATGATACCAACACTGATACTTAGCACACACCGTAGGAGTCAGGTAAGCGCGATCTCTTCGTCGTAAGATTTTGAATTAATCCATGCTTCAATTAGGACTTTTCGGGGTTATAACGTGGCCTAGTTCACATTTTTTACAAAAAGGATTTTTAGGCTCAAAATTATTTGGTGCCCACCCATTCTCCTTGATGTCCTTCAGTCCTAAGTTCAACTATCTTGATACGAGCACTCATCTCTAGAAAGGCGTTTATGATGGTTGAGGAACCAATATGAGGTTTTTTGGACATAATAGTCACTAATATATTTGTCTTTGGTGTTTAACCACACAACTTGTTCTGTGCTGAGAATTTTCTTTGATAACCCTTTTTCACTTTTTAACTTTCCAATTTGATTTCCCTAAACTTTGCCTAAGCAACTTGTTTTCAAGTTTCGACTTAGCGGGACTTTTTCTCTCTTTCTTATTCATTCTTTTTTTTTGAACAAATTGTGGATCTTTACATTTCTTTCAATTTGTTGAAAGTGATTGTGATCGTCTGAGTCCTTGGTAGATGAGAGATAAATGTTGTTGTATCGTCATTTGTTGACTTCCTGATGTGCGAGAGATAACCATTATAGTATTATCCTCTTTTGATGCACACTGTTGATAGACGAAGGTCGACTATCCTGGTTCTGACCTTCCTCAACCTTTTGAAGGATAACCATTATGGTATCCTTTGATGCACACTCTTTATGAGTTTTGAATGCTTGATCAGATTAACTAAACACTACCCGCCCCTGGGTTTTAAAAAAATCAGGGTTTTTTCTGAATAGAAAAGAAACTCATACTTCAAGGCTCAAATGAGTTAACGAGGGTTTATCTCCATCATAACCTCAGTGTTTGGGGATTTGAAACAAGGCCTGTACATTGTCAGCAAGGTTTTTTACTCGAAAGTATACGACTAAAGATCTGGCATTTTTCAACTATCGTTATCCTCCCTCCCAATCATTGCCTAGGTGAAAGATTTGGTAACGTTGGTATCAAAATGCTCGCAAATCAAATAAAGAGTGATAACGAATGAATTACTTCAAGACAAATATACTCATTGCATTAATATTAAAAACAAACAAGTTTCTACATGCAAACAAAATTTAAACAATTAAACAAGATACAAATGAAAATGCAGTAAAGAAATAAAAGACTGTCATTGTTGAGGAGACTTGAGCTCCATCTTGACTTGTTGATTCAGATGACTTTCAGTAGTCTTGGTGCTCACTTGAGTATGGAATTTCCATTCAGAAACAAATTTCCTCCTTGAAGAGTCAAGTACTTTTGGTCAATCAACTGTTGAACCTTGGTTTTGTAGGAGTTGCATTACTCTGTTGAATCTCATACTATTCCATCATGATATCCACATCTTGCATTATAATCATAACCAAGCGGGAATAACTTTGGTGGGTTAAGAAATTTAGGAACCACCAATGAACTTTGAATCAGATATGGCAGAAGTTGATTGTAAGTCACTGGAATTGGATCAAGAGGAGCCTCCCTTCTTTCTAGAGGTAAAATTCGATTTTGGGAATTCCGATTCTGAAGTTGAGGGGGATCAGACAAAGGTTGCTGATACAAAGGCTTGAAAGTTGGTAATGGAGGATAATGAGTCGGTGCTATGACTGACTTCCCTTTGCTAGAACTTGGGATATCTCTGTTGAAGGATACCACCTTTTTTGAATTGGTCATTTGGTCTACTTCATTGCTAACATGATTCTGTAGAGTCTCAACTACCTCTTGGTAAGCAATTGTCCCAATGAGTTTCAGAAATCCCTCAAAATTGCTATCATCAATATTTGCAACCAAAACATCTAAGCTTGAGCCATTCTGCTTGAAAGATAAAATCTTGTCATCAATTAGCTCTTGAACTTTGCATTTGAAGGCGAAACAATTCTCAATTTCATGTCCTGTAGAGTCAGCATGAAAAGCACATCTGGCACTCTCATTAAACCAATCTTTAGCAATCCTTGGCACTGGCTTCAACATCCTTGGTATCACAACACCACTTTGAATTATGTAACATAATAGTCGAGAATATGATATTGGGATTAACTGAATATCCTGTTGAGCATATCGACGGTAATACGGGTTAACATGCTGATTTGGTTCCCTCTTCTTCGGTTGAGGAGTAAGCAACGGTTGTTGTCGATGAATCTTCGAAGGTGAAGACCGAGGATGATGCCTAGTAGGAGAATTTTGAATTGGGGACTTTTCTACGTGTGGATTTCCTTGACCCATGGAGACTTCAGACGATAAAGAAGTAACAAAGCTTGCGGCAATTAGTGCAGTGTTGCACTCTTTCTTCAACACAACTTGCAAGAGATCCATAACCAGACTCATCTGACTTTTCAAATGATTAACTTCTTCCCTTAACGGTTCCTGACCACGTCGAAGCTCGTCTATAGCCCTTTGAGACATCCTTCGAGTTCTGAATGCGCGTCGAGTAAACAATTTGATATTTCTGGACAAAATAGATGAAATGAGTTTTTCTGATGAAGATGAAATGCATTGTAATGCATGCAAGAATGAAATGTAATGTAATGGTAATGCACGTAAGAATGTAATGTGATGCGTTCATGTTTATGTTATGCGCAAAATCACAAGAAAAGTTAAACATACCTGGGTTTAAAAAGGACGGTTAGACGTGGTTTCGACGTCTACCCAACAATTCCCCATACAGAATGGTTCTAATGTTTTTTTTTGCTAAATGTTTCTTGGAGTCTTAGATCCCCTTTTAACAAATATTATCATCACGCGAACGGCCTACGTGGTGATAGTCTTTCCAAAATTATACTCCAAGAAGCAGATCTTAAAGGGATACTCAAAATCCTTTATTTGAGCGGTTGGTCTCGGTTTGGATATCCTAATACTTAGAGTTATGGGCCACTTGTCCAAAAATTGTTGTCCCGCACTAGCATACGGTGCAACAACCTCCTTAAAATGACCAACTCTAAGTTGTAGTCTTCATGTCGATCCAGGGGACATGGATGTCCAATGGACCTAAGCTACGCAACCACTCTAACTTAATGTTTCCTAGAAGCCTGGGTATTGGGCTTATCTATGAATCATAAACAACAAGTTCCCAACATACTATATATATATATATATATCAACAGGATAATATATAAAGCATAAAGAAGTAATAGGAAATGAAACATAAATGAGCAAGAAGAAAGTAAATAACAAACACACAGAAACGAAACTACGGTAGACTCTCGTAGTCTCCCCAGTGAAGTCGCCAGCTGTGATGACTGGTTTTTCATCGGTTATTTAAAAAACAATGAAGTCGCCACCTAATTTTATTTTTTCTAAAAAGAACAGGAAAATATAGATAAAACCCAAGAATGACGGATAAGGCGGTCTACGAGACCAAAATACATGAATTCGGGAGTCGGTTATGCAAGGGGAATGTATTAGCACCCCTCACATCCATCGTACTCGATGGGACCCGTTCAGTTCGTGTGTGTTTACGTGTGTTTATTTAATGTTAACTTCTAAAAATTAAGAAAGGAGAAAAAAGAAGGGTCTTTATTTTTGGGATTTTGAACTCGCCAAAGACATCGCTTCTTGTGCCTACGTACTCCCTCGTGCAATGGGAAAGTCAGTGTTTCGGAGTTCGTCTTGAAAATGTTTAAGTTGGTTGTGATGATTTTATAAGAAAAATCATGCATTAGTGTTATACCCCAAAATTTTCCCTCCTATTTATCAAAACAATCCACATCCCCATACTCAAGAAATTCTCAAGGGTTGACCAGATGAACCCTCTTCTAAGCAGTCAACCCACAACTAGGGTTTTGATTCTCCCAAATCAAAGATAAGTTCTCTCTAGTTTTCATCAATAATGGATATTTATATAGGCATAAAAAACGTATCCGTTGGAGACATATAACCTGTATATGGAATGATGATAACTGAACTTAATTGTTCTTTCCATAAAAGCGAGATCATGTTGGAAAATCAGCCATTGCTTCAAATCTTTATTTAGTGAATGGCAACGCATCAAAACATTGCAGCTAGAACATGGATATTAGAGTTTGTAGAGCAGTCTGGTGCTTTCAGAATTTTGGCTTGAATTCTTTATGTCTTGATCAAAAGATGATGTAGAAGAGCTTTAAGATTTCTTAGATCAGTTGATAAGGTTTACATCAGAGTTTGATGCAGCCTTTGGTACTTTTAGACGTTCATTAGAATTTCTCTTAGAGCGTGAATTCTAACGTATAAGAACTTCTCTTAGAGCGGAATCTTCTCCTGCTATCATAAATTCTGTAGGTTTAGATCAAAATCTTCTTTTCTTCAAAACATTATAGTCGAAACATGGATACCAGAGTTTGTGGAGCAGTCTGGTGCTTTCAGAAGTTTGGTTCGAATCCTTGATGTCTTGATCAGAAGATGATGTAGCAGAGCTTTAAGATTTCTTAGATCAGTTGACAAGGTTTACATCAGAGATTGATACAGCCTTTGGTACTTTTAGAAGTTCATCATAACTTCTCTTAGAGTGTGAATCTTCTAATGTATTAGAACTTCTCTTAGAGCGGAATCTTCTTATGCTATCAGAACTTCTGTAGGTTCAAGTTAAAATCTTCTTTTCTTCAGAATATTGAAACCAAAACATGGATATCAGAGCTTGTAGAGCAGTCTGGTGCTTTCAGAAGTTTGGTTTGAGTCCTTGATGTCTTGATCAGAAGATGATGTAGCAGAGCTTTAAGATTTCTTAGATCAGCTGACAAGGTTTATATTAGAGTTTGGTGCAGCCTTTGGTACTTTTAGACGTATCAAAACTTATCTTAGAGCGGAATCTTCTTCTGCTATCAGAACTTCTGTAGGTGCAGATCAAAATGTTCTTTTCTTTTCAAGGTTGATCATGATTTATCAAGAAAAGTCAAGATCTGATCAAAGGTCAGAGTTTCCAAATTCGTGCAAGAAGCATTAAGGCAAGATTAAGCCAATTTTGGAAAGATTTGATAAAAAATTTCAATCAAATATTCTTCATTGAAAGGCAATATATTTTCACTTAATGCTTGACCTAATCTCTTGCTCTATAAATACACAACAACTCCACAAGCAAAGGACACAGTTGGCCTCCACAAAGAACCCTAAACTCACAAAAACTCTCAAGAAACTTGCACTTTCAAGTTTCAGTTTCCAGTCATCCACAGGAAATTCCAAGCACCAATTCGTGCTCCTGAGGTATAATAGGGTAAGTGTGGATCAAAATACATGGCCAAAACTCCCTGAATTGCACGCATCATAAACTCAATTTGCATTATCTTTGTGAATTTCGTATTTTAAATTATATCATATTTTAATGTGAACTAACATTGCTAATGATTTCCTGGGATGGTATGTGTAACACGGTGGGAAAACTGACTTGTTTGTTTTGCGTTTGATCGCAAATGTTGCGGATAGTAAGAGTCACCACCGACTTTTCTTTTATCCAATTAAGGGAAGGTGAAAAGAACAGGAAAAGACCTTCGTTAGATTCTGAGTAAGGGAGTTGGTTATAAAAAGGGAAGGTATTAGCACCCTTTTCATCCGTAGTTATCTACGGGCTCTTAATTGCTTTAGCTCACTTTAAAATTTTCTTTCTGTGTGTTTGAAAATGTTTTTGAAAAGGCATTTCGCTTTGACTTCGTATTGATTCACGCTGGAATGTATACGAAGTGTTTAGAAATGTTTCGTTTTGGAGAAGGACTTTGTAATGATTCACGCTGGAATGTATACAAAGTGTTTTGAAAATGTTTTTGAAAGTGTGAGGTGTAAAGAGTATTTTTTGATGGAGCAAGCAAAAGAGACTTATTACCTACTCAGAATGGTCATTTCCGTGTTATTTTACTTTTCTTTAGAACAACGCTATCCATACCATTAGTTGGTAGGTAACCTTATTCGTTGGATGTAATGGGACATTCGAAGGGACATCAGATGGTCATAGAAGGCAACTTGTAGGAGTATCCTAGCACATTCGTAGGGACGATCATCACTTTTCGTAGGCAACAATCGAGGGACTAGATCATGTATTTGTGGGAAACATCGAGGGACTATGATCTTTTAAGTCGAAGGGACTGTGATGATATTTCGTAGGCAACCGTACTAAGATACCCCTATGTTCGAGGGACTTGACCATTTATAAGGCAATGAGAGAGAATACCCTATGGGGTGCATGTGTGGGAAAAGTGTATTGTTTTTAGATATTTTATCTTGTATTAGTGATCTTGATTGATTTTATCTTGCCATACACGCCTAATTACTAGCAGTTTAATAGGTGCAGAAAGTAAATTGCGGAAAGTAAATCCTACGCTATTACATGGCTTTGGGGCAGATACATAATATAGGAGTGCGGAAAGTAAAACCTAATTAAACTATTACATCCCATGAGCAGTTACATAATATTGAAAAAGAAAATGCGAGAAAATAGTCCTAACTATTACAACCTGGAAGCAATTACAATAATCGGAAAAAGAATCGAATTTCAAATAAGAGAAAATAATGTTAGTGAAAAAGATTTTTTTGAGTTAGGAAAAAGTTTTAGGGTTAGCAAACCTAATTAGATGAGAAAATATTTTTTGGGAATTTTCTGGATTAATTTTAGTATAGAAAAAACAATTAAAAGTTAATTTTTCGATTAATTAACAATTAATTAAAATATGAATGAAAAATATTATTTTTTTATGTGAAAAATTAAATAAGCATTTTTCTGACTTAAATGCAAAAAGAAAATATTTTTTGTGATTTTTTAATGTGTTAGAAAAATATTTGAAAAGAAATAAAATAGAAAAAGAAAATAATGGAAAATGTGAAAATAAGGTTAGTTAGACAAGGTATAAAAAAGAATGGGGTAGCCAGGGATCGAACCCCTGCCCCAATGGTTGTACGCGCGCTGCCTTGCCACCTGAACCAAGTGCACATGGTGTTAGGAATATGAAACAATAAGAATATATGTGAAAATAACTTTCTGGAAACGTTTAAATCAAAAACGCACGCGCAACCTTCGTCTTCTTCGTTTAAATATCCAGGGTTTTACCTACAGATTTCGTTCGTAGCTAAAACCTATAGTGACAGCTTCGTTCATCACTATAACACCTACAGTTTCAAAAATCCAGAAAACGCAATAGAAACTAAAGGTAAATCCATTGTTCGATTGCAATCAAGCTCCTGATCACGAATATGTTCCTAGTTTGGTCTGATTTTGCCTAAATCAGAAAGCCCTAATCTGAAACCATAAACCCTAACAATGTTGAAAACCTGTACCTGCACTCAAACTTAAATCGAACCATACAACAAGCTTTGAAATAGCATCAGGAACACGAATATATAATCAAATCACGTTAAAAGTGCATGAATCATTGAAATCGATTTTAAAATATGGAGAGCAAACCGTGATGTGCAATTTCGTGTTTCTGGAGGTGTTGAGGCTTGGTGAACGGCTGGAATTGATCAGAGAAGCACTAGGAAGCAATTGGAATGCTTAGAATGCCTTGAATTGATGCAAAGAGAGGTCTGCTGTTTGCTTGGAATGCACAAATTTTTTGCACTTGGTTTAGGGTTCTTGAGGCATCAAAATCGTTCTTGTGGCATCTGGAATCAGTGTGTATATATACTAGAGTGAATTAGGTCAAGAATTATGATGAAATTATATGCCAATCAATGAGAAAATATTTGATTTGGAATGAAACCAAATATTGCCTTTTTTGATCAAATTTCAATCAATTCTCTTGCCAATCTCAATAATTTCAAAAATGACAACTTGTATGGCTTGCTTGGACCTCAAGAATGAGAGAAAATCAATCTTTTATTTTAATTAAATCTTTTATTTTACATCTTTTATTTTAATTAAATTAGTTTTAAATGAATAAAAATCCAAAATAAATAAAAATAAAAGATAAAAAACGTGGCCTTGGGGTTGGAGGTTCCAATTGGGATTAGAAACAAGTTTGAATCAAGAAAAGTTAGGCCCATTTGGAAATGTTTTGATTTTCTCAAGTATTTCTCTTGATGCACCTCCTCAAAAATGCTCAACTTGCACAATTTGTATCTTACTCAATTTTTAACATTTTTGGGTGTTATTGGACTTTTTAGAAAGCTAAAGATGTCTTCTAAACAACCCTTTTGGTGTCATCTTCATTGAAGTTTCCATGCTCAAGAACACTTGCAAAAAGATGACTCTTTGTTGACTTTTAAAAAGACCTGTAATGTTTTGATCCATAACTTCCAAATGAAGCATTTCTAGCCCAAGCTTGTGAGACTTGAAGTTGTAGAGAATTGAATTCTCTTCAAAATGAGCTTTGGTGGAAAAATTTCTGATAAAGTATGTGAAAGTTATGTTTGGTCAAAGTTCTGTTGACTTTTGTTTGAAAAACCCTAATTTAGAAACTTTGACTTTTGATCAGATCTTGGCTTTTCTTGAGGAATCATAATCAACCCTTGATCAAATGATGAATATTACTTCAAAATGTTGGCGTTGACAAAAAATTATGAAGTTTGACTATATGTTGACCACAGTTGACTTTTTGTCCAATACAACTAATTTTCAACTATCTGAGCAATTGGATGAGCAATTTTGACTTGTGAGGCTTGAAACTTGACATGGTGATTCTTTGGAACACATGATGAGGAATGATGACCAGTTGAAACATTGGAAGTCCATCTTGACTTGAGAATGGCAAAACCCTAGTTTGGGTTGATTGCTTAGGCGAGGGTTTGTCTGGTCAACCCTTGTGAAATCCTTGAGTATGGATATGTGAGTTGTCTTGAGAAGTGGGAGGGCAAATTTTGGGGTATAACAGTTGCCCCTGTTCAATCTTCTTGTACTAGAAGGGTTAGATTGGCATGCTTGCCTTTCGTGACCTGAAGATAGAAGATGATTGAACACTCGAGTACACCTGAAAATTTGCACTCACTGTTGTATGAAATAGGATCATCAGCTGATGATGCGCTGGAATGGGCTTATAGATGCCATTTGGAGAAGCTTCTACTGGAGAGTGATTCGTATGCTAGACTCTGTATTTGTCTTTTGAATAGAAGAGACATCGGAGATTTGTCTTAAGGATACCATCCAGGGTGATGAAGATGCATAGTCGGAGATGGGCTTACAGATGTTATCCGGGGTGGTTGATAATAAGAGAGAGTCAGAATAAACCTTCGTCTTGGCTATTTCTGAGGTGAATACTTGGCAGGATACATATAGTTTTCCCGTCTTGCTTCAGGTGTTAATCCATAATCGGTTGCCTTGAAATAAATTGTGTGGTCTCTCAGATAGTTCTCCCGTCTTGTTTTGGGCATTAATCCTTGACCTTTCTGTTTGGAAAATGACTTTTTTCCTGTTGTGGAAATAAAATTTTGACAGGATATGGTTAGTCTTTTGCAGATTATGATGCATGCGAGTGTATGACAATATTACTATGATGTATGCACATGTTATGACTTTTATGTAGATGTATGAATATAGATGTATGAATGTAGATGTATTTCAAAACATATCCATCTTGAAGATGATGGGAACGTCCTGCTGGGGAATTCTGATGTTTGCTTGGGGGGTAGGGTTGTTGCGAATCCTGACTTGGAGAGAAAAAGAGATGCTTCTGATTCCTCCGATGCACTATCTGACCAAATCTCGAGTCTGGATATTAATGCTTTTGGAAGAATAGCAACGATCAAGAGATACTCGGCTGTGGATCTTGTTCATAGATCTTGTAGAGGGTGATTACATTGCCCATAGACCTTGTTGGGGGACAACGCGATATGGCATAATCTGTTACTGCTTGGAGACTGACGTGACGCGGTGAAGTTAATAGGGTCATTAAAGCTTGACGAGGCTTGTAGGATCATTAAAGGTGACGAATCTGATAGGGATCACTTGAGGTGATGAATCTGAAGTTTGTTGAAGCTGTTAGGATCACTACTCGGGGACTAATGTGATGAAGTTGATAGGATCACTGCTCGGGGACTAATGTGATGAAGTTGATAAGATCACTTCTCGGGGACTAATATGATGAAGCTGATAAGATCACTTCTCGGGGACTAATGTGATGAAGCTGATAAGATCACTACTCAGGGACTAATGTGATGAAGCTGATAAGATCGCTGCTCGGGGACTGATGTGATAAAGCTGATAAGATCACTGCTCGGGGACTAATGTGATGAAGTTTGATAAGATCACTGCTCGGGGACTAATGTGATGAAGTTTGAAGTATTGGAATACTTGCTGGGAGGAGATTAGTACTTCGTCGGAGAAGATTTGTCTTTGTAGGGAGAGTGATGGCTCTATGGGGATTGATGATCCTGTGGATGCATTTCTTGTGAAAGTGTCTCTGCGGGGATGCATTGGTGACTTTAGTGTCATCCCAATTCCTAGAGCCTGTAGTAATTACTTTTGTTCGTTCGCTTTTCATATGTTTGTGAACAGATGTTTATTGTTAGATGCATATAATCATTCAAAGTAATCATTGGACTTTATGCAAAAAACAATAAAATTAGAAAAGGAATTTGCATTGAATTTGAAAAAGTGGCCTATAATTTGGCAATTTGCATACAAGAGAAGAATATCCTAGTAAGAGGAAATTGTCAGAATAGTAAAAAGCTATGCGGAAACAAATCTGTCGAGTTTCAACTATGATATTGCTCATATATTTCGACTATCTCATCTCCTTGTTGTCAGTAGAAAGTGAGTGAATTGATTTTCGCCATTTGAATCTTGAATGTTGATAGTAGCATGGTTTGTAAGTAGGTGATATGGACGAGACATAATCGTATGCTTAAATCCCTAATTTTTGCCTAGACTGCCCTTTCGGGTTTTCAGTCTACCGGGATACCCTTTCTTGCCCAAGCCGCCTTTGCAGGTTTTCGACTTGCCAGGTGTACGCTTTTGTATATATATCCTTAACTTTTGCCCGAACCTTTTTGGTTCGCCAGGATGCCCTTATTTTTGCCCAGGCCAGTCGACCTAGCAGATTTCGTTCATGCGTAGTATTTTTTGACTATGTCTGCGTTCATAGGGTGTGGAAAGTCTTTTCCATCCATGGTGCTAAGTATCATAGCTCCGCCGAAAAATACTGTTTTGACTACAAATGGTCCCTCATAGGTGGGATTCCATTTGCCCCTGGGGTCACCTTGTGGGAGGATGATGGCTTGACTACTAGATCGCCGATTTGGTAGGCTCGGTGCTTGACTTTCTTGTTGAATGCTCAAATCATTCGCTTCTGGTAGATCAGTTCATGGCAGATGGATGCGAGTCGTTTTTCGTCGATCAAGTTTATCTGCTCAAGGCGAGTCTGGATCTATTCATCTTCACCTAGTTCTGCATCCTGGAGGACTCTAGTTGAGGGTATTTGAACCTCAATTGGCAGGACTAATTATATACCATATACAAGAGAGAAAGGGGTCGCCCCTGTAGATGTTCGTAATGTAGTGCAGTAACCATGGAGTGCAAATGGAAACATCTCGTGCCAATCCTTGTAAGTCACTGTCATCTTCTGTATGATCTTCTTGAGATTTTTGTTGGCGGCTTCCACTACGCCATTCATTTTAGGCCGATATGGAGAAGAGTTGTGATGCTCAATCTTGAACTGCGTGTAGAGTTTGGTGATCATTTTGTTGTTGAGGTTGGTACCGTTGTTTGTGATAATCCTTTCGGGGATGCCATATCGGCAGATAAGATTATGCTTGATGAATCGAGCCACAACATTCTTGGTAACAGATGCGAATGAGGTTGCTTCTACCCACTTGGTGAAGTAGTCAATTGCGACAAGGATGAAATGGTGTCCATTGTAAGCGGTAGGTTTTATTTCTCCGATCATGTCGATGCCCCACATTGCGAAAAGCCAAGGAGCGGTCAGAACATTTAACGGTACTGGAGGTACATGCACTCTGTCTGCATATATCTGGCATTTGTGACAAGACCGAGCATGGCGGTGACAATCAGCTTCCATGGTGGACCAATAGTAACCTGCTCTCAGAATCTTCTTAGCCATTGTATGTCCACTGGAGTGGGTACCAAATGCGCCTTCATGTAATTCTTCCATGATTCGTTCCGCTATTTTCTGGTCTACACAACGGAGTAAGCACAAGTCGTGATTGCGCTTGTATAAGATGTCGTTGTTGAGAAAGAATTTGGATGTGAATCTTCTTAAGAATTTCTTGTCATTGACAGATGCCCCTGCGGGATATTCTTGAGTCTCGAGATACCTCTTCACTTCGTAGAACCAAGGTTTCTCTTATGTATCAAGTTCACAACAATATGCTAGTTCGTCAAACTTTTCGATGATGATTTGGGGAGCTTTGTTGTCCAATCTGACTTTGAACATGGATGACATAGTAGCTAATGCGTCTGCCAACTGATTCTCTTCTCGTGGAATATGATCGAAAGTGATTTCTTCGAAGTAAGGGATCAGATTTAAAACATGCTCTCGATACGGGAAGAAATTTGGATGTTTCATATCCCAATCGCCTTTAATCTGACTGATCACTAAAGCTGAGTCTCCATACACTTGCAAGAATTTGATTCTTAAGTCAATAACAGCTTTGATACCCATGATGCACGCTTCGTATTCGGCCACGTTGTTGGTGCAATTGAAACATAGTCTGGCAGTGAAAGGCGTGTGTCCGCCAGTAGGAGACGTAATGATGGCGCCAATGCCGTTGCCGAGTGCGTTTGAGGCTCCATCAAAGATCATGGTCCATCGGGATCCCGGTTCAGGTCCTTCGTTTGGTCCTGGTTCTTCGCAATCAGAAACTAGCACGACATCTTCGTCTAGAAACTCGAACTGCATAGACTGATAGTCGTCTATGGCTTGATGATCCAAATGATCGGCTACTACACTTCCTTTGATCGCTTTCTGAGTAGTATACTGGATGTCATATTCGGTCAAGATCATTTGCCATCTTGCTATTCTTCCAGAGAGAGCAGGTTTCTCGAATATGTATTTTATCGGATCCATCTTGGAGATCAACAAGGTAGTGTGAGTCAACATATACTGTCTTAGTCGGCGAGCAGCCCAGGCCAAAGCGCTGCAAGTTTTCTCGAGCTGTGAGTATTTTGTTTCACAATCGGTAAACTTTTTGCTAAGGTAGTGTATTGCATGATCTTTTCGACCAAACTCGTCATGTTGCCCCAACACACACCCCATTGAGTTCTCTAACACTGTTAAGTACATGATAAGAGGTCTTCCTTTGACATGCGACATCAGGATAGGAGGGTTGATATTCCTTGATTTTGTCAAAAGCTGTTTGGAAATTGCCGTTCCATTCCACTACTTGATCTTTCTTTAGTAACTTAAAGATTGGCTCACAAGTAGAAGTTAGATGTGCAATGAATATGGCAATGTAGTTTAGTCGTCCCAAGAAACCTCTGACTTCTTTCTCGATGCGGGGAGCTGGAATTTCTTGGATAGCTTTAACCTTGGCAAGGTCAACTTTAATACCTTTACCCGACAACAAACCCGAGTTTGATCGAGGTGCACTTGTTGGGATTGAGTCTTAGTCCGTATTTCTTCGCATGCAAATGATCGAGTTCTTCTTGAGATTGTCGTGACGAGACCTCTATCTCGTGATGAATCATGTCATGAAACAAAGCCAATTGGTTGTGCGACATCTTGTAATATTGTGAAGTAGCCATGTCTTAATTTTGTCGGTTTAACCCATCCATGAAGGAGAAGACCTTATGTTGAAGTCGATAGAACATCTTTCGGACTTTTCTGTTCATATCTCTGTAATCCACACACATCCATACTTTTCCATCTTTCTTAGGTACAGGTACCACATTTGCAACCCACTGTGGATAAGAAGTAGCGGCTAGGAAACCAGCGTTGAGTTGTTTCATAACTTCGACTTTGATTTTCTTAGACATCTAAGGGCGACTGACGGACATACCTGTGGAGAAATCCTTCCTTCGTTGGTAGCGATTGTACCACAATGTCAATATCCGACTGCATGTCTTCGTATGACCAAGCAAAAATCTCGATATAGTCTCGCAGCATCTGGACCAATATTTCCTTGATACTATTCTCAAGACCTGCTCCTATCTTGATTTCTTTTCTATCTTCGTCAGTACCAAGATTCACGACCTCGATTGGCTCTTCATGTGGCTGTATAACCTGTTCTTCTTGCTGTAATAATCTGACAAGTTCTCCTGGCATTTCACAATCTTCCTCACCTTCGTCTTCGGCTTGGTAGATCGAATTATCGAAGTCATATTTAGCAATAGCAAAGCTGTTATCAACGAGATTCAGAGTGAATCTGCAGTGTACCACATGGGTGTGTGTAAGAACACATAGCTTTTGAAGGGGTAATAAAGTAAAAGAAAGGAAAGAAAACAGTATTTAAATGCAAAAGTCCAATGATTTTATTGAATGAAAATATGCAAATGACAAATAATAACCCTCACAAACAAGCCGTGATGCCCCGGGCAAGGCACTAGGCTTTTAAGTCTATTGTCTGAACGTGAATAAAGAACGAAAAGCATAACAGAAAACAAAAAGCAATTACTCTTGTCTAAAGGAGATTGGTATAACATCTTCGGTCTTCCAATTGCTGAGTTCGTTGTCTGGAGTTGGGAAGATCCAGTTGCTGATGTCGAAGTTGTTGTCGTCGTCTTCTATAGCATGGACTCCGTTCTTGCTGATGTGGAAGGGAAGTTTGCCGGCACGTTCGCGACATATCACCTTCTGACCTTTGGTGGTGAAGCCTAAACCAGTCTTGTCAAATTTGAAAGGAAGATCATGGAGTTGACCCCAAATAGTACGACCTCCTTCTTCAACTACAGCTTGGGCGTGCTTCAGTGAGGCCATTCTAGGCGGATCTTTAGTAACTTCAGAAGTGACAGGAGAGTCAACAGGCATGACTCATGGAACTGCTTCGAAAGCTTGACAGGGAGTTTCGATGAATTCACCTTCCATTTCGAGGTATCGGAATGAATGCAGATGGCTTACCATATATTCTTCCTCCCGCATATTGTAACAATCTTCCCCTTCACTGGGTACTTCAGCTTTTGATGTAGAGTAGAGGTAACAACGCCTGCCCCATGTATCCAAGGGCGTCCAAGTAGGCAAGAGTAAGCTGGGCGGATGTCCATGATGAAGAAAGTAGAGTCAAAAGTCAGGGAACCGACTTTAACAGGCAGGATGAGCTCTCCAAGAACTATTCGTTTAGAACCATCAAAAGCTCTTACAATTATGTCGCTGGGCTTCAAGACCACTCCTTCAACATCAAGTCGGTCGAAAGCACTTTTTGGTAGGATATTTAGAGCAGAACCAGTATCCACCAATACGTGAGACAATGTAATGCCCTTACATTCAATGGAGACATGCAAGGCTTTGTTGTGTTACATTCCGGCAGGAGTCAAATCAGCATCGGAGAAGCTTAAGCCATTGTTAACGGTCAGGCTAGCAATGCAACCTTCGAATTGATCAACAGTAGTGTCTTGCGGTATGTGAGCATTCTTCAGAAACTTCACTAAGTCTTTAGCATGAGCCTCAGAGTACAGTAACATAGCTAACATGGATATCTTGGACGGAGTTTGTCCCAACTATTCCACAACATTGTAGTCGCTCTTCTTGACGATCTTCAGAATTTCCTCCATTTCTTGCTTAGAGGTACCCTTGGCAACTTCCCTTGGTACTTCTGTATGAGCAGGATGAGTTACTGGTTCTTTCCCTTTAGCTTCAGGAATTGGTTCGATAGCTGGAATGCGAGCTAGACTCGTAGTGTTTTTTGGTGGAGAGATCTCTGGAGAAAATACTCTTCCGGTTCTGGTTACCTTGCTTGATCCGATGACGTTGTCGATGTCGGGATCGATAGCTTCAAATACAATATCTTCAATGGTTAACGGGTCTTGCTTGACGCCATGATAGTAAACTTCGGCTCCATAATTCCATGGTATAGCTTTGTCAGAGGAATATGGAATTGATTTGGGAGAAGTAGTGATGAGAGGTGCCACTCTAGGTGCAGGATCGGCAAAGCAGATCCTTATTGTGTTTACATCAGCACAGTCTTCTGGGAAATTGTCTCCCCATTCGGTTGCCTTGACATCTTCAATAGGAATTTTGTAACTTTCAGGGATGGTGTATTTCACCATGAAATCGAACTTTCCACTTGGCTTCCCCAAGGTATCCCAGACTTCTGGTAAGGCTTCGTCTATATCTTCGATCTTCAGATTCTTAGAAATTTCTTCATGCAGATTCTCCACAGAGGGAGATTTCAGAAATAGCACTTCTCGGTTGTCTATCATGCGTTGAATACGCCTTTTCAACCAAGCACATCCATCAGATTCAGATGCACACCAACGACAATCATCTGGGCATCCCGAAAATAGACCGACTTGCAACAAATCTTTCTTAACAGTCATTAGAGGAATAGTCAGCTTGTTCACATCATAAACATATGAGTCTTCGTCAATAGCATTGGAACTTTTACCATGGTCAGGAATTGGTGGCGTTGATCACATTCGGAGTTTCGACAGGAGGGTCAAATTCAATTTCCCTGGCTTCAATCATGTCTTGAATCTTGTTCTTCAGAGCCTAACAGTTGTCGGTGTCGTGCCCTGGGCTATTGGAGTGGTATGGACACCTTGCACTAGGGTTTTATTTTGGAGAGGGAGTGTTTACGTGTTGAGGAGGATCCCTCAAAGCAATCAACTATGCTTTCATCATGTGTTGCAATGCTTGCGACAATGGCATGTTGATCTTCATAAACTGTCTTCGTGGCGCGTTCTGGTTATGCACGTTGTCTCGTTGAGGTTGCACTGGGGTAGGATTGGAGATCACAACTGCCCCCACAGATTGAGTACGATCGGTTTTGACACGACTTTTCTGACCATACACAGTATTGGCTTCTATCTTACCACCAAAAGATCTCTTCGCAGCATTTGGAGATGACTCTACCTGAATCATCCCGCTCTTGATTCCAGCTTCAATACGTTCTCCTGTCAATATCAGCTCGGTGAATCCAGTTGAAGAGTTTCCAATCAGATGATTGAAGAATGGGACTGTCAGTGTTCCCATAAACATATCAACCAACTCCCTATTGGACAAGGGTGGTTGAACTCTGCTTGCTAGATCTCTCCATTTCTGAGCATATTCTTTGAATTTCCCATCACGACCCATAGAAATATTTTGTAGCTGCATGCGGATGGGTGCTAATTCGGCATTGTACTGGTACTACTTGTAGAAAGCATCTGCTAAGTCATTCCAGGTATGAATGTGAGTATTCTCTAGCTGATAATACCACTCCAACTACGTTCCGGCTAAACTTTCTTGGAAGAAATGGATCCATAGCTTCCTGTCTTCAATATGAGGATGGATCTTCTGAACATAGGACTTCAAGTGCAACTTCGGGCAAGAGATGCCATCATACTTGGCAAAGGTAGGAACTTTGAACTTGCGGGGAATTACCACGCCAGGGACAAGACTCAGATCATCGAAGTTCAACCCATACATTTTCAAATTTTCTACAGCATTCAGACGGTCTTCAAGTTGCTTGTAATTTTCGTTGTCAAGAGGATACTGCTCGTTCACATAGTCTTCATCTTCATTTTCAGACCCATAATGGCTTCCTTCACTGTTCTTGACACTTCCCTCAGTTTCACCGCTCTTGTCTGAGATTTCGAACTGGCTGACCACCCTAGCTGCACCCTTGTGATTTCTTCCCATGTTAAGGATACCGATGGTCTTCTTCTTTCTAGTGATGAGCTTCTTCAACTCTTTCTGGCCTTGGACCAAGTTGGTGAACATTTCCTGGAGTTGAGCATTCTGAGCCTGTTCAAGAGCCATTTTCCTCTTACGTGAAATAAACAGCGAGAGAATGAGAAAACCAGTCTTCGATGTACCTGCTATGAAATGTTATGCCATGATATGCGATATTTATGCAATGCAATGTTTTCAAGGACCTTAGGAATTTAAATTTGTTAAACAAAGCACGAACAAACTTTTTTATTAGTTCATCTTTTAGCGAGTACAAAAGAAAGTTTCAAACAAATAAAGAATAAATTCCAGGGGCTTTAGGTCTCCCATGGGCGCTTCCTCTTTGTGTTGAAGTAGGTGTTGATGTTTCACTCCTCGTGAAGTAGCCTTGTCAATTCTAATACTTTCTCCTCGCTTGCATAGCATTGAGCTTCGAACATATCCCTTTCTTCTTTAAGCTGAATCCAGGATCTCTTCAAGTCTTTGGAATTAGTAGGTATGTCTGGATGGAGAACGGTATAGGGTTCGTCACCTATAGCAACAGGTTCCATAATCACTGGTAGAATAGCTGTAAACGGCATCATGAGGTTTTGAGCTCGAGATCGCACCCATTTGAGTTAAGGTTCCCAAGGAATGGAATTTTTGTGTCCCAAAGTCTTGGTATCAGTCTTCTTTACCATGCCCCAAGCGTGCACAAATCTTCGTTGATAGCTCTGGAGATCGTGGTTGTAGTCAAACACAATATCTTGGAGAAGCATATCATGAGGACCATCTCTTCGAGCATAACCAAACTGACGTAGAGCTAGATAAGGGTTGTAAGTAATACCTCCCCTTATGCCAAGGAGTGGTATATTAGGGAATTCCCCACAACGCTCAACGAAAGTGAAATCCTTTTGAGAAAAAAGACACCAACGGATATTTGTATGAGAGAGTGACATCAGCCTTTGAGACCACTTCAATCTTTGCTATTTCTTTATTACTGATTGAGGAAGGTGCGAAATAAACCACGTGGAAAGTAGCGGTATGCAACACATGAGAGTTCATTGTCTTTTGATAGTACGAGTGTGGAGAGAATGAAGGATGTCCCCAAGTAAGGTAGGCACATGATTACGAGTGAGGAATATCTTGATGGCGTTCACGTCTATGAATTAATCTGGATTAGGAAATAGCACCAATCCATAGATTAGCAAGGCCAAAATGTCTTTGAATGCATGGAAACTCATAGCCTTTAGGAATTGTCGAGCTTTCTTTATCAAAAATTTAGCAAGTAAACCCTTAACTCTGCTTCTTGTTTCCCAATTAGCTTCAATGTCTGATCGCTTTAGATGTAATGCTGATGCAATGTCTTCGTATTTCAGAGCTTTTTCTGAACCGATGAATGGTATCTGATCAAGGATAGGTATCCCAAGTAGCTTAGAGAACTCTTCCAATGTAGGTACCAATTGATAATCTGGGAATGTAAAGCAATGATGTTTTGGATCGAAGAACTGGAATAAGACGTGCATCATATCTTCCTCAAAACTGGAGACAACCAAGTCAAGTAGATAACCATGTCTTTTGATGAACTAAGTATGGTCAGGAACTTCTGAAACTAACTCTTTGAGTTGAGAATGTATACCCATGAAATTGATTCGGATAGTCTTTCTGGAAGCCATAACTCTCCTACAAAACAAAGCAAAAATAAATACCTAGGTCCTTGAAATGGTTAGAAATGATATGATGTTTATGATGTTATGATGCCATGATGTCATGATAAAGCCAATAGCAAGCACAAGCAATTCACACAATAGCCCTAGGTTTAAGGCTTGCACGAGGTATAGGTGTCTACCCTACCAAAGTTTGAGTGGGTTCATCCTGTCCTATAATAGTAACCGGGTTCTATGAATCTCATATCATTGATCTTTCTCGTAGGCTTTATTTCAATACGACTACCAAGTGGTCGGCGAAACATCCGAAAGTCGAATCTTAATGGCGTAACATCGAGTATCAACCAACCTCGGTCTACACAAAGCCGCCATCTCACTACCTTCTAATGGCCAAGATGGGTCAATTAAGGTTCTAAAGTTGAGTTAGTCTTGATGACACCACGACGCCAAACATTTTCCTCATGAACATGAGGAGCATTGGGACATCAAAGTGTCGCACTAACATAGCCATCATGTTGACCGTTTCGATATCGCCCTAACGGTCCCGACGATTATGCTACTTACCTAAGGAAACACGGATCCGGGTGTGGATTCCCACACGTATAATACCCAAGCAACCCTTAAAGAAAAGCATACAAGTCAAACAATTTTGGGTGATCTAAAGACCTAAGGTAAACTCTCTTTATTGTCCCAGCAGAGTCGCTAGTTACGTAACACGGTGGAAGAAGCGACTTGTTGTTTTGCGTTTGATCGCAAATGTTGCGGATAGCAAGAGTCGCCACCGACTTTTCTTTTATCAATTAAGGGAAGGTGAAAGAACAGGAAAAACCTTCGTTAGATTAAAGGTAAGGAGTTGGTTATGAAAGGGAAGGTAGCACCCTTCCATCCGTAGTTATCTCTGGGCTCTTAATTACTTTAGCTCACTTTGAAATTTGCTTTCTGTGTGTTTGAAAATGTTTTTGAAAAGGAATTTCGCTTTGACTTCATAATGATTCACGCTGGAATGTATACGAAGTGTTTGGAAATGTTTCATTTTGGAGAAGGACTTTGTTACGCTGGAATGTATACAAAGTGTTTTCAAAATGTTTTTAAAAGTGTGAGGTGTAAAGAGTATTTTTTGATGGAGCAAGCAAAAGAGACTTATTACCTACTCAGGACGGTCGTTTACGTGTTATTTTACTTTCCTTTAGAATAACGCTATCCATACCATTAGTTGGTAGGTAACCCTATTCTTTGGATGTAAAGGGACATTCGATGGGACATCGGATGGTCATAGAAGGCAACTTGTAGGAGTATCCTAGCACATTCGTAGGGACGATCATCACTTTTTGTAGGCAACAATCGAGAGACTAGATCATGTATTCATGGGTAACATCGAGGGACTATGATCTTTTAAGTCGAAGGGACTGTGATGATATTTCGTAGGCAACCGTACTAAGATACCCCTACATTTGAGGGACTTGACCATTTATAAGGCAACGAGAGAGAATACCCTAGGGGGTGCATGTGTGGGAAAAGTGTATTGTTTTCAGATATTTTATCTTGTATTAGTGATATAGATTGATTTTATCTTGCCATGCACGCCTAATTACTAGCAGTTTAATAGGTGCAGAAAGTAAATTGCGGAAATGTAAAGTGCGGAAAGTAAATCCTACGCTATTACATGGCTTTGGGGCAGATACATAATATAGGAGTGCGGAAAGTAAAACCTAATTAAACTATTACATCCCATGAGCACTTACATAATATTGAAAAAGAAAATGCGAGAAAATAGTCCTAACTATTACAACCTGGAAGCAGTTACAATAATCAAAAAAAGAATCGAATTGTAAATAAGAGAATATAACGTTAGTGAAAGAGATTTTTTGAGTTAGGAAAAAGTTTTAGGGTTAGCAAACCTAATTAGATGAGAAAATATTTTTTGGGAATTTTCTGGATTAATTTTAGTATAGAAAAAACAATTAAAAGTTAATTTTTCGATTAATTAACAATTAATTAAAATATGAATGAAAAATATTATTTTTTTATGTGAAAAATTAAATAAGCATTTTTCTGACTTAAATGCAAAAAGAAAATATTTTTTGTGATTTTTTAATGTGTTAGAAAAATATTTGAAAAGAAATAAAATAGAAAAAGAAAATAATGGAAAATGTGAAAATAAGGTTAGTTAGACAAGGTATAAAAAAGAATGGGGTAGCCAGGGATCGAACCCCTGCCCCAATGGTTGTACGCGCGCTGCCTTGCCACCTGAACCAAGTGCACATGGTGTTAGGAATATGAAACAATAAGAATATATGTGAAAATAACTTTCTGGGAACGTTTAAATCAAAAACGCACGCGCAACCTTCGTCTTCTTCGTTTAAATATCCAGGGTTTTACCTACAGATTTCGTTCGTAGCTAAAACCTATAGTGACAGCTTCGTTCATCACTATAACACCTACAGTTTCAAAAATCCAGAAAACGCAATAGAAACTAAAGGTAAATCCATTGTTCGATTGCAATCAAGCTCCTGATCACGAATATGTTCCTAGTTTGGTCTGATTTTGCCTAAATCAGAAAGCCCTAATCTGAAACCATAAACCCTAACAATGGTGAAAACTTGTACCTGCACTCAAACTTAAATCGAACCATACAGAAAGCGTCGAAATAGCATCAGGAACACGAATATATAATCAACTCATGTTAAAAGTGCATGAATCATTAAAATCGATTTTAAAATATGGAAAGCAAACCGTGATGTGCAATTTCGTGTTTCTGGAGGTGTTGAGGCTTGGTGAATGGCTAGAATTGATCAGAGAAGCACTAGGAAGCAATTGGAATGCTTAGAATGCCTTGAATTGATGCAAAGAGAGGTCTGCTGTTTGCTTGGAATGCACAAATTTTTTGCACTTGGTTTAGGGTTCTTGAGGCATCAAAATCGTTCTTGTGGCATCTGGAATTAGTGTGTATATATACTAGAGTGAATTAGGTCAAGAATTATGAAGAAATTATATGCCAATCAATGAGAAAATATTTGATTTGGAATGAAACCAAATATTGCCTTTTTTGATCAAATTTCAATCAATTCTCTTGCCAATCTCAATAATTTCAAAAATGACAACTTGTATGGCTTGCTTGGACCTCAAGAATGAGAGAAAATCAATCTTTTATTTTAATTAAATCTTTTATTTTACATCTTTTATTTTAATTAAATTAGTTTTAAATGAATAAAAATCCAAAATAAATAAAAATAAAAGATAAAAAACGTGGCCTTGGGGTTGGAGGTTCCAATTGGGATTAGAAACAAGTTTGAATCAAGAAAAGTTAGGCCCATTTGGAAATGTTTTGATTTTCTCAAGTATTTCTCTTTATGCACCTCCTCAAAAATGCTCACTTGCACAATTTGTATTGTTCTTGCAGAAAAAACCTCTCTGATGATATTTTAGGGATTTGGAAGCTCAAGTGTCGTAACTCAAGTTCCAAGCTTATGATTGTTTTGCTTATCCATTGGGAAACCTATTATATCCATCCTTTCATGAGTCCTCCTTTCCTTTCCATAACCTTGGCATATTAACTATGGCTCGGAAGGAAGTCGGCCGTTCGACTTATGTTGATTCGCTCGTAGCGTCTCATAAAACTCCTTGCACTCATCATTCTCCCAATTGGTAACGTCTCCTCACAGGAGCCTCAACGGGCAGATGGTGAGCTATACCTCGGGATCATGCAGGCCTCTGCACCAAGGAACCACGTCGGATAAGGATCCAGTCCCTGAATCGAGGTCTATCCAGGGTGCACTGCCCTCCTTCCGGCCATCCATCTTCTAAGGAATTTATGCATGATCATAAGCCCCCTTGGTGTGCGGTTTAAACCCTTTGAATCCGTGTCGACCAATCAACTTAAAATAGTAAACCCTTAGCGAGATGTATACTGGAGCTTTTGAAATCTTGCCGTGACCCACTTGCCTCAGTGACGGTCTGTATCCATCATGATTACCATATAAATAGGGAATAGCTAACTTTACGCATTCTTTCCCTCCTTCTCATTATATTGCATTTATTCGCTCCCAAGAAATCCTCCCTTTCATATTTCCACAAACCCTACTGCACTCTTGCCATCAGTTGCTTCAAAACCCCTTTTTCAGTCAATCAATCATCTACTCAGGTATCTTCTTTTCCTTTTACATTTTTTTGTTTTAATCCAACATAATTCGTTATTAGAGTGCGATGATTTTGGTATAAAATACACTTAGGAGGCGAGGCATGAGATCTTGTTTGATGATTGCATGCGTGAGATGAGAGATGCTCAGAGGGTAACTGAACTAAAAAGGGTTACGGACAGGGTTTGCACTGAAGTTTTTACTTCTGATAGTGATTCTGACCCTGACTCTTCAAGTTCGGTGCAGCTTATAATGGAAACCAACAAACTAATCAAAGGAGAAGCCGTAGGTTTCACGCAAAGCTTGATACGAGATGTCGAAATCGCTACCCTGCGTTCTCTCTGGAACGTCTCATCCACAGGGAACGAGGATGACGTGATTTTAGAATCTTGTGAATCCGGGGAGAATGTCTACATGATCCGACCCAAAGGAGTTGATTCCGAATGGTTTTACTTTTATACCGGAGTCATTAAAGAGTTTGGCATTCAATTTCCCCTTTCTGACTTTGAAACTGACATCCTCTGAACTGTTAACGTTGCTCCCTCTCAACTCCGTCCGAATAGCTGGGGGTTTATCAAGGCGTTTGAAGTAATCTGCCGAACCCTCTCAATAGCCCCCACCGTTGGTCTGTTCTTTTCCTTTTTCAAGATAAAGAGCGCTGAACCCGGAAGCTGGGTTGCCATCAGTGGCATCCCAAAAAGGAGCTTCCTTCAAGCCTACACCTCAAACTTTAAAGGCTACAAAGAACGTTTTATCCGAGTAGAATGTGGGCCTCGATGCCCCCAAGTTATTTATGGTGCTGACGGGCATCACAAATTCCCTTTATACTGGACTTGTGACCCACTTCCCATCTCCGGCTTTGATTATGACAGCCTGAATGCTTCCGAGACCCTTTCCCTAGAAGTACTAGACTCCTTCAGGCCAATCAGGGTCAAGGAATTACTTGCCTTGCCTTTAGAGAGTCCCCGACTTCTAGGTAAGATTCTCCAACTACCTTTTTCGGTCGCCTTCCACCTGTATGTTTAATCTTTTCTATTGTTTTACTTTCTCTGAGACAAAATGACGATATGTCCGTGAAGGAGGCGAGAAAAAGCTAATAGCCACACTGCTCGCTGCTCGGATGGGTGATGGTGGCCCCTCAGGACAAGTCTAATATGTCTGGAAGTGCAGCGTTAGAAGAAGAAGAACACCTCGACCAGAAAATGTTTCGAGGCGCCAGTCATTACCGCTTCCCCATTAAAGCATGCCGGGGCCAGACCAACCACCGAGCCTATCCGGAAGCGAAGACTATCATGGGAATGAGAACAACTTCGGTGATTAAATTTGTTTCTAATTTGCTAAAAGCGGTGACAATTCCGGCCGGCTTCCGTGAAGAACAGGTTACGGTATCTTGACTTTGTGACCTCAAGTTTCTATATGACTATCTCAGCGCCACCACCGGCGTGAACAAGCGAAACCTAGGTTCACAGCGAGATCACCAAACAAGCGAGTTCGTGTCGATGAGGTGTGTTGTACTCACTCGAGTGCATTAGTCTGGTGATGTGGGCGAGAAAAGGCGAGTTGGAGGCGGTCAGAGGCTGGCGTAACGAGAAGTTCCTTTATGATGCCAACAGCGTACTCAGAACAAACTCACGGAAGGCTGCGATAGCATCACGGATCTTGAAAACAAGAACTCGGACGCTAATACCGGATTAAGGCTTTAGAAGGCAGGCTTGCCAGGCCAAAACTTGAGACTCGAGAGTCGATCAAGTTTCAAGACTAGAAGTCATGCTCGGCGAAAGATGTATTGAAGAAATCTCAAATGGATGTCTTGGATGCGGGGACTTGGTTTCGACGACAAGCTTCAAGTCACTTATGCGTATCCAGACATAGACATCTCAGAAGTTGATTTTTTCAAGACCATCGTGGACGGGAAGCTGGTGGAGGTCGAAGAAGATGATAGCGAGGCCACACTAAGCGAAAGAAATGCTAATGTGGATGCCAACCCCAACCCCTGAATTTCATTCTAGTTTTCACTTTTTCCATAATGTTTTAACATTCCTGTAGTTAGTCATCCTTTTTGGTGGATGCATTTTGTACTCCAAATATTTGCCTTGCCGGGCTTTGAGCTCTAATTTCAATATTTTTAATGTTTTTGATAAAATATTGTTTTCAATGCTCAACTGAACAATTATTATGCGTATAGTTGTGAACCTTTTATGTAGCGCTACTAGCCCCCCGAGCCATAGGGTGCGGCGAGTGACCCTAATGGTTTAAATGATCACATAACAATTGTTCTGCGCAATGTATCTCTCAGGGTAACATTGACTTTACGTGATTGAGAGGCTTTGGAGAAATGCTGTCGAGACTTTGAGGTTGCTCCGGTAGGAGCAAACCTTTGAAGGTTGTTCAGTAGGAGCGAGCCTTTTCGGATAGAGGATTTTACCGTGACTGAGAGACAATTCGAGACCGAGCTCAGCAGTACGTACCTGATGGCTCCCGCCATTTCTTTTTAAGGACCAAATGTTGCAATACAATTTCATTTTATAGGTGCCTCATTAAAAACCCTGGCCCTTGCCTAGGGAAAAGAGTGCACCATTTATTTTTACATTAAAATGCTTAACTAAAATATAACTTAAGATTGACAACATTCCAGGTTCTGGGCAATTCTAGCGATGTCATTGTTTTCATTACTGTGAGCTTCTGACTCCGTTCCTTCGCTCGAACCATCTTGAGCATCTTCTCCTCTTTCGTCCTCAGATCCTTCCTCGCTAGAATCTTCGCTCTCTTGAGAGGCATTGGCTTTCTTCTTGACTTGGTGGCCTTTTCGCTCTCTTGAGATTTCGAGAGGATTTTGTTGAGAAGTTTGCAGGCACCTCTCGGCATCTTGGTGTTGTTTCATTTGTTTCCTTGAGAGGCGAAGTGCCTTGGTCATCTAGCTGCTCGGGAGCCCTAGTCGGAACCGCCATATTGGAGGATCCTTTATTTTGAACCAGATTACTGGAATCCTCAAGAGGAGAAAGAATGGATCGGGACATTGCTTTGGATGGAGGAGTCGAGTGGTAGGGATGGGTTGAATCATCCTACACAAAAAGAAAGATTAGAAACTTGCACTAAGAGTGCGAATAATTATCTTTGTTAAAAATTGAAGTCGATTTACATGTGGTTATGCGAAGAGATATTCTTGTCTATATGTTCCAACATGCGTTGGAGGTCGAAGGTGGATTTTGGATTTTGGTAAGGGGCAACATCCTAGAATCGAGTCGAGGCGTTAGTGTCCTTTGAGACATCTTTCTTACGCTTTTCTTCAAAATGTTGGTGAACTTTCCCTTGAGAGTCCTCCCGGTGGTATTGGGCTTTCGCTTCTTTGGAGTAGTTGGTGGGAGTTTACTAGTGCGAAATGGTGCAAACATAAGTTAGACTTTAATCATAAATTCAAGTCCATTCGAAATACCAAAATAAGCGATTACCTTTGGGTCAGAGCAATTGTTGGAGTTGGAGCAGTTGTTGGAGTTGGAGAAATGATTGGAGTTGGGTGATGGTTGTTGTTGTTGTTGTTGTCTCGGGAGTGATTGTTGGAATTTTACGGGCACATTCTTATCAACTCGATAGTTTCTTTGGGAGCTACTTCCTTCCTTGGTCTTCGACGCCTTGATCTTTATTACGATGGTGAAAATCGAAACAATTAAGGCGAAATGTTAAAATAGAAAGTAAAATTATTTGGGGATTTTCAAGCATTACTTTTCGCCTTCATTGAAAGAATCGACATGGCGAAAGGTCATAGAGAAGATGCCACAGGAAATTATGAAGCCAATGTCGAGCCCATGTCACGAGTCTCAGATGGCTTTAGTTTCCTTTGAGATTTGTATTTGAACATCTCTTTGCAAGTCAACCACCAAGGGTATGGGGAAAACAAGCGAGCCAGTTCAAGGGTAGGTAATCTAGGAAACTTAGGTGGATGCATTTGTGCCAACCTATACCTATCCTCGGTGACAACCCTAAAGGAAGTCTGAACTTAGAGACTTTTCTTTAAATTTTCCTTCAAGGTTTGGGGCCTTCGATATCAGTGGTTTGCAGCGTGTGGGATCATAAGTTGTTTGAGTAATTAAAGCTTTAATCTCTTGAGCATGAGTGAACATACCTTTCTTTTTATGTACGCACATCGAGCATGGTTAGTTTCTTTTGGATGGTGAGTATCAAACATATAAGGCTGGTAGAATTTAGTCCACCAATCGAGAAAACCCTTTGATGAAAAATGAGTTGGTTCAAAAGAAATTAATTAATTGGGCAAACTCTTGATATTGTTCTGCTGAGTTTAGCTTCTACGGCCTTGAAGGTTCGGTGGTAATAGCGCTACGAGTTTGAAAAAAGGCTCGGGAATTAATTGATATAAACGGATTGTCTTGAAGCAGAAATTGGGTTGGTAGGCAAATAGAAGGATTTGGTTCTTGGTTGGAGTGATCCTTGAGATTAGTCTTGGGAGCAAGATAGCTTTCCGGATATCTTGGAGTTCTTTACTCTTATGACCTCCGAAGGGACATGGTGAACCATGACGGTCCATGAGTCCTCGAGCGAAAGGTGCCATAGTCTCTTGAACTTATGCCTTTTGGAGAAGATCATGATGTATTATGAAAATAGAACTTGGAAATCGCCTTATCATCATTTTGAGTCGATCTCCTCAACCTTGTGCCTTCAACATTCGATCCGCTACCTACGGATCTTGCTCAACAATGGTATCAGCGGTGGATAAGGAGGATTCAAACATGGCATTAAGCCTGGCGGAGTAACGAGAAAGGACCAGCTAGCAAAATGTTCTTAGGAGTGTGAGATTTTAGACTCGAAACAGCATGATAATGGCTGATAAACTTTGAGAAGCTGGCTAACTTGACATCGAAGTCAATGATGCTTGAATGTTCTTGATCGAGGATATATGTCTCTCTCTTGGTGATAGTCTGTGATAGGCGCTATGTCGAAGAATGTGGGTGTGATCATTCCTCAGGAAGGTGAAAGGTATTATAAGTACTATCCCAAAAGTACAAAGAAGCAAATAATAAGGGATGGTATGGGTGAAACTTTGGTTTCGACAACTTGATTAGATTGTAGATTCCTAGCTCTTCCCAGATGGGATTTCTTAGCCTCTACCTTAGCAAACCAGTTTGGTAAGCTACATCAGGGTAGGGCAAGATCGAAACGGCTTGAAATTTCTTTTAACGTAATCCAAAATGAAAGGGTCTTTCGGGGGGACATCAGGGGTTTCTATGTTTTGAGCGGAGGATTCATCCGCATTCTGGGTTCCTAACCTAGGGGTTTCCATCTTATTAAACAATGGTTTAAAATCATAACAAACGGGGAATATAGTCCTGGTATCTTTCAGGATTTCAAAAACTGTAAGAGGGCCCATTAGGGCAAACCTCTTTCAGTGACATTAGTTGGGATTAATACAGGAAAGTATAGGAGTTCTTGTTCTTTGGAAATTCCTTGGGGAATAAGCGCGGATTGACCTTCGTGAATACCAACTTTGCTTTCCATGATCGTTCCAGCATTCTTGTTTTTCTTCTTGGAAATCTTTTTCATCTGGGATGTTGTTGAAGACATTTCTGGAAATTGTTAAAAGCTTTAGGTTTTTTGTTGACAAGAAGAGAAGAAGAAAAAGTTCAGAGTGTGAAAAAGAGTGAAAGACTAAGCTTGTTTGGTTTTATAGTAAGGAAGTTGAATCACTCATCAACTAAAGCCCCGATACGTGGAGGTCGTGGGTTGGATACGGAATGAGGTGGCGTAAAGTGAGCATTGGTAATAAGCATGATTAAAGGTAATCATTGTCTTTAATAACCGCACCATACCGTGGCAACTGTTTTGAAGCGGTTCGGAAGCAAAACCGTCGTGGTAGCGTAGTGGAAATCATATCTGATGTCATGATTACTCGGGTCACATCAAAATCTTGTGGATGCGTTTAAAATAAGTATTTCTCGAGAAGAGATTGAAATACATATTTTAAAGGGGCATTTTGTTGGCTGAAGATTTTGATATCTATGATTCGAAATGGAATCATTGAGCTCGAAGCGAAATGATATCGGTGTTAGTTGGAGCAAAGTGGATGTCACATTCGGAATGAAAGAATTGGTTCTTGAATGGACATCTTGAAACTTGGAGCTTGAATGGTAATTATGGTGATACATAAAGCAAGCTTGAAGTGGTAGTAGGGCGATGTACGAAGTGAGTTCGAATTAAAGTGGCGAAGCATTTGAAATTCAAGCGGCGGGATAATTGGAAGTTAGAATATATCTTGTTGGAGGCAGTTCGAAGGCAGCGTGGAAGTAAGAAGCACGGTGTTGCATGTTACGAGCGTGGCAAGATCTCATAAGCCAGACCGTTATGGTCGAAATAGTATAAATAGGAGTCTTAGTGTTAGGATTTCGTGTGTCATATCTATTGTACAAAATTGATAAACATTCAAAATACCACATGGTTAGGAAGCGAATGCTCGAATGATGTACGTATGATTGCACCAAAACTTTTATTATTCAGTAAACGTCTTTATCTTCCAGTTTATCCTTTATCTTTGCATTAATGTCTTTTAAATTCTTTACATTCAAAGTCATTTAACTTTTCTTTGCATATAAATGTTTCTTTCATTTCGAAGTCTTTTACATTTCAGAAACTCTTCACATTAACGCTCTTATTTTCCAGAAAGCTTTTACATACTTGTTTTTACATTCCTGTCTTTTACATTTCATGCTTTTATATTCATGCATTTACATTAAAAGTCTTTTACCTTTAAAAACCATTTACGTTTCCTGCATTTATACATTTCTTTAAATCGAACCTTTATCGTTTACTTGTTCAAATCGGTTTATGTCATTTTACTTGATCATGTTATTCGAGTTATTTAGTGTTGTGATCGAAATACACTGGACATACATAAAAAACTCTAAATACAAGTCTTAATTATGAACACTTATTTTGTTATTAATTCTATCCAAACGACCAATACCCCATAGGATCAATCTAGTCATTCACGCAAGTTACGGAGGAATTGAATAACAATTATAGCGCTTATTCGATAGTTTGGAAGACTAGCGGTTGTTTCACTAGAAATCACTGTGAACAAATTGGCACGCCTGGTGGGACCATCATTGGTCGTTACAAATTAAAATAAAATAAGGATTATAAGACATAATTATTATTAAAGTTCTTTACGAGTAAACAAAGTTCATTGGTATATGAACCTTAGGGTGGTAGAATAACTAATAGTAACAACCCTTACCTAGAAGAAAATGAAATAATAGGATGTCTAATCAAACAATCAACAAAGGAACAAAAGCCCCATGGAGCGAGGCACTAGTAAATGCATTTACGGAATCGGTGCGATCCTTGAATGCGATCGATTGCATCTTCGACTAGTAAAATGGCACACGAACGGAACAAGTGGCATGTCAACAAACAATTCGACCCTAGAAATCGAGGGACCACTTGGTCATCTTGGGATCTGTCCCACAAAGTGGGCACAAACCCATTCGCTACCCACTACCAACTAGACCACCCGGTTTCGATAGTAATAGACAAATCCCCTTATGGGATGCCAACATCTTTTATGGCAGGTTTACAAACTTCGACTTGAACACGTCGGCCTGATTAGGGTGCGGTGCAGGGCTAATCAATTCATGACAAATAACCAAGTCGATGGGTTATAGTGCATTGCCTATCTTAACCACGAAATCGAGATAGCTTTTAGGCGGTTAATGGATGATAGTAACCATAATATGATAGGAGTGTTAGCTTGAGACTATGCAAGAAATCTTTGCCCCAATAGTACAAAATGTAAGCTGTGACAAATAGAAAATGCAGATAATATGGTCGAATAGCGATTTCTTAGCTCCTTGAGGCGTGGCGACCAGGGCATTGGTTCGACGAACATACCTATCATCGAACAAGTTCTTGATGACCCACCTTATAGGCTAGTTAGAGAGGGGTTAATTTGGGGACAAGGGCACAAAGTAGATGCCCGGTGATTCGAGAAGAACCACAAGGGATTGATAGAACCACTAGCAAGGGTGAAAGATTAGATCCCAGTGATTCGAGAGGATCCACAAGGGAATGATGGAACTAGGGGCAGGGTCGAAAGATTAGAAGCCCAGTGTTTTGAGAAGAACAACCTAGAGGAGTTGTCATGGTGGGTCGAAACCAAGATCTTGATGCAGTTGTCCATAGAGTTGAAATGACAATATCTTGGCGAAAATAACCTAACCACCATGATAGAGAGGATTATGGCCCAAAGCGGTGATGTCACGAGATTAGAAGGCCAAATTATGCCTCTCTATAACAGTTATGTAATGCATCTTGATTTACCAAGGGGATACAAGATCCTAAGTTTACAAAGTTTTTGGAGATACTAATGAGTCAGGTCGAACATATAGCGGATATCGACGAAGCGGAGACATAGCAAATAGTGAGAACCTTAGAATTAAATATTTCCCTAGTTCCCTCACTAAAAATGCTTTCACATGGTTTACCACTTTGCCTCTGGATCAATAGACACTGGACCCTCTTGGAGGTTATTCCATGAACAATTCTATATGGGACAATCCAAGATAACTCTAAAGGCTGGCAAGTGTTAAGAGGAAGTTCTTGAACCCATAGATGAATACTTAAATAGGTTTAGACTCTTGAAATCTAGATGTTTCACAGTGGTTCACGAACATGAGTTAGTCGAAATGGCCATGGTGGCTGGACTATTCTATTCGAAAAATTAGATACACAATACTTGAGGATATGGCTCGGTTAGCGGATAGGGTTCGACAAGTCGAAAGACTAAAGGCGAAAAGGCCGGGGCTTTCAAAAGTAATAAGAAAGAAGAATTTCCTATGTCGAGGCGGGAAGTTGAAGACTATCCCGAATCGAAGAGGTCGAAATAGATCTCATTGAATTAAAAGCAGGCTCCACCGTACTCCTGTAAACTATTAGTTCCCACCAAGGGAAAGAAATTGTTGAAAATAAGAAAAGTGATAAATTCCCAAAGAAGGTATATACCTTGATGTGACAAAGTGTGATGAGATTTTGATTTGCTTGTCAAAGATGGCCAATTAATTGTGCCATCAAATGTCAAAATACCTCCTTTAGATCAAAGAAGAAAAGAGGTTTTGTAAATATCATAGTTTTCTAGGCCACAAAACCTCACAATGTTTTTCTTTTCGAGTTTGATTCAAAAGCAATTAAGGAAGGCGATTAAAGTTTGGCGACAAACCAAAAATGAAAGTGGATGAAGACCCTACGGATATTGCAAACACCAACTACTCAGAGCCTTGAGCATAGGAGGAATCAATATGGTGGAGCGGACCAAGGGCCACTACATTGAAAGGAAAGCGAAAGTGAAAGTTGGGTGCTGGTCGAAGTCAACAATGGAGTCACTGAAGACATCCACAAACAACTAGAGACTTCGATCGAACCAGCGCCATCTGTTGTTTGAAGAAATCCAGGCTACTGAGGGCCAGGAGAGCCAGAGGCGAGAGATGGTGCAGGCTACTGAAGGCCTGAGGCTCAAACTGGAGAGAGTCCAGATTACAAAGCAACCCTCCCCTAAGAAAGAGATCTGGGATACCTTGGGTGAACCCAGTGGGAAGTTCGATTATCTGGTGAAATATTCTGCCGCAGAGAGTTCGAAAATCCCAATCGAAGACGTCAAGCCCACAGGATGGGGAGATGATGATACAAAAGGGGAGGATAGAGATGGTAGCATTCCTCGGAAAAACAGGATACCTTAGGGAACCCAGTGGAAAATTTGATTATCGGTAAAATACTCTCCCCGGAGGTTCAAAGATTCGGATCAAGGCGTCAAACCATCGGGATGGGAGATGATGTTGAAAAAGGAAGATGTGGATGTCAATATGGTGGATATGGAGAGACCACATTTACGAGATGCGAGGAAATGGAAAGATACCTCAAAAGAAAATACAAAATGGAGGATGGCTATCTGCGGATACGACCTCAAAGAATATCTCATCTTTGTGCCACGAAATCTTGAAATGATGCTTTATCAAGATGCAGCATCATATGCAACGGAAGGATTCTTTTGAGTTCGAAAATAAAGGGCTCGAACGGAGTAAATTGGCGCCAAGACAACCAATTATTTAGATGCTACCCTAGAGTGGGGAGAGTTTGTTGGGTTAAGTGGTTCGTTGTCACAAAGGGCAACCAAGTGCTGATTTGCCCAAGGTGCTCAGCGTATGACCAGAACATGGTGGGCGTTGAAACTATCCCCTGCCCCATCTGGAATCCAAGGAGGTTGGCCAGATGAGTCAACAGTTCGAGGGTAATCATACTCAGCGCACGATAGCCTGATAGCCCCTACCCAAGAGGTGCTCGAAGGGTGACGTTCAAGATCCCTGCAGAAGTACCAACAGACAAGTGGCTGCAATTCAAGACCAATAAGGGGAAGGATAAATGGAAAGGCAACGAGAGAAATGCACGTCACGCCATGGTGTATAGGAGGCAATTTAACACTGCGAAGAGAAGAAATGAGACTAGAGAATTACAAAGGGAAAAACCCCATGTCTAGATCACAATGGCGAAGGCAACAACGAATTCGAAAAGCTGAAAGAGAAGCCTTGGCGGACAAAGGAAGCGACTTGACCAATAAAAAGTGTCAAGTACCATGAGCCAATTACAACAAACAATCACACGAAGATAAACCTCCGTTAGTCGGAGGCTTTTCTCGAAACACAACGGATGAATCAAAGACTACACTCTAAGTCGAAGAAGGCGAGGACATCTTGACAGATAACTTGAATTAGAGAGTCCTCACTCAATTTAAGCGCAATGTGGTATCATACTATACGAGTTTGGACGGAGACCAAAATCGAAGAGCATGAGGAAGAAGATACCATAGATCGATGAAACACAGACCGGTTGCTACTATGTAATGGATAACGGCATGGTCGAAGCGAGCGATTCTTGAACATCCAGGCCAGCAATGAAGAATCATTTGAAGCCATTGTTCATTCGAGCAAAGTTGGAGCCCATGGTGTGAACAAGGTCTTAGTGGATGGGCGCTGCGGTTAATCTAATGCCTCAATTCATCTTGAAAAAGTTAGGAATTCAAGAGGTGATGTCAAACCACACAACATGGTCCTATCAATTATGAAGGAAAGTAGGTCAAGCGTTAGGAGTGGTGCAAGTGGATTTAACGTTGGATCGAGCTGCGGGCCCACCATATTCATGGTGATCGAGGCGAAGGCCAATTATAACTTCTTTGCTAGGAAGAGAGTGGATTCATGGGCGTAGGGGCGGTTCCTTCGTCAATGCACAAGGTTAGTTTGTGGAGAGAAGATGGTATAGTTGAGAATATCGAAGCGGACGAGTTACTTTATGTGACGGTCAATTTGGTCAACAAAGGAATTATGACGATGCACAGCAGAATAGCCCTTGTACCCCAAGTGCGAAATGGGCGAAACAAAGGATGCATACTACTATATGACCTTCGCCATGATGGCATATATTGGGATAAAAATAATTAAAGGAGGCGAAGGTGAAGGCACTTGCAAAGGCAGCCACCAGGCTGGGAGTTCGACAATCACCCAGGTCCTCCTTCTTGAAAGATTTGGCCTATATGGTGAGAATGAATGGAGAGCGACTTAGGAGGTGAAATAAATAGTATAGTTGATAAGCGAAATGAAAGGAATGGTTGAAAGATTCACCACATGAAGAAAGCGAAATAGATCAAAGGCTTGATGCCATCTATGACAAAGAACCCTTGGGCTTCGAGAAAGATCCTACAAATTTAGGTGCCAAAATGTTAGCACAGGATCCGCTCGAAGAGGTAAATTTGGGGGATGACAACACAAAAAGAATAACCTACATAAGCGCAAAACTCAGCCCAAGCTTCAAACAAGAGGTAATCGAAGTCCTCAAGAAAAATAAAGATTGCTTTGCGTGGGATTATGACGAGATGCCTG
>CM038794.1:68116454-68302922 GCA_021764765.1 Vicia sativa
CCATACGCCCATATTCGCCATGTTGCTCAGTGTAATCGAACATAATCCGCGTGAAAGGAGTATGTCCGCTGGGAGATGTAATGATGGCGCAATGCCATTGCCAAGTGAGTTTGAGGCTCCATCAAAGACCATGGTCCATCGATCCTTGTTCGTGTCCTTCGTCCGTCCCGTTCTTCGTAATCGCGACTAGTAAAACGCCTTCGTTCAATTAACCGCATAGATCGACAGTCATTCACGGCTTGATGAGAGAAATGATCGGCCACTTCCTTTGATCGCGCTTTGAGAAGTGTGTACTGATGTCATATTCGTCAAGATCATTTGCCATCTTGCTATTCTTCCCGAGAGTCGGCTTTTCAAATATGTATTTTATCGGATCCATCTTGAAATCAACAAGGTAGTGTGAGTCAAATATAATCGCCTTAGTTTGCTAGAATTTCAAGCCAAAGCGCTGGCAAGTTTTCTCAAGCCGTGAGTATCTTGTTTCGGCCCCAGTAAACTTTTAAGGTAAGTATATTGCATGCTCTTTTTCGACTGCACTGCCATGTTGCCCCAACACACACCCCATCGAGTTTCTAACACCGTCAAGTACATGATAAGAGGTCTTCCTTCGGCAAAGGCATCGGATGAGGATTCGTAGGGTACTCTTGATCTTGTCAAAGGCGATCTGCAATCGCCATTCCATTCTACCACTTGATCTTTCTTAAGTAACTTGAAGATTGGCTCACAAGTAGTAGTCGTGTGTGCAATGAACTGCAATGTAGTTTAGTCGACCCAAGAAACCTCTCGACCTCTTTCTCGTGGGCGCCGCATCTCTTGAATAGTTTTAACTCAGGGTCAACTCAATACCTTTATTATCGATAACAAACCCTAAGAGTCCCGGATTCCACTCAAAGGTGCACTTGTTAGTTCGCCTCAATGCATTCTTCAACTCGAATCAGCCGCGAAATGATCTAGATGTTCTTCTTCATCAGGATCGAGCTATCATGTCGCCAACGACCTCTATCTCGTGATGAATCATGTCATGAAACAATGTCACCATAGCACATAGTGGCGTCGCGTTTTTCATCCACCAAGATAACCTTGTAGCGTAGTACCCACTGTAAAATAAAAGTAGTCTTCCATGTCTTCGACATTTTGATCCGATTGTAACCTGAGAAACCATCCATGAAGGAGAAAACTTGTGCTGAAAAGTTGTCAACCGTAACATCGATATGAGGGAGTGGAAATCATCTTTCGGACTTGCTTTGTTCTATCTCTAATCCACACACATTCGTACTTTACCATCCTTCTTAGGTAACGGGCACCATTTGCAACCCATCGATAAGAGTGAGGGCTAAGAAACCGCGTTGAACGTTTACAATCTTCAGCTTTGATTTTCTCCGACATCTTGACGCATGCGATTTAACCTTCGCTTCACCGAGAAAACCTTCTTTGCCGGCTAAATCTGCACCACAATATCAATGTCAAACTCGCATGTCTTCGTATGACCAAGCAAAACCTCAATGTAGTCTCGTAGCATTTGAACCAACCTTTCTTTAACACTGCTTCCCAAGACCCGCCCTATCTTGATCTCTTTCTGCCTTCAAGCACCAAATTCACAACCTCAACTTGCTCTTCGTGGGTCAGATAACTCGCCTCTGCTAGAACAAAGCTCGCACTTCACAATCTTCCTCACTTTCGCCTTCGCTTGGTAGATCGGATTATCAAGTCATATTTAGCAATAGCACAATATTAATTAGATTCGTAGTGATTCAAGAAGGTATCACGTGTGTGTAAGAACACATAGCTTTTGAAGGGGTGTAAAAGAAAGAAAACAAACAATTGAATGCAAAAGTCCAACGATTTATTGAATGAAATGCAAATGATGATAATAACCTCGAACGAGCATGGTGCCCCAAGGCACTAGGCTTTCAAAGTTTATTGTTCAAAACATAAAGAAATAACGAAGCAAAACAAAACAAAGCAATTACCCCACTAGGAGATTGGTATGACGCCTTCGCCCAATTGCCGAGCCCATGATCTGAGTTGAAGATCCACGCTGATGTCGAAGTCGCTGTCGCCGCCTCTATAGCATGGATTCCACTTTGCTGATGCGAAAGGAAGTTGGCCGACCTGTCGCACGCAATCATCTCTCGACCTGATGGTGAAGCCCAAACCAGCCTTGTCGGACTTGAAAGGAAGATCAGAGTCGACCCCAATAGCTACCTTCTTCAACCAGCCTTGAGCATCTTTTAGTGAGGCCATCCTAGGTGGAGCTTGTGTAATCAGAGGACAGGAGAGTCAACAGCATGACTGGCATTGTTTCAAAAGCTTGACAGGAGTCTCAAGAATTCTCCTTCCATCTCAAGGTATCGGAATGACCGAGATGATCGACCATATACTCTTCACCACATATCAGGACAACCTTCCCTTTCACCTGTACTTCCTTCGATGTAAGGTGAGGTAACAGCTACCGCCTCATGTATCCAAGGCGCCCAAGTAGGTAAGAGTAATGGACGGATGTCCATGACAGAAAGTGGAGTCAAAAGTCTAGGAACCGACTTAATGCAGTAGGAGCTCTCCAATCGCTCGCTTAGAACCATCAAAAGCTCTCACGATAATGTCACCGGGTCTCGAACCAACCCTTCGACATCAAGTCGATCAAAAGCGCCTTCTAAGATATTCAGCGTAACGGCTTCCACCAAAACATGAGATAGTGTAGTGCCCATGCATTCAACAGAGATGTGCAAGGCTTTGTTGTGTTTCTTCCGCAGAGTCAAATCGCATTGAGAAGCCTAGCCGTTGTTGGCAGCCATAGCAATACAAACTTCAAACCGGCTGGTGGGTAGGTCTTGGGCACGTGAGCATTCTTCAAACTTCACCAAGGCGTTAGTACGAGCCTCGAGCACAAGAGCGAGCAAGCATGAGATCTTGGACGGAGTTTGTCCAAACTGCTCCACAACATTGTAGTCACTCTTCTTGATAATCTTCAATTTCTCCATTTCTCGCTTGAGGTGTCTTCAAGAATCCTTTGGTACTTCGGCGGTGATGAGTCACTAGTTCTTTCCTCTAGCTTGGGAATGGATTAGATAGTGGAATGCGAAATGGAGTCGCAGTGTCTTTTTGAGGAGATTTGGAGAGAATACCCTTCCGTCTCGTCACCCTCGATCCGTGATGTTGCCAATGTCGAATGGTAGCTCTGTCAAGAAGATCTTCAATGTTCGAGGGTCTTGCTTGACGCCATGATAGTAAACATCACCCATAATTCCAAGGGATAGCCTTGTCGAATATGGAACCGGTCTTAGAGAAGTGATAATGAGAGGTGCCACTCTAGGCATAGATCGCAGAGGAAATCCTTATTGTTAACATCAAGATAGTCTTCGGGAAGTCGCCACCCCATCCCCGCTTTAACATCTTCAATAGGAATCTTGTAACCTCGTGAACAAGTACTTCACCATGTAATCATACTTTCCATTGGCGCCCTAAGGTGTCCCATGATGGTAAGGCTGCTCGCATTGTCAATCTTCAACTTTACATTTCTTCACCTTTCCGACAGTGGTTTTAAATAGTATCTCATCCATCCATCATGCACTAAACACGCCTTCTCAACCAAGCACAACCATCGTGTATGGGCACCAACGATACCGGGCATCCCGGGTTGACAACTGCTTGCAACAAATTCTTCAATATCAAGAATCAAGTCATCTATGTTGAAAACATAAGTATCATCAACATTGGAACTTTGTCATGGTTAGGCATGCTGATCATATCTCGAGTCTCAATGAGGATCAAATTAACTGCTTAGCTTCAATCATATCTTGAATCTTGTTCTTCGAAGCCCAACAATCATCGCATTATGTCCCGGCTATTGGAATGGCACACTTAGCATTAGGATTGTACTGAGAGGAAGTGTTGACATTTCGAGGAGGATCCTCAAGGTAATCACCGCTTTCAACATGTGTTGCAAGGTCACAAACATGTGTCGATCTTGTAACTGCTTCGTGGCGCTGCTCGGCACGCTGCTTGTCTCACTGAGGTTGTGCCATGTGTGGATGGAGATCACAACCGCCCCACGATTGAAAGGGTCGGTCTTGGCTCCGCTTTTCCTACCAAACACTCAGAACTCGACCAGTAGGATTTTGTATCGCAAATGAGCGGATAGCAAGAGTCGCCACCGACTATTTTTTATCCAATTATGAAGGTAAAAGCACAGAAAAGACCCTTTTAGATTCGAGTAAGGAGAATAAAGAAGTATTAGCACCTTTCCATCCAGCAGCTTATTCTACGGCTCTTAGTTGCTCTAGATCACTTTTAAAATTGCTTCTCGTGTTTGACAAAATGTTTTGAAAAGGTTCGCTTGACTTTGTAATGATTAATGTAGGAATGTATACAAAGTGTTGGAAATGTTTCATTTTGAAAAGAGTTTGAACTTTGAAAAAAGAGTGTGGTGTGAAACGTTGGTTTAGAGCAAGCAACTAAAAGACTTATTTACCTACTCAATTGGTCGTTTATACTTCTACGTTCCTTTAGAATAGCTACGCACTCATTAGTTGGTAGGTAGCTCCATCTGTTGGATGCCGGACACTTCGAGGACATTAGATGGTCATAGAAGGCAACTTGTGGAAGTATCCTAGACATTCAAGGGACTATCATCATTTTCGAGGCAACAATCGAGGGTCAAGATCATGTATTCGGAGGCGACATCGTGGGTCTTATGATCTTTGTATCGAAGGGACTATGATGATTTGTTTGTAGGCAACGGCTAGATACCCTGCTCGAGGTTTGAACACCATTTGTGATACGCAAAGGCAGAGAGAATTACCCTAAGGTGCATGTGTGAAAGAAGTGTGTTGATTTCAAGTATTTTATCTTGCAAATTAGTGGGCTATGTTCGTTATTATCTTGCCACACGCCTAGTTACTAGCAATTGATAGGGTGAAAGTAAATGCGGAATGAAGATGCGGAAAGGTAAATGTCCCACGCTATTACATGGCTTTGAAGCATACATAATTTAAACTTTATGGAAAATAAAAAACTAATTTAAACTATTACATGAGCAAGCTACATTATTGAAAAATAAAATGATAAAAAAACGTCTGAATCGGATCAACCTGTAAAAGAATGAGAAATCGGAAAATACGATATGAATCGAACAAGAGAAAAAATGTTAGAAAAATGCAAATTTTTATATGAGAAAATTATTACATGCTAGAAATAATATAAATATGCTAAAATAATTTTTTGGGATTTTTTGGATGCAATTTAATAATTAAGAACTAATTAAATGTGATTTAAATGCAAAAATATGAATAAAAATAAATATGCATGCAAAATTGTATTTTTAATTTTATAAATTAAATAAAGGTTTTCAAAATAAACAAAAAGAAAATTATTTTGACAATTTTTAATGCATAATGCAAAATATGAAATTAATTAAAACAACATGCAAATATTAAATAAATTAGAAAATAGAAAAATATGAAAATATGAAAAATAATGCAAGTTTGTAAAGAAAAGCAAACCAGTCCCTGGGTTCGAATCGAGACCATGAGTGAAACCTGAGATTGCCCGCCTACCACTTCACGCCACTTGACACTTGGTGTTTGTGAAATTGAAATTAATTGAATAAGAGCCACGGTCATGGATTTGAAACTCAACGCCAACAGATGTGGGCCCCTCGCCACTTACGAAGAATCGAATCGAGCAACCAAACGCCACGCGAAGCTACGACCAAGATCGGTCAACCATCGGAGTCCTAGCTCTGGCCGCCTTCTCCGACGAGCCAAAACGCCAAACCCTGCAAAATACTAAGAATCGAAACTCGTGGTTAAAGCTACCCCCTAAATGGGGTCTCGCGAATCCAATGGTGGTCTTAGTTTTGAATCGCCTCGCATTGAGATACAAGCTGTCAGTTTGAAAATCCTAATGGCAATATACGATTTCGACGTTCAAAACCAAGAACGATTGCCCGATCAAACCCTAGGCATCTTATGAGCATGATAAAAGCATTAAAACATTTAAAACAAGGTGATAGTAAAATGCTAAAATCGAAAATGAATGTATATGCATGTATATGCATCGATTCCGGATGGTTTGATCAACCAATAATGTATTGTTACTCAAACCTACCCCAAGGCAATGGAGTGATGTTTGAAGAATGAAGTAGTCGATTTTGAAATTAATTTCTCAAGTTTCTTGAAAATTTTGACAAAATAAGGGTTTGGCTTGAGCTAGGTTTCGCCCTGTGGCTTCTTGCATTGCTTGGTATTTATAGAGAGGATTTGGAGAGAAAAATCAAGCAAAAAAGATTGATTCTTGATTGTGCAATATTTTCCATTTAAAACAAATCAAATTTCCTAAAAAACTTGATTTTTTCTTTCCATATGCATGCTATCACGAATTTGGTAAGGATTATGGGCTTTCTTGGACTTCAAGGAAAATATAAATCCAACTCTTTTGAAAAAATACTTAATTTTCATATTTTATATAATTTATTTTTGAATTAAATGTTATAAAATTCAAAGATAAATCATAAAAATAGAAAATCACCATGGCCAAACATTTATGGGTCAAGAATAATGTCATGAACAAGTTTGGATCAAAAGATTTTAGGCCCATTTGGAAAATTTTACATTTTGACCAAAATGCCCTTTTTTGCAATTGTCCAAAATTGCCCAACTTCTCAATAGTGTATCTTGCTCAATTTTCCACATTTTTGAGTGTTCTTGGACTTTTTGGAAAGCTCTAAGAGTCCTCTAACCAACATTGTTGGTCTCATCTCAATTGGAGTTTCCATGCTCAATATATATTCAAACCAAAAAGTTGACTTTTTGTTGACTTTGAAAATGACCCGTAATGTTTTGAGCTATACCTCTCAAATGAAGCATTTTTTGGACATTCTTGTGAGACATGAAGTTGTAGAGAATTGAATTTCCTTCAAAACAAGAGGTGGTGGAAAATTTCTCGAGAAAGTATGAGAAAGTTATGATCATCAAAGTTCAGCTTGACTTTTCACCTAGAAACCTTAATTTAGAAAGTTTAACTTTTGAGCAAATCTTGAGCTCTTGATGAATCATGATCAACCCTTGATAAAATGATGAATGTAACTTCAAAATGAGGATGTTGACCAAAAATTATGAAGTTTGATTGTATGTTGACCACGTTGACTTTTGTCCATATAACCGATTTTCAACCATCTCGAGCAATTGTCGAGGGAAACTTGACTTGGAAGCTTGAAACTTGACATGGAGAATCTTTTGAAGGAGGCGCATGAAGACCATTGGAGATGTTGGAAGTCCATCTTGACTGAGGATACCAAACCTAGTTTGGGTTGATTGTCTAGGAGAGTTTGTCGATCAACCTTGAGGAATCCTGAGTGTAAATGTATGAAATCTCTTGAGTGGATGGAGGGAAAATTTTGGGAGGACAACAGCCCCTGCTCAATCTTCTTGTACTGGAGGGTTAGATTGACACGCTTGTCTTTCGTGACTTGGAGGTAGAAGATGATTGAACACCGAAAGTACCAAAATTTGCACCGCTATCGATGATGCGTGAATGCTTATGATGCCATTTGGAGAAGTTGGATACTACTGGGGATGAGTCGACGCTAGACTCGAGAATGTCGGGGAATTGATGGGCTTAAGATGCCATCCGAAAGATCGAGTGCCGGGAGTGAGCCGACGCTAGGCTCTGTGAGTCGCTTTTCGAAGGAGCATGGAGATGGCCTTAGATGCCATCGGAGGGAGTCGTACGTTAGACTTTGTGTTCACCTTTGAATGAAGTTGGTTTGTATTTATTTTTAACCAAATATGATTCTAAAGGCGAAGAAATGTTGACACGTATCGGAGATGGGCTTAAGATGCCATCCAAGGCAATCCAGTCGTGACGCTAGACTCGTAGTCACTTTGATAATAAGGAATCGAATAACTCTTCGCTTGATTACTCGAGGGAAATAGTAATTGGCAAAATGTGGATAGCTTCCCTGTTGTGCATCGGTGTTGATTCATTGCCCGTTATCGGAGGATAACCAGCCAGGATAGTTTTCGATTTATTCTTCGGGCTTAATCCTCGACCTGCTTAGCGCTGGCGGACTGCACTGCTTTGAGAAAACAAGAGGAACTTTGATAGAATATTGTTAGTTTTATGCAGTATGATGCATGACAATGTATAAGGAATGACATATGCATGGATTATGACTTTATGAGTAATGTATGAATGATAGATGTTGGGTATTTCAAAACATATCCATCTTGAAGAAGATGCGGATGTTCGCTTGAGGATTTCCGACCGCTTGGGGAATTGAGTAGGTGGAAGTCCCTCGCTTTGAAGGAGAAGAAAGATACCCGGATTCCTCCGATGCACCATCTCAAGTCTCCGGCCCATATTGCAGGAAGGTAGAGATTGAGAGGCTCGTTGTTGGAGATCTCATACCGGGCCGAGGGAGAGTCGGGAGGCGATCTCGATGGGATTCTGTATGTAGATCCTGGGCCGAGGAAATTTAGGAGGCGCCTACCGGGGATTTCGAGTGTAGATCTCACTGGAGAGCATTTGATAGTTGCCGGAGACCAAGTTGGAAGAGTCAGAACCCGTTGTAATCTCCGGCCGAATAAAGATGTAGGTTCTCCGATCACCAGTTCGGTCCGATCATTGTTGGGGAGAAAGGGAAAAGATCGAGATATCCGCGGATAAATACTATGACTGGGGTGAGGTGTTACCGCCGAGACCGATGTAACTTACTTAGTTGAGTGGAATTGCGCTCGTGGATTCCCTTTTGCTCATTGGGAAGTTGTGTTGTGAGTGATACCTTTGTAGGGATCATGCTCTGGGAATGTTTTTGGTGACTGCCGTCCCAATTCCTCGGAGCCCGAGAAGCACTTTTGTATGTTCACTTTTCGTATGTCATGTATTAGATTTTTATTGTCAAATGCATATAGTCATTCAAAGCAAACGTTGGACTTATTGCAAACGACAACAACAAGAATTGTAAAGAGAAAGAATTTATGCTTATTTGAAATGTATGCATGGCCAAGTAGTTTGTACACAAGAAAGGTAAAAGCCATGCGAAACAATCTCGCTAAGTTCCAACTATGCTAGTGCTCATATTTACTATCTCATCTCCTTGCCGTCAAGAAAGTGAGTAGACCGATCTTCGCCATTTGAATCTTGAATGTCGATAGTAATCGAAGGTGATCCGAGGAGACATAGAGTTGCACGCTTAAATCCCTAACTTTTTCCTAGACCTTTCGGTTTTCGCCTAACGGGATACCTTTTTGCCCAAGCCGCTTTTTCGTGTTTTCACTGCTGTGTACATCTTTTGTATATATCCTTAACTTTGCCCGAACCTCTTGGTTCGCCAGATTTTATTTTGCCTAGGTCACCGACCTAGCGGGTCTATTTCGTAGTATTTTTGACTATGTTCCGCTCAGGTGTGGGAAGTCTCACCATCCATGGTGCTAAGTATCATAGTTCACTGAAAAAATGTTTTGACTACAAATGGTCCCTCATAGGTGGGAGTCCATTTGCCCTCGGATCACCTTGTGAAGAATGATGCGCTTGACTAGATCACCGATTGGTAGACTCGGTGTCAACCTCTTGTTAAATGCTCGATCATCATTCGCTTCGATAACCGTCACATGTATGGACGCGAGTCGCTCTCATCAATCAAGTTAATCCGTCAAGGCGTAGTCTGACCCAATCGCTTCGCCTAACCGCCTCCGAGGACTCGTCGAGGTATCCGAACTCGATGGGTGACTCTTCCATACCGTATACTAGAGAGAAGGAGTTGCCCCTCGTAGATGTTCCGCACCAGAAAAGGAGCAACCATGAAGAGCAAATGGTAACATCTCATGCCAATCTTTGTACCGCCACTGCCATCTTCTCAGATAATCTTCTTAATGTTCTTGTTGGCGGCTTCCATCGCGCTATTCATCTTAGGCCGATAAGGAGAAGAGTTATGATGTTTGATCTTGAACTGCAAGTAGTTCGGGTGATCATTTTGTTGTTGAGATTGGAACCTATCTCGTGATAATCCTTTCGGGTGCCATACCACGATAAGATTATGCTTGATGAATCGAGCCACAACGCTCGGGTAACAGTATGCGAACGAGGTCGTTTCACCCATTTGGTAAAGTAATCAATTGCCACAAGGATGAAACGATGTCCATTGGAAGTCAGGGCTTAATCTTCCAACATGTCAATGCCCCACATTGCAAAAGGCCAAGGAGAAGTTAAACGCTCGTGAGGTATCGGAGGCACGGGCTTTATCTGCGACATATCCGCATTTGTGACAAGATCGGCTTAACGGGTGACAATCGCTTCCATGGTGGACCAATAGTAACCTGCTCAAAATCTTTTAGCCATGGTATGTCCACCGAAAGGGTACCAAATGCGCCTCGTAACTCTTCCATGATACGATGGTGCTTTTCCGTCTACACGCTGGAGTAAGCACAAGTCGTGGTTACGCTTTGTATAAGATGCTTCGCTGTCGAGGAAGAATTTGAAGCGAATCTTCTCATGAACTTTATCATTGATGATGCCCGCTGGATATTCCCGAGTCTCAAGATACCTCTTCACGCCATAGTACCAAGGTTTCTCTTCCGTGTCAAGCTCATAACAATGCTGGTTCGTCGAACTTTCAATGATGATCCGGGAGCCTCGTTGTCCCATATAACCTTGAACATAGACGATATAGTAGCCAATGCGTCGCTAACCGATTCTCCTCGTGGAATATGATCGTGTAATCTTCTTAGGGGGATCAAACTCGTAACATGCTCTCGACACGGAATGAGATTCGATGTTTGATCCCACTCGCCTTTTATCCGATCGATCACCAAAGCCGAGTCTCCATACACTTGTAAGAACTTGATTCTAAGTCAATAGCACTTTAAGACCCATGATGCGTGCTTCGATCGCCATGTTGTTATTGCAATCGAAACATAACTGGCGGTGAAAGGCGTGTCCGTCATAGAGATGTAATGATGGCGCCAATGCCATTGCCAAGTGAGTTTGAGGCTCCATCAAAGACCATGGTCCATCGGATCCTTGTTCAGTCCTTCGTCTGGTCTCGGTTCTTCAATCAGAATTCAGTAGAACATCTTATCCGAATTCGAATCGCATAGACCGATAGTCATCACGACTTGATGAGCCAATGATCGCTACTACACTTCCTTTGATCGCTTCGAGAAGTGTAATCGGATGTCGATTCCAAGATCATTTGCCATCTTGCTATTCTTCCGAAAGAGCGGTTTCTCAAATATGTATTTTATCTGATCCATCTTAGAAATCAACAAGGTAGTGTGAGTCAACATATACTGCCTTAGTCGGCGAGCAGCCCAAGCCAAAGTGTTGCAAGTTTTCTCAAGTCGTGAGTATCTTGTTTCACAACGGTAAACTTTTGCTAAGGTAGTATATTGCATGTTCTTTCTCACTACTCTGGCCATGTTGCCCTAACACACACCCCATTGAGTTCTAGCAACCACAAGCATGATGAGAGGTCTTCTTCTCGACGGGCTGCATGATGAGGATTCTCAAGGTACTCCTGATTTTGTCAAAAGCGATCCGCAATCGCTGCTCCATTATACCACTTGATCTTTCTTAAGTAACTTGAAGATTGGCTCACAAGTAGCGCTAGATGTGCAATGAATCTGCAATGTAGTTTAATCGCCCAAGAAACCTCCTCGACTTCCTTCTGGCAAGGGAGTCGGCATCTCTTGAATAGCTTTAACCTTGGCGGATCAACTTCAATACCTTTCCACTAACAACAAACCCTAAGAGTTTTCCAGATCCGACTCCAAAGGTGCACTTGTTAGATGGAAATCAACTGCATTCTTCAACCCGTCAAATAGTTTATGCAAATGATCAAGATGTTCTTCTTCACCATGATCGAGCTATCATGTCGCCGACGAGACCCTATCTCGTGATGAATCATGTCATGAAACAATGTCACCATAGCTACCGACATATACATCCGAACGGCATAACCTTGTAGAGTGCCCCACCTGTAACAAAAGTAGTCTTCTCCATGTCTTCGGATCCATTTTGATCTCGATTGTAACCGGAGAAACCATCCATGAAGGAGAAACCTTATGCCGAGCGTGTTGTCAACCGTAACATCAATACGAGGAAGTGCGAAATCATCTTTCTACTTGCTTTGCCCGATCTCAATCCACACACATTCATTTTACCATCCTTTGGGTACGTACACCACATTAGAAACCCACCGTGATAAGAAGTAACGACTAAGAAACCGTCGAATCGTTTACAACTGGCTTTGATTTTCTCTCGACATCTCGTGGATGCATGCGATTTAACCTTCTGCCCACCGAAAACCTTCTTTGTTGGCAATCGTGCACTATAATATCAATGTCCAACCTGGCATGTCTTCGTATGACCAAGCAAAACCTCAATGTAGTCTCGTAGTATCCAACCAACCTTTCTTTAACACCGCTCAAGACCCGCCCTATCTTGATCTCTTTTCGTCTTCGTCAAGCACCAAATTCACAACCAACTTGTTTCTTCATGTGGTCGTAACTCGCTTCTTCTTGAAAGCGCCCATTGTTCTCCGGCACTTCACAATCTTCCTCACTTTGCCCAGACCTGGATTATCGGGTTATACGAAGAATTTGCATAGTCATATCAACTAGATTCGGGAGTGATTCGGCAGCTGTACCATGGTGTGTGTAAGAAACACATAGCTTTTAAAAGATAGAAAGAAAGAAAACAAACAATTGAATGCAAGTCCAACGATTTATTGAATGAAAATACGCAAACGATGATAATAACCTCCAAACGAGCCATGATGCCCGGCAAGGCACTAGGCTTTCAAAGTTTATTGTTCAAAACATAAAGAAATAACGAAAAGCAAAACAAAACAAGAGCAATTACCTGACTAAAGGAGATTGGTATGAAGTCTTCGGCCCAATTGTCGAGCCCATGATCCGGAGTCGAAGATCCACTATCGATGTCGAGTCGTTGTCGCTGCCTCTATAGCATGGATTCCACTGCTAATGCGAAAGGAAGTTACGCACGCTCGCGGGCGATCATCTTCTCGACTCTTGATGGGGAAGCCTAAACCGCCTTGTCGGATTTGAAAGGAAGATCGTGGAGCTTCCCCAAATAGTACTACCTTCTTCAACAACAGAGCATCCTTCAACGAGGACATCCTAGGCGGAGTCTTAACAATCTCAGAGCTTGGCTGTGGAGAGGACTGTGTGGACTGGGACACTGCAAGCCGACTGGAGTCTAAAGAATTCACCTCCACCTTGAGGTATCGGAATGATTGTAGATGACCTGACTATACTCTTCACCACATATCGCGGACAACCTTCCCTTACCTGCACTTCACCCGATGGGTAGAGGTAATACCGCCCATGTATCCAAGGCGCCCAGTAGAAAGAGGTTGATTTAATGTCCATGACAAAGAATGTGGAGTCAAAAGTCCGGGAACCGACTTTAACAGTGTAGTGATCTCTCCAAGAACTGCTCACTTAGAACCATCAAAAGCTCTCACGATTATGTCACCGTCTCGTAGAATCAACCCGACATCAAGTCGATCAAAAGGGGCCGGTAAGATATTCAGAGCGTAACCGTGTCAACAAAAACATGAGACAATGTAGTGCCTTGCATTCAATGTAGAGGCTTTGTTGTGTTTCTTTCCTAAGAGAGTCAAATCAAGATCGAGAAGCCTAGGCCGTTGTTGGCAGCCGCTAGCAATACAAACTTCAAATTGTTCAAGGTAGTGTCTTATGCACATGAGCATTCTTCGTAAAACTTCACCAAGGCATTAGCATGAGCCTCGAGCACAAGAGCAAAGGTAAGCATGGAGATTTGGACTGAGTCTCGTCCCAACCGTTTCTACAATATTGTAGTCACTCTTCTTGATAATCTTCTAATTTCCTCCATTTCTTGTTTGGAGGTGTCTTCGAACTTCCTTTGGTACTTCCGTCGAGGTGATGAGTCAATGGGTTCTTTCCCTAGCTTGGGAATGGGTTGAATGGTCGAACGCGAGCCGAGTCGCAGTTGTCTTTTGGAGGAGAGATATCCGGAGAGAATACTCTTCCGCTTCGGGTCACCTTACTAGATCCTGATGTTGTCGATGTCCGGAATGGTAGCTTCAATCGTAAGATCTTCAATGGTCGAGGGTCTTGCTTGACGCCATGATAGTAAACATCGCCCATAATTCCAAGGAATAGCTTTGTCGAGGAATACAGAATCGGTCTTGGAAGTGATGATTGAGAGGTGCCACTCTAGGCCGTAATCAGCAGAGCAAACTTATGTGTTAACATAAGATAATCTTATGGGAAATCGTCACCCCATCCCGTCGCCTTAACATCTTCGAGTAGGAATCTTGTAGCTTGTGAACAAGTACTTCACCATGTAATCATACTTTCCACTGGTCGCCTAAATGTGCGGATAGCAAGAGTCGCCACCACTTTTATTTTTATCCAATTAAGGGAAGGTAAAAGTACGTAAAAGACCTTCGCTTAGATTCTCGAGTTGAGAATGGTTAAAGGGAAGGTATTAGCACCCTTTCCATCCGCAGCTTACTCTCACGGGCTCTTAGTTGCTCTAGATTACTTTTAAAATTGCAGTGTTTGACAAAATTTTAGAAAAGGCATTTCGCTTTGACTTTATAATGACTCATGTAGGAGTGTATACAAAGTGTTCGAAATATTTTGTTTTTGAAAGAAATTGAACTTTGAAAAAGGTATGGAAGCATTTGGTAGAGCGAGCAACTAAAAGACTTATTTACCCACCGTAATTGGTCGCTTTTGTACTTCTACGTTCTTTTAGAATAGCTAGCCGCACCATTAGTTAGTAGGTTCCATTCGCTGGATGTAGACGGGACATTCGAAAGGGGACATCGGATGGTCATCGGAGGCAACTTGTAGGAAGTATCCTAGCACATTCAAGGACTATCATCATTTTTCGTATGCGACAATCGAGGGTCAAGATCATGTATTCGGAGGCGACATCGTGGGTCTTATGATCTTTGTATCGAAGGGACTATGATGATTTGTTTGTAGGCAACGGTGCTAGGATACCTCACGCTCGAGGGACATGACCATTTGTGATTCGCAAAGGCAACGAGAGAATTACCCTAAGGGGTATGTGTGAGAGAAGTGTGTTGATTTCGTAATATGTTATCTTGCAAGTTAGTGGGCTATGTTCATTATTATCGCCATACACTAGTTACCAGTAAATTGATAGGTGCGGAAAGTAAAATGCTAAGTAAAGATGCGAAAGGTAAATGTCCACGCTATTACAAGGCTTTAGCGTATACATAATTTAAAATGCGGAAATAAAAATCCTAAGTTAAACTATTACATCCCGTATACTGGTAATTACATTATTGAAAAATAAATGAAAACGGAAGAATCATTCGAATCTGATTAACTTGTGAAACGATAAGAGAAATCGGAAAATATGATGAAATCGAAATAAGAGAAAATGTTAGAAAAAATGCAAATTTTAAATTGGAAAAAATATGACATGCTGGAAATAATGTAAATATGCTAAAATAATTTTTTGGGATTTTTTAGATGCCATTTAATAATTTAAAATGAAGTAAATGTGATTAAAATGCAAAATTATAATAAAAATAAATATGCATGCAAAATTATATTTTTTAATTTTAAAAATTAAATAAAGATTTTTAGAAAATAAATGCAAAAGGAAAATTATTTTTGACAATTTTTTAATGCATAAATAAAATTGTGAAAAGAATTAAAAACAATGCAAAATATTAAAATAAAATAGAAAAAGGAAAATAGTTTTGCAAACTTGTAAAAATAATGTGTGAAAGCTGGGATTCGAACCGAGGACCCTCGGTAGCCATGTTCCTTGCCAACCGAATCGAATGCACAACTGCTTGGAAACCGGATCGAATGGAAGAAAGACAAGTGTCGCCCCGATGCTCTCATCATGTCAAGCTTCATCGTCTCCCGATTCAAATATTTGAAGTTGCCGCCATTGTTTGACGCCAAGGTCCCCGCAAAATCAAAAACGCAAAGACACGAATATAAATGACATCTAAGACCATGGTTCGATTCTATCATTCAATGCAATGGTATAGGTCTTATAGTCCATTTTATGTATTTTCGTGAAACCCTAAATCGGTCTCAGAAACCCTAACAATGGTGTAACACGATTCAGGCCATGGAAATTCAATTGGCTTGCCCAGAAAGCTTGCAAACACATCACTAGACACAAAAACAACAACAAATCGAGTTAATAATGCATGAATATGAGAAATCGATTTTGAAATTTTCAAGAACAAACCAAACACGGATTTTCTGATTCTGGATGGATTTGAGCAATGTAAAGGCCTGGATCGATTCTGGAGATGCCAAGGAACGTGTTAGACACCTCAAATTTGATTGAAAACGGCTGGAAGTGTGATCTCCAATTGCTTGCTTGCCACGGATTTTTGACTTTTAGGTTAGGGTTTCTGGAGCAATTTTTTCATCTTCTTTTGTTTGGTATGCATCAAGTATTTATATTGGATGGATTTGAGACAGTTTTTGGCAAGAATTGATCAATAATCAATGATAATCAAATTTGATTTTTTTGCAAAAAATCAAATCTTCAAATTTTGGTCAATTTCCAATCTAATCTTGCCATATTGATCCAATTTCAAATTGTGATTTTTAATGAATCTTGGATCATTAAAGAAGAAATAAAATCAAATTTGTAATTAATTTGATTTTATTTTATTTTTCAATTTAATTGTATTTAAATGAATAAATTCCAAATTAAATAGGAAAATAAAATAAAATTCGTGGTATTGGCTTGGATATTCCTAATTGCATGAGGAATAAGTTAGATGAAGAAAAAGTAGGCCCATTTGCAAAGTTTTTGATTTTTAGAAGTATTTCTTGTGCATTCTTTCAAAATTGCCCAACTTGTGAATGGTGTAACTTGCTCAATTTTCCACATTTTTGAGTGTTCTTGGACTTTTGGAAATCTCTAAGAGTCCTCTAACCAACCTTTTTGTCTCATCTCAATTGAGTTTCCATGCTCAATATATCTTCAAAACAAAAAGTTGACTTTTGTTGACTTTGAAAATGACATGTAATGTTTCGAAGCTATACCTCTCAAATGAAGCATTTTTGACATTCTTGTGAGACATGAAGTTGTAGAGAATTGAATTTCCTTCAAAATGAGCTTTGTGGAAAATTTCGAGAAAGTATGAGAAAGTTATGATCACCAAAGTTCAGCTTGACTTTTCACATGAAACCCTAATTTAGAAAGTTTGACTTTGAGCAAATCTTGAGTTTTATTGATGAATCATGATCAACCCTTGATCAAATGATGAATATAACTTCAAAATGAGGATGTTGACCAAAAATTATGAAGTTTGACCGTATGTTGACCACATTGACTTTTTGTCCAATACAATTTTCAACCATCCGAGCAATGGCCCGGGAAACTTGACTTGTGAGGCTTGAAACTTGACATGGAGAATCTTTGAAGCATATGAGGAGGCATGAAGACCATTGGAGATGCTGGAAGTTCATCTTGACTTGAGAGATACCAAACCCTAGTTTGGGTTGATTGTCTAGGAGAGAGTTTGTCCGATCAACTCTGAGGAATCCTTGAGTAGGGATGAAAATCTCTTCGAGTAGATGGAGGGAAAATTTTGGGTATGACAATTAGTCTCGAGACCATCTCAACCTTTGTTCGTTCTTCAAAACCGACGAGGAAGGTGCGAAATAAACCACCTAGAAAGTAACGGTATGCAACATGAGAGTTCATTGTCTCTTAGTAGTACGAGTGAGAGAATGTAGAATATCTCCAAGTAAAGTAGGCATAGGATTGAAGGAACAACTTGATGGCATTGATATCTATGAATTGATCCGAAGTTAGGAAATAGAACCAAACCATAAATTAATAAGGCCACAATGTTTTCAAATGCATGGAAACTCATAACTTTGAGGAATTCTCGGCTTTGATTAAGAACTTGAAAGTAAACCCTTAACTCCACTTCTAGTTTCCCAATTGGCTTCAATGTTTGAGTGCTTATGGGTATGGATGAATGTCTTCGACTTAGGACCTTCTCTAGACCGTGAATGGCATTTGGTCAAGAATAGGTATCCCAAGTAGCTTAGAACTCTTCCGGTAGGAAATCATAACTGGGAATGTAAAGCAATGGTGTTTGATCGAAGAACCGGAATAGGACATGCATCATATCTTCTTCAAAACCGTAGATAACCAAGTCAAGTAGATAACCATGTCTTTTGATGAATCGAGCATGGTCGGAATTTCAAACCAATTTTTGAGTGAGAAGGTATACCCACTAAGTTGATTCGATAGTCTTTCTAGAAGCTTAAATTCCCTACAAAACAGAGCAAAGATAAATCCCTAGGTCCTTGAAATAGTTAGAAATGATATGCAATGCAAATGATGTCATGATGTCAACACGCACAAACAATTCACACAATGAGCCTAAGTTTAAGGCTTGCATGAGGTATAGGTGATTACCCCACCAAAAGTTTGAGTTGGTTCATCCGTCCTATAATAGTAACCGGTTCTAGGAATCTCCTATCATAGATCTTTCGAGGCGCTTATTTCAATACGACGGCCAAGTGGTCGATCGAAAATATCCCAAAAGTCTGATCTCAACGAGTGTAGCATCGAGTATTAACCAACCTTAGTCTCAGACCAAAGCCGCCATCTCACTACCTTCTAATGGCCAAGATGGGTCAATTACGGTTCTAAAAGTTTAGTTAGTGCTTGATGACACCACGCAGGCCAAATACTATCCTCAACTTGAAATGAAGAGTATCAGGACATCCAAAGTGTCACACTAACGTAGCCATCATATTGACCGCTTCGATATACGCTTCAACGGTCGCGACGATCTAATGCTACTTACCTAAAAGGAAACCCGATCCGGTGTAGGATCCCCACAAATATAATACCCAAGCAACCCTTAAAGATAAAGCATACAAGTCAAACAAAAGCAATAAAAGTTATCTAGAAACTCAAGGCAATTCTCTCTTTAGGGTGACTCTCAAACAAGTCGCCAGCTCAGAACACTTGAACTGACTTTGTAGGATTTTGTATCGCAAATGTGCGGATAGCAAGAGTCGCCACCGACTTTTATTTTATCCAATTAGGGAAGGTAAAGTACGTAAAAAGACCTTCGCTTAGATTCGAGTAAGGAGAAGGTTATGAAAAGGAAGGTATTAGCACCCTTTCCATCCGCAGTTTATTCTACGGTCTTAGTTGCTCTAGATCACTTTTTTAAAATTGCTTTCTGTGTGTTTGACAAAAATGTTTTGAAAAGGCATTTCGCTTTGACTTTGTAATGATTCATGTAGGAATGTATACAAAGTGTTTGGAAATGTTTCGTTTTGAAAAGAGTTTGAACTTTGAAAAAAGAGTGTGTGGTGTGAAAAGTATTTGCTTTAGAGCAAGCAACTAAAAGACTTATTTACCTACCGTAATTGGTCGTTGCATTCTATCGCTCCTTTAGAATAGCGCCAGCCGCACCATTAGTTGGTAGGTAGCTCCATTGGATGTGCGGACATTAGAAGGGACATCGGATGGTCATAGAAGGCAACTTGTGAAGTATCCTAGCACATCAAGGACTATCATCATTTTCGTAGGCAACAATCGAGGTCAAGATCATGTATTCGGAGGCGACATCGTGGGTCTTATGATCTTTGTATCAAGGGACTATGATGATTTGTTTGTAGGCAACGGTGCTAGGATACCTCTACGTTCGAGGACATGACCATTTGTGATTCAAAGGCAACGAGAGAATTACCCTAAGTGGTGTGAAAGAAGTGTGTTGATTTCAAGTATTTTATCTTGCAAATTAGTGGGCTATGTTCGTTATTATCTTGCCATACACGCCTAGTTACTAGCAATTGATAGGGTGCGGAAAGTAAAATGCGGAATGTAAAGATGCGGAAAGGTAAATGTCCTACGCTATTACATGGCTTTGGGGCAGATACATAATTTAAACTTTGCGGAAAATAAAAAAATTAATTTAAACTATTACATCCCATGAGCAGTTACATTATTGAAAAATAAAATGATAAAAAACGTCTGAATCGGATCAACCTGTAAAAGAATGAGAAATCGGAAAATACGATATGAATCGAACAAGAGAAAAAATGTTAGAAAAATGCAAATTTTTATATGAGAAAATTATTACATGCTGGAAATAATATAAATATGCTAAAATAATTTTTTGGGATTTTTTGGATGCAATTTAATAATTAAGAACTAATTAAATGTGATTTAAATGCAAAAATATGAATAAAAATAAATATTCATACAAAATTGTATTTTTAATTTTATAAATTAAATAAAGGTTTTCTGAAAATAAATGCAAAAAGAAAATTATTTTGACAATTTTAATGCATAATGCAAAAATATGAAATTAATTAAAACAACATGCAAATATTAAATAAATTAGAAAATAGAAAATATGAAAAATAATGCAAGTTTGTAAAGAAAAGCAAAACCGTGTCCCTATGAGGTTCGAATCGAGACCATGGAGTGAAACCTTGAGATTGCCTCGCCTACCACTACGCCACTTGACACTTGGTGTTTGTGAAATTGAAATTAATTGAATAAGAGCGTTTACGTGTCATGGATTTGAAACTCAACGCGAAACAAGATGTGGGCCCCCACTTACGGGGAACGAATCGAACGAACCAAATCGCCACGCTAGTTACGCCGGATTCAAGATCGGTCAACGACGCCGAGCCCTAGCTCCGGTCGCCTCTCCGACGAGCCAAAACGCCAAACCTCAAAATACTAAGAATCAAACTCGGTTAAAGCTACCCCCTAAATCGGGTCTCATGAATCCAATGGTGGTCTTAGTTTCCTTTGAATCGCCCGCATTAGATAATGGCTAACAGCTTGAAAAACCCTAGTAATGGCACTATACGATTCTGACGTTCAAAACCAAGAACGATTGCCCGATCAAACCCTAGGCATCTTATGAGCATGATAAAAGCAATAAAACATTTAAAACAAGGTGATAGTAAAATGCAAAAATCAGAAAAGTTTGAATGTATATGCATGTATATGCATCGATTCTGGATGGTTTGATCAATGCCAATAATGTATTGTTACTCAAACCTACCTCCTGAAGGCAATGGAGTGATGTTTGAAGGCTGAAAGTAGCTGGATTTTGAAATTCGAATTTCTCAAGTTTCTTGGAAAATTTTGACAAAATAAGGGTTTGGCTTTAGGGTTTCGTCTCTGTGGCTTGTGCATTGCTTGTATTTATAGAGAGGATTTGTAGAGAAAATCAAGCAAAAAAGATTGATTCTTGATTGTGCAATATTTTCCATTTAAAACAAATCAAATTTCCTAAAAAACTTGATTTTTTCTTTCCATATGCATGCTATCACGAATTTGGTAAGGATTATGGGCTTTCTTGGACTTCAAGGAAAATATAAATCCAACTCTTTTGAAAAAATACTTAATTTTCATATTTTATATAATTTATTTTTGAATTAAATGTTATAAAATTCAAAGATAAATCATAAAAATAGAAAATCACCATGGCCAAGCATTTATGGGTCAAGAATAATGTCATGAACAAGTTTGGATCAAAAGATTTTAGGCCCATTTGGAAAATTTTGCATTTTGACCAAATGTCCTTTTGTGCAATTGTCCAAAATTGCCCAACTTCTGAATAGTGTATCTTGCTCAATTTTCCACATTTTTGAGTGTTCTTGGACTTTTTGGAAAGCTCTAAGAGTCCTCTAACCAACCTTTTTGGTCTCATCTCAATTGGAGTTTCCATGCTCAATATATCTTCAAAACAAAAAGTTGACTTTTTGTTGACTTTGAAAATGACCTGTAATGTTTTGAGCTATACCTCTCAAATGAAGCATTTTTTGGACATTCTTGTGAGACATGAAGTTGTAGAGAATTGAATTTCCTTCAAAACAAGAGGTGGTGGAAAATTTCTAGAAAGTATGAGAAAGTTATGATCAGCCAAAGTTCAGTTGACTTTTTACCTAGAAACCTTAATTTAGAAAGTTTGACTTTTGAGCAAATCTTGAGTCTTCTTGATGAATCATGATCAAAACTTGATCAAATGATGAATGTAACTTCAAAATGAGTATGTTGACCAAAAATTATGAAGTTTGACTGTATGTTGACCACAGTTGACTTTTTGTCCAATACAACTGATTTTCAACCATCTGAGCAATTGTCTGAGGAAACTTGACTTGTGAAGCTTGAAACTTGACATGGAGAATCTTTGAAACATATGAGGAGGCATGAAGACCATTGGAGATGTTGGAAGTCCATCTTGACCTGAGGGATACCAAACCCTAGTTTGGGTTGATTGTCTAGGAGAGAGTTTGTCTGATCAACTCTTGAGGAATCTTTGAGTATAAATGTATGAAATCTCTTGAGTGGATGGAGGGCAAATTTTGGGGTATGACAACCATACACAGCATTAACTTCTTTCTTACCACCAAAAGATCTTTTCGCAGCATTTGAAGATGTCTCTACTTGAATCTTCCCACTCTTGATACCAGCCCAATACGTCACCAATATCAACTCGGTGAATCCGGCTGAAGAGTTTCCAATCAGATGATTGAAGAATGGGCCTGTTAGTGTCCCCATGAACATATCAACCAACTCCCTATTGGACAAGGGTGGCTGAACTCTACCGCTAGATCTCCATTTCGAGCATACTCTTTGAACTTTCGTCACGACCCATAGACATGCTTTGTAGTTGCATGCAGTGGGTGTCAATTCAGATTGTACTCATATTGTCTCAGAAAGCATCCGCCAAGTCACCCAAGTACGGATACGGTCATTCTCTAGCGATAGTACCATTCCAATGGGTTCCTAAAAACTCTCTTGAAAATAATGCATCCACAACATTCCTCGTTGTGGAATCTCCGACATAAGACTTCAAATGCAGCTTAGGCAAGACATGCCATCATACTTGGCAAAAGTAGGGACTTGAACTTGGGAGGAATCACAACACCGTGGACTAGACTCAAATCATCAAAATTCAGCCCGGACATCTTCTTGTTTTCCACAAAGATTCAGACGGTCTTCAAGTTGCTTGTACTTGTCATCTTCATCGAGTATTGTCCATTATCATAGTTCTTCTCAAGTTCAGTCGACCGCTTCACCACCTTTGCTACTTTGTTCAGTCTTGACACTTCCTTCTGAGAGCTCTATCCGACTGACCCTCTTAGGACCACCTTTGTAGCATCTACCCATGTTGAGGAGACCAACAACCTTCTTCTTTCTGTTGATGAGCTTCTTCAAATCTTCTTGGCCTTGGACCAAGCTGGTGAACATTTGTTGAAACTGAGCATTCTGAGCCTGAAGATCTTTGACAGATCGTTCAAGAGCCATCGCTAAAATAAATAGCGAGCAAATGAGAAAACCAATCTTCAATGTACCTGTGATGCAATGTTATGCTATGATATGCAATGTTTATGCGAATGCAATGCAATGTTTTCAAGGACCTTAGAGATTTAAATTTGTTAAACCAGCAATGAACACACATTTATTAGTACTTTTTATTATTCTTTTTCTTTTTTTAAGTACAAAAGATAGTTCAAAACAATAAACGAAAACAAATAAATCCTAAACTCTAAGTCTCCCATGGCGCCTCTGGTGCCGATGTAGGCATTGATGTTTCGCTTCCTCGTGAAGTAACTTGGTCAACTCTAGCACTTTCTTCTCACTTGCATATCGAGCTTCAAATGTATCCTTCTTCCTTGAAGTGAATCCAGGATCTCTTCAAGTCTTCAAATCGTAGGCATGTTGGGATGGAGAACGTATAGGTGCCACCTATAGCGGCAGTTCCATAATTACTGTAAACACAGCGTGAATGGCATCATGAGGTTTTGAGCTCGAGCTCGCACTCCATTTGAGGTAAGGTTCCCAAGGAATGGAGTTTTGGTGCCCCAAAGTCTTGGTATCGCCTTCTTTACCATGCCCCAAGCGTAAGAACCTTCATTGCACTCGAGATCGTGATTGTAGTCGAACACAACATCTTGGAGAAGCATATCATGTGGACCATCTTTTCGAGCAAAACCAAACCGACGAGAGCTAGAGAAGGGTTGTAAGTAATACCTCCCTTATACCAACTAGTGGTACGTTAGGGAATTCTCCACAACGTCGATGAATGTGAAGTCCTTTTGAGAGAAAAGGCTCCTACGGATATCTGAATGAGACAGTGACATTAGTCTTTGAGACCAGCTCAACCTTTGTTCATTCTTCAAAACTGATGGAGGAAGGTGCGAAATAAACCACCTAGAAAGTAACGGTATGCAACACATGAGAGTTCCTTTCCTTTGATGGTACGAGTGGAGAGAATGTAGGATGTCTCCAAGTAAAGTAGGCACTGGATTACGGTAAGAAACAACTTGATGGCATTGACATCTATGAATTGATCCGAGTTAGGGAATAGAACCAAACCATAGATTAGCAAGGCCACAATGTCTTCGAATGCATGGAAACTCATAACCTTGAGGAATTCTCGGGCTTTCTTAATTAGGAACTTAGAAAGTAAACCCTTAACTCCACTTCTGTTTCCCAATTGGCTTCAATGTCCGAGCTTTAGGTGTAAAGTCGATATGATGTCTTCGACTTAGGAACCTTTTCTAGACCGTGAATGGCATTTGGTCAAGAATAGGTATCCCAAGTAGCTTAGAGAACTCTTCCAAGGTAGGAACCAATTGATAACCGGAATGTAAAGCAATGGTGCTTTGATCAAAGAACCGAATAGGACATGCATCATATCTTCTTCAAAACCGGAGATAACCAAATCAAGTAGATAACCATGTCTTTTGATGAACTGAGCATGGTCGGGAATTTCTAAAACCAATTCTTTGAGTTGAGAAGGTATACCCATGAAGTTGATTCGGATAGTCTTTCTAGAAGCCATAATCCCTACAAAACAGAGCAAAGATAAATCCCTAGGTCCTTGAAATAGTTAGAAATGATATGCAATGCAAATGATGTCATGATGTCATGTTTAGCACACAAACAATTCACACAATGAGCCTAGGTTTAAGGCTTGTATGAGGTATAGGTGATTACCCCACCAAAAGTTTGAGTTGGTTCATCCTGTCCTATAATAGTAACCGGGTTCTAGGAATCTCACATCATTGATCTTTCTCGAGGCGCTATTTCAATACGACTACCAAGTGGTCGATCGAAAATATCCCAAAAGTCCGATCTCAATGAGCGTAGCATCGAGTATCAACCAACCTTAGTCCCACCAAAGCCGCCATCTCACTACCTTCTAATGGCAAGATGGGTCAATTAGGTTCTAAAAGTTTAGTTAGCGCTTGATGACATCACGCCAAATACTATCTTCAACTTGGGAATGAAGAGTGTCGACAACCAAAGTGTTACGCTAACGTAGCCATCATGTTGACCGCTTAGTTATATCGCCTAGCGGTCGCGATGATTGCTACTTACCTAAAGGAAACCCGGATCCGTGTAGGATCCCCAACAATATAATACCCAAGCAACCCTTTAAAGATAAAGCAAGCAAGTCAAACAAAAGCAGTAAAATGATCTAGAAATCCTTAAGGCAATTCTTCTTTAGGGTGTCTCCAGAGTCGCCACTCTGAACACGGAACTGACTTTGTAGGATTTGTATCGCAAATGTGCGGATAGCAAGAGCCACCGACGTTTATTTTATCCAATTAAGGGAAGGTAAAAGTACGTAAAAACCTTCGCTTAGATTCGAGTACGGAGAAGGTTATGAAAAGGGAGGTATTAGCACCCTTTCCATCCGTAGCTATCTACGGCTCTTAGTTGCTTCTTAGATCACTTTAAAATTGTGCTTTCGTGTGTTTAACAAAATGTTTTGAAAAAGGCATTTCGCTTGACTTTGTAATGACTCATGTAGGAGTGTATACAAAGTGTTCGGAAATGTTTTGTTTTGAAAAGAGTTTGAACTTTGAAAAGAGTGTGTGGTGTGAAATCATTTGGTTTAGAGCAACTAAAAGACTTATTACCCACTGAATTGGTCGCTTTCGTATTTCTATGCCCTTTAGAATAGCGCTATCCGCATCATTAGTTAGTAGGTAGTTCCTTCGTTGATGTAAGCGACATTCGGGGACATCGGATGGTCATAGAAGGCAACTTGGGAAGTATCCTAGCACATTCGGGACTATCATCATTTTCATAGGCGACAATCGAGGTCAAGATCATGTATTCGAGGCTTACATCGTGGGTCTTATGATCTTGTATCGGGACTATGATGATTTGTGTTAGTGTTTTAAGTTGGCATCAATTTTGGTAAAACTAGTTTTAACAATGTCATGATGGATGTCATGACATTCGTAGATTGAAGATAAATCCCACTGGACAAGGATGGTAAAAGTACACCGTAATCGAAGCTAAAGTCAGGCCGAAATTTCCGAAAGATCGATGTCATGATGATGTTATGACATTCAGCAGACATTCTGCTCTGCAGAATCGCTTTTTCCCCGATTTTTCAGAAGTTTGTTGAGCATTTTATTTATGTCTTTCTGTTATTAGAAAGCATGCTCACGTGCTAGGTTAATCTTGATTAAACCTAAATTGGTTGTGAAACAAACCATGTTTTTAGGAGAAAATTAAGTGAACCCTAGCTATCTTTATGGAAGCCCAATACTGAAGATTCAGAATTGCTTCTATATAAAGAATTCAACCCTTATTCTACAGCCACGCCCGCAGTTTATTGAAGATATTGCGTGTTGTATTTTGTGTTAAGGTTAGTAACAGCTTGTTATTGTGTAATTTAGTTTCTTCAGAGCCAAGCAACTATCAATTGAATAGTGCATTGACTAGGATTTGCTGTAAGGGTAGTTTATCACTCAAAGCTTTAAAGCACGAGTGTTTGTCTCTTGATTAAAGCTTTGAAGCAAGATCAAGATATTTTATTGAAGTGTGTCTTCACAATTCAATTAAACAATAGGTTGATATCAATGCGGTGATTGAGGGGAGAGTAGGAACTCATCTAAGTAGGACTTAGGTAAAAGTGTCATTGTAGTGATTAAGTGAGAAGGTCACAACCGTGAGTCAAGGGTCTTTGAATTGATACTACTAATAGTGAACTTTATCCTCGCTTGGTAGCCTCCGACGTAGGTTTGTTAGAACCGAACCGGTGAACAACTTATTGTGTTATTTATCGCTTCTATATTTACCGTGAATTGTCAGCAAAGGTCGATATCGTGTCATAACATTCTCTCAGGACATCAAGTATCCGCCGCCGTGAATTTCAATTGGCATCGAAAGGTGCACCCCGCTTGTTATTTCCGGGTGAGATCTAGGATAATAGTTCGCATAATGGATAAAGAAGCAGATTTGAGGTAGACCACCTATTCGGATGGGTCTAATTATGAGTACTGGAAGCCACGTATGGTTGCCTTCTTAAGATCAAGAGATATCAAGGCTTGAGAGTCTGCGATAAAGGATGGAAACATCCAACCAAGGTTGAGAAAGATGGGACTACTGTCTTGAAACCTGAGGAAGAATGGAGCAAAGAGGAAGAGGAGCTTGCCCTGGGGAATTCTAAAGCACTGAATGCTTTATTCAATGGTATTGACAGGAATATCTTCAGACTGGTTCATCAATGTGAGCTGGCCAAGGATGTTTGGGACACTCTTAACTACTCATGAGGGAACATCTAAGGTGAAGATGTCAAGACTTCAGATGCTCACTACCAAATTTGAGAATTTGAAGATGAAAGAAGATGAGACTATTCATGAGTTTCACATGAATGTGTTGGAGATTGCAAATGCCTCAGGAGCACTTGGTGAAAAGATGTCAGAGGAAAAGTCAGTGAGAAAGATTCTCGTGTCCTTGCCCAAAAGGTTTGCAATGAAAGTTACCGCAATTGAAGAGGCTCAGACATCAGACCTTGAAGGTTGAAGAACCGATAGGATCTCTTATGACTTTTGAGATGGGAATCGCTGAAACTGCTGACAAGAAGAGTAAGAGCATAGCACTTGTATCAAATTCAAGAAGGATGCAAGGAGGAAGATGAGGAAGATATCCAAGCTATAGCCATGCTTGGTAGACAGTTCAACAAACTGATCAGGAGAATTGAACCAAAGTCAAGGTCAAATGTCAAGGACACTGCATCTGACATCAGCAGATCTTATGACTCCAGCAGAAGATCCAAGTCAGAAGAAAAAGGAAGTCAAAGCAGAGAGTCCAATGTCATGAATGTGAAGGATATGGACATATTAGAGCTGAATGTCCCACCTTTCTTAAGAAACAAAAGAAAGGAATGGCTGTCACTTGGTCTGATGGTGATTCAGGAAGTGAATCTGAGGAAGAAGGTGCCAAACTTGTCACTGCTCTCTCTGGAGTATACAATTCTGATATGGACTCTAGTGATGAGGAAGTGACATTTGAAGAGCTTTGAGACCTACAGAAGTCGTGTGAAAAGTGGTGAAGTGTCACAGAATGAGGAATGTAAAAGTCGATTGAGAAGTTGGAAGTCGAGAATGTGGCTAGAGGTCGAGAAAAGGAAAGCACACCAATATAGCTCTCCTCAACAAAGGATATTGTCATGTTGAATTCCAAGCTTGATCAGATGTATAAATCTGACAAAAGGCTGACATCTGGTACTGAAAAATTGGATGAAATTCTTCAGCTGGGACAAAGTGCAGGGAATAAGCGTGGCTTAGGATATGTGGCTGAAAAGAAACCTGGTGACACTAAGAAAAAGAGACATGGGAGAACAATGTCAAAACAACTGTCACAGCACAAAACAGGAAATGTGCCTGGAACAGGATATGTGGATGCAAAGAGATTGGCTAATAACCAGAAGAGGAACAAATCTGGGAAGCCAAAGGCAAAGAGAATGCCATCCCACAAAGCAGGAAATAGGTCTGCCTCAGGATATGTGGAAACTAAGAAAGTCATGACCACGTAAAGAAAAATGTACCACTTGAACCAATGTCAAACCAGTTTGTCACAACGTTGGGTTCAACATCAAAATCATAGAAACCTGAACAAAAGGTTTCAGAGATGGAGATGTTATTACTGTGGAAGATTTGGTCACATAAAGTCCACCTGCTATAGGCTACATGGGTTTCCCAATCAATTTCCTTATGTAAAGCCTAGGTTCAACAAGGCATCCCACACTCACCAGTGGAAGAAGAAGAAGACTACACCGATAGCACAAAATTCTCGAGCTCCTTCCAAGGAAGACCGGTATTTTGACAAAGGTGTTCTAAGCACATGACCGGAGACAAATCTTCTCAATGTTAAGCCTCATTCTACCAAATTTTGTTACCTTTGGAGATGGAGCTAAAGGAGAAATCAAAGGTGTTGGAAACTCAAACCGTCCGAGTTCCAAACCCGAATGAAGCATCACCGTAAAAGGTCCGACCGCAAATCTCATTAGCATAAGTCAGCTATGTGATATGGGATACACAACAACTTCACTAAGGTCGAATGTCTTGTGATCAATGATGATCAAGTAGTGATTATGAGAGGTGTCGATCAAAGGACAACTGCTATGTGGAGTCTCGAGAACCTCACCGCCATCTATGTTCTCATACAAAGATGAAGAGAAAGTGAAGTTGGGGCAACAAGAAACCGATCACCACACCTCGTAGGAATGAAAAGGATCACCCATAGAAGGAGTCAAGATTACCAAGAATTCTCTTGGAAAAGGGAAAATCTGTGAAAATTGTAAGGTCGACATGAAATCGAATGTCACACTCAATGTCCGACATTCGATCACTCATGAAGCATCAAGCAAAGTACTAGGTTCTGCATGATAGGTTGACCAAGTGTCTCACCGCACAAATGTTACAGGAGAAAAGTCTTGATGATGTCCTCTTGAGGAGGAAAATCATGGCAACTTCAATCCATGATAATCACTTGGTATTTGAGTGTGTCTCCTTGAGAAGTAATCTCATTCCTTGGATCAACAAGACGAAAAACTGTGTGGTCCTATACAATGTTGAAGCTGAACTCACAACAGCTGATAGCAATTGTTCTAGTGTGATCCGATAAAGCGTATATCGATTGAGTACAATGTCATACAGATGTCATGACATTGTATTCGTGACATTGTTATTAAAGTTCTTAAGGTCACCATTTAGAACTTTAAGGGACAAATTGGAGATTTGTCTACATGAGAATTTGTAGCAATTAACTGAGTCTACAACAAGGGATGAATTGGGCTTGGTATTTCAATTACTCATAAGTGGGGCATTTAGGTACTTTCATCCCCATTTTAAAAAGTCCAAGAATAGGAAGGGACATCCTTATATAAGAGTTTCTCCATTTGAAAGTTGCATCACTCTTACTTCCTCTAAAAGAAACTCTAAATCCCCTAGCCATTATCGCTCTCATTCTCTCAAAACCATCGAAAATGTCTTCACCTTCCTCAAGATCCCAACAATCGATCTTCATCTCCTCCATGGTCAAGTCGTGAAAAAGTTGAATCCATGCAAGCTAAAGCACTGAAGGTTACTCCATTGCGCGCAATAGCTACTGATCCAGAAAAAGTTAAGAAATTGCGCACAAGAAATGCAAGAAGATCACAAGCATCCTTCCCTGGTAAGACCTCTGTTCCATCATCTTCTGTTCCCCCTGAAAGAGTGAACCCAGAGGAGTCTAGGTCTGCGCATGTAGCAATAGCTAGAATAGTGATGAGTATCCTAAATGAGAATCAATATGTACTGAGTCTCACCCTTTAAATGAAAAGTCCACTAGCCCTAGCTTAGCAGCTTGATCCAGATGTCACAGAGGATGTCAAGACATCTGGTGATCATGTTGATTCCCCTGCCAAGAACAATGAAGACCTTTCTGTTAAAGAGTCTGAAGTAGGTATTGATGATGCTTGTATTAAAATCTCTGCTGATAAGGAAGATGAGATCTCTGACAGTATTCTTGAGGAGTCCCCAGCAAAATGTTGCCCTGATAAAACCTCTGATGACTATATTTCTGATAGTATTCTTGAAGAATCACCAAAAGTGTGTCTCGTAAAGTCCCCGATGACTACATTTCGACAAAGATTTTGGAAGAGTCACCGCTCATGAATCTAATCATTTAACCGAACCTCCACCATTGATTTAAATGAAATGTTCTCGACAATGATCTTATTGCCAATGTCAATCCAAGAATTGCAAAAAGAATGATGAAAAGAAAGGGAAAACAGCAATACACAGAGCCCGTTAATGAGAAAGATATCAGATATGGGCAAGACCGAGAAGTATCAGTGGACCTCTACAAGGAGAAGTAGAGTGAAATGTTGGTGGTGACTCTAAAACAGAGAACACCTATTCTCGAAAAGAGGAAGGAACTGAACTGTGGAGTCCGATCATGACTCGAAGTTTACTGTTGAAGAGAATGTCACACATTCATCCCGTAAAGAAGCAAATTCTTGGAAACCGCTCAAAGTGCCTAAAGTGGCCATTGACAACATCTCATTCCATCATCCCGAGAATGCCGAGATGGAAGTATGTTTGCCTAAAGAGGATTGCCTTGGAGAGGAGCTAAATAAGAGTGCTCTGGAGTGTAAAGAGATTGTCAACTGATTAAGGATGTCGGACTAATGAAGACAACAGATTCTCAAACTATGAATCTTGGTGAAAGAGTTCATAGTCAATCTATCAAATGATCGTGGGGATAGGAACTCGCCGACTACCAGACCGTCTATGTAAGAGGGAGAAAAGTCGTTTTCCAAAAGTGATCAACAGATCGGGCGATTCGAGAATACCACCAGAGTCGGAGGAAACAAAAGATTTGTCAAACCATCACCGCCAAACAAGTCGACAATGGCCTCTAAAGGAAAACTCTCACCAAAGAAATCGAGTGTCAAATTTGCCATATCGCATAAGATTGGTGTCAGAACTGGGTCCCAACCAATCACAAATCCTCTATTTCTAATGGATTGGAAGATTCATCTATGCAGAGGAACTCAAGCTTCCTTGACTATGGCTCCTACATATTTGATCGTACACTCAAGCATGCTAACAGTTATGCTATCAAAGGTCCAATAGCTTTTCCTCCCCGCTATGTGGAATTATACTTGATCAAGATCCGCATTCTTGGTGACAGATTCACCTGCAGAGAGCCCCCGCCTTGGATTCCACTACAAATTGTTCCAAGGGAAGCATGTCCCGACATTGTCATGACATCCGAGACATCAATCAAAGAAAATTCTCGTAAAGCAAATGTCATTGTTGTAAGAGCAACTTGCAAGGAGCTTGAAGCAAGAAAACAAAGTCTGAAGCGCTTATCTCAACTAGAGCAGGACATAGAGGTTGAGGATGAAGAGAAAGTCGATAATGATGCCGTAGGTGATGTCAAGACAATGATATTCGGATGGTGTCAAGAAGGCTCAAGAAGCTTCTTCCATGCTGCTTCTCCGAGAAGAAAGCACCTGATCAGTGCAATGTTGCCCCTGTTGTCCCTGTTGCTGCTGTGATTCCATTTCCCTGATGCTATTTTGTTCCTTGTATTTTCTCCAACTGTGTGTCATGTTGGTTGCTTGTAATTTTCATCGATGATGTGTATTCCTCGCATACTCTTCCGCTACTTCATTACTTACGGTATTATTTCTTGTTGTTGACAATCGCTTGATTAAAAGTTTTGGGGAACTTGAAGTGTTTTCCTTGGCCCTTTGGGCTAAAAAGGGGAGAAGAAATACTGAGGGAGTATGAATGTTTGGGAACTCAGATGGGGAATTGTATGGCCTGTGTATGGCCTGCTTAAAATTTTGTGGGCAAGTGTATGTGGGCAATGGGAAATGGGATTCTGTATGGGTAGAATTTATCTTCTTAGTTCTAGGTACTTAAAGCTTAGGAAAGCTTAGGAAACTCGTAACTAGGTAATAGTCTTCTCGCATTTGTACTGATAGGTCTAGTTGTTTTAGCCAAAATGTGCCAAAGGGGAGTTTGTTAGTGTTTTAAGTTGGCATCAATTTTGTAAAACTAGTTTTAACAATGTCATGATGGATGTCATGACATTCAGAGATTGAAGATAAATCCCACCGACAAGGATGGTAAAAGTACAAATGAACCGGGAAGCTAAAGTCAGGCCGGAAATTTCGAGAAATGTGATCGATGTCATGATGTATGTTATGACATTCACAGACATTCTGCTCAGTAATCGCTTTTTCCCGAGATTTTTCAGAAGTTTGTTGAGCATTTTATTTATGTCTTTCTCGTTATTAGAAAGCATGCTCACGTGGTGCTAGGTTAATCTTGATTAAACCTAAATTGGTTGTGAAACAAACCATGTTTTTAGGAGAAAATTATGAACCCTAGCTATCTTTATGGAAGCCCAACATCAAGATTCGTAATTGTTTATATAAAGAATTCAACCCTTATTCTACAGCCACGCCCGAGTTTATTGAAGATATTGCAGGTTGTATTTTGTGTAATCGTTAAGGTTAGTAACAGCTTGTTATTGTGTAATTCTAGTTTCTTCAGGAGCCAAGCAACTATCAATTGAATAGTGCATTGGACTAGGATTTGGTAAGGGTAGTTTATCACCAAAGCTTTAAAGCACGAGTGTTTGTCTCTTGATTAAAGCTTTGAAGCAAGATCAAGATATTTTATTGAAGTGTGTCTTCACAATTCAATTAAACAATAGGTTGATATCATCGCGGTGATTGAGGGGAGTGAGTAGGAACTCATCTAAGTAGACTTAGGTAAAAGTGTCATTGGGTAGTGATTAAGTGAGAAGGTCATCAACCGTGAGTTGGCTGTAGGTCTTTGAATTGATACTACTAATAGTGAACTTTATCCTCGGCTTGGTAGCTCCGCACGTAGGTTTGTTGAACCGAATCGGTGAACAACTTATCGTGTTATTTATCGCTTTATATTTACCGTGAATTGTCAGCAAAGGTCGACATCTGTCATAACATTCTCTGTGTGATTAAGTATCCGCCGTGAATTTCAATTTGTTTGGAAGGCAACGGTGCTAGAATACCTCTACGCTCGAGGGACATGACCATTTTGAATTCGCAAGGCAACGAGAGAATTACCCTAAGGGTGCGTGTGTGAAAGAAGTGTGTTGATTTCGTATATTTTATCTTGCAAATTAGTGGGCTATGTTCGTTATTATCTTCCATACACGCCTAGTTACTTTATAGGTGCGGAAATTAAAATGCGGAATGTAAAGATGCGAAAGGTAAATGTCCCACGCTATTACATGGCTTGGGGTATACATAATTTAAAAATGCAGAAAATAAAGTCCTAATTTAAACTATTACATCCCATAGACAGTTACATTATTGAAAAATAAAATGATAAAGAAAGAATAGTCTGAATCGGATCAACCTGTAAAGGAATGAGAAATCGAAAAATATGATATGAATCGAACAAGAGAAAAAATGTTAGAAAAATGCAAATTTTTATATGAGAAAATTATTACATGCTGAAAATAATATAAATATGCTAAAATAAATTTTTGGGATTTTTTGGATGCAATTTAATAATTTAAAACTAATTAAAAAGTGATTTAAATGCAAAATTATGAATAAAAATAAATATGCATGCAAAATTGTATTTTTTAATATTATAAATTAAATAAAGGTTTTAAAAAAATAATGCAAAAAGATAATTAATTTTTGATGGTTTTTTAATGCAGAAATAAAATATGAAAAGAAATTAAAATAATGCAAAATATTAAAAAAAATTAGAAAATATGAAAAGAAATTGAGTTTGTGAAAAAAGAAAGAAAACCGGTCTTGGCAGGAATCGAACTGGATTCCCTTGAGAGCATCCCACAACAGTATGTGCCTTTACCACTACGCCATGTGTGCAAGCGTGTTATGGAATGAAAACGTGAAGTGATGAGCAACACGCCCGCTTGGGAGAAGTCAAGGCCCACCACCGGTGGGGTCCTCGTTGGATGAGAAATCGAAGGCTCCATTGTGCCACGCCTCGTGTCGAGTCAATGTCGCCGACGAGCCCTAGCTCGGCCGCCTCCGCGACGTTAAACCTCAAACCTGCGAAATAAGGAAAATCAAAGCAAAAGAAAGACCTATCCCCCCTAATTCGACCCTCCTGAGTTCGATGGTGCCCTTAGTTTCGATTGAAAACGCCTACATCGTGAGTTTCGAAAGAAAGAACAAAAACTGCCCTAGCCATGGCATGTTCTGATTCTGGCGTTAAACCTCCCATGTAATACGTCAAGCATGTTCTAATGGATGCCCTGATCTCAAACAAACACACCAAAACAGTTAAAGATGCATGGATTTTAAAATTCGAAATTGTGAAAAATGCAAACCGGTGAGAGTTCAAGCACGTGATCTGGGCAGTTCTGGGCACGAGTAAAGGTTACTTTTGATTGCTGGGAACCTCCTGAGCACGATGGAATGGTCAAATTGGCCTGAAACTTGCTGGAAATTCAAACACGATTTTCAAAAGTTTGAGAAATATTTTGGCAAAATAAGGGTTAGTGCAAGGGCTAGGGTTTCGTGGTTGGTCGGGCCGGATGCTTGGTATTTATAGAGAGGATTTGAGAGAAAAGGAGTGAAAAAGATTTGATTTGGAGCATTCAATTTTTTCAAATAAAATCAATTTTCTTGAAGAAAATTTGATTTCCTCTTCAATGCATGATCATGCACGAATTTGGCAAGAGTCTTGGGCTATCTTGGACTTCAAGGAAGATATAAAATCAACCCTTTTGGAAAAATATATCATTTTCATATTTTATATAATTTAATTTTGTATTAAATGTTCTCAAATTCAAAAATAAATTAATAAAATAGAAAATTGCGATGGCCAAGCATTTATGGGTCAAGAATAATGTCATAAACAAGTTTGGATCAAAAGATTATAGGCCCATTTGGAAAATTTTGCATTTTGACGAAAATGTCCTTTTGTGCAATTGTCCAAAATTACCCAACTTCTGAATAGTGTATCTTGCTCAATTTTCCACATTTTTGAGTGTTCTTGGACTTTTTGAAAAGCTATAAGAGTCCTCTAACCAACCTTTTTGGTCTCATCTCAATTGGAGTTTCCATGCTCAATATATCTTCAAAACAAAAAGTTGACTTTTTGTTGACTTTGAAAATGACCTGTAATGTTTTGAGCTATACCTCTCAAATGAAGCATTTTTTGGACATTCTTGTGAGACATGAAGTTGTAGAGAATTGAATTTCCTTCAAAACAAGAGGTGGTGGAAAAATTTCTGAGAAAGTATGAAGAAGTTATGATCAGTCAAAGTTCAGTTGACTTTTCATCTAGAAACCCTAATTTAGAAAGTTTGACTTTTGAGCAAATCTTGAGTTTTCTTGATGAATCATGATCAACCCTTGATCAAATGATGAATGTAACTTCAAAATGAGGATGTTGACCAAAAATTATGAAGTTTGACTGTATGTTGACCACAGTTGACTTTTTTGTCCAATACAACTGATTTTCAACCATCTGAGCAATTGTCTGAGGATACTTGATCTGTAAGGCTTGAAACTTGACATGGAGAATCTCTGAAGTATATGAGGAGGCATGAAGACCATTGGGGATGTTGGAAGTCCATCTTGATCTGAGAATCAACAAACCCTAGTTTGGGTTGATTGTCTAGGAGAGGGTTTGTCTGATCAACCCTTGAGGAATCCTTGAGTATAGATGTATGAAATACCTTGAGAAGATGGAGGGCAAATTTTGGGGTATGACACTCACTCAGAAGCTGTGAAGTAATGAGTGTAGTTGTGTCATTGGAAGAAGCCGTGAAGCAATTCCAAGTTTGGTTTGTGTCACATTAGTGACTTTTCTATATTGTGTTTAAACTGTGGTATCTTCAAACTGTTTTATTTGTGTTTGGAGTAAGGTATCTCCAAGCTGATTGTGTTAGGAGCCAAGTAGTTAATGTAGTTGCTAGTGTGATAGTGACTGATAGACATCGCTAAGGTGATTGGAAGTGAGAAGAGGTTCTCATATCTAAGTGTGGTATCTTAGGTATAAGGGTCATTGGGTAGTCTGATTAAATGAGGAGTGTAAACATGGAGGTTTACTCCGAATTAATACTGCTGATAGTGAACTTCATTCCTCGCTTGGTATGCCCCCAGATGTAGGTTGGTTAGAACCGAACTGGGTTAAAAATTCCTGGTGTTCTTTTGTTTCCTGCATTTTTAATTGTATATTCTACCTTGTCTATTTTATAATGTCAGATTAGATGTCATGACATTCTGAGTCTGCCCTAACCAGAATTTCAATTAGTATTAGAGCAGTCATCCAGTCTGTTTCTAGATGAGATCCATGGGGGGTACTTTCTGGTTGTATACAAGGTAGAAGATTGTTTGAACAAGGAGCGTTTATATTGTATGGTCCCTTGAAGTGGATGATGGATCTATTTATGGAAAGCTAGACCAACATGACCAAAACTTTTGTACTTCTTGAAGAGAGAAGATAATGATGCTGGAACAAGAAAGTTAAATTTAAAGACTTCGTGCGGGAGTGAGGATTTTGAATTTTATTGTTCAGCCTATAATCAGCACAAAGAAAATATTGTCAACACCTTCATGCGGGAGTGAAGTCGTTGATAAGGTAACTTATGTGCTTATGTGTTTCCATATTGGTCAGGATATTGGTTGGGTCTAGTCTGTTTCTTGGTGGAGAAGCAAGCTTATTGTAGGATTGATTTATTTTCAATCCTTATATGTTATGCTTACAAGTGAACTATGGAGTAAGCATTGTATACATTCTGTTGAAGTATGGCTATGTTCCGCTGCATAGCCTCTGATGCAACCCCTAAAGTGAAAGAAGGATCCTAGGGTTATTTTTACTCAATAGAATATTGAGCAGATCTTGCAACCTATTAAAAGTGTCAAAGATACTTGAGAATTTCTCAAGTCCACTCAAAAAGGCATTTATTTATAGAGTTGATGAGTATCAATTGATCAATAATTCTCATATACATCTGCAAGTTGAAGACCTTGAAGATTATCAAGGATGATGAGTTCCAAGAAGATGGAACAGATGTTCTGCAGGATGTTAGAACATTACTGTGACACCCCAAATAATTCGATTATTGAATAATTAGAATTTTTAATTATTAATTTAATTAAGAGTTTAATTATTAATATTTGGAATTATTGGAATTAATTGATTAAATAAAGGAAAGGAGGAATTGGGAGTGCTAGGAGTAATGGGGGGTGTGACGAGTAAAATACAATACATATCCTAATTATTATTTTATTTATTTATTGGAATAATAAAAGGAATAATAAAAGGAAAAAGAAGGAAAAAGAGGAATAGAAGGTTTTTCATCATTTGTAACATTGGAGAAGAGAAGAGAAAGAGGAAAAGAGTGAAAGTTGCCGGAATTCGAAGAACCCACAAGGTAAGGGGTGATTTCGATTGATTAACATGTATTATCGGTTTTAAATTCAATATAATTGATCGTAGTATGTTAAGAAATCTCAATTTAGTAATTCTAGGTTTTCATAGAATTATACCAATTTGTGTCGGATTGTGTAGAATTGGGTAATTTGGATGTTATAGAATCATTAGGAATGATCAGAGTATGTTATATTGCATGTTATTGTTGTTGGTTGAGTGATTCTACTGCATTGGAATGTATGGATACGATTGGAAAAGATTGTAAAATTGTTTTGGAGACCTACTGCTGTAAAACTAGTATTTTGGCTCAGGAGTTATGGGAACCGGTTCCCTGGGAGAACCCGATTCCCAGGTGTTAGTTAGAAAATCGACATTTTGAACTCGTGAACCGGTTCTCCGGGAGGAACCGGTTCCCTCTTTTTTTCAAAGAAAGCTGATTTTTCTGCTGGGAACTGGGTTCCTTCCTGGAGGATCCGGGTTCCCCATACATTTTTCCATGGGGCGTGTTTTTGAACTTTGTGGGAACCGGGTTCTCCCTAGGATGAACCGGTTCCATCATACTTTTGAAAATTCCAAACTTTAAAAATTCATAACTTTCAAACCGTAAGTCCGTTTTGAGCGCCATTTTGGACGTTGTTTCTTAAATTAAATACTCTATTTTATAAAATGAAGAAAAATTATAATTAATGGATTTTATTTTGAAAATAGCCGTTTTCCAATTGTGAACAATGAGAGTTAAGGGAATGGTGGATGAATGAGTATAGGATTGTTCTGACAGGTTGAACGTGGAATGAAGCTTGTATGTTATTTTTCTGCTGTTTATTCATGATTTTATTGATATCATGTGTTTTTGTTGGTGTTGTATATACCTGGTAGTTGTTGTTCTTAGTTATTGTTGTTGTGGTATATACCGGTGATAGTCTTACTAATTGAAGGGTAAGCGTTTGGCATATTTATGCTTTGTGATAATTTATTTCATGATTATGTTGTTATCATGTGATATGTTGGTATTGGCTAAGTGTGGAATATGTTGAGTGATCATATTCTGTTGATTGAATGTTGCATGCTTTTATTGTGCATGCATAAGCATTCTGGTGATGGTTCATTCCCATTGTGTGGAATTAAACTTGCAGAGCCAATAACCCTACCCAATGGATAGTGGTGGTGAGGCAAGATTCTTGACCCAGTGATGTATGGGCGAATCGTTGATTGACGCTGTTTTCCAAGGTGTAAACGGAAAAGGGTGTGAACTTGGTTCACGTTTGGTACCACATGCATTGAGTCTGCATTTGTATTTGCACGGAATTGTAACATGTTAGGATGGTTTCCAGTGTTATAATTCTCTTGTTGTTATTGTTGTGCATAATGGATTTTGTGGTTGTAACCGTGTGTTAAAATCTGAATTATGCTAGAATGGGTGGATTAATATGCTTGTGAAATTATGTTGTCTGAAGAACTTATAATGCATCTTAATTATGAGAAATCTCACCCTTACTTTAATGATTTCAGATTAAAGTTAGAAGCTCAGGAGTTGGTGAGGATGGCTCTAGAGCTATGTTATTTTGTGTCTGCGTGTTAGTGTCGTGCTCTGATAGGTTGTAACACTGGGGAACGTTTAGCTGAGAAAATTATCTAGGTATTCATTGGTTATTTGAATTACTTTGGGAATAATTATGATTTGGTTTATTCCGCTTTGGTTTTTTGGTACTTTTCCGCTGTGTAAGACATGATATCAGTTTGATTGAATATTTTAATAAGTTCTTCAGTGGAGCATGGCTACTGTTATTTGAGGTTTTATTCTATTCTGAATTGTGACATCCCTTGTCTTACGTGTTAACTCTGATTTAATTAATATATTCGCAGGGTATTTTAGAAGGGGTGTTACAATAGTGGTATCAGAGCCTGGTTGGTCGTGTGATCAGTGTCTTAATGTCATTATCCCTTTGTACGCGACAAGTGTGTATAACACTGTCGGTACTTGTTGCTTTTCTGATTGCTTATTGGAGGAGTAGTGTGAAACTAAGTGGGGGAGAAGAGATGCTTCCTGAATATGTTCGATTGTAAGTCATTGGTACGAGGTACTGCTTGAGAAGATAGTGCAAGAGTGGTTAGAGTTGTTGGAATCGTTTGGACCGTGAGTCATAGTTGGAAGTGCAAAAAGGTGAGTATGATTCTAAGAATCGAAAGTGTTGGTAATGATGGTTTATACTCCAGTATAATTATCGGATGTCTATTGACAAATTGAGGACTTGATCACCCTTAATCTCTTGTTGATAGTAGACGGAATCGTATTGGATGGTATACAAGTGTCTTACTATCTAAATGGGGCATATAGTGATGAATATGAGTGAAGTTTGGTAGAAGCTTGTGAACCATATGAGTTAACGTAGACTCTAATAAGGACAATGAATTAAGATGGATGATCAAAGTTGCACAATTGTTAATGATGGTGTTGTGGTGTTTATGTTGTATTCTTCGACGGAAGCGAAGGGAAAGGCTAAGAGTAGTGAATTTCTAGTGGTGAATGAATTCCCTGAAGTGTTTCTGGAAGATGTTAGTGAGCTGCCACCCGAGAGAGAAGTGGAGTTTACTATAGATTTGATTCTTCGAACTAGTCCGGTGTCGATGACGCCTTATCGCATGTCGGCATCTGAATTGTCTGAGTTGAAGAAGCAGTTAGAGGAGTTACTTGAGAAGAAGTTTATTCGTCCTAGTGTTTCGTCGTGGGGTGCTCCGGTGTTGTTGGTTAAGAAGAAGGAAGGCTCAATGAGATTATGTGTTGATTACAGGCAGTTGAATAAAGTTACAATCAAGAATCGGTATCCATTGCCGAGGATTGATGATTTCATGGATCCGTTAGTTGGAGCTTGTGTATTCAGTAAGATTGATTTGAGATCTGGATATCATCAGATTCGTGTGAAGACGGAAGATATTCAGAAAACTGCATTTAGAACGAGGTATGGACATTATGAGTATTCTATTATGCAGTTTGGAGTTACTAATGCACCTGGTATTTTCATGGAGTATATGAACAGGATATTTCATCCGTATCTTGATAAGTTTGTGGTGGTATTTATCGATGCCATTTTGATTTATTCAAAGAGTGATGAAGAGCATGCAGAGCATCTCAGAGTTGTATCAGAACTGTCGAAAGAGAAGAAGCTCTATGCGAAGTTGTCTAAGTGTGAATTATGGTTGAGTGAAGTAAGCTTTCTTGGTCATGTGATTTCCCAGAATGGCATTGTGTGGATCCTACGAAGATAGAATCGGTATCTCAATGGGAAGCGCCGAAGAATGCTTCTGAGATCCGTAGTTTTCTTGGTCTTGCAGGTTATTACAGGAACTTCATTGAAGGATTTTCCAAATTAGTGTTGCCATTGACTAAGTTGACAAGAAAGGGTCAAGTGTTCGTTTGGGATTCTGAATGTGAGAAAGGATTCCAAGAGTTGAAGAAGAGGTTGACTAGTGCTCCGATCTTGATTTTGCCGAATCCAGCAGAATCTTTTGTTGTGTATTGTGATGCGTCCTTGATGGGTTTAGGTGGTGTTTTGAATCAAGATAAGCAGGTTGTGGCTTATGCTTCAAGACAATTGAAAGTTCATGAAAGGAATTGTCTGACTCATGATTTAGAGCTGGAAGCAGTAGTTTTTGTTTTGAAATTGTGGAGGCATTACTTGTATGATTCTCGATTTGAGGTGTTCAGTGATCATAAGAGTTTGAAGTATCTCTTCGATCAGAAAGAGTTGGATATGAGGCAGAGAAGGTGGTCAGAATTTCTCAAGGATCATAATTTTGGTTTGAATTACCATCCTGGTAAGGCAAACGTTGTTGCAGATGCATTGAGTAGGAAATCCTTGCATATGTCTATGTTAATGGTTTGTGAATTGGATTTAGTTGAGCAATTCAGAGATTTGAGTTTGGTATGTGAGACTACTCTAGATAATGTGAAATTGGGAATGTTGAAGCTGACTAGTGGTATTCTGGAAGAAATTCGAAATGGACAGAAATCTGATGTTGGTTTAGTTGATAAACGGACATTGATCAACCAAGGTTAGGGAGGTGAATTCCGAATTGACGGGAATGGCGTTATGAGATTTGGTGACATGGTGTGTGTTCCGGAATAATGGCGAGATTAGAAAGAGTATTTTGGAAGAAGGACATCGTAGTGGGTTGAGTATTCATCCTGGTGTTACTAAAATGTATCATGATTTGAAGAAGTTGTTTTGGTGACCTGGAATGAAAAAGGAAATTGCTGAGTTTGTGTATGCTTGTTTGGTTTGTCAGAAGTCGAAAATTGAACATCAGAAACCGTCAGGATTGATGGAACCGTTGTTTGTTCCGGAATGGAAATGGGATGGCATTTCTATGGATTTTGTGTCTGGTTTGCCGAGGAAAGCGAAGAATTATGATTCAATTTGGGTTATTGTTGATCGGTTGACAAAATCTGCTCACTTATTTTCGATAAGAATGGATTATCCTATGGAGAGGTTGGCAAATTTGTATGTCGAGAAGATTGTGAGTTTGCACGGCATTCCTTCTAGTATTGTGTCAGATAGAGATCTGAGGTTTACGTCTAAGTTTTGGACAGGGTTGCAAGAAGCTTTGGGTACTAAGTTACGATTGAGTTCTGCTTATCATCCACAGACAGATGGTCAGACGAAGAGAATGATTCAGTCGTTAGAGGATTTGTTAAGAGCTTGTGTGTTGGAGAAAGGTGGAGCGTGGGATAGATATCTACCATTGATTGAGTTTACCTACAACAATAGTTTTCATTCTAGTATTGGCATGGCTCCGTTTGAGGCATTGTATGGTATGAGGTGTCAGACACCGTTGTGTTGGTACGAATCTGGAGAGAGTGTTGTAATTGGACCGAAAATTGTCCAATGACTTTAAAAGATTAAATGATTCAGAGAAGATGAGAGCTTCGAGTCGCCGTAATGCTTATCATGATAAGAGGAGGAAATATCTTGAGTTTAGTGAAGGAGAACATGTGTTTATGCGAGTTACTCTGATGACTGGTATTGGTCGAGCTTTGAAGTCAAAGAAGTTGACTCCGTGCTTTAATGGTCCGTTTCATATTACCAAGAGAGTTGGGAAGGTTGCGTATCAGATTGCTTTACCACCGTCACTTGCAAATTTGCATGATGTTTTCCATGTATCTCAGTTGATTAAGTACATTACTAATCCGTCTCATGAGATTCAGGTAGATGATATATAGGTACGAGAGAATTTGACCGTAGAAGCATTGCCTGCAAGAATTGAGGGTCAGAAGTTGAAACAGTGGTGAGGTAAAGAGATAGCACTGGTGAAGGTAGCTTGGGGAGGACCAGAAGGTGGAAATATTACTTGGGAATTGGAGAGTCAGATGAAAGACTCTTATCCCGAAATTTTCGTCTAAGGTATGTTTTCGAGGACGAAAACTCTTTTAGTGGGGGAGAGTTGTGACACCCCAAATAATTTGATTATTGAATAATTAGAATTTTTAATTATTAATTTAATTGAGAGTTTAATTATTAATATTTGGAATTATTGGAATTAATTGATTAAATAAAGGAAATGAGGAATTGGGAGTGCGAAGAGTAATGGGGGGTGTGACGAGTAAAATACTCTACCTATCCTAATTATTATTTTATTTATTTATTGTAATAATAAAAGGAAAAAGAAGGAAAAATAGGAATAGAAGATTTTTTGTCATTCGTAACATTGGAGAAGAGAAGAGAAAGAGGAAAAGAGTGAAAGTTGCCGGAATTCGAAGAACCCACAAGGTAAGGGGTGATTTCGATTGATTAACATGTATTATCGGTTTTAAATTCAATATAATTGATCGTAGTATGTTAAGAAATCTCAATTTAGTAATTTAGGTTTTCGAGAATTATACCAATTTGTCTGATTGTGTAGAATTGGGTAATTTGATGTTATAGAATCATTAGGAATGATCGTAGTATGTTATATTGCATGTTATTGTTGTTGGTCGAGTGATTCTACCGCATTGGAATGTATGGATACGATCGAAAGGATAGTAAAATTGTTTTGGAGACCTATTATTGTAAACCGGTGTTTTTGGCCCTCAGGAGTCGTGGGAACCGGTTCCCCAGTGGGAGAACCCGGTTCCCGCAGTGTGTTAGTTAGGAAAACTTGGTATTTTTGAACTCAGGAACCGGGTTCTCCTAGGGAGGAACCGAGTTCTCCTAGGGAGGAACCGGGTTCCCAGTTCTTTTTTTCAAAGAAAACTGATCATTGAACCGGGTTCCCGCCTCGAGGATCCGGTTCCCCATACATTTTCCAGGGCGTGTTTTGAACTTTGTGGGAACCGGTTCTCCCGAGGAACCGGTTCCACTGCTATTTTTGAAAATTCCAAACTTTAAAATTCATAACTTTCAAACCGTAAGTCCGTTTTGAGCGTCGTTTTGGACGTTGTTTCTTAAATTAAATACTCTATTTTATAAAATGAAGAAAATTATAATTAATGGATTTTATTTTGAAAAGAGCCGTTTTCCAATTGTGAACAATGGGAGTTATGGGAATGGTGAATGAATGAGTATAGGACTGTTCTGACAGGTTGAACGTGGAATGAAGCTTGTATGTTATTTTCCTACTGTTTATTCATGATTTTCCTGTTGTTTATTCATGAACGTGGAAATGCTGACCAGGCTTCACACACAATACAGAGCAACTTGTATCATATGTAAGGGAGAGATCAATACTCAAACCTTGACCAAGAATTGGTAGCGACTCAACTCTTGTGCGAAAGGAAGAAAGCAAGAGTAGGGCTTGCCTTCAACGCCAAAAACGTGTTGCACCGGGGTAAGAGTCGGCAGTTTCAACACCAAAAGACGTGTTGCACTGGGAGGCGCCTTCAACACCAAAGGACGGTCGCACTGTGGAGAACGGCACCAACACCAAGAAATGTGTTGCACCAGGAGAACCGCTTAACACCAAAAATGTGTTGCACTGTGGAACCGCGCTTCAACACCAAAAGGAAATGCCCCACAGCCAAAAGCTATCCTTGCTGGTATTTTAGAAGGACACTGGAACACTACCGGGGATAAAAGTTCATTATTCTTGGCTTATAATTCTGTGAAAATGCATGAATTTCCTAAGAGATGATGCCAATGCGATGATGCATGTTTGCAAAAATATGAAAATTGAACGGCGACCAAAGGTCACAGGATGATCAACTTCAATCTGATAATCCGCTGGGGAGATAACAATGGAGATCAACCAAGGATACAGTCAAGCTGATAAATCTGGAAAGACCACTTGAAGAAATCGAGATCTACCATATAACCCTGCTGAGGAGATGATGTCACGGGAAACTGTCACGCTGGACTATGATCCTTTGGGGAATAAAAGGGGACACTTAAAGAAGAGTTCCACCATTACCCCGTATGAGTCCGGTTGGGGAATGAAAATAATGTCGATCTTTTGGGGATGTCAGGTAAGGTGCCCCAACTCCAACTAGGGATATTGGAAAATATGAACCCTCTGGGGAAGATCATTCGTGGATAATATGCGACTCATCGGGGAATCAAACGCCTAATCAATAATCTAGATAACACCTCCATAGGGGATATTAGGGTGCGACACACTTGCGACTTTAGAGAACACCCACTGGGGACTTCATTGAGACAGATATTGTCGACCCGTACCGGGGATTGGTATCATGCTCTGCAATAAATGATTCGCCAATAATAACATCTGCGGGGGAATTCACTGAATGTATCATACTGACGATAAACAGTGTGTCTGATTCTTTGCAGAAAGAAGTTTTACTCGGGGTTTTCCGAGATACTGAATTTCACTGGAGTTGATGTGAGGGCACCAAGTTGTGAGATACCTGATAATGGAAAAATCCATAGGAGAGAGAATCTTTGGTCAAAAACGAACTCGGGAGAAAGGACGCCCGTGCGAAGATGAACTTGCAGAGAAAAGAAAAGGACGTCGGACGAAGACGAACTCACATAAGAAAGAACAAAACAAATATATGACGACAAATTGATAAGAGAAAGAGGACGTCGGATGTAGACGCGCTCGCAAGGAAAGAACATCCGCGAGAAGATGAACTTGCAAAGGGGAACAAAACGTCTAGCAAAGACGAGCTCCGACAAAAGTTGCCAAGACATGAACACCGAAGGAAGTGTCTGCAAGAACTATAATATCCCTCAGGCCAAAGGCAGGGTATAATTCTTCAACAGTGTCAAACATTTGGATTACCACACACCAAGTATGGATACCCGAACGTCTGGAAAGGTAATGCAAACACGGGTAAGATAACCGACGATTTTGCACAAACGAGGAGCGTGCGACTCATGGCGAAAAAGACAATAGGTAAAAGCTTGAATCAAAGATAAAGAATCGACCGGAAAAACTTCTAAAGACCTAATCTGGAGACCATTTCTTCCTAGAAACGGACATGTCGGGGAGGAACCTACATTGAAGAGTACTTTTCAAAATATAGGAATTTTAACCTAATGAACAATCAGGTATCTGCAAACTGTCACCCATACGCCACTATGAACCCCGAGCGAAACATAGATAAACAACATGCCCCTGTATCCCTGAAGATATTGATCAATCTTGACAAGGTTGTCCCAATTTCAATTAGCTCTGAAGTGTATAATCCCAACACGAATGCCCCAGATTAAGATGATTCTTTGAAAGGCCATTCCACAGAGTCTCGGATAACTTTCCCCTTGGGACAATCAAATTGTTCATTTGATGTTCATTATGCAAGCTGACTGGATGTTTGAGCACCTGTTCATATGCAAAGAATGTTTTATCCTAAAAATGGTAATTCTAATGCAAATCTTATGCTTGTCTTGAAATAAAAAGATTTTTGAAAAGATGTCGAAACATCGCATTTTGTGCGAAAGATAACAAAAGATTGAGTGATACCAACTCAAAGGTGTGAGCAAACCTCCTAGGAGTCAGGATACCGCGTTCTCGTCACAGCTAAGCTTTCAAATTAACCCTGCTTCAGTTAGGACTTTTAAGGGTTGTAATGTGTCTTGGGTCGCGGTTTTTAGAAAGAAGTATTTTTAGGCTCAAAATATTTGGTTCCCACCCCCTTCATGATGTTCTCCGACCATAAGTTCAGTTGATCTGATATGAGCAATCATCTCTCACTAGAAGAAATTGGACGGTTGAGAAACCATCGTAGTTTACTGATTGTGCAACTCGCCTTTTGCTAAGGACAAGGTTTCTTGTACAGGACAGTTACTCACACTTTTGCTTAGTGCTCGATCAACGACTTCGTTCTTCGCTAAGGTCATTATTTGATTACCCTTGCCTTTATGGCTTGCCAAGCATTTACCCTTTATTTTGCCTAAGCGACTTATTTCCAAGTTCGACTTAGCGGGCTTTTCATTGTTTTTTTTATCCTCTTTTTTGTTGTTGTTTTTTTGTTTTTTTCTTTTGCGAACCAGCCGATGATCTTCGATTTACTAGAGGTGGTTGTGACGATATAAGTCCTCTACAGATAGGGAATACCCGTTGGGGTATTGTCTTCCTTTGATGCACATTGTTGACAATTGAAACTTGACTTCTACAGTTTCTCAACCTTTGGAGGATAGCCATTGTTATATCCTTTGATGTACACTCTTGATGAGTTTTGAGCGCTCAAGCAGATTAATTGAACACTACCCCGCCCCGGGTTAAAAATGAGATTTTTTTATGAACAGAAAAGAAACTCCTACTTCAAGGCTCAAAGGGGGTTAACAAGGGTCTAACTCCCTTATATCTCCGGTATTTGGGGATTTGAAACAAGACCTATACATCGTCAGCAGGGTTTTTATTCGAAAGCAATACCGTCTGAGATTCTTAGTATATTTCTGTCATCCTCCCTACAGAGGTTTTGCTTTATTAACAAGAGTTAAATATCAAAAGCATTTGAAAACAATTAAGAGTGCATACAAATGGATTAGTTCAAAAAAAACATATTCAATGCATTATAACTATCATTCAGACGATGAAAAATGCTTTGCATACAAGCATGTACTAAACAAACAAGAAAGATTACAAATGAGAATGCAAATGAATCTTGAAATTGTCGTCGAGGAAACTTGACTTGTTGCCTTTGATGATGTGCTTTGAAGTCTTGACATTCGCCGAGCTAGCGGAAGACCCAGACATGAACATCTGGCGTGAAACTGATAGCTTTTGCCTCAATCAGATCTTGTACCTTACACTTGAATGCATAACAATCTTCAATGTTGTGCCCAGTAGTGCCAGAATGGAATGCGCAAACGGCATCAGCATCATAGCTACTCGGACGCTTGTCCGGCGGCGGAAGTGGCAGCATGGCCTTTAGAACTACCAATTTGAGCTCAAGCAACTGTGTCAACGTCTCGGCATAAGTCATTGCGATGACGTCAAATATTTTAAGAGCATGGTTTCCCTACTTCTTTCGATTCTGTTGACGAGGCGCTTGATGAGCAGAAGGGTGAAGAGGTCGATTATCCCTCTTCGAAGCACAATCTTTGTTTTGAGGTACAGCAACAGGCATAACGGTCATATCAACGCCTGGAGCAAAATTGGCTTGTATGCTCAGCCCTGTGGGAGTAAACAGGATAGTCCCTTTGTCAAGAAAATCTTGAACCTTATTTTTCAATGTCACACAGTCTTCCGTATCATGACAGGGTGCCCCGGAATGGAAATCACACCTGGCTATCACATCATATTCAAATAGAAACCCTTCAGGCATGGCAAGAGTTCGGAGTTCAACCAACCGAAACTTGAGAAATTGAGGAAGTAACTGAGCATACGACATCGGAATGGGATCGAATTGCCTTTCAGAGCGTGACGACCCTGGTTGAAGAGCTTTACCTTCTAGACCTTTCTGCACAACAAAGGTTGGATGTGAACGAGGAGATCCCAGAATGCAGAGTGGTGGAGGAGATGCATGCCCCGCTTTAAGGCACAAAGAATTCCCCAGAGTATAAGGAGGAACAATGACCCCTGTTGCTGTAGAAAAAGTGGGATCATCTCCCTTTCTCAACACGGTCCCTAAAAGTTCCATCACCAAGCTTAGTTGAGTCCTCAACTGTTGGTTCTCTTCTTTCAAGTCTCGCACGTCCAGCATAAGAAACCCCATCTGCTCCTTCATTTCATCCAGTTCCCCGCGAAGTTGTTCCATTACTTAACTTCAATCGCAGAGTGGCGAAAGGGAAAGATTCACAATTCTGAAAAGAAAATACCAGGTCTGAGCAAGAGGAATCCCCAAGTTTCAGGTACCTGCTATGAATGCATGAAATGTATGAATATGCATGTTGGGTATGTACATATGCATTTTCCTGACATTTATTTTATGAAAGGAAATAAACATGCTAAGATGCTAGTACATTATGCATTAATCATGGGTTTACTACTTCCATGAACACTGATCAAACTGTTGTGTTGTTTCTGCTCTGGTTGAAGGGAACAAAAAAAATCCGGACAGAGTAACGGCTAGAAAATACCACTGGATGGGATCATGATCACTGATAGAAAATATCGAGTAGCCATCAGAAACTTCCGAGTCACCAACGGTACCCGTAGTAATGATATCCCGCCCCAACTCACAGGGTGTTTCTAGACTCAACAGGGGGTCCCTAATGATAGTCAGAGTCGACGATCCTTTATCGAGTATTTCGCTGACTACACAACAGGGTGTAGGCGACAAAGACCGCCAATCGAATCTCGTCTTCGACTGCATCCATGCCTCCTCACACGCACCACGGGATGCGGGATTCGACATGGACATCCATCTAGCCTATGTGTCACTGGCCGGGGTAGTTGGCCTTTTACCTCAAGTAACACCCACCCAAATCAAGAGATCAACCAGTACAACAGCAGTCCAGATACAGAGTATATGAAAGCGGTAAATATGCCACATAGAATGCAATGCAAAGCATACAAAGGATGATAAAGAGAATAAGCAGACAAACACCCAATAGACATGAAAAGAAAGCTAGGATCAACTCCTGATCGGACCAGCAAGAGGTCAGTACGATCCCCAGCAGAGTCGCCAGCTAAAAACACCGGACGAACCTCCAACTGATAACTGGTATCAAATAGAGTCGCCATCAAACGTCTTTTATCTCACGAGGGAGAAAGGAAAACATCGAGTAAACCTGGGGGGAGAAATCGCGGTCCTGTGACCAAGAGATCAAGAGAATCTAGGTAAGGGAGTTAATTACGCAAGGGGAAGGGATTAGCACCCCACACGCCCGTAGTACTCTACGGTATCCACTTTCTACTTCTAGCTAGAGGGTGTGTTATGTTAGTATATGCTTAATCACTATCATGCATGCAAAAGAAAAGAGAAAAGAAAAAAAACCATGGGGAAAAGAAGGAGGTACTTACAAAGTTTGCTCGATCGAGCCCCGTGACAAGATGCCTACGTATTCCTGCGTGCAATGGGAAAGTCAGAGCACCGTAGTTCGGCTCACTTGTTTTGGTGAGTTTTGTGTTTTTTACTTGTGAAAAAAGTTCTAAACACAAAAAGAAAAGAAAGCGCGCAAAGGCGAAAAGAGTTTGTATTGGTTGGTTGTTTTTACCTTGAGAAAGAAGTTCAAACCGTTATTAAGTGTTTTATTTTCAAAGGGAAAAGGAAAGAAAGTTTTAGTTTTATTACATGCATGGATGCAAAAGAAACTAGCAAAACAAAGGTTGGACCTATGGTTGAGGATAAGGGAATCCCTACCTATGTTGACATGCAAAGGATGTGAATCCTAAAGTCTAAGCTAGAGGTCTTATTCTAACCAACCACCTGCAAAAGGAAACAAGCACAATCCACAAGTAGAATTGCCCTAAACGGGTCTTTAAATAAACCAGGGGGTTCCTGAACATGCTCCAACTACGGAAGCCCCATCATGCATCTCTATTCCTACTTCTCATGGCAAAAGAAAGCTGTAAAGCCCTACTTCTCATGATATCTAGGAAAACTGTAAGAGAATGCGACAAATGGTGTAGAAACTACCACACGGATATAGAATCCGAAGAGCACTGCGAGCTAGAGAAAAAATCTGGAAAACTTCAAGTACTGCAGCCATGCAATAAGAGTAAACCGGTGAGAATAGCTCGTGGTATCAAAAAGCCGGTAAAATGCGTGTTCGTTCGCATTCGAAGCAACAACATCTGCAAGAAGGGAGTTAGACCCAAAAAACAAGTAGAGGAATGCACACGTGGGTGTACAAACGCAAAACACCTGCAAGAAGGGAGTTAGACCCAAAAAGCAAACAAAGGAATGTATACGTGGATATACAAACACACAACAAACTGCGAAAAGGGAATTGGACCCAAGAGGCAAGCACAAGGTGTATATGAGAGTATACAAACATAAGTAACCTGCAAAAAGGGAGTTAGACCCAAAACGCAAGCAAAGGAATGTGTACGTGGGTATACAAATGCGAAACAATCAAAGAAGTGTGTCATATATGCTTACAAAATATGCCCTGCATCAAACACATGTCAAACAGTGCATAAGGATGTTAGAACACCTGTTGTTTGCACTTAGAAGCAAGAAATAGCAGAAAAACCAGGCCACACTAAGCCCGCTATACCGCGCTAAGCGTGACCTGCAACACACAAGTCAGTGAGTTTGGCGCTTAGCGCGCTTCTGGTGGCACTAAGCACGGTCAGTAACCTGCAGAATTGTTGTTTTTTGATCTGAATCACCTGTCCATGAAGCTCTCATGCTAAAATGTTGATCCATATAGTTAGACAATTATTCCAATGCTCATGTATGTAATGTTATGCATGGACATGTATAGGAATGCAAGTTGAAACAATGGTTTCAATGCTCATATGCACAATGCTATGCATGAACATGTGCGGCATGTTAATGGTGGAATGATGATTCTGATGCTCGTGTGCGATGCTATGCATGAGCGTCTACGGAATGCGAGTGATGAATCAATAATTTCCATGCTCTTGTATGCAATGTTATGCATGAACATATATGGAATGCAAATGATGAATCAATAGTTTCCATGCTTGTGTGTGAAATGTTATGCGTGGACATGTATAGAATGAAAGTCAACAATCATCACATGTATGGTTATGCATGAACATGCTAAGAGTGTAATGTGAAACCGCAATTCCAATGCTCATGTGCAATGCTAGGTGTGAACATGTAGGGAATGCAGGCGATTGACCATTCCAATGTGTACAATGAAGGCCGGTGCATGAACATGCTTATGAGGCAAGTTGTATCAATAACCTAATGTTCCACATGCAAAGTATCGACGCTAGCAAAGTATGCCACGAGAAAATAAGGAATAGTCATGTCAAATCCTAATTACACATTAACACAAACACTTGGAACGCATATGCATGAACTATGTACAATGCATAACGTATCTAATGATCAAAATGCTTTAGAAGCTACATGTCGACACACTACGAATGCAAGCTATGCTTTAACTCATCATGTGCCAATGCGATTCAATAAACCTAAATGCTCTTCAATGCATGAACATGTGTTAGGTTATGCAAAATGCATGAGTTTGTGGCTAGAATGCAAATAGAATGCAAATGCATTTATGCTAGATATGAAAACCTTCACACCGACATCAATAACGATGCAAAATCCGATTCAAAACAAAGAATTCAAGCATGAAGGTTCAAGAATCAGGATCTACATGGCATTTGCAAGTAATGACAGTGTTCAATTTCAAGAAAAGCTAAAAGTCAAGAACAGCTTAAAATAAGTGCTTATTTGGACCTAACACTTACTTGAACTTGAAGTTTGAACCAAATTGAAGAGGAATTCCTTATGCTCTTCAAAGAAAATACCAAATCAGTGAGGAATTGTTGATAATCCTTGGAATTAGCCTTGAATTCTTGAAGAAGAACTTGAAATCTTCAATGGAGAATTGAAAAAGAGGAAGTAGAAATCCTTGAATCTTGCAATTGGAGAAGAAGTCCAGATGAAATCGCTCCTTCCATAACAAATGCATGCAGAAAGAGTAAAGGAAGATCTTGATTGGAGGGAGAAGTGATGCGATGAGAAAACCAGAATTCGCAGGTCGCGCTTAGCGCGGTCTGCGGTGGTGGAAGGTGTTGGACAACGATCTGGTGGCGGCCTGTGGCGGTTGCTTAGAGGGAAAGATGAAACTTGTATTTTGTTTGGCTTCTGGTTGAGAGAGAATTTTGGAATGAGTTGTGGTCAAAATTAGACAAATGAATCCCCACATTTGTGAAGGCAAAATGTATTTATAGCTTTGGATCCATAACCAAGCCCAAATTATGATTATCCGAATCATTTTCGTAATTAATCAAAAACTATCAATCCGTTGAGAACTTGAAGTCGCACTCTAAACGAAAAGCGTCCGGAATATGATTTTGGTTGCGTGAATCAAACTTTTGACACGATCGGGAAAACGGTCAGAACAGAATAAATTTCTGAAGTTTCAGCATAATTTCTCGATGACTGACACATGTAGAATTTGATTCTTTTTGTTTTGCCACTTGGGATACCTGAACCAGATAACCTCATGATCAATGCTATGTATGCGACTATATGTATGTTTATGCAATCAAATTATAAGCCAGAAATACGAGAAAAAGGAGGGTAAATTTTGGGGTACAACAATGAGTTGTTTGTTATGTTGTGTGTGTTGGTTTCCTTGGAGATGTATTGTTGTGCGTTTTATTTAGCTAAGAGTGAACGAAATTAAGTGGAAATGAAACAAAATTGTGAGTTGGCTTGGTAGTACCATTTGTGTGAATTTTCAAAATTGTAAAAGTTGCCAAAAATGGCCAAACATGAGAGAATGTGAGCCATGCCCTATGGGTGAGTGGTTTTGCCTTATTTAGTAAAATAAGAATGAATGAAATTCGTGCTACCACATGCCAAAATGACCTGAAATAAAACAAATGCAAAAACATGCTGAATTTGCAAAGTTAGTATAGCAAGCAACTTAATTGGTCAGTCAACTTTGAGCTTGGGCCAAACAAAATTGACTCGTGCGTTTTCCTTGCAACTTAAGCCATAGATAGAGCTCTCAATGTTCTCCAAACTGAGTTTTGAATCATGCAAAACATGAGGTATTGAGTGAGATATCATCTTCCAAAGTTTAATAAAAACAAGCCATGGAAAGGCAAGGCCTGTGCGCGCGCATGAGTATGCATGGAGTCCGATTTTGACATGAACTTGCAATGATCACAACTTGCTTAATAATTGGCTATTTGAGGTGATTCAAAGCTTGTTGGAAAGCTCTCCATGTCAACTTCAAAATGCATGAAGCACATTTTTGAAATTCCTTTTGAATTGAAAGAAATAAGCTCTCACTTATTTCACACCACATGTTTGACAAAATTATGCGCGCGAAAGGCAAGGAGAAGGCAAGCTTGCTGGGCATTTTACATGTCTTGTTCTTGAAACTTCTAAGCCAATTATCTTTCAAATGGTGCATTTTTGAGAAATTTTACACATTTACAAACTTGTAGCATTTTTCCCAATATTTCTAAAAATGTATGGTATGCAACTATTGGATAAAAATTGAGAAAGTTATGACATGTCAAAGTTCTATAGGGTGGACACTTAGAAAATGTTCAAACTACAAATAACTTCAAGAACAAGTTAACCCTAATTTCTTCAATTATCTTGATTCAATGGTGAATTTGATCATGAAATATGAAAATAGGATATTTTAATTGATGGTTGACCAAAAGTCCACTTGGTCAACTCCTAACTTTGACAGATTTTGACCAAAATGACCATTTTGCCCCTTGTGATCAGTTAACTTGCTTCCAATCAAAATTGAACCTCAATATTTCAATCATGGATGCCCAACAACATATAGAAACACATGAAATCAACTTCGAGTGAAAAATTTGAAAAAATCCTGATTATATCCAAAACCCTAATTTGCACCTTGTGTTAGGAGATAGCCAATCAAGCTTCAAAATGTCAAATCTTCTGAATGTATTTAATAATTCTTTGAACCATGATAACTAAAATAATAATAGGAAGATGATACTTCCAGAAATCGACTTAGCCAAACTTCACACTTCACAATGAGTCAAAACCCTAGTTTCATCAGATGAATGCCACAGATGAATTCTTCATCAATTCTTTGTAAAACTTCAACTCTTAAGGAATCAATGAGACAAATGAGATGTCTTGAGATATAATACATCATTGTGACTTGAAAGATCCAAAGACATGAGAGCCTGAGACTCCCTTAGAACAAAATTCTAACACAATCAATGTCCATAGCCTGTAGAGGACTTGAGAACCCAAAGAACTTTTATCCTATCACAATGTATGAATGCAATGCAATATGATGTTTATGATGAAACATAAGTCTAAATTAAGGGGGTAAATTTTGGGTATACAAAGAATCAGATGATCTAGTGTGAGTAGACAATTTAACCGACTAACTGTAGGTACTTTAACGGAGACTTAGTACTTATTAGTATGTAAACCGAATACCAAACCACTTATACTGATCCGAGTATTTTTCTGGATTCAAGGTATATTGTGAACTAATATCAATATTAAAGTTCATTGTGATCTTCACAAGTTTAGGATGTGTGGCAACATTGTCTGGTGATTAATTGAAGAGCTGGTTCAATTTGGGAGATTCATACAGATGTTGTCAAATATCTTGATGGGAGCTGGATATTTGTGTGATGACTGTGTGAAAATATGAATCCATAACATATAAAGTATGTGATGTATAAAAGAAAATGTTCTACATGAAGATGTAACATCATAACTGTTGAAGACGCCAAAGATTGAAGAAGGTAGATAAGGTTCAGACTTATCTTTTGAAGATGTACGCATGGTGAACTATAAGGTTTCTTCTATTACAAGTTATAGCGTGTGGCAATATGAATCTTGTGTAGCAAGAAAACTAAGAATTCCTAATTTGGAAACTGTGGCGATTTCCAAATAAAGAATGCTTCAAGTATTATAAGGACCAACATCAAAGATGTCCTTATTCTGTGTAACTCAGAGGGAGTAATAGTATATGGTAACCTTCATTTTGGAAGCTAAAAGGAAGAAATGTTGATACTAAGGGGGAGAGCAATTGTCTGTTAATTGTGTGTGCATCTTAGAATATCCTATCTGATGTTTAGACATCTATTCTTTATGATGCTGATATGTATGTCAAGCTGCTATTGAGGGGAAGAAATTGTCTGTTAGCATATGTGATGGGGAGTGTATACCATTATATGTTGAAATATCTTAAAATCTTGAAGATGCAGTTCTGTAGTAAATTTAATGGTGTCCCAAATGATGTTGCAACATCATTGTTGATGATAGTCTGTGGAAGAGACTTGGGACTATGGATCTTGATATTTTATCACCTCATTCAGAAGTGGCAGTTCTATCTTTGGTTTAGAATAAGAAGATTCTAAATTTGTTTAAAGTAGTATGCTCTGGAAATGCATAACTACTATTCTAGTTTGAAGACTTTACTAGTATCAGCAACTACTAGTAAATGTAATGTCCATAAGGAGGAATTAATCAGATGGTTGCTCGTATATAGAGTGTCTTTTTCTTTTTCCTTCACTTTTGTTGTGTCTTCACCGCTTTACTCTCATGTCCTTCGTTCGGATATGGGTTAGAGTCTGTGAAGGTTATGTTTGTTAACTTGTGGAAAACATAGGGAAAAAGGGTAGTGTTCAGACGTAGTTAAGTATGGGGTCAATCTTTGCAGTTGTTTTTGCAAATATATTGAATAGGATGTCCTATTTTGAGTTTGTTGGTTCTTGCATTTTCTGCAAGTATTTTTTTTCTATGTCTTGTTTTTGAGTTATGAAAACAAATTGTGTCTTGTGTTCTGAGTTATCCAATATAGAGGTCTGATTCTCTATGTCTGTAAATAGATAGTTCAAGTGTTTGTTTTTGTTAGTGAGTTTCCGCTTATGCTACAAAAGAGGATGTTGTGTCAATCTGTGTCGTAGCATAGTTCTCAGTTTGAGGGGGAGTATTTAGTATCTTCTTCCTTATGTGCGTCATGGCCTTAATATTTCTCCTTCTTTGTGAAGATGGTGCCTATGATGTTATGTTTCCTGTGCTATAGTGAGTTCTCCTTCAACAAGCCTTTGTCTTATTATGGCTAAAAAGGGAGGAGAAGTGGTTATGTTATGCTATCTCTGAAGAGCAACTTTTAAGGGAGAGAAACTTTGTGTGATATGTGGGATACTTAAAAGAGAGGTAACATTGGAGTTGGACCTGCCAGAAAGATGTCCTAGTATGTTGTTTCAACATCATAAAAGAAGACGGGAGACTGTCACTTGTAAAGTTTGAAATATCATAAACAGTGACTACTGAAGACTTCTAAATTGCTGCTGCTGGATAAATTGTTTAAACCCTTGTATATTTTATTATGCTTCTGTAATATAAAGTTTATGTAAATTAGTTTTAGCCAAAATAAGCCAAAGGGGGAGATTGTTGATTCTCTATTTTTAGGATTGGCTTTATGTTTGGTAAAACTAATTTAGCAGCAATAGGTTAAATAGGATTTATAGCTTGTAAGGAGAAAGTAGGTTGAAGTTCTATTTAATGGAGAAACATGTTGTGTTGAAATGTTTCAACATCTGGAACAACATGTCGAAGGAGATGTCGAGACATCAGGCATCAGGACATCACACTACATAAACTATTAAGTTTGTTACAGTTCTGTTTTAATTAGAGCAAAATATTCTGGGAATATTATGCATCTTATGTGGTATGACTTTGAAGGCATATGTGAAGGTCCAAGATCTAAGGAGAAAGATCAGCAAGGACCTTGATTGTAGCAGAAGTTATCTGCTTGTTTATCTCTGCAGAAAGTTTGTTACTGCAGAAGTTTGTTACAGTTTATGTTGTTATTTCGAAGGCCCAAATCCAGTTGGGTAATAAGTTATAAATAAGAAGTTGTAACCTTGTTTTAGTAAGCTACCCGGTTTTAGAAAGATGTAGCCTTTAGGGTTAGCCATGTAAGGGAACCACCCGGATTGTGGGATGGTCACTGATTTGTGCCTCGAAGCCTGTAGGCAAGAGGTTTATTTTACTCACTCAGAATTTGTGTAGCAATGAGTGTAGTTGTGTGGAAGAAGAAGCAATTCCAAGTTTAGTTCAGGTCACATGTGATCGTTTGTATTATGTTTGAAGTGTGGTATCTTCAAACTGTTTTATTGTGTTTGGAGTGAAGTATCTCCAAGCAGATTGTGTTAGGAGCCAAGAAGTTGATGCAGTTGCTGGACTGGTGTGATAGTGACTGATAGATATCACTAAGGTGATTGGAAGTGAGCGGAGGTTCACATATATAAGTGTATTTTCTTAGGTAGAAGGGTCATTGGGTATTCTGATTAAGTGAGGAGTGTAAACATGGAGGTTTACTCCGAATTAATACTGCTGATAGTGAACTTCATTCCTGGATTGGTATGCCCCCCATATGTAGGTTGGTTAGAACCGAAATGGGTTAACAATTCCTGGTGTTCTTTTGTTTTCTGCATTGTTAATTGTATATTCTACCTTGTCTATTTTATAATGTCAGATCAGATGTCATGACATTCTGAGTCTGCCCTGACCAGAATTTTAGATGTTAAGCTTGCTAGAATCAATACATTGACTCAAGAGTTCGATCTCTTTCACATGAAGCATGGTGAAACCATTTACGATATGCCAAAGATATTCTCTCACATACTTAATTTCTTACACACTCTTGGTCATGTTACTCCCAATGCAGTTGCTACTAACAAAATTCCAAGATGTCTTAATAGGGAATGGCAACCAAAAGTCACAGCTATCAAGGAAGCCAACGACCTAGCCACACTCAACATCACAACATTATTTGGGAAGCTCCAAGAGCATGAGCAAGAGCTCACAAATCTCAACAGGCATGAAAGTAAAGAAAGAAAGAAAGAAAGAAAGAAAGAAAGAAAAAGCAAAAGGATACGGAAAGGAAGTCAATCTCATTGAAGGCTTCAAGCTCAAAGTTCTTCACCAATAACTCATGTGTGAGTGATTCTATTGGTGATGATGAAATCTCGAGTAAAGACATGAGACTGTTTGTGAGGAAATATCACAAATATCTTCGAAGGAATGAGGTACAACACTCGGACAAAAATCTCGTCAACTATAGGAAACAATCAAAACCATTCAAACAAAATGGTGGCAAGAAATCTAAGTTAAGGGGATCATGCTTCAATTATGGAAAACCCGATCACTACAAACTGGATTGTCCACTACTCAAAAAAGATAAAGGGAAAGAAAAGTTCCAAAGGAGACCTAATAAAGCTTGAAGAGCTTACATTGCTCGTGAAAGAGACAATGAAGCCTCAAGTAAGAGTGACTCCAGCGATGAAGAAGAAACTATCAACTTTTGCCTTATTGCTCATCAAGGAAAGAAAAATAAGGTAAAACACTCTAAATATGATCATAGTAACAAAATGTCTTGATTAGAATTGCAAAGAGCTTTTGACACTCTACATCATGAGGCTAAAGAAGCTTTCAAGTGATTTCCCTCAAATAAGAAAATATTTCCATAGCTTAAGCATAAAGTTTCTGAATCTAAAAAGGAACTAGAAGCCCTTAAGGCATCAATGATTGAGAATGTCAAATGTGAAAGTAAAGATGACAAGATTTCTTGGCATGATTGAGCCGGATATGAAACTTGTCATATTTGGAAAAGAGAAGTCAAAACTTTTAAAGCCAAACTTGACAAGGCTTTACAACCCAAAATTACCTATGTTATTGATGGATCAAATTTTAGAAGTAGTATGATTAACTCTTATCAAAAATACTCCTATGAGATTATGGATCAATCTAGCAAATGTAATTTCCCCAACATATTGACTTTCCTATATTGTTTCAAAAGGGGACACACCATAGGTAAATGTCGCTTTAGGATATTTCTAGTTCCTCAAGGAATTTTCCAATGGTTTCTCAAATGCAACATGTACCACTCACACACAAGGACCCAATAAAAATTAGGTACCTACTTCCTTTGTTTAATTTTGAGGTGGAATGTCTTGAGACTACCTAGAGAAGATGGTTCCTCGATAGTGGGTGCTCAAGACACATGGCGGGTGACATATCCTTGTTCTTTGACTTTGTGGCTAAGAAGAAAGGATTTGTTACCTATGGTGACAACAGCAGGGGTGAAATACTCAGTAAAGGTAGTGTAGGTAATGCCTCTTCTACTACTATCTCTGACGTTCTTTTAGTTGATGGTCTTAAACACAATCTCATTAGCATTAGTCAATTGTGCAACAAAGGATATAATGTCTCCTTTTCAAAATATTGCTGCACTATTAAACACAATGTAAATAAAGAGGATGTGTTCAAAGGCTTGAGGGTTAATAATGTATACATGCTAGACTTGAATGAAGTATCAGTTAAAGGTGTCAAATGCCTAATCTCCTTAAATGAAAATTCTTGGCTTTGGCATAGACACCTCGCTCACTTAAACTTTGATTTGTTAAATAAAGTCGTCTCGAAAGATTTAGTAGTCGGATTACCTAAGGTAAAATTCTCCAAAGGTCACTTGTGTGATGCGTTCCAAATGGGAAAGAAAACAAGAATCTCGTTTAAATCTTAAAATATTGTATCTACAAAGAGACCTCTTGAACTTCTCCATGTGGACCTCTTTGGACCATCTAGAATTAAAAGCTTATGTGGAAATTACTATGGATTTGTCATTGTTGACGACTACTCTAGATTTTGTTTGACACTTTTCTTAGCAAATAAGAGTGACACCTTCTCGGCATTTGAAAAGTTTTCCAAGTTCTTCCAAACCAAATTAAACACAAGCATTACTACTATTCGTAGCGATCACGGAGGTGAATTTGAAAATGACCTTTTTGACAATTTTTGTGAAAAGCATGGCATTAATCATAATTTTTCCACACCACGTACTCCTCAACAAAATGGAGTGGTGGAATGTAAAAACTGTGTTTTAGAAGAACTCGAAAGAACTATGATCAATGAAAATCGTCTTCCTAAATACTTTTGGGTGGATGCCATTAACACGACATGTTATGTTTTAAATAGGATCTTGATACATCCTATTCTAAATAAAACCCCCTACGAACTTTTGAAAGGAAGAAAACTAAATATTTCTCATCTTCGCGTATTCGGTTGTAAATGCTTTGTGTTAAATAATGGTAAGGAAAATCTTGGTAAGTTTGACTCAAAAGTGGATGAAGGTATCTTCCTTAGATACTCCCATTCTAGTAAAGCCTTTAGAGTATACAACAAAAGGTTACATATTGTTGAGGAGTCTGTGCATGTTTCCTTTGATGAATCCTATCCTAAAGTAGTCAGAAAGGGTAGTTTATTTGATGGTGCAGGTGTATCTTCAGAAAGCATACTAAAAGATCCCAAAGAAAAAGACTTTGAATCTATTAATAACGAGGAAGAGTTGGATCAAGTATCCGAGGAAAGAGGGGAAGATCATTTATGTAACAAAGATGATCTTCCTTTGGAATGGAAAACCTCTAAGGATCATCCTATCATCAACATCCTTGGAGACATGTCAAAGGCAGTCACTACTCGCTCTAAAATAAGTAACTTTTGTTATCATTTTGCTTTCGTCTCACAAATTGAGCCTAAAAACTCCAAAGATGCCTTACTCGATGAACATTGGTTTTTAGCTATGCAAGAGGAACTTAATCAGTTTAAGAGAAATGAGGTTTCGGACCTTGTCCCTCCTCCGCGAGATCATCGAGTTATTAGTACTAAATGGGTCTTTAGTAACAAACTTGATGAAAACGGAATAATGACTCGCAACAAGGCTCGCCTTGTTGCCCAAGGATATAATCAAGAGGAAGGCATCGATTGTGAGAAGACTTATGCTCTAGTGGCCTTAATCGAGGCTATACGCCTTTTAGTTGCATATTGTCATACCCTAAAATTTTCCCTCCTACTTCTCAAGACATTTCATACATCCATACTCAAGGATTTCACAAGGGTTGACCAGACAAACCCTCTCCTAGACAATCAACCCAAATCAGGGTTTGGCAATCCTCATATCAAGATGGACTTCCAACATCTACTATGGTCATCATGCCTCCACATATGCTTCAAAGAATCTCCATGTCAAGTTTCAAACCTTACAAATCAAGTTTCGCATAATCGCACGATGGTTGAAAATCACCATTGGACAAAAGTCAATCGTGGTCAACATACAGTCAAACTTCATGATTTTTGGTCAACATCCATATTTTGAAGTGACATTCATCATTTGATGAAGGGTTGATCATGATTCATCAAGAAAACTCAAGATTTGATCAAAAGTCAAACTTTCCAAATTAGGGTTTTCTAAGGAAAAGTCAACAGAACTTTGACTGAGCATAACTTTCTCATACTTTACCAGAAATTTTCACACAAAAGCTCATTTTGAAGTAAATTCAATTATCTACAACTTCATGTCTCACAAGCTTAGTCAGAAAATGCTTCATTTGGAAGATATGGATCAAAATATTACAGGTCCTTTTCAAAGTCAACAAAAAGTCAACTTTTTGTAAAGAAGTGTTATTGAGCATGGAAACTTCAATTGAGATGAAACAAAAGAGTTTGTTTATAGGACATCTAGATCTTTCCAAAAAGTCCAAGAACACCCAAAAATGTTACAAATTGAGCAAGATACACCTTGCACAAGTTGACCATTTTTGAAGAAGTGCACAAAGAAAAATACTTGACAAAATCCAATTTTTTCCAAATGGGCTTATAATTTTATAATCCAAACTTGATCATAATATTATTTATGACCTCTTGATGCCTTGCCACGACCTTTTCCTATTTTCTTGATTTATTTTTGAATTTAAAATCATTTAATTCAATTTTAAATTAAATAAAATATGAAAACAAGGTGTAAAACAAGTTGGGTTGGATTTCTATCAACCTTGAGGACCAAGGAAGCCCACAAGACATACCAATTTCGTGCAAGCTTATACAAGGAAGAGAAAATCAAATTTTGGAAAGATTTGATGAAAATTGAAAGGAAAATATTTTTGCATTCAAAGCCATATCTTTTTTCATTCTTTTTGCTTCAATCTCTTGCATTATAAATACACAACACATCCACAAGACAAAAGGACGAAACCCTAGCCTCTTGGAGCAACCCTAATTTTCTCAAATTTTTCACAAAGTTGCAAAAGTCGAATTTGGTTTTCCGGCAGGTTTCAAGGTGTTTCAAGCATCCCATCGTGTTCCTGAGCATCCCAAAGAATCGCTCCTAACCCTTACACGGCTGCCATCCTGCATCGTGCACACAAGTCACTCCGATTTGGTATTTTTCTTGATTTCGATTTTTATAATCCATGCATTGTTAACTGTTTTTGTAACACCCGAAAATTATTTAATTAAATTATATAAGGAATTATTTATTGGAATTTAGTCGAAGTTGGATTTATCAGTAAAATTATAAGGAGCATTAATAAATTGATAAGTTGATTTAGGGTGATTAAATGAATTATCAGAAGTTGGGATTAATTAGTGATGAATTAATTTTATTATAGAATATTATTAGAAATAATATTAGAAATAAGTGTGGATTAATAGAGTTATTTAATTGGTGTTAGAAGTAGTAGAAATGAGGTGTGAAAATTAAGCCAAATAGAAATAATAGAATTATTATTATTATTATTATTATTATTATTATTATTATTATTATTATTATTATTATTATTATTATTATTATTATTATTATTATTATTATAAGTTGGATTTAATTATAAGAGATATAAAAGGAGAATTATAAGGGTTTAGTGAAGATTTTTGGGAAAAGGTTGTATGTGGGAGAAAGAAAATAGGATTAAGTGAATAACCAGATTAGTCGGAGAATTAATATTATGAGTAGAAATTAATTGACTAAAATATTTAGTGAGTTTTATTATAATGTGAGAAATAAAATGAGAAGTATTATTTAATTGGCCAATAAAATATATGATAGAATAATACTTGAATTATTAAAGGAGTAGAATAATTAATTTAATTAATAATAGGGTAGAATATAAAGGAGTATTTAAAGGAAGAAAATAATAGGAATAGGGTTTGTACATGAGAAAAGAAACCAAATTGAAGAAGGAGGAGGCACAAAGGTTAGGAGAGGTACCGGAAGTGCACAATCGGAATCGGAAAGTAGAAATTCGACCGGAAATTAGAGAGACCGTTAATCCAAGGTAAGGGTGGGGTTCTGACTTTCTAATAAGTTGTATGATGAGTAGTATATGGAAATTAGGATAATGAGAATTTTGCTATGTATTTATGATTGTTCTATTTGGTGAGAAATTATTTGACGTCAGTGTGTTGAAATTATTCTTGAATATGATGAAATTTGTCTTGAGTTTTAAGTTGCTAAATTGATTTTGTAGGTTGAATATGTATATATTATTTCGTTATAATATTTATATATGTGTAGTGTATAACCATGTTTATCCACATATGTACCGAAACTTTATCAAATATATTTATATGCACGGTATCGTAACTTTTCATTAATTTAATTGTTTTGGTAGACATCACAATTGGGTAGATAATTGAGAGTATCACGTTACAGATAAAGATATTAGAGTGTAAAATCTAAGTTAATGTTTCTTACATTGTAGCATTAGTTTATTTGATTGGTTAATGTTTGATAAAGTCTAACCTTAGAATTGTTAATTTACAATTTTAATATATTGATAACATAAAGTTTTGTTTATGAGAATAATATTAGCTATTTAACTATTAGCTTTTATAATTATAATAGTTTTAGTATTATTAATATGATAAATTAAGAGTTTTGAGTAAGAGACGATTATTTGGTTAATTGACTAATTTAAATTATTTCGATTCTATTAGAGTTATTAAAGTTGTCAATAGAGTTGTTAGAATTGTCAATAAAATTATCAGAGTTGTTTTGAGTTATTAAGAGTCATACTTTAATGGTTTTGGGTGATTCTAACATGTCTAGAGTTGTCAGCATTGTTTTCGAGTTGTTTAAAATTAAACCTAATAAGCCGTAGAATTAAAGGTAAAGGTATTTGACCCTTTAGAGTTGTTTTACTATTACTTGAGTCAGACCATTAACCAATTATTTTCATAAATATTATTTTACATACAAGAGTTGTCGGTAGAGAAATTTTGAGCACCTTAGAGTTATTTTAGAATTGTAGGGATCGTGGTAGAATGATTTATAATTTATTGAGAAATATGTCAAGTTATAATTATATATTATTATGACATTTTTATGAGTTAAGAGTATAGAATAAGTTATATAATTGCAGGTGATAAATTGTGTCGTGTTGTTTCCGTTGAATTGTTGTTGTTATTTGGTGGTATTGATGTTGTTAATAAATTGCGAAGTTGTAAATGGTGTAGTAATTGTTATTGTTTGTTGGTATTGATGTTGTTAATAAATTGCGAAGTTGTAGATTGTGATGAAATTGGTTGTTGTTTGCTCGTTTTAATTCTATTGATAAACTATTATTGTTGTTGATACGTTGATGAAGTTGTAGGTCGTATGACCAATGTTGATAAGTTGTTTTGCGCTTGATGAAGATGTAGGCCTATGGTCAATGTTGAATAAGTTGAATTGTTCTAATTTATGGACATGCTTGAGTTGTAGGTCGAATGACCAGTGTTGATCTAGTTGTTGTTGTATGTTGTTGTTGTTGTTGCATCGTTGTGTATTTGTTGTTGAAGTTGAGGTCGCATGGCATACATTGCATGATTAAGTTGGCCTGGATTGGCACCACGTTGAAAGTTGAAGGCTTATGCCTTGGCCTTGATGGCACCATGTTGAAGGCTTATGCCTTGTTGAATGCCTCGATAACCTGGCATGATTTTAAGTTGGGAGTTCTGCTCCAAATGGTACCACATGCATTTGCATAGTTGAGTCACATATTGAGTCGCGTGTTAAAGTTGTTAGTATTATTCGTTATTTGTTGATTGTCATTGTGATGTTGTTATAAGTTGTTGTTGCTATAAGTTGTTATTGTTGTGAGTTGTTGTTGTTATAAGTTGTTGTTGCTATAAGTTTCGTTTATAAGTTGTTGTGGTTATAAGTTGCTGTTGTTATAAGTTGATGTTTTTATTAGGTTGTGTTGATTTAAGTTGTTACATTGATTAAATAAAAGTCTTCTTGTTATTATTTAGTTGTTTGTTGGTTGTATGAATAATTACTGAAGCATTGATTTACCTTATCTGAATTCTAATATATTATTTATCATACGATTTATTAGATTGTTAGATATCTCACCCTTCTTGTGATGTTGCTCTACGTGGTAACGCGTGTAATGAAGAACAAAGGTTTAGTTGCTGTTAGTTCGTGTCGGGTTGTCGCTCTGATACGTAACACTCGGGGGGATGAACGCTAGTTGTTTTGCTATTTTGATTTTGTTGTTGAATAACTATGTTGATATATGAAAAGTAATTGTTGACTTTAAATTGTTTTAAGTTGAAAATATGCTATGACATCCAAGTTGATTAATGTAGTTCCGCGGCTTAATATTAATAAAGTTGATTCATATTGTTTCGTTTCATCCGAGTTTAGGTGTTATGTATCTGTGTTAGCGTGTTGTTGTTTTAGTTGAATTGTAATACTCCAATTATTTGTTGAAAAGAATTTTATAACTCTGATTTTCATAATAATTACCGGGGTAGAATTGGGGTGTTACAGTTTTCGTTTGTTTATATGAACTCAGGACATCCATTAGATCGTGTTTGATGCATAACATGTGAGTTTTACGCATAAACCATGAATTGCCATTGTTAGGGCTTCTAGGTCTGTTTGCTTCGAAACGCATTTTCCAGGCCGATTCAAGAAGAAATAACACCACCATCGTGTTCGCCATGATCGAATTAGGGGGGTAGGGTACCTCTTTGCTTTTTATTTTGGCTGTTCTGCAGGTTTCAGGAATCAAGGTCGTCGAAGAAGACGACCAGAGCTAGGGCTCCAGCGTCGTTGACCTGTCTGGCTCAGGCGAGGCATGCGTGGCACAATGGAGCAATCCGATTGGTTCTCACGTTATAAACTGGGACCCGCGTTTGATTGTGTTTAAAAATTACAAAATAGGACATGTTACCCCTTTTAATCAATTGCTTGCAGGTTTATAACACCAAGGCACCCTAGCTCAGATGGTAATGTGTTGGTTGATACATCCAGGAGGTCCTGGGTTCGATCCTGTCTTCCAGCAATTCTTTTTTGCAACTTTTCCATAACTAACATTTTTCTATTTTTCTTTTAATATTTTCATCCTAATTTATTTTCTCTTCAAATATTTTTCTCAAGCATTTAAAAATCACCAAAAATATTTTCCTTTTGCATTTTAATCAGAAAAATGTTTATTTAATTTTTGACATTAAAATTAATATTTTTGCATGCATATTTTAATTAATTGTTAATTAACCATTAAATTGACTTTTAATTGCTTTTTATTATCGAAAACGACCCAGAAAATTCCCAAAAAAATTACTCTATCATCTAATCAACATTACTAACCTAAAATCTTTTTCCTCATTCAAAAATCTTATTTTTACTAACATTTTTTCTCTTATGCGAATCTCTTATATTTTCTGATTATTATGTATCTGCTTACAGGTTGTAATAATTAGGATTTACTTTCTCGCATTTTTTTTAATATTATGTAACTGCTCATGGGATGTAATAGTTTAATTAGGACTTTTACTTTCCGCACTCCTATTATGTAACTGCCCCAAAGCCATGTAATAGCGTAGGATTTACTTTCCGCACTTTACTTTCCGCAATTTACTTTCTGCACCCTATAAACTGCTAGTAATCAGGCGTGTATGGCAAGATAAAAAATGAACGTAGATCACCTCTAATTCCAAGATAATATATCTGAATTTAACACACTCTTTTCACACATGCACCCCCTAGAGTATTCTCTCTCGTTGCCTTTCGAATAAATGGTCAAGTCCCTCGAACGTAGAGGTATCCTAGCACCGTTGCCTACGAAACATATCATCATAGTCCCTTCGAATCAAAGATCATGAGTCCCTCGACGTGGCCTACGAAAACATGATCTCGTCCCTCGATTGTTTCCTACGAAAAGTGATGATCGTCCCTTCGAATGTGCTAGGATACTCCTACAAGTTGCCTTCTATGACCATCCGATGTCCCTTCGAATGTCCCTTCTACATCCAACAAATAGGGTTACCTACCAACTAATGGTATGGATAGCACTATTCTAAAGGAATGTAAAACAACACGAAAACGACCGTTCTGAGTAGTTAATAAGACTTTTAGTTGCTTGCTCTATCAAAATACTTTTCACACCTCACACTTTTGTCAAAGTTTAAACTCTTTTCAAAAACAAAAACATTTCCGAACACTTTGTATACATTCCTACATGAATCATTACAAAGTCAAAGCGAAATGCCTTTTCAAAACATTTTTTGTCAAACACACAGAAAGCACTTTTAAAAATGAGCTAGAAGCAACTAAGAGCCCGTAGAAAACTACGGATGGAAAGGGGTGCTAATACCTTCCCTTTTCATAACCTTCTCCCTTACTCAGAATCTAACAAAGGTCTTTTTCTGTTCTTTTCACCTTCCCTTAATTGGATAAAAGAAAAGTCGGTGGCGACTCTTGCTATCCGCAACATTTGCGATAAAAAAGCAAAACAAATCTCAATGTCAGTTCACCGTATTACACATATGCATGCTCACCGAATTTTAAGTTGTTTCAAATGGATGTAAAGAGCGCTTTCCTAAACAGATACATTAATGAAGAGGTTTCTGTATCTCAACCCCCCAGTTTTGAGAATTTTGAGAATCCTAACCATGTTTATAAACTTAAGTGTGCGTTGGTCTTAAGCAAGCCCCTAGGGCTTGGTACGAACATCTTATCAAATTCTTACTAGATCAAGGATTCTCAAGACGAAAGTTTGATACAACCCTCTTTATTAATAGTCAAGGAAAACACTCTATTCTTGTCCAAGTCTATATGGACGATATTATTTTTGGCGCGTCTAACATATCCTTGGTCAAGGAATTTTCTAAGCTTATGTAGGGAGAATTTGAAATGAGCATGATGGGAGAGTTGAACTACTTCCTTGGACTTCAAATAAAGCAATTGAGTGAAGGTACTTTTGTAAGCCAAATGAAGTATTGTCTTGACCTGGTCAAACGCTTTGATATGGATGACTCTAAAGCAATCGACACTCTGATGCCTACGGTTGTAAATTTAGATCGAGATTAAAATGGTAAGCATGTTGACATTAAGAGGTATAGAGGAACGATTGGCTCTCTTCTTTATTTGACTGCCTCTCGTCCGGACATTATGTTTAGTGTTTTCATGTGTGCTCGGTATTAATCATGTCCCAAGGAGTCACATTTAAAAGTTGTCAAGCGCATACTTAGGTATCTTTGTGGTACAACTAAGTATGGACTTTGGTTCTCTAAGGGAAGTGATTATTCCTTAGTTGGATTCTCCGATTCTGATTTTTCCGGTTGCAAATCGGATAGCAAAAGCACGAGTGGCCCTTGTCACCTTTTCTCAAACTCTTTAGTAAGTTGGCATAGTAAAAAGCAAGTTTTTGTTGCTTTGTAAAACGCCAAAGCGGAATATGTTGCAGTTGGTAATTGTTGTGCCCAAATTTTTATGGCTAAAGCAACAATTGCTCGACTTTAATGTTCATCTTGGACGTATTCCTATTTTTTTGTGACAATACTAGTGCCATCAATCTAACTAAGAATCTCGTCCTACACTCTCGCACGAAACATATTGAGATAAGGCATCATTTCCTTAGAGATCATATGGAGAAAGGTGACGTTATATTTGAGCATGTTGATAGCAAAAATCAAATTGTTGATATTTTTACTAAGCCTCTCGCTACTAAGCCTTTCTTCCATACCCGAAGAGAACTTGGCATTCTCGATATCTCAGATCGATTGCATCTCAATTGAGCTGCATGCTCTAAATTATATTGCATATTATTTCCACTTTCTACTTAATTTTTGCTAGTCTCTAGAAAAGGGATCTTGACAAATTCTCATGGAGGTAATATCTTTCTAACTCTTAAATCTCTTCTTGACCATAAATGTACTTTTAGTTCGTGCACTACTTGAACTATGTCCTTTGTGTGTTTATATGCATGTTCTATCTATGTATTGGTTATTTTTATATGACATGTCTTCAAATTTGCAGAAAATTAGTTGTCAGGACAGGTCGACCAAAGCTAAGTGATGCGTCGACGCACACTTCTTATTTCAGATTTTCATTTTATAAATTGGGTTTATTTGCATTATGTTTTTTCTTTCCTCTTTATACCTTTCCAAAATCCTAGCCTCCTCCAAAGCCTCTAGACGAAAATTCCTCACCTCTCCTCAAAGTTTCTTCAAGAGAGATTATTATGGCTTCTTAAAGGGTTGCTAAGAAAATGGTTCTTCGTGGCAGGTCATCCCAATATCAACCTGAATCTTCGGTAACTACTCTATCTCTTCTCTCTACTGATCTTGTTGAAACCTATGAGAAATTCAAGAATAGGAAGGTTGTTAAGCAATATTATGTGATTATGCAAACCCTAGGAGATGAACATTTGTCTGAAATTATTGATCTCATTAGACATCAAGGGCTTCAAGTATTCTTTGAATGTCACACCAAGTATAATAAGGATTGTGTTAGGTTGTTCTATGCTGGGATTCAATAATCATTTGACGAACCTTAATTTCGTTATAGAATGGACAATAAGTTTTACACAGTGAGCCCTCATGTCTGGAAAGATCTTCTAGGTATGGATTAGGCTGAGGCTAATGCTATTAAATTCTCCGATTCATCTACTATTCCTGGGTATGACTTCAAGCAGACCTTGAATTCCATGCTTAGGAAACCTTTTGCTGCAAATATTGTCAACAATGCCTTATTTCCCTCAAATGTGACCACTGGTGCCCTATGGCCTCTTGACAGAATTTTATACTAGTTCGTTGGGCACATTATCAGGCCTAAGAAGGGCGGTCTCTCTATAATTGATAAAGCTTAAGTGAAACTAATGTACTGCATCAAAAACAAGATCAAGGTAAATTGGCCATACTACTTTGCTAGTCAGATGTTCGATCTCCATGACTCCTCTCGTAGCACTGCCCTATGTTATGGCTCTTTCATCCAAAGGATCCTAAACAGAGAGAGCATTAAAGTGGATGGTATACCCTACGTGTATTTTGATATGGATCAAGAGTTTACTTGAAAATCTCTCAAGTTAATGGGATTCATTTGGAACCCTCAGACCCAACTTTTCTAACACAGATGATGAGATTGATGTTATGTTTGATGAAGAAGGGAATAAAGTTAATGCTGAAGAAATGGAAGAAGATGCTCCAGATGATCAGAGTGACATGGCACGAGTACTTGCTCAGTTGGAACGAATGGAGCTTCATCACCGTGAAGACTTGGCCCTCCAAAATGAAAGAATCACAAACCTCTCCCAAATTGTCAATCTTCAAGGTCAAAGATTACATATGTAATGCACTTCATCATGGATGCTTAATTATTATCTTTTTCACTTCATCATGGACACTATGTGTGTTTATTTTGAGTTATAAAATTGCGTGTTATTTTCTTATAACCTATATTTTGATTTGTGTCACAAATGACCACTTGCATCTCTCTCTCTCTCTCTCTTTTTGATATTGTCAAAGGGGAGAAGATGTATCTGATTAACGCTAGAGAAAGATCTAAAGACATGCACAATCTTAGGGGGAGCATACATAGCTATTTCTGCCCTCGTATACATGTTGTGTCTATTATGCAGGTTTTGTATAAATTATGCAAGTTTTTTCATCATAAAAACGGGGGAGTATGTAAGGGAATGGCTTATGTTTTCGGGATGCCAAAACCCCTCAATTTACCTAAATGTCTTATATCCAAGAGGACTAGCAAGATTTGTGAGAAGCTAGAAGAAACTCTTGTGTTTGGCAAAGATTAACACAGATGCGTCGATGCATCTGTTGCTCTGGTCGACGCATGTCATAACACCACACTCGGGATGTTATGCGCTGACCCTTGGGTCGACGCAACTTTCTAGAAAATATGGGAGCTAAACATTGAAATCATGCGTCGACGCAGTCCCCTACAGCGGTCGATGCATTCATAATCTTTGATGCTCCTCACAAGCTCGGGTTGTTACGCACCGACCCTCCCTCCTGGAGCGGTCGACGCACTCTTAAAAATCCTGCATCTAATCATTAATTTTTTCTGCCTTATATTCTTTTTAATTTTCATTTGTGACTAACACATATAAATAGTGAGTTATTTATTTTTGAGCCCTTAACAAGAATAGAGTGAAAGAAACACTTTGAGAGCACTTCATCTTCATCATTTCTCTCCAAATTCAACACCTTCACATAATCAAAGTTGTTGAATCAAGAATCAAGCATTGGTGATAACGTCTAATTCGAAGAACATATTCAGAATTGGGTTGTGCTTTGTGGGCTCCTTCTTGAATAAAACCATTAGGTTTTGTCCTCCTAGATCCGAATCGGTGCGGGGGTTTTTGATACGGATCTTCGCTTCAACGGATTCAGCCGAGTGAAACGATCGAGGAACGGTGGGTTCGCTTGATCAAGTAACTGTAGGCGAAGGATCGTGAAGGAAGATTTGGGGTCGATCTTGTTCGTTCGATATCAGCAGAGAGAAAGAAATTATGCAGCAAATTGGTTGTAATTTCAAGTATCGTCAATCGGAGGTGAGCTAGAAGAGATCGACACTTGGTTTGGCTCGAACCAAGGATTGTGAAGAAGATAGTTTCATCACCAACAGTTAAATCGTGTGAAAAGGGAACTATTTCTTCACTTGTTACAATTTGCAATTTTATAAAAACTTGCTAAATTCTAGATTCTAGAATTGGGGGCAGACGTACTCTCTACGAGGGCGATAAGAGGAATTGGCTTAACAAATTCCCGTGTTCTTTTTTCTCTTTTTGCTTTCATTATTTGTTTTGTATAATTTGTGAGATTCAAACTATCAAACGTGCATAAACTGAACTTGTGGTGTGTCGAGCTGTAACATACACCTTGGTAACAATCCGTTTGATTGTTACTTGACTAAATTCGACAACACAAATTGGTAAATACAACACATGTGAATTTCACTCACAAGGTTTTTGATAAATTGTCTCATTCACAAATTATTAATTGTGCTTGATTTTATTCTTAAACAAATCATTAGAAGTATTTGATACTCTTTGAGATTGTTTAAGCGGTTAACAAATTGAGTATAATTTGTATTGATTCGAGCTATTTTCTCTTCTTTCTCGTACGGTTCGCATATCCGATCTTTTCGATAGTGGATCGTTTAGACGATTGAATATCCAAGAAGCTTTCGTAATAATTTTTTAAAAAGTGCAAAATTTTAAAAACAACTGATGTATTCAACCCCCCTTCTAGTTCGATCACATCGTCTAACATATATTGTGTTAGAAGACATTTGCTTTATGTCTTACTGTGAGCACCGTGAGACACGGCCTTTGGAGGTGATATCCTTATACTCTAGATAGGTGGCCCGTGAATTTTGACTTATGTATACACATTTATCTGAGCGAGTCTTTTGATAGTTCTGATATATGCAGGGTATGCCTATAAACCACATTGTAGTTGCTCCTGCCACTGTCCTCCACATGGATTTGATGAAATTTTGTAGAGTACTATAATTATCTAATCCTAGATGGTGTATGTCTTGTATTAACGCCTTGTCCATCGAGTATAGTATACGACTACGAATGTCACATACTTACATGATATCATATGTAGAAGAAAAGAGGAGTAGACAAAGGCAGGTCATGTCATTAATGAGTTATCAATATGTTGTTGTGTTGTGGCTATTGAGATAGAGGTCATAGCTAGGACCGAGTTTGAGAAAGACACTCCTCATATAGCCATTGTACAAGTCATCTTACCAAAGCACATCATGTGTTATAGTACATACAGCAGAGGAGGAATAGAGAAGTCAAATATATGCAGTGGTTGTCTTTTACTTTGTATATCTTGATATTTTGATATTTTGTATTATGGGTTGTTGTTAGATTATTAATGATATTTTGTATGACATTTTGACATTCAGAGATATACGCAGTAGTTCCTCTATATTATTATTTAAAGAAAAATATATATGATTTATTGTGAGATTAATTTATTAAATGAGTTATAATGTAAGATTTAATATATGAAATGTCAATTTTTTTTGGTGTAAAATATTGTCATAGGCTTAATCCGAAGATTGAAATCCTGAACTATTGTTTTCTCCATTTTAAGGAAATGCAAAAAAAAAAATATGCAAGCAAGATTAATCTGGTGATTGAAATTCGAACATATATTTTATTTAAAAAATAAGAGTTACCACTCTGGTAAAGTGATTTAGTGTCCAATAGACGCGTTCAAATTTTAAAATTTAGATGATACGATAACAATGTTGAAATTTCCATAGTTTTGCGATCGATACATGGGGTAGGGGTGTAGTGAGCAACACCCAATACAATTTAAGATGGCGTAAGAATCTTAGAATTTTACTTTTAAATGGCACCTCTTTTAAACAACCGCTCTCAACTAATTACTAATGAAACTCACTTTACAACACTTACAAGATAGAACCATTTTATTACTTAACCTTTCTTTGGTTTGAACTAACTACACTTACAAGATAGAACCTTTTTATTACTTTTCCTTTCTTTGGTTTGAACTAACTGTATGAAGAAAATAAACGTTATACCATTTTAAGAAAAATAGACTTTCTTTTCTTTACTGCAAAAGAACTAAATTTGTGTCTAGTCTATAATTCGGTTAAGAATCTCTTTATTTTCTACTCTCTTTATAAACATTTCACACAAATTAATGGGTGTAATTACTTTTGTTTGGAACAGAAAAATTACAAATGATTTTACAATATTATCCTTAATTCATTATATAGAAAAAAGAAATTAAAAGAATCGGAACGAGTAATAAACAGTAAATGATATATTAGTAAAAGAATTCGTTAAAGGCATTAAAATTATAAAACGATTTAAAATTTGAATGAATTTTTTTAAAATAACTTATAATTTTATCCGGAGGTAGTAAGATTTTGGAGCAAAATAAGCACATAACAATCAAATCACTTGTATGAGAATAATTTTGTATCTGAATACAAAAAACATTGGTTATATAAGAATACTATGCCAGATTTAGTGTACCTGGATTCATGTTATAAAGTTTCTAACGGCAACAAGGCATGCATGCCAACATAACATAAATCATGGATAGAAAAAAATGAGACATAAAACTCAGAAAAAAGCAAAAACCAATACAATTTGAGGAACTGAAAATAGTTAAACTATTGGAAAATTGATGTTCTTGACAGAAGTAGAATGGTCTATACCGACAAATATTTACCACTTCTCTTGCAGCACTAGATAAGATATTAACAAAAAAAAATGCTCTTAAAGTTATCATAGATGAAGTTGCTAAGTTTCATAAGGTTGTGAGCTAAATAAATCGAACTTGCAGACAAAGGTAAGGAAAATTGAAATGTGAAGTTAGAAGAAGATCCAACTTACAATGGCAATATTTTTCTAAGAGGGGGGGAATTGGCATGTACACAGTTAGAATGTAAGGGAAAAGCAATTCTAGTTTTCCAGTTCACTCCGTATCCAATCCTGTGAACACACCAAAGCTTGGACAGTAGCCGGACTAAGTGAGCTCCAATCGCGGTCAAGGGTCCTTCCGCAATAATTAAATGCCAACTCCGGTGTAACTTTTGACATTGGAATTCCTAAAACATTTCGGGCCATCATGGATAAGACAGGATACCTTGGAGTGTGAACTTTCCACCAGTTTAATATGTTGAAATCAACGTTTCGCGGAAAGAGAGGCTCCTCTAAGTACTTTTCCAGATCTGATTTTGCACCTTCGCCTTGAGAAGTTTCATGGAGGAATTTGTCAAACCCCATCAGCCTGTCCCTTGAGTCCTTCGCAGACCACGGCAAGCAAAGTTGATTACTACCATTACCAACTTGCCAGGCTAATCCTTGGTCATGAGAAGCTAAGGGCGAGCCTAGGGAATGTTCGCTGTAAAGATCCTTCACACCCTCAAAGACCTCTTCAATCCGACTTGTTGACATGCTACCATAGATTTGGGGATAATAATAGTCGACCAACTTCATTTTGAATCGAGGGTCTAACATGGCAGCAACTGCCAATCCTAAGCTGCATTTGTCCCAATACTCGTCAAACTTGCTTCTCAACTTCAACACCAAAGAACTGATACACGCATCTGAATTCTTGCACCACTCAATCAAATGTAACTTAACATCACAGAGCTCAGGGAAATATATATTTGCAGTTGGATACTTGCTCCTAGTGAAAATATTTATAACCTCCACAAAAAGCTTTAAGTAGCCGGTAACTGTGGTGAGCCTCTCCCACTCTACTTCAGATAAAGAGAGCCTCTCCCACTCTTCTTCAGATAAAGAGATATTACAGTCACCAGTATTTTCTTTCAAAAGAATTAAAACATCCTTGAATTCTAAAGCATCTTCAAGCATTGAATATGTCGAATTCCATTGCATTGGATTATCTAGAAATAAGCATTTTTGAGTCATGATCCCGACTTCTTTAGCCATCTCATGGAACTTTCCCAGCACAGTTTGTGAACTTTTAATATATCGGGTAGTTTCACGAATCTTATTGACTATCTCACTTATACCTCCCAAAGCAATCTGAGACATGACATTAAGAATATCGGCAACACATCGTATATCAAATAATTGACCTTTACAATAAAGAAACCTGTTTTGCATAAGTCTCTCGCCGATTCTAGATGTAATGTTATCACAGGTAGAACAACTGTCCAAAATCATGGAGAACAACTTACGGTCAATATCCCAATCCATCAAACAAGACATCACAGCTGCTGAAAGCATGTCTTGAGTATGAGAAGGATCAATCCGTATAAAATTTAATACCCTCCTTCTTAACTGCCATGATTCATCGATGTAATTTGATGTCAAACACAAATACTCAGCATAATCCGGTGCAGTCCACACATCAGCACTAAGACTGATCTTTCCAGGTAATTTATCCAACATCTCATTCATCTTTTTCCTCTCTTTCTCATATATCTCAATACAATCAGCCTCAACCCGATTCAATGTAACAAGTTCAAACAAGGGCTGTAAGTTTTTTTATAAAAGCTCTGAAACCAACATGTTCAACCATGGCCAAGGGATATCCATGTAGAATAATCATGCGGGCAAGATCAAATCGACTACGTCTTTGATCGAAGTTACTACTTCCTGCGCTGAGAGATTCTTCTTTCAACTGTGTCTGCTCAAATTTGATATTCACAAGGTTAAGAGTATCATCTTTGTTTGAATCTTGATCCAAATTGAAATTTGCAATTGCAAGAGTCCCTTCCTTCCGCTTTTCTCTCGCTGTAATGTACTGCGCTAGACCATGGTTAGACCTTCTCTGACACCTGATTAAATGGTTCCTTAGATGTGATGTTCCACTTGTACTTGATCCACTCAGCTTCTTTTTACAATGCCTACAAACAGCCACGCATGTGTCGCCTTTTTTAATCCTGTCAAAATCATTCCATACAACAGATTTCAACCTACTAGATTTGACAATCACAGCATCAGTCATGTCCATCGCATGAACCTGGAACAAAAGCATGCCCATTAGTTTCAATTAATGCATTTTCTATTCAGAGGGACAAAAACATGCAAAGAACGTGATAGCATTTTTTTTATACTCAACTATATGTGGGTGTGGATGTGTTTAAGATGACGAAAATGCGAGATTTAAAATCTATATTTTAAAAAGTAGGAAAAGAAAATTCAATATGAATTAAAACATAGTTCACAAATCAGCTTCTACAAGAGATTGAACACATTACCAAACTTTGTCCAACATTCAATAGTATACAACTTTATACAATAACAATAGATGATTGATGTTTTAACCAGACCACACGCTTATTTTAATTTCATTGATTTTAGACACACTAATAACTTATTATTGATAAGTATACAATAACTACAGTAATAAGCATAGCATATAAATCAAACATGTGTGGACCAGTGTTGTCCATGGTGGATGGTGGTCAATGCTAGAGAGCCAAAATCCTGCCATATTGGACGCTATGTGGCACTGTATAGACGATTATGGCGGAAAAAACGATATTTACCATTGCGGAAAGCCCAAAATCTCTACGCATACCTGACATAGTGCTGCAATTGCGGATATTAGATAACACTGGTGTGAACTGTTCGCAGACTGACGCACTCACCTCTGCACTCTAATTTGAGGGGTTAGAATATCAATTCCAACTTTCACCGTGTTGAAACTAACAATAAAACTGAACTTACAACACCCTTGTTCAAAAGAATTAAGATCAGTTCAAGCCACCAACCATTTTTTAGTTGACCCCGTTATACTAGTTAACTGGCGGTTTTAGTTAACCTTTTATCGGTATCTAGTGCATCTGGTTATAACTTATTAGGATAAGACAACACCTAAAGGCTCCAGAAGTGATCAAGCCAACAATTGCTAGATGAGTAGAAACTTTGAAGAGAACCAGAGGCTCCAGAAGTGATCAAGTCATTTTTCGTGGCAATATAAATCACAGGCTCTTAAAATATTGACTTTCCTCTAACCATCTTAACACCTAAAGCTTATCACCCACAACCATTCTGGTCTGGTGTACTAATGAATAACAGTTCCCGTGTAGTTGGTGCAAGGTACTAAGAAATCTAAACAATCACAACAGGAAGACTATTTATATTCAGATTGCAGACGGAACAAAAATTCAGGATAATCTCTTAATTTATTAGTGACAGAATGTAGCAACTATCTCTGAATATAAATAGATTATCTCAACGATAAAAAAAGTCCACAGTCTAAACACTTGCAACAAAATGTAAACATTATGGAAGAGATAGCTGGAGACTAGTGCGGACAGAAGACATAAAGACTTATTTGGCTCTAGTAGTGAATTCTGAAATAACACAGAACATAAGAAACTAATCCAGGTAGAAAACAAATGTCTAAACTCTAAAATGCCTTCGCAAAAAAAAAGTCTAAAATGCACAGAAAATTTGAGGCTCGGCATCTTGAAACTAAGGAGACACAAACAACTATACATAGGCTTGCTAAGGGAAGAGAAAGAAAGACAGGAGACTTGAACCAACTGAAGTATTTTAAAGGTGAAAACGGCAAAGTTTTGGTTAGAAGAATATAAAAGATAGAGGGAAAAAGTAATTCTACAACTTATTGAATGGTGCTCACAAAAATCACAAACAATTGTTTTCTTGCTCTGGTCTTTATAAGAGTTCCACTGCCAACCAATACCAAGATTGTCAATAGATTTAAAATAACCTTTATTGTTGGAGCTTGGTGTTACTCTTGCAATGACAGGGGATGATGATGGCATTGTTATCAAAAGAGAAACAAAGCAAGGGAACATAACTGAGGTTGTAAGAGTGAATCAGAGCAAGGAGAAAAGACAAAGCAGAAGAAAGAATCAAAAGAGTACGGGGAGGAACAGAGGCAAACGATGAAGAAACAGAGGAGAACGGTGAAAAAGCAGATGAAAATGACAAAGAACGCAAAAGACACGGTGGAAAACGTCACAGGGGAGAAGGCAGGGGAGAACAATGTAGAAAAATATAAAAACGGTGGACTAAAGAAGCTTAACATGTGGGGTTAAATGTTAGACCAATAAAAGGGTGAGAAAGACCAACCTACCCTGAAGTAAACAAATTAAAAATTACGTTTCAAAATCTTAGGGCTTCGGATTTTTTACCAAATTGAGAACAGAGGTCACCACATTGCGATGGCACTGCTATTGCACTAACATAGTGCTGCTACGAAAGCGCTAATTGCGGCCGCTATGACCGCTCTCGTCAATAGCACTTCACAGGCCAGTAGCGTAGTGGTAAGGGGCTGTGTCCTTACGCTGTACCGCTAGAGGTGCTAGAGCGCGCTATTAACAACCTAGATAAACATGGTTTTTGATAGGATATTGTTGCATAGATTGATGCACGTAGCTGAGCTCCCTTAGTGGGATAAGGCTTGGTTGTTGTACTACTTTAGGCACAGGGATATAAATTAAGATCTTCATTAGAACTTAATGTTGTTAAATAGCCGTTGTAGAGGTGTTATACTGCTTTAATATGCGGAATTTGAACAAATCACTATTGTTCTGGGATACGCTATTTCGCACAAAATATTGCCAAAAAACCGCTATAGTGGCGTTCTAGCACTACAGCATAGCAGAAATTTTAACAAACCACTATCCACAAATGACAATGAATTTAGAAGCACTCAAGGCCCAATCATGTGAGCATGAGCTCAATCTTCCAACATTGTTACAGGTTCAAAACACAAGGACCTAGATTTTAAGAAATCGACCCAACCAACAATTGTCATTCAACACTATTAAAATCTAACGGTTATCAATCGATCCATGGCTATGAAAGTACTCGTTAGGAGAGAATGATTTTTCTCATCATGTAGAAACTAACTACTCGTGTTAGCCCCAAATAATATGGTCAAAACATTAGTCATTGGCTAATTGCCTACCCCATCTATGTTGCTCAAGGAGAACTTTTCTCAAGGTTAAAAAACTAAATCCAGCTACAAAGTACAAACACTATTTATTGGTTAAATCATAAATACTACAACATAAACTAAGAATTGCGAACGAAATAGATGTATTTATTACAAAAAAAAATTAAGGAAATATACATATTCAAGGGTAGTAAGCTTAGTAGTCTGCATTAATTCATCACAGAAAATTCAATATTTTCCTGTTCAATGTCTCATTCATATTATAGAAATCAAACAGATAAGAACAATAACCATTCAATCTCATTACCAACAGAAACCAAAACAACGCTATTCAAAAAAACAAAACTTATATTCACCACTGAAACCCAAAAACAAATTGATTTTAACACATGATTGGAAAACTCAACAAGAAATTGGTTCTACATCTACAGATAATTGTGTTCAAAATATTGAAATGTTAAACAAAACTTATTTTCCTACGGAAAACCCTAAATTGCAAAACGAATTGGAAAAAATGAGAAAAAACAGAAAGAAAAACCGTACCGTGTAGCACAATGGCTGAGTTTCTTCGATGCGAGTGCGAAAGGAAGAATAAACAACGAAAAGGTTTTCCCTGAAAACCCTAATTTGATGTAAAAATGAAAGAGGGGGAGAAAGAAGAGAAAGGAAAAACAATCTCAGACACAGTTACTCCTTTTCTTCTTCTTTCGTTAAAATGTTAAAACGCTGCGTTTGTGTTAGGTTCAACTACATATTTTTAATAAGGATATACATATAAGATTGTAACCATTATTTCTAACTACTATAAAACTCGTGCTATCGTATGGGTCTCCGTCGAGATTCACATTACATGTCTACCAAATCATCATTTGTAAAGTTTGAATTCATTTTTCAATCAGTTAATATTCTTATAGTTATAAATATAAGTTAATAATATACACAGATTTTTAAGCATTGATATGTAGTCATAATAAATCGTACATTCGACTTTTTAACTTCAATTATATAAAACAACAACACCGACATAAATTTTTAAAAGATGGACATTAAAATGAACAGTCTACGACCGGTATTTCATAGATACGTTCACATCTATCCGTGAATTCAGATGAGTTAACAAATCTAATTGAATTCAAATGAGTTAATTCTAAAAAAAATTACATCCTACGATAAATGACAACAATATATGACAGGTTTTTGTTACATTTCAATTTTAAAACCTTTTAATTAGATCATATTTATAAATTTCACATAGTTTATTAATTTTTGACAGTACCTCGTCAAAAATTAATAAACTATGTAAATATGTAACTTATTCTAACTATACAAAATATGAATTACTTCATTTATAAAAATATATGTAACTTATTCTCATTTCTACTTCATTTATACTAAATTTTTAAGTATGGCAGCGTATTTTCAATTATATAAGACAACAATTAAAAAAATAGCTAACAAATAGATATTAAAATGATCAGTCAATAGTTGGTTGTCATACGTTCACATTTTATCGGTGAATATAGATGAGTTAACAAACACCAATTGAATCCAAATAATTAATTGTAAAAATGTATTAAACCAATTTTAGATATTAGCATATTTTTCAAATATAAAATGTATGACAACTTCCCGTCGTGATTCACACTATATGTCTACCAAATTATCTTTTGTAAAATTTGAAATTCATTCTCCAATCGGTTAACATTCTTATAATTATAAATATAAGTTAATAATATACACAAATTTTTAAACATTGATATGTATTTATAATAAATCGTACATTTGATTCTCTAACTTCAATTATATAAAATAATAACAATATAAATTTTTAAAAGATGAACATTAAAATAAACCGTCTACAGCTGTTATCTCATAGATACATTCACATCTACCCGTGATGAGAAAAATAGCAAGTGTACTATTCTGCCTCTTTTAATAATAGGGAAATTCCCACTTCTAGAGTTTAGGTTTGATTTTCTAGAATGGAATAATTGCAACTAAAATAAATAAATAAATAAATGCTAAGGACTATTTCGACAGATATGAGTAACCTGCTATGGAAGATGTATAATTTGCCCTATAATAACCTTGAATCCTGATCTTTTCAACAAGTTCATAAACATTCAATTACCAGCCCTTTAGGTTATTTTCCCCTAAGTCCTTAGTGGGAAAACCTTTGAACCTCCAATCTTAAATCCTAAGTCCTTAGAGATTCGGTAACTTTAGAGTATCCCTAGTCCTAGGTGATATCTATTATAGTCTAATCGTACAAAAACCTTAACAACCGCGGTCCAGCTGATTGTTAACCGTAAATCAATTCTTGTTGGTCCGACAAAGAAAGCATAAAAATATTGCGATTAAATTAAATAATAAAAACCATGAAATTGATCACTCAAGACGTCAACATAGTTACAAAGTCAAATCAGGGACACCCCATAGCATTAGGGTTTTAGCTACTCATACTATTCAAAGATAATAGAAGATAAATTGTAAATGTTACAAGTATTAGGGAGAAATTTGATCTTGATCCTTTACATTCATGAAAACCTCCTTCAAACCCTTGTTTTCTCAATCTTCTCTCCGAATTCTCTGGCAAAAGTCCTCTTTCTCTTTCCAAAATTCCTTTTTATAGTCTCACCTCATCCAAGTCTTAGCCAAAGTCCAAAGTACCCTTAATGAAAAGAAAAGGTCCAAACTCAAAAGTGAAGTTTCCACACGCGTCCATCAACACGGGCCGTGTTGATTAACACGGGTGCCCGTGTTGATCTCTTGAATAAAAAATATTTGCTGCCAGGCCAATCAACACGGGCAGTGTTGATTCACGCGGGCGCCCGTGTTAATCAACACGGACAGTGTTAATCAACATGCCCGTGTTGATTCACTGACTTTGGTTTTTTTGCGTTTTCTAGTGGCTTTTCAACACGGGCCGTGTTGATTCACACGGGGGCCCGTGTTGATGCATCTGTAGCCTCCAATATTCTGATTTTTGCACTTCTTTTGCCCCGGTTTATCCTGTTTTATTCTTATGACCCTGAAAACACTCAAACACATAACCAAAGCGTAAAATGCGATAAAATGACATATATCACTAGACAAATAAAAGCGATAACGAAATTCAATGCTAAATAAGCGTAAAACCATCGATCAAATTCCCCAAACTTAAACTGTTGCTTGACCTCAAGCGACGATTATCAGCACTTATGAAAATCAAAGCAGATCGGTACTCATATGCAAGAGTTAAGTTCTCATTGCTCAAAAAGTAGTGCGCTCGGCATTCACATGACACGAAAATACCTCTCCACTGAAGTGTTCTCTTTCTTTCTTCTTCCTTTGCAATTAAGACATTATGATAATCATCACATGCACATGCCAAAACTTTACTTATTTGGGCTTGCCACTTTTGATACCGATGAAATTTTCAAACCTTTTGGTTATTTATTGTCCTTTATCCGGACGACGTTTGGGGATCAACCCTTTTGAATAACTGTGAGGCTACCCAACTTAGCGGGTTGCCTTTTACCGTCTTTTCATCATTTAATTCCATTTTAATTTGCTTCTCAACCAATCATACCTGCATGTGAATCTGAATTATGCCAGACTGTATAGATAAACTATTCAAGGAGTACTTCGCAAACTTTAAGCACTCTAGTACGAATCTACACGTTGGACTCGTATCAATGTCACATTATTCCGAATTTCCTACCTTCAAACAATCATCCCTGCATCTCACACAATATCAGTCCCGATCTTATTGAAATACAAGCTCTTGTGTAAAACAAAACAAAATTTTTGGTCAAAATTCAGAAAAATCTTGGGAGAGTTTCTACTAGTGTTATTACGCAGCATTTAACATCAACTTAACAAGTAAAAATAAACAAACAAAGCAACAAAATTTAACATCAACTTAACAAGTAAAAATAAACAAACAAAGCAATAAAACCTCCCCCAAACTTGAACTAAACATTGACCCCAATGTTTAAGAACAAGCTCGAGAAAAGTGACTCACAAAGGGTAATGCAACACCAGCTGTTGTATCCTAACTTTCGCAAGATAGGATCCCTTTTTTATCACCTGCAAACAAAATAAAACAAAAAGAAAAAGAAAACTAAGTTATTAAAAGCGTGGGTTGCCTCCCACGAAGCGCTTCATTTAACGTCGCATGGCTCGGCGGTTCATCACCCATGTTAGGGTGGCTTATATGAAAAAACACATCATCTTTTTCTTTTGTTTGGTAGAAATCTCATGAACTTCAAGTAGTGATGATACTGCTTCCAAATCATTTTCAGCTTGATGATGTTAAACAAGGCGTAAATGTCATCCAATACTCTGTCAATTTCTTGTTTGTCATTTGCCTTGTTGTGAAAATAATTTCCGGGGAGACTCTGTTGTTGAAGATTTTCAGGTTGGATGTCCACATCTTCAAAAAATGTTAAATTTGTAGTTTCATCCAAAACTAGATCATCTTCAAGTTGTCTGATTTCTTCTTCCACATATTCCCTTTTTACCTCAGATTCTTCTATACTTACCACATCTTTGTCGTCTGATGTTATGCAATCTTCTTCTGGTTTCACATCTTCTTTTTCCAACTGTAACTTTCGCCACAATCTTACCTCCCTCCGATATGCTATAAAAATTCCAGTCGCCTCTTCCAAAGTGAATCCCGAATCAGGCGTCCAACATGCAGGAGATACAGGTGGCAATGTATATAAATAATACATGACTACAAAACTCAGACAAGTTATTAGTAACAAAGTATAGAAGAATTCATGAAACAAAAATAATCAGACTCTTTTTTTTTTTATAATTTTTTATAAAAAAATAAAATTCAAAATTCAAAAATAAAAATAAAAATAAAAATAAATAAACTAAAATACAATAAAATGTAATAAAATAAAATAAAAATAGAAACAAAATTTTAGTTGACGAGCAACAAAATTTTAATTGAACTCAAATTACACTCGATAACCTTGCAGTCCCCGGCAACGGCGCCAAAAACTTGATGAGAAAAATAGCAAGTGTACTATTCTACCTCTTGTAATAATAGGGAAATTCCCCGAATGTCGATCTCAAGGACTGCGTATTGATATCTAGTTCAATCTATAGTTCAATTAAACAAAAACTTCTAGAGTTTAGGTTTGATTTTCTAGAATGGAATAATTGCAACTAAAATAAATAAATAAATGCTAAGGACTATTTCGACAGATATGAGTAACCTGCTATGGAAGATGTATAATTTGCCCTATAATAACCTTGAATTCTGATCTTTTCAACAAGTTCATAAACATTCAATTACCAGCCCTTTAGGTTATTTTCCCCTAAGTCCTTAGTGGGAAAACCTTTGAACCTCCAATCTTAAATCCTAAGTCCTTAGAGATTTATGATGAAATCAAGCCTTTGTTTTATCAAGGGTTAGATCCGGTAACTTTAGAGTATCCCTAGTCCTAGGTGATATCTACTATAGTCTAATCGTACAAAAACCTTAACAACCGCGGTCCAGCTGATTGTTAACCGTAAATCAATTCTTGTTGGTCCGACAAAGAAAGCATAAAAAATATTGCACGATTAAATTAAATAATAAAACCATGAAATTGATCACTCAAGACGTCAACATAGTTACAGAGTCAAATCAGGGACACCCCATAGCATTAGGGTTTTAGCTACTCATACTATTCAAAGATAACAGAAGATAAATTGTAAATGTTACAAGTATTAGGGAGAAATTTGATCTTCAATCCTTTCTGTTCATGAAAACCTCCTTCCGCCGAAACCCTTGTTTTCTCCAATCTTCTCTCCTGGAATTCTCTGCTGGCAAAAAGTCCTCTTTCTCTTTTCCAAAATTCCTTTTTATAGTCTCAGCCTCATCCAAGTCTTAGCCAAAGTCCAAAGTACCCTTAATGAAAAAGAAAAGGTCCAAAACTCAAAAAGTGAAGTTTCCACACGCGTCCATCAACACGGGCCGTGTTGATTAACACGGGTGCCCGTGTTGATCTCTTGAATAAAAATATTTCTTTGGGCCAATCAACACGGCGTGTTGATTCGTGCGCGCCCGTGTTAATCAACACGGGCAGTGTTAATCAACACGGGTGCCCGTGTTGATTCATTGACTTTGGTTTTTTTGCGTTTTCTAGTGGCTTTTCAACACAGGCCGTGTTGATTCACACGGGGGCCCGTGTTGATGCATCTGTAGCCTCCAATATTCTGATTTTTGCACTTCTTTTGCCCCGGTTTATCCTGTTTTATTCTTATGACCCTGAAAACACTCAAACACATAACCAAAGCGTAAAATGCGATAAAATGACATATATCACTAGACAAATAAAAGAAACGATAACGAAATTCAATGCTAAATAACTGTGTAAAAACCACCGATCAACCCGTAAATCCAGATGAGTTAACAAACCCAGTTGAATCCAAATGAATTAATTCTAAAAAATATTACATCCTACAATGTATGACAACTTCTCGTTACATTTCAATTTTATTATCTTGTTATTAGATCATATTTACAAATTTTACATAGCTTATTAATTTTTTATTGTACCCCGTCAAAAATTAATAAACTATGTAAATGTGTAACTTATTCTAACTATACAAAATATTAATTACTTCCAATATATGTAGCTTATTGTCATTTATACATGTCTACTAAATCATTATTTGTAAAGTTTGAATTCATTTTTCAATCGGTTAACATTCTTATAGTTTTTAATATAAACTAATAATATACACAAACTTTTAAGTATTGATCTGTACTTATAATAAATCATACATTCGATTCTCTAACTTCAATTATATAAAACAACAGTAAAACAAATTTAAAAGATTGACATTAAAATAAACGCTCTATAGTTAATATCTCATGAATACGCATGAATTCAGATGAGTTAACAAACCTAGTACAGTTGATATCTCATAAATACGTTCAGATTTACCCGTGATGAGTTAACAAACTTAGTACAATTGATATCTCATAGATACATTCACATCTACCAGTGAATCCAGAGTTAATAAAATCAGTACAGTTGATATCTCATAGATATGTTCACATCCAAAAAATTATATCCTACAATGTATGACAACTTCTCGTTACATTTCAATTTTAAAACCTTCTTATTAGATCATATTTACAAATTTTACATACTTTTAAAACCTTCTCGATACTTGAGTCCTTATGTTTAATATTATAACTTATTTCCATTAATAAAATAATTATATCAATATAGACTTTTTTTTATTTATAAGTGTCATTACCCCGTGTGACGTTTTATGAAATTATTTTTAACTTATTCCTGTTAAAAATAATTGCATCAATAGTTGAATTTTTTTATAATAAAAATATTTGTAACTTATTCCCGTTTATAAAAATTATTATAACTTTTTTTTGTTTATAAAAAATAATTTTTTATCATATTATAAATAGAAATAAAAGAGAATAATAATTTTAATAATATAATCATTTTTGCTTTAATATAAATGTATTATTGATAATAAAAAAATTAAAACTATAAATAATAATATAACATTTATTATGGTAGATATCCATAGAAAAATGAATAAAAAATTAGATCTAAGAATATCGAAAAATCGCTTAAAATATTAAATAATAATTTAACATTTATTATTGTTGATATTAGTAAAAAAATAAAAAATTATCAAAAGAGAGAAAGAAAAGATATCTTCTTTATTTAAATAAATCATAATTTTTATTTTAGTTGATTCCTTATTCTTAAAAGATTATTTTCTATATATTTCAAAGTAATAAAATATAAAATATATTAATAATTATTTAAAAAACAATAAAACAACAAAAACATTCAAAAATATAATTAATAAATAAATAAAATCAAAATTATGCATCTTCCTACAGAACTGAACAAAAAAATGGTGTATTTAAATTATAATGTCATTTGAGTGTTCAACAGTATGAAATAAAAAGCATAAGAATCTAACTATTTTCATACATAAGCTTATATTTTTAAGCTCACAAACTTTGTCACAACTATGATAATTTCTACAATTACTAAGTCAGAATTGCACTAATGTTGGGTTTTAATAACCAAAGAAAAATGCAGCAAAATAATAGGTAAAATTGTAATTTATCTGTCAAAGTCTGATTATAAATTGTCCAACACCTACTGCAGTTTCCTCTTTATCAATAGGAGTATAAAATAGATGTGTTATTATTCTAACACCAGTTCTGCAAAATTCCACAAAAGAATCATGTTACTTTACCAATTTCAAATTTTAATGAAAATTGGTCATAAAATGATCATATACAATTTCAAAATATTAAATATACTACTAATGCAATTCAGACTGAATATTTTAATCACAATTATCTCACCGGTTCGTAAGAACAAAATATTGTCAAAGCTGACCATAAAACCTAACCAAAATAGTTTCAAGTTTGTTCCAAACTTGCAACATTACTGCATCCAAACAGTCCATGAAAATGATTCAAAACAAAAACATAAAGCAATTAACACACTTATTGATCTATTGCTACATGTGCATAGTGGATTGCAGACAGTATTTTAACTCTTGCTCAAGAAATTCTTATCATGTTCCAAGTATGATTAATAAGTTTATGACTTGGTAGTCGTGATTCGTGAAGCGTAATAAAAACACTTCTTTATGGATATCGGTTGCTTGTCTGAAAGCTTCCCTCCATCGTTGAACTTTCTTAGATTCTTGCAAACACCAAGTTGAGACAGGACAATCATCAAAAGATAAAAAATGAAAAGTATAAATATTGAGCTTGCTTTCTAAGAAATTTAATCTCGTAAATGATCATGTAAGGTCTTTTTAAAAGCAAACATCGTTGTTGTTTTTCTTTTAATAAATGGCCTGAAACCCCATAATAGTCAATACAAATTGTTGTTCGATCATTACTACATTATTCTGCACAATATGAAGGCAAAATTGATTTCTCAAATGAGAAGACCACAAACAATAAAGAACCACAAGTGGCCTTGTGTATAAACAAATTACGCAGCAACATCACATTGTGATACCAACATCATGACTGTATTTTCACTTGTATAAACATAAGTAGACCCCTATCACCAAAAACCATGCTTACCTAAAAAGATACCGGCATGTTTCAGTAAAATTTAAATATCTGCAGCAAAAAATATCATAAATGAAATTCTTTATCTTCACTATTGAAGACATATTCCTAACATAATGGTAATTTGAAATAAACAAATGAAAATGAATAGTTAGAATTAGAAATGCGTTGATTGAAGTCAGATCTAGCAAGAGTATGATTATTATCAAGTCCCGTTAAGAGCTCTTCTAGCCATCTCGATTACTTTAGGGTCCTGATAAACCTTATAATCATTCCAATAACCTTATAACTATCGAGATAGTCCTTCACAAACGCTTCCACCATCACCGTCAGATTCGCCGTCACCAATACCTTATGTTTGCACCGATCAAACACCTCAAAGCTCACTTTCATCACATCCGCAGCATAAAACCTAAACAACAATACATCAATTTAAATTTAAAAGTACAAAATCATAAAATCAAAGTCTGAGTTCGTTAATTGTTACCTTGGAAGCACAATGTTTGAAGCGATGTCGCAGATTTTGAGAACTGCGAAGGAGATAACGATGAAAATTGATGTGAAGAATCCCAGTCGACAACACAAAACTCCACATCCTTCAGAGAGTGGTGAGAATAAGAACGAAGCTTGAGAGCGAGGATTGGAGTGAGTGAAGATGAAGATGTGGATCAGAGAGTTTGGATTAAAGGTAAAGGGAGGGATGCAAAACAGGTTTCTATGGTTCCCAACGCTTGAACAAAGAACTTCATTCATAGAACTTCTAAGTGTATTTATTTTGAATTTGAATTTTGAATTTTTTAGAATGTAGAGAGATCAGCTTTGGGAACAATTGCGGCTGTGCATGTTTTCTTTTAATTCTAACATAAAAGAATTAGGGTTAAGAGGTGGAGACAATTGAGATTCCTTAGGGCGACTATTTTTTCCCTTCCCAAGACCTTGGTCGTTGCTGCTTATAATTACTCCACTAATTTGAATTTTTGCTCTACTAAATAGGTTTAAGTAATAGGTATAATTTTGTGATATAAAAAAATAAACAATTGTAACATAAAATGTGGGAGTGACACATCAGCAAAATTAAATGTCAAATCAATAGAATTGATTTAAATGCCATTAAATGCACCATGATGGCGCTTTTGGTGGCAGAGATGGCCCACCATGCTACTGATAGGATCCTGCTACACGTGTCCCTCTCTTGCCAGGATTCAGAACTTGGAAAAAATCAAAAACTTTTCATCATTTCCTTTGATAGTATGCTGGCTATAAATAGCCTCGCCTCTTCATTGTCCTTTCTCTTTCTTTTCGCTCTTACGCCTTTCTTCTTCTTCTTCCAGAAAAACTCGAAACCCAAAAATTTAGTTTCTCCATTTCTTGTTATTTCCAAGCTCAGTCAAACTTCACTCATGGCAAGTAAACAAATCGAAACCGCTCCAGCAGACACCTACCAGATACGCCATGTAGACGGTAAGCCTTACGTGCCAGAACCACCTTTTTCAGAGGAGAAGACCAAAATCTGGTAATCTCAGGTATTGATCCCTTTCAACCTTGAGGGTAAATCTTTAGCTTTCTTAGGTCCTCTACCTTCAGATACACCATCTGAGATCTATGTGACTGATGATGGCGCCTTCTTCCCAACAAGTAAAGAACCAAACCCTTGATTTCTTTTTTGAACCCTATTTCTCTCCGTCACTTTGATAGAAATTTTATAACTTCTCCACCTCTGAACTGTCAGAATTTTGAAACCTGGATGGCATGCCTAGAACCCACCAAAGGGAAACAATGGAAAGAAATGGGTATACATACTTTATTATGTCTTTCTCGAACTGGTATCCCTTACTCTCACAGTATGTTAACAGCTGCTTTGTACTTTTGGGAGGGGTCGACTAACACTTTTCATACCAACTATGGTATGATTACTCCGACTCTTCTTGATGTTGCGGCCATCACAGGGTTAAATCCCTCCAGTACAATATTCAACCATGCAGATATGGTTTAGTGTCTGTAAAATTCAATGTAGGAGATACCAAGAACCCTACATACACCAATTTCATCAATCACCATCATAAAGACACTACTGACATTTCTGAGGAAGAACATGTAGCTTTTCTAACATACTGGTTGTCGCGCTGTGTCTTTTGCTCTAGGTCGATGCAGGTGGCTAAGCAATATTCTTACCTTGCCAGTCACTTGCATCATGGCGAAAGCGTGGCCCTGGGCTAATTCATTTTGGCCTCCCTCTACACGTCTATGACAGAGATCACCAAACAAATAAAAAACTATAATCCTAACAGCACCAAAAAGAAGTATGTCCTTGTACATAGACCTTTTGGCTCTTACAGTTGTGGATGAATGCCACTTTTTCTAAAGAGCTGAAACCTTTTAAAAGCAGGAAGGCAGGATGCGATCCGACACAAACTAACAGTGTGTGGGAGCGTCTCCTTTCAATGACACCCATCGATAGAGGCATTTCGAACTCAGGCCTCTTCAATTTAATGTTCGACATGATGCTGAAGAAAGTCGATTTTAGGCCTTCTATGGCTCCATTCTCAGACGGGAAGATAGGCCTAGAATGGCTTGCTGATTGTTTCCCACCAGTGGAAGAGAAACACAAGAAGCAGTCCTTAATTTTCTAGAAACGTCTTTTGATTCCCAAATTTTTATCTTATTCGATCACCAGCATGAGCTCCAGCCTAATCTCCTACCAACCCAACTTGGTGGCTCGACAGTTTGGACTATGCCATCTTGTGCCCAATTCCTTGTTTAATTCTCATGAGTTATTGGTCGACGTACTCGCTGATAAATCTTGGGATTTTATTCAGGCAGATTATGATGATCTTTGGGCTAAAAAACCCGCACTTACTTTCACTGACTTCGAGCCATCATTCTTCTGTACCGAGGAATTTAAAACTTGGTGGCAATCTTATTTCGTTACTTTTGTTGGTGATCCTGATAGAAAGATTTTTTAATTGGATAATGCTCTTGACCAATTGCAGGGTAAGCCAACCAAATGTAAGACCACTAATATCAAGCAAATTAAAGCTTTCCAGAATTACTTTAGGGTGGTGTATCTACCCAACAATATTCGTCGGACCATCTATCAGGCGGCCGAAGAGCTATGAGAGAAGGTAACTGAAATTCCTGGCAGCAGATACTTGATGTCACAGAGAATGTTATGACACAGTATCTGACACTATGCTAGCAATTCACCACGATGTCTGACGATAAATAACACAATAAGTTGTTCACCGGTTCGGTTCAACAAACCTACATCCGGGGCTACCAAGCCGGGGAGAAAGTTCACTATTAGCGGTATCAATTGAAGACCCTACACACACGGTTGTGACCTTCTCACTTAATCACTACCCAATGACCCTTTTACCTAAGTCCTACTTAGATATGAGTTCCTACTCACCCCTCAATCACGCGGTGATATCAACCTATTGACTAATTGAATTGTAAAGACACACTTCAATAAAATATCTTGATCTTGCTTCAAAGCTTCAATCAAGAGACAAACACTCGTGCTTTAAAGCTTTGGTGATAAACTACCCTTCAACAAATCCTAGTCCAATGCACTTATCAATTGATAGTTGCTTGGCTCACAAAGAAACTAGAATTACACAATTACAACTTACAAATCCTAACGATTACACAAACACTGTTGCTATCTCTTCAATACATTCAAAGGCGCATCACGGTTGTAAGGGTTCTTTTCCTTTTATAGAAGCGATCCGAAACTTGGTTTGGGCTTCCATAAAGATAGCTAGGGTTCACTTAATTTATTCCTAAAAACATGGTCTTTTCAACAACCAATTTAGGTTTAATTAAGTTTAACCTAGCACCACGTGAGCATGCTTTCTAATAACGGAAAAACAATATTTAGCACTCAACAAACTTCACGAAAAATCTAGGAAAAGCAGATTCTGAGCAGAATGTCACGAATGTCATAACATACATTATGACATCGATCTATTTCTATGAATTTCCGCCTGACTTTAGCTTCCGGTTCATGTCTTTTAACATCCTTAGCAAGTAGGATTTATCTTCATCTCGAATGTCATGACATCCATCATGACATTGCTAAAACCTAGTTTTACCAAACATAATGCCAACTTAAAACACTAACAAACTCCCGCTTTGGCACATTTTGGCTAAAACTACCTAACACATCAGAGAACCTATGCAGCAGAAGACAATAAACTAGTTCTAAGCTTTCCTAAGCTTTAAGTAACTAGAACTTAGAGAAGATAAATTCTACCCATACAAAAATCCCACAATTCCCACAATTGCCCCATATACAAAATTTTAAAACAGGCCATAAAATTTCAGGCCATACAATTCCCAAAGATACACTTCCCCAAAGTCCCATACTACTGTTAACACAGTAGTTCTTCTCCCCCTTTTTAGCCATAAAGGGCCAAAGGAAACAATACAAGTTCCCCAAACTTTTAATCAAACAGTACCAAAAACAAGTATACCAGCAAATAATCAAGTACCAGCATTGGTATACAGGGATACACATCTGTCAGTACAATGTTTACAATCATCCAAAAAAACACAAATGGGAAAATTCAAAAAACAGAACAGAAAACAGAAAACAATTGACAAAACAGCAACAGGGGCAAGGAGCAATATCTCAAGTGCTTTCTTCTCCAGAAGAAGCACTATGGAAGGAAGCATCTTCAGAACCATCTTGACACCATCGAATATCATCATCTTCACATCACCAGACATCATTATCGCTTTCTCTTCATCCTCAACCTCGTGTCCTGCTCTAGTTGAGAGATTAGCTCTTCAGACTTTGCTTTCTTGCTTCAAGCTCCTTGCAAGTTGCTCTTAGCAACAATGACATTTGCCTTCGAGAATTTTCTTTGACAAGTCTCGGAGATGTCATGACAATGTCCGGACATGCTTCCCTTGCAGTTTGTAGTGGAAGCCAGGCGACTCTTTCTGATCGTATCTCTTTCACTAGAATATCGAGGAATTGATTGATAATTCCACACAGTAGGGAGGAAAGGCTATAGGTCCCTTGATTGCATAGCTTTCATGCTTGAGAGTTTGATCAAAGATGTAGGATCCATAGTCAAATGCGACGAGTACCTCGCATATATAAATCTGCTCGATCCAATGGAGATAGTTGACTTGTGATTGGTTGGGACCCGTTAGCGCTCCTATCTTATGTAGGATGGCAAATTTAACACTCGACTTGCTTCGAGAGTTTTCCTTTAGAGGCCATTATCGACTTGATTTGCAGTGATGGTTTGACAAATCTTGTTGTCAGTTTCCTCCAGCTCTGGCTGAGTATTATCAGATCTACCCAGAAATCTGTTGATCACATTTGGAGAAAACCTGACTTTCCTCCCTCTCACATACACAGTTTGGTAGTCATCAGAATTCCTATCCCCACGATCATTTGTGAGATTGACAATAAACTCTCTCACAAAGCTTCATATGATTTGAGAGCTTCTTTGTTTTCATCAATCCTGCCTCCTTAATCAGGTTAACAATCTCCTTGCATTCTAAAGCACTCTTGTTCAACTCTCTTTCTAGTGCAACCCTCTTTAAGCAAACATACTTCCACCTTCCGCACTTTCAGGATGATGGAATGAGATGTTATCAATTGCCAACGGGCACCTTGGAAAGTTTTCCAAGAGTTGGCTTCTTTCTTGAAGGTATGTCAGTGACATTCTCCTCAACATCAAACTCAGAGTCATGATCAGACTCCACAGGTTCAGGTTCCTTCCTCTTTTTAACAATAGGTGTTCTCTTTTGTCTAGAGTCACCGAATGATTTTACTCTACATTTCTTTGTAGAGGTTCCATATGGAATACTTTTCGTCTTATGCATATCTTCCACCCTTTTCTTTGAGGGCTCGTGAGACGCTTGTTTTCCTTTCTTCTCATCATCCTCTTTGCAATGCTAGGATTAACATTGGCAATGAGGTCATTGTCTGAGAACACTTCATCCAGGTCTATGACAAGGGTTTTATCCAAATTCTCAGAATCTTGAACAGGAGACTTTTCAAGATTATCACAAACTGGTTTCTCTGGAGTCTCTTCTAGGATACTATCAGAGATATAGTCAGCATCAGAAATACTCTTAGTTGAAGATTCCTCAAGAACATCATCAGAGATCACATCTTCATTAGTAGCAGGGGTTTCATTACAAGCATCATTCATGCTCACTTCAGAATTTTTAACAGAAGGATCAACAGCATTCTTGACAGGAGAATCAACATGATCACCAGATGTCTTGACATTCTTTGTGACATCGGATCAACGCTAAGCTAGGGCTAGCGGACTTTTCATTTAGAGGATTGAAACCCAGGAGCAGTTGGTCTTCATTGAGGATCCTGGTTACCAATCTAGCAATGGCTATGCCAGGACCTCGAGCTCACGTGTCATCGGTGTTTGCCCTAACTTCATCCATGGCGGAGATGATGAACCAGATTTTTGAGAAGATGAAGATGATGAAGACATACTTTGTTGGAAGATTTTGAGGAAATGAGAGCTAGAATGGCAGAGGTTTTGAAAGTTTCTTTTAGATGAAGGAAATATGATACTTTCAAAAGAAGAAACTATTATATGAAGGGGTCTCTTCCTATTCTTGGACCTTTTAAAAATGAGAGGAAAATACTTAAATAACCTACTTATAAATACTTGAAGGAAAAGATCCTTTCCATTCCTTGTTGTATGCAAGGTTAATTGCTACAATTCCTCATTTGGACAATTACCCAACTTGCCCCTTAACATTTCAAACTGGCTAGTCTCAAGCACTTTAGTAAAAGTGTCACAGTACAATGTCATGACATCCTGTATGACATTGTATTCAGTCAGCATCTGCTTCATCCAGATCATCTGAGAACAATTGCTACCAGCTGCTATGTGATAAGTCTCAACATTGTACAGGAATACACAGTTTTGCTTCTTGCTGACCCAAGAAACAGGATGGTTTCTCAAGATGAACCATCCTTCAAAAGAGCTTTTACACAAGCATTTATCAACACTTTCTCCACTTATTTTCTTGGACAACTTCAAGTGTAGAAGGGAGAGAGTCCTAGTGTAGCTGCCATGATTCAATCCAAGCTTCTTGACATAATTCCTTGCATATTTGCTTTGTGAAGGAATTGTTGAGTCTTTCATCAATGTGTCTGACATTCCTCCAGATACTATGGTATTAACATAGGCGGATGCCACCATGATCTTTTCCCTCATTGGAAGGGTTTCATTCAGGACTCCCTCATGTATCCTTTGACATAAGACTAGGTTTTCCTCTCATGCGGATCCTAGTACTTTGCTTTAGTACTTTAAAATGGTCGGATGTCTAGACATTGAGTGTGACATTCGATTTCTGTCAACTTTATACTTACCAGATTCTCCTTTGACTATGAGAGATCTTGGTATCCTTGACTCCTCTATGGAACCGATCCTTTTCATTCCTCGAGGTGTGGATGATTAGATTCTTGCTGAACTTTACTTCTTCTTGACTTTGTGCATGGGACACACGAAGAAGTGGTGTTCTCGATTCCCACATAACGATTGTCCTTTGATCGACTCCTCTCATAATCACTGCTTGTTCATCATTGATTACAAGACATTCGGACTTAGTGAAGTTGATGAGACCCATATCACATAGGCGACTTATGTTAATGAGATTTGCGTCAAACCTTTACCAACACCACTTCATTCGGGTTTGGAACTTGACCGGTTTGAGTTTCAATACCTTTGATTTCTCCTTTAGCCCCATCTCTAAAAGTAACAAAAGCAGTGAGGTTTAACATCTTTAAGAAGATTTCTTTCTCCGTCATGTGCTTGGAACACCCACGTCAAAGTACCAATCTTTCTTGGTAGACACACTAAGAGAAGTGTTAGCTACCGAGAACATGATCTTCTTCTTCCAATGTTGAGAGTATGATACCTGTTGGTTTTAGGCTTCACATAAGACCCTTTATTAGGATATCCATGAAGTCATAGCGGAAGGATTTTATGTGACCAAACCTTCCACAATAATGACATCTCCATCTTTGAAACTGTTTGTTCATGTTTCTATGATTTTGATGTTGCACCCAATGTTGTGACATCTGCTTTGACATTGGTCTATTAGGTATTCTTTCTTTTGTTATAGACAAACTTAGTCTTCATATACCACGAGGTAGACCTGCTCAGGCTTGTGGTATGACATCTTCTTTGTCATTGACTTCCAGTTTGTTCCATTCTCGGTTGTTGCAAATCTCTTTGATCCACATGCTTTGAGCCGACACATTTCTGTTTTGGGTTGTGACACTGCTTTGACATTGTTTTCCTATGTCTCTTCTTCTTAATGTCACCAACAGGTTGCTTTTCACCACATATCCTAGACCATGCTTATTTCCGCATTGTCCAGTGAAGAATTTCTTCCAACTTATCGATTACGGATGTCAACATTTTGATAGATTTAGACATCGATCAAGTTTGGAATTGACATAACAATATCACTATTGAGGTGATTTATAGTGGTGTGTTTTCCTCTTTCTCAACCTTCAACTTCACATTCGACTTCGACTTCTCAATCGACTTTTTGCTCCTCATTCTGCGACATGCTTCATCATTTTTATACACGACTTCACGTAGTTTTGATGAAGCTCTTCAAATGTCACTTCCTCATCACTAGAATCCATATCGAGTTGTACACTCAGGAGAGCGGTGACAAGTTTGGCACCTTCTTCCTCGATTCACTTCACGAATCACCATCGGACCAAGTGACCATTCCTTTCTTTTGTTTCTTTAGAAAGGTGGGACATTCACTCTAATATGTCCAAATCCTTCACATTCATGACATTGGACTTTCTTGTCTTGACTTCCTTTTTCCTCGACTTGGATCTTCTTTGGAGTCATAAGATCGCTAATGTCGGATGGAGTGTCCTTGACATTTGACCTTGACTTTGGATCAATCCTCCGATCGGTTTGTTGAACTCTCCCAAGCATGGCAATAGCTTGGATATCTTCTCTTCATCTTCCACCTTGCATCCTTCTTGATGTTGGATACAAGTGCTATGCTCTTGTTTTTCTTGTCAGCAGTTCGATTCCCATCTCAAAAGTCATAAGGGATCCAATAAGTTCTTCAACCTTCAAGGTCTTGATGTCTTGAGCCTCTTCTATTGCGGTGACTTTCATTGCAAATCTCTTAGGCAAGGATCAAGAATCTTTCTCACGACTTCTCTTTAGACATCTTTTCACCAAGTGCTCACGAGGCATTGGCAATTTCAAAATATTCATGTGAAATTCATGAATATTCTCATCTTCCTTCATCTTCAAATTCTCAAATTTGGTAGTGAGCATCTGAAGTCTTGACATCTTCACCTTGGATGTTCCTCATGAGTAGTTACGAGTGTCCCAAACATCCTTGGCCACTCACATTGATGAACCGGTCGAAGATATTCCTGTCAATACCATAGAGCAGCATTCAATGCTTTAGAGTTCCCAAAGCTAGCTCTTCTTCCTCTTTGCTCCATTCCTCCTCGGGTTTCAAGACAGTAGTGCCATCTTTCTCAAGCTTGGTGGGATGTTTCCATCCTTTATCGGCTCTCCAGCTTTAATGTCCATGATAAGAAGAACCATACGAGGCTTCGTAATCATAATTAGACCCATCCGAATAGGTGGTCTTCCTCCAAATCCTCCTTCTTTATCCATTCGCGGAAACTATTATCCTAGATCTCACCCGAAATATAACAAGCGGGGTGCACCTCGATGCCAATTGAAATTCTGGCAGCGGATACTGATGTCACGAGAGAATGTTATGACACGATGTCGACACTATGCTAGCAATTCACACGATAATCTGACGATAAATAACACAATAAGTTGTTCACCCGTTCGGTTCAACAAACCTACATCGGGGCTACCAAGCCGAGGAGAAAGTTCACTATTAGCGATATCAATTCGAAGACCCTACAAACACACCGGTTGTGACCTTCTCACTTAATCACTACCAATGACCCTTTTACCTAAGTCCTACTTAGATATGAGTTCTACTCACTCCCCTCCAATCACAGCGGTGATATCAACCTATTGACTAATTGAATTGTAAAGACACACTTCAATAAAATATCTTGATCTTGCTTCAAAGCTTCAATCAAGAGACAAACACTCGTGCTTTAAAGCTTTGGTGATAAACTACCCTACAATAAATCCTAGTCCAATGCACTTATCAATTGATAGTTGCTTGGCTCACAAGAAAACTAGAATTACACAATTACAATTACAAATCCTAACGGTACACAAACACTGTTGCTATCTCTTCAATACATTCAAAGGCGGCACAGTTGTAAGGTTCTTTTCCTTTTATAGAAGCGATCCCGAAACTTGGTTTGGGCTTCCATAAAGATAGCTAGGGTTCACTTAATTTATTCCTAAAACATGGTCTTTTCAACAACCAATTTAGGTTTAATTAAGTTTAACCTAGCAACCACGTGAGCATGCTTTCTAATAACAGAAAAACAATATTTAGCAGCTCAACAAACTTCACGAAAATCTAGGAACAAGCAGTTCGAGCAGAATGTCACCTGAATGTCATAACATCTGTTATGACATCGATCTATTTTCTAGAAATTTCCGGCCTGACTTTAGCTTCGGTTACAGGTCTTTTAACATCCTTAGCAGGTAGGATTTATCTTCAATCTCTGAATGTCATGACATCCATCATGACATTGCTAAAGCCTAGTTTTACCAAACATAATGCCAACTTAAAAACACTAACAGTAACCAACATGATTCCTCAACTTAAAATTCCTGGTTACACGAAAGATAAGTATCTTTACGCACTTCATTTTGGAAAAATTAAATTTCTTCCTTTGGCAAAATTAAATTCCCAGATTGGTGGTATTGCCCTACGTCTCATATCAGAAATGCTTACAAGAAAAGGGCCAACAGAGTGGAGCCGACAAAGTGTTGGTTGGATACTTACCCGGGTTTTCTATATATCGATCCTCAATATATGAGAATACTTACTATCATACCCAATGGTAAAAGTTTTGGAAAGCTTGATATCTTTTTCACTTCGACTCACACATGTATTAACTTATCCATTTTTCTTTTAGCCATTCCCCTAAAACAAGTAACTCCCAAAGAAACTCCTTCCAATAACAACATTATAATAGGTTTGGCGATTGATGAAGGTTAACACAGAGATGAGTATTGAAAGGTTTGGCGATTGATGAAAAGGTTGAAGATAAGGGGTTGCTGAAAGGTGAATGAAGGGTAGCTATAGTGGCGGCTATTTGATTAACAGTGAGAGACGAGGGAGTTTGGGATGAGAGAGACGGAAGAAAGGAACAACCTACAGATGGGATGGCAGTGGAAGTGGTATGGCGCGGAGGGTTTGTTGTTTAAAAAGTGGAGATGATGGTTGTTATGAGTGTGACGGCGATGTGTTTATGGAGATGGTGATGAAGGAGGAAGGGATGAAGGGTGGGTTCACCAGAAACAAACAGAGGGAGTTTTGCGTGAAGAAGGAAGATGAAGGGTGGAAGGTTGGTGAAGAGGATTTGGTGAGGTGGTGTTGATGAAGAAGAAGTGGGGTTGTTCTGGTTTTTGTGTGGTGAGAAAAGAGAAATGGTTAGAGAGTGAAGAAACTGGGTGATAGGTGTGAGGAAGGAAGACAGAGTGATGAAAAGGAAGTGGAATTGGCGGCGCGGCGGAGTGTTCCTCAAGATGAATAGGAACAAATTTTTTTTATATATCTTTCAGATCCGCCTCTCAACCTCTACGTTTTTTTTTCTTTCAAATGCCTTAACAGTGATATATATACATAAAAAAACTAGGTTAAAATAATTTTTAAAATGCCTCAAATGACCCTAATGATAAAATGGACTATTAACCCCAAAAGAGTAAGAATTAAACTATCCGAAAACATTTCTCTTTTGATTTTATGAGATAAAAATTAGACACTTAAAATTGTCAAAAACGATAAAAGTTTGGACAATAAATTATCCGAAAAAATAAATGAGCACATTAAAATAAATTACGAGTCTCAAAGATTAAAGAAAAATTATCAAAATGTTTATAATTGAAATAAAATGATAATAAAAAATATCCGACTTTAAAACGCTGACGGTTAAAAATGAGACTAAAAAATGTATCGAAAAATTAGAAAGAACATATTTTCATGACCTACGCGACACGTAGGTTCATAAAGCAATGAGTTAAAGGCTAAAACTTGAAATATTTTCCTGCTAATTTTCCGCACAATGTTGAATCACTTTTAACGGTATGTCTATAAAATCGAAAATTCAATATTATCGACATATAATCAACTTAACACGATGCAAGAAACAAGTAGAGAGATAAAAATGAATGAACTGGAATATCGGGTATTTTACAACTACAAAATGATGCAGATTTTGGTTTAAATTGACTTTCGGTCAACCTACATGCAACTAGCGACGCAAATGTGATGAATGGATGACAGTTCAATGCCAATGACTTAATGGAAGCATATGCAGGTGAATGTGAAACTTAAGTCAGGTAAATTAAAGTTAGAAGGGAAAATTTTGGGGTGCGACAGCTGCCCCTATTCAATCTTCTTAAACCTGATAAGTGAGAAAGATTGTCAGCTTTTGAAAGTCCATGGTGGAAGAGGATTGAATACCAAAAGAACCCCAAAAATTTTCCCTACGCGGGATATCAATGCAACAAAGGAAGCAGATAAGATATCTTGACTACATAGTCAAGGAAGAGACGCCTGAGGAGAATAAACTTGTTAAGCATCATAACAATTGAGAAATATCAAAAATATCAACATAACTGGGGATAACCAAGTAACCAACATGAGCAATAAAGCAACAAGTCTTAACAAAAATGCTTTGAGAAGAAAACCGAACTTCTCAAGTGAAAAGAAGAAATAGATTAAGGCATCTCAGGACGTCTTAACAAAAATGCTTTGAGAAATAAACCGAACTTCTCAAGAAAATAAATTAAGCCATCCCAGCGATGCCTTAACGAAAAATGCTTCGAGAAGAAAATCGAACTTCTCAAGCGAAAAGAAAATAAATTAAGTCATCTCATCGACGCCTTAACGAAAAATGCTTAGAGAAGAAGACCGTACTTCTCAAGCGAAAAGAAGAAATGACAGATTAGAAGACTCTATCAAACATATGATGGAGAATTTGTCAGAAAAATCCCGAAGAGTTAAAGAATACCCGCAGACTTTAACGAAGATATGTTTTGAGAAATTGCCTGAATATCCCAAAGAAGATATGATTTGAGAAATTTTTTGAAGATCCCAAAGAAGATTTGATTGAGAAATTGTCTGAAGATCTCAAAGAAGATTTGATTGAGAAATTGTCTGAAGATCCCAAAGAGTTAAGAATACCCGCAGACTTTAACGAAGATATGTGACTGGAACAATATTAGAATTGTTGTGCACGAAGGTGCAATGAGCTATGGCATGCTGAATGTCTTAACCATGTAACTTCCGAGTTACCAACAAAACAAATTCAGTAACATAACCCGAGAATACACTTCTTTGGGGATAAACAAATCAATATCCAGCACAGTGGTGTGATATAGATGTTTATGAAGTCAGTAAATCTTTGTTTCCGACATTTCTGCTTATAAGAGATCTTAGTGAACATGTAAATACATGTTGAATAACTTCCAAGTTGACAGAATCTTCAATCTGTACGCAGATAGCTTTAGCGGTGATAGAAGAATCAGATTCAGCACTTGTGACTGAAAAACATCCATGGTAAGGTTCTTCAATTTGCTGGCATTGTCCCAACAATGCGTTGTAGCAAGTGGATATGTGGATCAACATCCGAGTTGGTGACATATCCTGAGATAGAATAAACCTCCTACTTGGTGGATATTTATCTGTTGATTAATTGAGGACTTACTGGGGAAATAAACACACCAGAAGTTTGATGGGTCTACTGAGAACAGCTCAGAGAAGCAAATTTGTAGAAATCACTTCCGTTAAAATTTGCTGGGAAGATTCTGGTCTGAAAGAACTCTTGAAAATACCATAAGTATGTCGTAGTAACCCTTCCTAAAGGAGACTCGCTTGGGAGTAAACAAAGCTTCGCTATGGAAAATCCAAACGAAAATCATGTGGAAAACTTCACTGGGGATTCCCGGTTGATAATTTCGTTGACATTATAGTTCATTGAAAGACAATTGTTTCACTGGGGAAGAAATCTCGATTGGAGAAACCATCAGATGTTAAGATCTATACAAGTATACCACTTGTGCTGGAGAGAAAAGGATAATTTTGTCGTCCGAGAACTAATCTTCCGTCTTTGATCCTTATAAGGATATTTGCAGTTTCAGCTGGGGAAAATCCTGCAAAGAGAACTAGCCGAAGCCAATGCATGAATATGATATGCATGATTTTTTAATGTTTAAATGCAAAAGGGTATCAAACTAATTTTCTGACACTGTCAGAAGAGAAAAGTTTAAATGCATCATGAAGATAATGCACCAAACTCTGAATGTCGATCTGCCACTTGAAAGGCTCCAAGGTAGTCCTTGTAAAAATAAAGATAGCAACTCCTGAACTGCTTTAATTATGTGGATCAACGGAGTGCCCCAAGTTAGATGCATTGGATGCAAAGAGAACATGGTCAGTAACTTCGAGGACCAAAAGTGGACTTCTGTGGGGAGGAAAAAATAATCCATGTTTAGCGCACAGGTCTGACATGAATGTTTCAACAATTGAAAAGCTGACATCTTGATGACAGAGGGCCGTAACAAACATATGCATATATGTTGAACAACTTTAACGTTGACAAATCATCATTTTGTCTTGCAGCTCCTGAGATGATAATGAATTGCAATAAGCAAGAGATAATTCCACTGGGGAGAAAGGAATGAAGTTCAACACCATCTGAGGGGAATAAACACTTCCACCGTGGATAAATCTTCCATCTGCTACTATTGTGCTGACAATGCAAAAAATAAACATGTACTGACATGTTTAAACAAATTGATGTTGCAATAGATCTTCTGAAATCTTTTAACCATCCCACCTGGTAGACGCATACTTTTGTTGAATAAGCAAGGTATACACTGGGGAAATAAACACACTAGAGATTCACAGGGGACTGGATGAGAACAACTTAGAGAATCGGGTCTATAGAGGACTGTCGTCACTAAGATTTACTCGGGAAGTTGTTATTTGGAGAGAGAAATAATATTGGATTTAATGTTGTAGCAGTCCTACTGCAATAGGTCCTCTTGGGGACACTTGAAGCTTCATTGTGGAATTTCAAAAAAGAACTCTATATGGAAAGATCACTGGGGAGAACCCGTGTAAGAAATTTCGTTGACACAAGAGTTCACTTGTGGGAAGATAAACCACCTTGGAAGAGATTCGATTTGAGAATCATCATTGTAGATCCATTTATGAACAAGCCTTCAAACTTGTGGTAGGAAGAACTAAGTCTGTCATTCGAAATAGTCTTCAAAGTCAAATTCTACTGAGGAAAATAATTAGCTGATCTTGGAATATTCCGAGCCTTGGCTGGGGTTTATGCATGAATATGCTATGTATGATATGATATGAATGCATGAACGAATGCATGAGTATACTGGTTAATGAATTGGCTATCAAACCGAATTCCTAACATTGTAAGTCAGAAAGATACAAGAAAATGATATCATAAAGATGACCGATCAAGCTCTGATTATTGATTTTTGCCGCTAAAAGGGCTGAAATGCTAATTCTTGTAAGAGGAAGAATTGCAATTTCTGAACTGTAGATAATGATGATTAGAGGAGTGCCCCATTCTTTGGAATGCAGCTACAATAGATTTTGCACTTAAGAGACATCTCGACGTCAAAATCTCAACATGCCCTAGTCTGGTAGGCCTTTGAGAAGAAACTTTCTTGAAAAGGAGTTCCCCAGTATCCTATATTCCACAACAATACTCTATTGATCGTCAGTATTTCAAAGTAGTTGGATATTCTGATATGAGAATATCATGTTTTGGTATGAGCTTCAGAGATAATCCAACATCTCGAAATAAATGCTTTAGATTTACTAAACCTCAGAGTGGCAGACTTTGCAAATATGGACGACCTGCCCCTGCACGAGCCTTTGAGAGACTTCAATATCTCGAGGTAATTGCTTTAGATCATCTGAATCTTTTAAACAAGCTTACTTTAGAATAAATCTTGGAGAGACTTCTACATCTCAATGAATTTCCTCAAATTGATTGCAATTGAATAATGAGTTGTGCAAACATAGGGAAGACCTACCCCAGGATGAGCTTTAGAGAGACTTCTGCGTCTCGAAGTAATTGCTTCAGACTGATTGATTCTTGAAACAAACACTTTCTCTATTAAAAGAGACTTCACTATATCAAAATAACTACTTCGGATCAACAACATATGAGCAACTAATTTAATGGAACGCGAGCTTTTTTTGAAGGCTTCAACGTCTCGAAGTAATTGCCTCGGATTGATTGGAACCGAGTGATTAGTTCTGCAGAGATCTGAGCAAAATGCACCAATTTATAGCCTTAGAGAGACTTCCACGTCTCTAAGTAATTGCTTCAGGCCGACTGAATCTTGAAACGACGGTTGTCCAGGATAATCGATCTTTGAGAAGAACCAAATCACTTGTCGATTGCTCTTTAAGGACATGTCCCAGATTGGCAAAAATTTGAGAAACTGAATTTCGACTTGATTGTCCCCAAGTTAACAGAATCTTGAGAAAACAACTTATGATGTGCTCAATGGAGTCCTTAAAACGTCATGCCTCTTGATTTAACAGAGTGATCAAGTCTTTCTTCTTTGGACAAAATTAAATTCTTCACTGATGTTCATTATGAGAACTTCTTTAATGTCATATAATTGTTTTACATGTAGAATAATGTTTATTATGATAATTCTAATGCAACATTTATGCGTCTTGAAGTTTTGTATGAAAAATATTATGACTTTTTTGTGAGTGAAACACTTTTAGAGTGCAACACTAAAACTTTTTCTTTATGAAAGATAAGATAAACATATGATACCAACACAGATACTTAGCACACACCGTAGGAGTCAGGTAAGCGAGATCTCTTCGTCGTAAGATTTTGAATTAACCCATGCTTCAATTAGGACTTTTAAGGGTTATAACGTGGCCTAGTTCACGTTTTTTACAAAAAGGATTTTTAGGCTCAAAATTATTTGGTGCCCAGCCATTCTCCTTGATGTCCTTCAGTCCTAAGTTCAACTATCTTGATACGAGCACTCATCTCTAGAAAGGCGTTTATGATGGTTGAGGAACCAATATGAGGTTTTTTGGACACAATAGTCACTAATATTTTTGTCTTTGGTGTTTAACCACACAACTTGTTCTGTGCTGAGAATTTTCTTTGATAACCCTTTTTCACTTTTTAACTTTCCAATTTGATTTCCCTAAACTTTGCCTAAGCAACTTGTTTTCAAGTTTCGACTTAGCGGGACTTTTTCTCTCTTTCTTATTCATTCTTTTTTTTTTTAAAACAAATTGTGGATCTTTACATTGCCTTCGATTTGTTGAAAGTGATTGTGATCGTCTGAGTCCTTGGTAGATGAGAGATGAATGTTGTTGTATCGTAATTTGTTGACTTCCTGATGTGCGAGAGATAACCATTATAGTATTATCCTCTTTTGATGCACACTGTTGATAGACGAAGGTCGGCTATCCCGGTTCTGACCTTCCTCAACCTTTTGAAGGATAACCATTGTGGTATCCTTTGATGTACACTCTTTATGAGTTTTGAATGCTTGATCAGATTAACTGAACACTACCCGCCCCTGGGTTTTAAAAAAATGAGGGTTTTTTCTGAATAGAAAAGAAACTCCTACTTCAAGGCTCAAATGGGTTAACGAGGGTCTATCTCCATCATAACCTCAGTGTTTGGGGATTTGAAACAAGGCTTGTACATTGTCAGCAAGGTTTCTTACTCGAAAGTATACGACTAGAGACCTGGCATTTTTCAACTATCGTCATCCTCCCTCCCAATCATTGCCTAGGCGATAGATTTGGTAACGTTGGTATCAAAATGCTCGAAAATCAAATAAAGAGTGATAACAAATGAATTACTTCAAGACAAACATACTCATTGCATTAATATTAAAAACAAACAAGTTTCTACATGCAAACAAAATTTAAACAATTAAACAAGATACAAATGAAAATGCAGTAAAGAAATAAAAGACTGTCATTGTTGAGGAGACTTGAGCTCCATCTTGACTTGTTGATTCAGATGACTTTCAGTAGTCTTGGTGCTCACTTGAGTATGGAATTTCCATTCAGAAACAGATTTCCTCCTTGAAGAGTCAAGTACTTCTGGTCAATCAACTATTGAGTCTTGGCTTTGTAGGCGTTGCATTCCTCTGTTGAATGTCATACTATTCCATCATGATATCCACATCTTGCATTATAATCATAACCAAGCGGGAATAACTTTGGTGGGTTAAGAAATTTAGGAACCACCAATGAACTTTGAATTAGATATGGCAGAAGTTGATTGTAAGTCACTGGAATTGGATCAAGAGGAGCCTCCCTTCTTTCTAGATTTTTCCGAGGTACAATTAGATTTTGGGAATTCCGATTCTGAAGTTGTGGGGGATCAAACAAAGGTTGCTGATACAAGGGCTTGAAAGTTGGTAATGGAGGATAATGAGTCGGTGCTACGACTGACTTCTCTTTGGGATATCTCTGCTGAATGATACCACCTTATTTGAATTGGTCATTTGGTTTACTTCATTGCTGACATGATTCTGTAGAGTCTCAACTACCTCTTGGTAAGAAATTGTCCCAATGAGTTTCGGAAATCCCTCGAAATTGCTATCATCAATATTTGCAACCAAAATGTCTAAGCTTGAGCCATTTTGCTTGAAAGATAAAATCTTGTCATCAATTAGCTCTTGAACTTTGCATTTGAAGGCGAAACAATTCTCAATTTCATGTCCTGCAGAGTCAGCATGAAAAGCACATCTGGCACTCTCATCAAACCAAGCTTTAGCAATCCTTGGTGTAACACCCCTTCTAAAATACCCCGAATAATATTAATTATATCGACGATTAAAGTCATAATTCATCAGAGTTAACACGGAACAGGGATGCCACAATTAATAAATAAAATAAAACCTCCAAATAAACAGTAGCCATGCTACACTGAGGATCATTATTCCAACTAATTCAATCAGTTTAAGACCATGTCTTACACAGCGGAAAATACCAAAAACAAAACTGATTAAACCATAATTATTCTCAAGGAGATCCAAAGAAACAATTGAATAAAACTAAATCCTCAACTAAACGTTCCCCGATGTTACAACCTAATCGAGCATGACAACGACACGCGGACTTAAAAGACAAGCTCTGAGCCATCCTCACTCCTCAACTGCTAACTTTAATACGAAATTGTTAAAGTAAGCGTGAGACTTCTCATAATTAAAACACATTATAAGCTTTTCAATCAACAATATATCACAAGCATATTATTTCACCCACTTAGCATAAATTCAAATTCAACACACAATCACAATCATACAAGTCATTATGCATAATCAATAGACAACAAAAGAATTGCAACACGAAGACATCCTAACATGTTACAATCCCATGCAAACACAATGCGAGACACAATGCATGTGGTACCAACACGTGACAAGTCACCCAACACGATCCATCATCAACCGATCGGTAACCATCGATTCGTCCATAAACACCGGACACGAATCCAGCTAACCACCATCCTTACTCGGGTATCGGTTATCGGCAATCAAGTCAAATTCCGCACAATGGGAATTAACTTCACCAAAATAATGCATATGCACGCACATCACTAGCATGCAACATCAAATCAGTCTATGAAATACACCAACTTATCATAACTGAATCAAACCAACAACATGATATTTCAACCATCATGCATACAATTAACAACACATAACATGCTTTACATCCACACAATACCAATACATTCATCACCTCGGGTTCCACCTACATATACATCAATATGCGTCAGTCAATAATCACCTATTTCGGAATTCGGCTCATTTTCAAAATAATTTCAAGTTTTGGAAATTCTTTTCATTTTATAAAATAGAGCATTAAATTTAAGAAATAACGTCCAAAAGCGCTCAAAGCGGACTTACGGTTTGAAAGTTATGAATTTTCAAAGTTTGACATTTTCAAAAAATAAGCGAACCGGTTCCTACACATACGGAACGGTTCTGAAATTTCAAAAACTCGCCTCTGGAAAATTGTACGGAACGGTTCCTACCCATACAGGAACCGGTTCCTGAGTGCAATTTTCAAGTTTTTACAAATTTTTCAAAGTGGAACCCGGTTCCTCGCCACTGGGAACCGGTTCCCATGTGTTGTAGAGCCATTTCCTGCACTTTTGACAGCATTCATTCATTCTCAATCAAACCCAAACTTGCCCATACGAATTCCAACATGGGAAACACTAAAACACATCCAATTTGCATCATTATCACATCAAACAACATATTTCCATCATTTCTATTCGATATCTGACACCCTAATTATTTTCAACCTATAATCCGACACAATAGGGACAATTCTACGGAACCCTAACATTCTAAACCGGGATTCCTAACACACTATGATCCATACCATTGAATATCTAAACCGATAATATGAATTAACTAATCAAAATCACCCACACCTTGTGAGTTCTTGATTCGACACTTTAGGTTTTCTTCCTTCCTTTTCCTCTTCTCAACTTCACGTATCTGTGTTTTCTCTAAAATAACTCCTTTTTCCTCTTTTCCTTATTTTATTCATTTTATTCCTTTAACATAAATAAAATGAATTAAATAATAATGAAAGTCTTTTACTCCTCACACCTCACTTTACCAACACACTTCTAATAATTCCATTCCTTTATTCCATAATTAATCCCAATAAATCCAATATATTAATAAATTATATTCTTAATTAAATTAATAATTAAAAAATCATAATTATTTAATTATCGAATTATTTGGGGTGTCACACTTGGCACTGGCTTCAACTCCCTTGGTATCACAACACCACTTTGAATTACGTAACATAATAGTCGAGAATATGATATTGGGATTAACTGAATATCCTGTTGAGCATATCGACAGTAATATGGGTTAACATGCTGATTTGGTTCCCTCTTCTTCGGTTGAGGAGTAAGCAACGGTTGTTGTCGAGGAATCTTCGAAGGTGAAGACCGAGGATGATGCCTAGTAGGAGAATTTTGAATTAGGGACTTTTCTACGTGTGGATTTCGTTGACCCATGGAGACTTCAGACGATAGAGAAGTAACAAAGCTTGCGGCAATTAGTGCAGTGTTGCACTCTTTCTTCAACACAACTTGCAAGAGATCCATAACCAGACTCATCTGACTTTTCAAATGATTAACTTCTTCCCTTAATGGTTCCTGACCAAGTCGAAGCTCGTCTATAGCCCTTTGAGACATCCTTCGAGTTCTGAATGCGCGTCGAGTAAACAGTTTGATATTTCTAGACAAAATAGATGAAATGAGTTTTTTTGATGAAGATGAAATGCATTGCAATGCATGCAAGAATGAAATGTAATGTAATGGTAATGCAGGTAAGAATGTAATGTGATGCGTTCATATTTATGTTATGCGCAAAATCACAAGAAAAGTTAAACAGACATGGGTTTAAAAAGGACGGTCGGACGTGGTTTCGACGTCTACCCAACAATTCCCCATACATAATGGTTCTAATGTTTTTTTTTGCTAAATGTTTCTCGGAGTCTCAGATCCCCTTTTAACAAATATTATCATCACGCGAACGGCCTACGTGGTGATAGTATTTCCAAAATTATACTCCCAGAAGCAGATCTTAAAGGGATACTCAAAATCCTTTATTTGAGCGGTTGGTCTCGGTTTGGATATCCTAATACTTAGAGTTATGGGCCACTTGTCCAAAAATTGTTGTCCCGCACTAGCATACGGTGCAACAACCTCCTTAAAATGACCAACTCTAAGTTGTAGTCTTCATGTCGATCCATGGGACATGGATGTCCAATGGACCTAAGCTACGCAACCACTCTAACTTAATGTTTCCTAGAAGCCTGGGTATTGGGCTTATCTATGAATCATAAACAACAAGTTCCCAACATACTATATATATATATATATATATATATATATCAACAGGATAATATATAAAGCATAAAGAAGTAATAGGAAATGAAACATAAATGAGCAAGAAGAAAGTAAATAACAAACACACAGAAACGAAACTACGGTAGACTCTCGTAGTCTCCCCAGTGAAGTCGCCAGCTGTGATGACTGGTTTTTCATCGGTTATTTAAAAAACAATGAAGTCGCCACCTAATTTTATTTTTTCTAAAAAGAACAGGAAAATATAGATAAAACCCCAAGAATGATGAATAAGGCGGTCTACGAGACCAAAATACATGAATTCGGGAGTCGGTTATGCAAGGGGAATGTATTAGCACCCCTTACATCCATCGTACTCGATGGGACCCGTTTAGTTTGTGTGTGTTTACATGTATTTATTTAATGCTAACTTCTAAAAATTAAGAAAGGAGAAAAAAGAAGGGTCTTTATTTTTGGGATTTTGAACTCGCCAAAGACATCGCTTCTTGTGCCTACGTACTCCCTCGTGCAATGGGAAAGTCAGTGTTCCAGAGTTCCTCTTGAAAATGTTTAAGTTGGTTGTGATGATTTTATAAGAAAAATCATGCATTAGTGTTATACCCCAAAAATTTTCCTCGTATTTATCAAAACAATCCACATCCCCATACTCAAGAAATTCTCAAGGGTTGACCAGATGAGCCCTCTTCTAAGCAGTCAACCCACAACTAGGGTTTTGATTCTCCCAAATCAAAGATAAGTTCTCTCTAGTTTTCATCAATAATGGATATTTATATAGGCATAAAAAATGTATCCGTTGGAGACATATAACCTGTATATGGAATGATGATAACTGAACTTAATTGTTCTTTCCATAAAAGCGAGATCATGTTGGAAAATCAGCCGTTGCTTCAAATCTTTATTTAATGAATGGCAACGCATCAGAACATTGCAGCTAGAACATGGATATTAGAGTTTGTAGAGCAGTCTGGTGCTTTCAGAAGTTTGGCTTGAATCCTTTATGTCTTGATCAAAAGATGATGTAGAAGAGCTTTAAGATTTCTTAGATCAGCTGATAAGGTTTACATCAGAGTTTGATGCAGCCTTTGGTACTTTTAGACGTTCATTAGAATTTCTCTTAGAGCGTGAATTCTAACGTATAAGAACTTCTCTTAGAGAGGAATCTTCTCCTGTTATCATAACTTCTGTAGGTTTAGATCAAACTCTTCTTTTCTTCAAAACATTGCAGTCGAAACATGGATACCAGAGTTTGTGGAGCAGTCTGGTGCTTTCAGAAGTTTGGTTTGAATCCTTGATGTCTTGATCAGAAGATGATGTAGCAGAGCTTTAAGATTTCTTAGATCAGTTGACAAGGTTTACATCAGAGTTTGATACAGCCTTTGGTACTTTTATACGTTCATCATAACTTCTCTTAGAGTGTGAATCTTCTAATGTATTAGAACTTCTCTTAGAGCGGAATCTTCTTATGCTATTAGAACTTCTGTAGGTTCAAGTCAAAATCTTCTTTTCTTCAGAATATTGAAACCAAAACATGGATATCAGAGCTTGTAGAGCAGTCTGGTGCTTTCAGAAGTTTGGTTTGAGTCCTTGATGTCTTGATCAGAAGATGATGTAGCAGAGCCTTAAGATTTCTTAGATCAGCTGACAAGGTTTATATCAGAGTTTGGTGCAACCTTTGGTACTTTTAGACGTATCAAAACTTATCTTAGAGCGAAATCTTCTTCTGCTATCAGAACTTCTGTAGGTGCAGATCAAAATGTTCTTTTCTTTTCAAGGTTGATCATGATTTATCAAGAAAAGTCAAGATCTGATCAAAGGTCAGAGTTTCCAAATTCGTGCTAAAAGCATTAAGGCAAGAATAAGCCAATTTTGGAAAGATTTGATAAAAAATTTCAATCAAATATTCTTCATTGAAAGGAAATATATTTTCACTTAATGCTTGACCTAATCTCTTGCTCTATAAATACACAACAACTCCACAAGCAAAGGACACGGTTGGTCTCCACAAAGAACCCTAAACTCACAAAAAATCTCAAGAAACTTGCACTTTCAAGTTTCAGTTTCCAGCCATCCACAGGAAATTCCAAGCACCAATTCGTGCTCCTGAGGTATAATAGGGTATGTGTGGACCAAAATACATGGCCAAAACTCCCTGAATTGCACGCATCATAAACTCAGTTTGCATTATCTTTGTGAATTTCATATTTTAAATTCTATCATATTTTAATGTGAACTAACATTGCTAATGATTTCCCTAGGATGGTATGTGTAACACGGTGGGAAAACTGACTTGTTTGTTTTGCGTTTGATCGCAAATGTTGCAGATAGTAAGAGTCGCCACCGACTTTTCTTTTATCCAATTAAGGAAAGGTGAAAAGAACAGGAAAAGACCTTCGTTAGATTCTGAGTAAGGGAGTTGGTTATGAAAAGGGAAGGTATTAGCACCCTTTCCATCTGTAGTTATCTACGGGCTTTTAATTGCTTTAGCTCACTTTGAAATTTGCTTTCTGTGTGTTTGAAAATGTTTTTGAAAAGGCATTTCGCTTTGACTTCGTATTGATTCACGCTGGAATGTATACGAAGTGTTTAGAAATGTTTCGTTTTAGAGAAGGACTTTGTAATGATTCACGCTGTAACGTATACAAAGTGTTTTGAAAATGTTTTTGAAAGTGTGAGGTGTAAAGAGTATTTTTTGATGGAGCAAGCAAAAGAGACTTATTACCTACTCAGAACGGTCGTTTCCGTGTTATTTTACTTTCCTTTAGAACAGCGCTATCCATACCATTAGTTGGTAGGTAACCCTATTCGTTGGATGTAAAGGGACATTCGAAGGGACATCGGATGGTCATAGAAGGCAACTTGTAGGAGTATCCTAGCACATTCGTAGGGACGATCATCACTTTTTGTAGGCAACAATCGAGGGACTAGATCATGTATTCGTGGGAAACATCGAGGGACTATGATCTTTTAAGTCGAAGGGACTGTGATGATATTTCGTAGGCAACCGTACTAAGATTCCCCTACGTTCGAGGGACTTGACCATTTATAAGGCAATGAGAGAGAATACCCTATGGGGTGCATGTGTGGGAAAAGTGTATTGTTTTCAGATATTTTATCTTGTATTAGTGATCTTGATTGATTTTATCTTTCCATACACGCCTAATTACTAGCAGTTTAATAGGTGCAGAAAGTAAATTGCGAAAAGTAAATCCTACGCTATTACATGGCTTTGGGGCAGATACATAATATAGGAGTGCAGAAAGTAAAACCTAATTAAACTATTACATCCCATGAGCAGTTACATAATATTGAAAAAGAAAATGCGAGAAAATAGTCCTAACTATTACAACCTGGAAGCAGTTACAATAATCGGAAAAAGAATCGAATTTCAAATAAGAGAAAATAACGTTAGTGAAAAAGATATTTTTGAGTTAGGAAAAAGTTTTAGGGTTAGCAAACCTAATTAGATGAGAAAATATTTTTTGGGAATTTTCTGGATTAATTTTAGTATAGAAAAAACAATTAAAAGTTAATTTTTCGATTAATTAACAATTAATTAAAATATGAATGAAAAATATTATTTTTTTTATGTTAAAAATTAAATAAACATTTTTCTGACCTAAATGCAAAAAGAAAATATTTTTTGTGATTTTTTAATGTGTTAGAAAAATATTTGAAAAGAAATAAAATAGAAAAAGAAAATAATGGAAAATGTGAAAATAAGGTTAGTTAGACAAGGTATAAAAAAGAATGGGGTAGCCAGGGATCGAACCCACCTGCCTGGTTGTCTGTGTATTTGCCACGTGAACCGGTGCACATGGTGTTAGGAATATGAAACAATAAGAATATATGAAAATAACTTTACGGAAGCGTTTAAATCAAAAGCGCATGCGACCCGTCTTCTTCGTTTAAATATCCAGGGTTTTACCTACAGATTTCGTTCGTAGCTAAAACCTATAGTGACAGCTTTGTTCATCACTATAACACCTGCAGTTTCAAAAATCCAGAAAACGCAATAGAAATTAAAGGTAAATCCATGGTTCGATTGCAATCAAGCTCCCGATCACGAATATGTTCCTAGTTTGGTCTGATTTTGCCTAAATCAGAAAGCCCTAATATGAAACCATAAACCCTAACAATGTTGAAAACCTGTACCTGCACTCAAACTTAAATCGAACCATACAACAAGCTTCGAAATAACATCAGGAACATGAATATATAATCAAATCACGTTAAAAGTGCATGAATCATTGAAATCGATTTTAAAATATGGAGAGCATACGTGATGTGCAATTTCGTGTTTTTAGAGGTGTTGAGGCTTGGTGAATGGCTAGAATTGATCAGAGAAGCACTAGGAAGCAATTGGAATGCTTAGAATGCCTTGAATTGATGCAAAAAGAGGTATGTCGTTTGCTTGGAATGCATAAATTTTTTGCACTTGGTTTAGGGTTCTTGAGGCATCAAAATCGTTCTTGTGGCATCTGGAATTAGTGTGTATATATACTAGAGTGAATTAGGTCAAGAATTATGATGAAATTATATGCCAATCAATGAGAAAATATTTGATTTGGAATGAAACCAAATATTGCCTTTTTTAATCAAATTTCAATCAATTCTCTTGCCAATCTCAATAATTTCGAAAATGACAACTTGTATGGCTTGCTTGGACCTCAAGAATGAGAGAAAATCAATCTTTTATTTTAATTAAACTAGTTTTAAATGAATAAAAATCCAAAATAAATAAAAATAAAAGATAAAAAACGTGGACTTGGGGTTGGAGGTTCCAATTGGGATTAGAAACAAGTTTGAATCAAGAAAAGTTAGGCCCATTTGGAAATGTTTTGTTTTTCTCAAGTATTTCTCTTTATGCACCTCCTCAAAAATGCTCAACTTGCACAATTTGTATCTTGCTCAATTTTTAACATTTTAGGGTGTTATTGGACTTTTTAGAAAGCTAAATATGTCTTCTAAACAGCCCTTTTGGTTTCATCTTCATTGAAGTTTCCATGCTCAAGAACACTTCTTTGCAAAAAGATGACTCTTTGTCGACTTTTAAAAAGACCTGTAATGTTTTGATCCATAACTTCCAAATGAAGCATTTCTAGCCCAAGCTTGTGAGACATGAAGTTGTAGAGAATTGAATTCTCTTCAAAATGAGCTTTGGTGGAAAAATTTCTGATAAAGTATGTGAAAGTTATGTTTGGTCAAAGTTCTGTTGACTTTTGTTTGAAAAACCCTAATTTAGAAACTTTGACTTTTGATTAGATCTTGGCTTTTCTTGAGGAATCATGATCAACCCTTGATCAAATGATGAATATTACTTCAAAATGTTGGTGTTGACAAAAAATTATGAAGTTTGACTATATGTTGACCACAGTTGACTTTTTGTCCAATACAACTAATTTTCAACTATTTGAGCAATTGGATGAGCAATTTTGACTTGTGAGGCTTGAAACTTGTCATGGTTATTCTTTGGAACACATGATGAGGAATGATGACCACTTAAAGCATTGGAAGTCCATCTTAACTTGAGAATGGAAAAACCCTAGTTTGGGTTGATTGCTTAGGAGAGGATTTGTCTGGTCAACCCTTGTGAAATCCTTGAGTATGGAAATGTGAGTTATCTTGAGAAGTGGGAGGGCAAATTTTGGGGTATAACAGTTGCCCCTGTTCAATTTTCTTGTACTGGAAGGGTTAGATTGGCATGCTTTCCTTTCGTGACCTGAAGGTAGAAGATGATTGAACACTCGAGTACACTTGGAAATTTGCACTCACTATTGTATGAAATAGGATCATCAGCTGATGATGCGCTGGAATGGGCTTATAGATGCCATTTGGAGAAGCTGCTACTGGAGAGTGAGTCGTACGCTAGACTCTGTATTTGTCTTTTGAATAGAAGATACATCGGAGATTTGTCTTAAGGATACCATCCAGGGTGATGAAGATGCATAGTCGGAGATGGGCTTACAGATGTTATCCGGGGTGGTTGATAATAAGAGAGAGTCAGAATAAACCTTCGTCTTGGCTATTTTTGAGGTGAATACTTGGCAGGATACAGATAGTTTTCCCGTCTTGCTTCAGGTGTTAATCCATAATCGGTTGCCTAGAAATAAATTGTGTGGTCTCTCAGATAATTCTCCCGTCTTGTTTTGGGCATTAATCCTTGACCTTTCTGTTTGGAAAATGACTTTTTCCTGTTGTGGAGATAAAATTTTGACAGGATATGGTTAGTCTTATGCAGATTATGATGCATGCGAGTGTATGACAATATTACTATGATGTATGCACATGTTATGATTTTTATGTAGATGTATGAATATAGATGTATGAATGTAGATGTATTTCAAAACATATCCATCTTGAAGATGATGGGAACGTCCTGTTGGGGAATTCTGATGTTTGCTTGGGGGGGTAGGGTTGTTGCGAATCCTGACTTGGAGAGAAAAAGAGATGCTTCTGATTCCTCTGATGCACTATCTGACCAAATCTCGAGTCTGGATATTAATGTTGTTGGAAGAATAGCAATGATCAAGAGATACTCGGCTGGGGATCTTGTTCATAGATCTTGCAGAGGGTGATTACATTGCCCATAGACCTTGCTGGGGGACAACGCGATATGGCATAATCTGTTACTGCTTGAAGACTGACGTGACGTGGTGAAGTTAATAGGGTCATTATAGCTTGACGAGGCTTGTAGGATCATTAAAGGTGACGAATCTGATAGGGATCACTTGAGGTGATGAATCTGAAGTTTGTTGAAGCTGTTAGGATCACTACTCGGGGACTAATGTGATGAAGTTGATAGGATCACTGCTCGGGGACTAATGTGATGAAGTTGATAAGATCACTGCTCGGGGACTAATGTGATGAAGGTGATAAGATCACTTCTCGGGGACTAACGTGATGAAGCTGATAAGATCACTGCTCGGGGACTAATGTGATGAAGCTGATAAGAACACTGCTCGAGGACTAATGTGATGAAGTTTGATAAGATCACTGCTCGGGGACTAGTGTGATGAAGTTTGAAGTATTGGAATACTTGCTGGGAGGAGATTAGTACTTCGTCGGAGAAGATTTGTCTTTGTAGGGAGAGTGATGGCTCTGTGGGGATTGATGATCCTGTGGATGCATTTCTTGTGTAAGTGTCTCTGCGGGGATTCATTGGTGACTTTAGTGTTATCCCAATTCCTAGAGCCTGTAGTAATTACTTTTGTTCGTTCGCTTTTCATATGTTTGTGAACAAATGTTTATTGTTAGATGCATATAATCATTCAAAGCAATCATTGGAATTTATGCAAAAAACAATAAAATTAGAAAAGGAATTTGCATTGAATTTGAAAAAGTGGCCTATAATTTGGCAATTTGCATACAAGAGACGAATATCCTAGTAAGAGGAAATTGTCAGAATAGCAAAAAGCTATGTGGAAACAAATCTGTCGAGTTTCAACTATGATATTGCTCATATATTTCGACTATCTCATCTCCTTGCTGTCAGTAGAAAGTGAGTGAATTAATTTTCGCCATTTGAATCTTGAATGTTGATAGTAGCGTGGTCTGTAAGTAGGTGATATGGACGAGACATAATCGTACGCTTAAATCCCTAATTTTTTCCTAGACCGCCCTTTCGGGTTTTCAGTCTACCGGGATACCCTTTCTTGCCCAAGCCGCCTTTGCAGGTTTTCGACTTGCCAGGTGTACGCTTTTGTATATATATCCTTAACTTTTGCCTGAACCTTTTTGGTTCGCCAGGATGCCCTTATTTTTGCCCAGGCCAGTCGACCTAGTAGGTTTCGTTCATGCGTAGTATTTTTTGACTATGTCTGCGTTCATAGGGTCTGGAAAGTCTTCTCCATCCATGGTGCTAAGTATCAAAGCTCCGTCGAAAAATACTGTTTTGACTACAAATGGTCCCTCATAGGTGGGAGTCCATTTGCCCCTGGGGTCACCTTGTGGGAGGATGATGCGCTTGACTACTAGATCACCGACTTGGTAGGCTCGGTGCTTGACTTTCTTGTTGAATGCTCTGATCATTCGCTTCTGGTAGATCTGTCCATGGCAGATGGATGCGAGTCATTTTTCGTCGATCAAGTTTATCTACTCAAGGCGAGTCTGGATCTATTCATCTTCACCTAGTTCTGTGTCCTGGGGGACTCTGGTTGAGGGTATCTGAACCTCAATTGGTAGGACTGCTTCCATACCATATACAAGAGAGAAAGGGGTCGCCCCTGTAGATGTTTGTACTGTAGTGCGGTAACCATGGAGTACAAATGGAAACATCTCGTGCCAATCCTTGTAAGTCACTATCATCTTCTGTATGATCTTCTTGAGATTTTTGTTGGCGGCTTCCACTGCGCCATTCATTTTAGGCCGATATGGAGAAGAGTTATGATGCTTAATCTTGAACTGCGTGCAGAGTTCGGTGATCATTTTGTTGTTGAGGTTGGTACCGTTGTTTGTGATAATCCTTTCGGGGATGCCGTATCGGCATATAAGATTATGCTTGATGAATCGAGCCACAACATTCTTGGTAACAGATGCGAATGAGGTTGCTTCTACCCACTTGGTGAAGTAGTCAATTGCGACAAGGATGAAATGGTGTCCATTGTAAGCGGTAGGTTTTATTTCTCCGATCATGTCGATGCCCCACATTACGAAAGGCCAAGGAGCGGTCAGAACATTTAACGGTACTGGAGGTACATGCACTATGTCTGCATATATCTGGCATTTGTGACAAGATCGAGCATGGCGGTGACAATCAGCTTCCATGGTGGACCAATAGTAACCTGCTCTCAAAATCTTCTTAGCCATTGTATGTCCACTGGAGTGGGTACTGAAACAACCGGCTGAACATCATCCGATAACTGTATCAATGAAGTCGCCATCGAGCGTTTTTATCTCGCAAAGGAGAAAGGCAAGCGCATCGAAAACCTAAAAGGATAAGGCGGTCTTGCGACCGAGAGATAGGGTAAGGGAATCTATTACGAAGGGAAGGTATTAGCACCCCGGCGGTAGTACTCGGTATCCACTTCACTACTTCTAAAGGGTGTGTTTAAATCTATTCTTAATTGCTATATATGTATGCTAAAGGGAATGCATGTAAAAGAAAGGAAAATAAAAGAAACACGGGAAAAGAAGGAAATATTTACAAAGTTAACAAATTGAGCCCCGTGACAAGATGCCTCGTATTCCAGCGTGCAATGGGAAAGTCGAGGCCGTAGTTCGGCTCACTTGTTTTGTGTGTTTTATGTTTTTACTTGTAAAAGGTTTTAAACACAAAAGAAAGAAAGCAAAGGCGAAAAGAGTTAGTGTTGGTTGGTTGTTTTACCTTGAGAAGGAGTTTAAACCATTATTAAGTGTTTTGTTTTCAAGAGAAAAAGTTTTAGTTTTAATTACATGCAAGGATGCAAAAGAAACTAGCAAAACAAAAGGAAAGTAACTAGTACTAGCCCTAATGTTGTCATGCAAAGATTGGACTTATGGTTGAGGATGTAAGGGAATCTCTACCTATGTCAACATGCAAAGGATGTAAATCCTAACGTCTAGGCTCGAGAATCTATCCTAACCGAGCAGCCCTACGGGAAAGCTATCCTATATCCGTCTTGGTTGTGGAACCAAGGGATGCAAGGGGATGAAGCAAGCAAGTGCTTTGGCAAAAGCACACAAACAATGCAATGCAAACAAACAAATGACACCTGGCGAGGAAAGGAGGAAGTCCCATAGCCTCGACGATGCGAGCATCCGTGAGTCAACCGGAGCCGACACATCCAATTCGTTGAAGAGCAAATGATGCGAGTTCTGCAGTAAATGCGAACCCCAAGAAAGCGTGGAGAGTCAGAATAGGGAACTCTTGCCACTTTTATTGTTGACTCGATAAAAAAGCAACACGATTCGCGTGTCTTGGTGACACGGACTAGAAGCGTGCGGGGGTTCGTTCTTGACCCTTCCGCTTGCCCATATATCAATGACTCGATGACATGAAATATAAAAGCGGGACTTTGCTTAGTGGTACCACGTCGGGCGTCTAACCACTCGACCTATGCAAGCACAAAATGTAAACACTTGAAGCTACCTCCCTATGAAGATGGAGGATTTAAAACAAACCAAACACAATTAGCACACAGAATTGCCCTAAACGGGTCTTTAAATAAATCAGAGGGGTTCCTGAACATGCTCCAACTACGGAAGCCCCTTCATGCATCTCTATTCCTACTTCTCATGGCAAAAGAAAGCTGTAAAGCCCTACTTCTCATGATATCTAGGAAAAGCTGTAAGAGAATGCAATAAACAGTGTAGCAAGTACCAAGCGGATATAGAATCCGAAGCACGCAAGCTAGCGAAATAATCCGGAATACTTCAAGTACTGCAGCCATGCAACAAAAGTAAACCGGTGAGAATTGCTCAAAGCATCAATACAAGCGGAATACGTGTCGTCGCATCCGGCGACAATGCTGCAAACGGGATAATACAAGCAAAACAAGATAGGAATAGTGCACACGTGGGTGTACAAACTCAACCAAAACCTGCAAGAGAAATCAGATGGATATGCATGGAATGCAAATCGAGCGATAAAACCAATGTCCATAGCAAAGCGATGAATGAACATGCGAGGAATGCAAATCGAGCGATAAAACCAATACTCATATCAAGGTAATGAATGAACATGCAAGGAATGCCGTCGAATCGATAAAACCAATGCTCATATCAAAGTAATAAATGAACATGCGAGGAATGCAAATCGAAGTGATAATTCCAATATTCAAATACATGTGAAAATGCATGAACATGTGAGGAATGCAAATCGAAATCGATAAAACCAATGCTCAAATACATGTAAAAATGCATGAACATGTGAGGAATGCAAATCGAAATGATAATTCCAATATTCAAATACATGTAAAAATGCATGAACATGTGAGGAATGCAAATCGAAATGATAATTCCAATATTCAAATACATGTGAAAATGCATGAACATGTGAGGAATGCAAATCGGATCGATAATTCCAATATTCAAATACATGTAAAAATGCATGAACTTGTGAGGAATGCAAATCGAAATCGATAAAACCAATGTTCAAATACATGTAAAAATGCATGAACATGTGAGGAATGCAAATCGAAATGATAATTCCAATATTCATGTAAATGTATTATTTAGAAATGAATTAGAATTAATAAAGGATATTAATAAAAAATATTAAAAATGTCAATGATATTCTAATATCCTAAAATGTCAGAATATATTTTTTATGTATTTTTTATTTGTCGAAATAATCGGAATCGAGAGCTAAATTGAACTAAATGTCAAAATCATAGTACATGAAACGGGGGGGTGCAAAGCAGAATTTCAGAATTGAACTAAATCATGTTGTATTCTTGGGCTTAAAATACGGGGGTGTTTTAGCAATCTGTTAAGCCTAGAACGAAAATACACTAAGTCCAATACAATTTTTGTGTTTGAGTCCAATTTCCTTTTTTGCTAAGTCCAACTTCACTTTTTTTTTTAAGTCCAGTTACACTTATTATTATATTTTCTATGTATGTGTATCAATATCATGTCAATTGGTCAGCTCATATTTAAACTATATTATCAGACTTTTTTATTAAATAAAAGAAGTGCCACGTGGAGATAGGATTGGTACATGAGGAAACATACATGAACGGAAGATCGGCGCCACGTCGGTGGCAAGAAGACTGGGAACTAAGATCTCGGTCACCTTGGCGGACAACAACTCGCGGAGACAGAGCATTTTGCGTCAAAACTCGAAATTCCAGCCTTTCTACTCGGCTTATCACCTCAACTCACTTCGGCCTCGAGTCTTCTAAAACCCACTCGATCAAGAGAAATACATATGAATTCGGATCTCGAATTTCGAACTCTCATATCTTCTTGGATGACTCGCCATGATGATTCTTGAGATAGATGATAAAGGAAGAGATATGTTTGTCGTTACAGTAGAGAGAAGGAAGAAGAAAGTGGAGCGAGGAGAGTGACAAGAGGCGCAAACACCGAATCGTTACAAATCTTGCGAAACTATGAAATCAAATTTCGACCGGAGAAAGACGAAGGTGTAGCTGATTATGCGATGCTTCCAACCCAACCACCATGCATACAGAGGAGATTATAACACTCGAACTCTATGAATCCTTGACACGACGGAAGAAAATTCAGATCCGCCGCATTTGTTCTTGGGCGACTCGAGAATATTATGCATCCATTTCCGATACTTCAAGATTGGCGTATAGATCTTACACCCCCAAGTCTTCAACGTTCAGGCAAGAAAGAAAAACCATCGGTTGGATGAAGAAGGTAGCGGTATAACATTCATCACAATGATTACGACTACTTCTCAATGTGAATGAGATTCCTTCTTGCGATGATGAAGAACACGAAGCAGAATCTTGAGAGGAAGCAATCTTGACGGTAGATCGGGAATGGTTGTTATAAGAGCCGAAGAAACAAGTCGGTGGAGTTTCTTCGTTGTTGGCGAGAGAGAAAGAAGAGAGCCGTGGATTTTGTTTCTTTTTCGTTGAATCCCAAAATCCGCCGAGAGAGAAGAGGTGTGTGTTAGTTTTGGTTGTTCTGTTTCTTTTATCAAAAAAAAAGAATGGATTCAAAAGGAATGGTATGATGACAGACAAGAGGAAAGGGTGGATGAGAGATGCAGTGGGATGAGTTTTTTGTTGGAGTTTGTTATAGTGATGGAGAAAAAATGTCAAAGAAATTCTGTTACGGTAACAAGAAAGAGAAAGAATGGAATTCTTTAGTTGAGAAAAGATGAAAAAAATGTGGGAGGAGAGGAAAATTGGTAAAAGTTATGGTGGTGGAAATTGAAAAATGAGAGGAAGATGAAGGTTGTTAGAGAGGAGTGGATGAAGAATGGATGAATTTATTACGGATGAAAATGATGAGAGGAGAAGAGTAGTGATGAGAATGGATGGAGGTGTTCTTTGATACATTGTGTAAAAACATTTTTCCAAGCACTTTTCCTTATAATAATGATGCAAGAATTTCCAAATACACACATACTTTACGAGGTCGTATCTTGGAATACACGCGTTTTTGGTACAAAACTGAAACATAAAAGTTGTAGAATATACTTCCGTGAACAGTTTCCGTGTTCGGAGTTTTTCGATTCGAGACCGTAACTCGCTTAAAAATGGACACGAAGATGAGAAATCATAATTGTCAAAATAACGTCGACGAAGGCAAAAGTTTGCCGAATGTGTTTTTTTTCATGACTTTGAGGTCTTATAACTCCTTCAATACTCGGCCAAATGGCGCAAACTCGGTGTCGTTGGAAAGAAGGCGTGTAGCAGAGTAACTTTGATGTTGATTGCCCGACGAAAAAGAGATCACAAGCTCGCCGTAATTAGCCTCAAAGTCACACCGACACAAACTAATTTGAGTATTTAAAAAAAATTTCTCTAAGTGTCAAAGTCTTAAATTAACCCATGTACACCACTTTAAAGATCCGTAACTCTCTCGATACCCGATCAAACGATAAAAAACCGGTACCTTGGGAAAGAGTGAGTGTAATATAACAACTTTGTAGTTCGACGAAAATTCGAACGAAGCTTAATTCACGGAGAAAAAAGTGTTTGAAAATTGCTACGCAAGTGTTCGATGAAATGTCTGGCTGGCTGGGCAAGTTTTATGCATGACATGTAGCAAATTTTCAACTTCAAGTCACTACTTACAGGCTCTGTATCTCCCCGATAAAACGAAAAAGTTTCTAAGCGGAACTTGTAGAGGACACGGCAAACTTTATCTTCGTGTTCAGAATTTTTCCGTGCGGCGATCGGATCGGAGAAAACAGCTCGAACATGCGTATGCCAACTGTTCGATGAAATGCGTCTTGACCATGGCAAAAATTGCATGTCTTGTCTTGCAACTTCATGCTTGACACTTACGGCGTTCCGTTTCTCCCAGCTCGGACGTCCGAAGCGAAAAAGTTTCTAAATGGAACTTGTAGATGGAATTATGAACTCAAACTTTCGTGTTCGAATTTCTTAGATGCGGCGACCGAATCATTGAAAAACAACGAACATGTGCACAAAAATACTCGAATTTAACAAACATAATGAGTTCTTATTTTCCGAGCTGTAGCTTCCGATTCGAGTACCGAATGAATTCGACTTCTTCAGCAAAGTTTCAGATTGCCGTGAAATAAACAACTTTTCAGTTGAACATTTTCGATTCAGACCACGAACTATGATAAAATCGACCACTGAGGCATCGGAAAAGCATAGAATCGAGACACTTCAAATTTTTCTAAGTGTTGAATTTTGAGGAATGATAAACGGTAACTTCCGAGTTCGTAATTTTTATCCGTTTCGAATGGATTCGATTTCTTCAACAAAGTTGTGGATTGCCATTAAATGAACAACTTTGATGTTGAACTTAATTCGAATCGATGCATGGCACGTGTAAATCGCCTCGAAGTCGAGTACTTGAACACATTAAAAACACTCAAAATTTTACTAAGTGTAAAACTTCAAAAGTTATGAACTTCAAATTTCGGTGCTGTATAACTCGAAATCCGGGCATTTCTGGAAAAATCTTCACAGTAACAAAGTCGGAGTACGAAATGAGCTCTTTCCAACGACTATCAATTCACAAATTTCTGACCACAGGCGGGTGAGATACTGATGCGACAACATGGCTCCATGAACATAAAGTACTTTAAACTTAGAAATTTTTTCTAAGTCTAAAATTACTTAAGATGCAAGAAACCTCATTTTCACCCGATTCTTCTGATTTTTCTCAACAAATGACTGCATTTTCTCGAATGTCGACTTTTGACCACGATTTTGACCAAAAACTCCACTCAGTCAAACTTTGACTTTTGTTGACTTTCTGATACACGCGCTCAAATATCATTTTATCATTCGTTCTTGGTTTTACGATACATCGCGTGGATCGATAAGCCAAATACCATTGCTTCACAACTCACGGAAGGCCATAGAATCGATTCGAGTTCAAATATCAGACCACACACACTGTGTAGCTTGAAATTGTAATCAACATCCACGATGAGCGATCGAATACCAAAACTTGCGAGATAATAATCGGAAGCTTGGACACGCTTGCTTATTGAAATGGCCCGAATTAGCGGAACCTCAAATATTCAACTTTTGAGAAATAAACCACTTCTTCAGAATTGTACAGATTCATACGATTGAAAAATCTCGAACCCATGATCAATGCATGAATGATATGTATGCGATGCACCTATTAATTAAGTCTTAGCCAATTATTTATTTAAAAAATGAAGAGGGTAAATTTTGGGTACAACAGGTACCAAATGTGCCTTCATGTAATTCTTCCATGATTCGTTTCGCTGTTTTCTGGTCTACACAGCGGAGTAAGCACAAGTCGTGATTGTGCTTGTATAAGATGTCGTTGCTGAGAAAGAATTTGGATTTGAATCTTCTTAAGAATTTCTTGTTATTGACAGATGCCCCTGCGGGATATTCTTGAGTCTCAAGATACCTCTTCACTTCGTAGAACCAAGGTTTCTCTTCTGTATCAAGTTCACAATAGTATGCTGGTTCGTCAAACTTTTCGATGATGATTTGGGGAGCTTCGTTGTCCAGTCTGAATTTGAACATGGATGACATAGTAGCTAATGCGTCTGCCAACTGATTCTCTTCTCGTGGAATATGATCGAAAGTGATTTCTTCGAAGTAAGGGATCAGATTTAAAACATGCTCTCGATACAGGATGAAATTCGGATGTTTCGTATCCCAATCGCCTTTAATCTGACTGATCAGTAAAGCTGAGTCTCCATACACTTGCAAGAATTTGATTCTTAAGTCAATAACAACTTTGATACCCATGATGCACGCTTCGTATTCGACCATGTTGTTGGTGCAATTGAAACATAGTCTGGCAGTGAAAGGCGTGTGTCCACCAGTAGGAGACGTAATGATGGCGCCAATGCCATTGCCGAGTGCGTTTGAGGCTCCATCAAAGATCATGGTCCATCGGCATCCCGGTTCAGGTTTTTCATCTGGTCCTATTTCTTCGCAATCAGAAACTAGCACGACATCTTCGTCTGGAAACTCGAACTGTATAGACTGATAGTCGTCTATGGCTTGATGAGCCAAATGATCGGCTACTACACTTCCTTTGATCGCTTTCTGAGTAGTATACTGGATGTCATATTCGGTCAAGATCATTTGCCATCTTGCTATTCTTCCAGAGAGAGCAGGTTTCTCGAATATGTATTTTATCGGATCTATCTTGGAGATCAACAAGGTAGTGTGAGTTAACATATACTATCTTAGTCGGGCGAGCAGCCCAGGCCAAAGCGCTGCAAGTTTTCTCGAGCTATGAGTATCTTGTTTCACAGTTGGTAAACTTTTTGCTAAGGTAGTGTATTGCATGCTCTTTTCGACCAGACTCGTCATGTTGCCCCAACACACACCCCATTGAGTTCTCTAACACTGTTAAGTACATGATAAGAGGTATTCCTTTGACAGGCGGCATCAGGATAGGAGGATTGATATTCCTTGATTTTGTCAAAAGCTATTTGGAAATCGTCGTTCCATTCCACTACTTGATCTTTCTTTAGTAACTTGAAGATTGGCTCACAAGTAGAAGTTAAATGTGCAATGAATATGGCAATGTAGTTTAGTCGTCCCAAGAAACCTCTGACTTTTTTCTCGGTGCGGGGAGCTAGCATTTCTTGGATAGCTTTAACCTTGGCAGGGTCAACTTCAATACCTTTACCACTGACAACAAACCCCAGGAGTTTACCGGATCTGACTCGAAAGGTGCACTTGTTGGGATTGAGTCTTAGTCTGTATTTCTTCAGTCTATCAAAAAGCTTTCGCAAATGATCGAGATGTTCTTCTTCAGTTTGTGATTGAGCTATCATGTCGTTGACGTAGACCTCTATCTTGTGATGAATCATGTCATGAAACAAATCCACCATGGCACGTTGATATGTGGCGCCAACATTCTTCAGACCGAACGACATGACCTTGTAGCAGAATGTGCCCCACTGTGTAACGAAAGTAGTCTTTTCCACGTCTTTGGGAGCCATTTTGATCTGGTTGTAACCAGAGAAACCATCCATGAAGGAGAAGACCTTATGTTGAGCGGTGTTGTCGACTAGAACATCAATATGAGGAAGTGGAAAATCGTTTTTCGGACTTGCTCTATTCAGATCTCTGTAATCCACACACATCCATACTTTTCCATCTTTCTTAGGTACGGGTACCACATTTGTAACCCACTGTGGATAAGAAGTAACAACTAGGAAACCAACGTTGAATTATTTTATAACTTCGGCTTTGATTTTCTTAGACATCTTAGGGCGCATACGACGGTCCTTCTGCTTCACAGGGAGAAATCCTTCCTTCGTTGGTAGCTGGTGTACCACAATGTCAATATCCAGACCTGGCATGTCTTCGTATGACCAAGCAAAAATCTCGATATAGTCTCGCAGCATCTGGACCAATATTTCCTTGATACTATTCATAAGACCTGCTCCTATCTTGATTTCTTTTCTGTCTTCGTCAGTACCAAGATTCACGACCTCGACTGGCTCTTCATGTGGCTGTATAACCTGTTCTTCTTGTTGTAATAATCTGACAAGTTCTCCTGGCATTTCACAATCTTCCTCACCTTCGTCTTCGGCTTGATAGATCGGATTATCGAAGTCATATTTAGCAATATCAAAGCTGTTATCAACGAGATTCAGAGTGAATCTGCAGTGTACCACGTGGGTGTGTGTAAGAACACATAGCTTTTGAAGGGGTAATAAAGTAAAAGAAAGGAAAGAAAACAGTATTTAAATGCAAAAGTCCAATGATTTTATTGAATGAAAATATGCAAATGACAAATAATAACCCTCACAAACGAGCCGTGATGCCCCGGGAAAGGCACTAGGCTTTTAAGTCTATTGTCTGAACGTGAATAAAGAACGAAAAGCATAACAGAAAACAAAAAGCAATTACTCATGTCTAAAGGATATTGGTATGACATCTTCGGTCTTCCAATTTCTGAGTCCGTTGTTTGGAGTTGGGAAGATCTAGTTGCTGATGTCGAAGTTATTATCGTCGTCTTCTATAGCATGGACTCCGTTCTTGCTGATGTGGAAGGGAAGTTTGCCGGCACGTTCGTGACATATCACCTTCTGACCTTTGGTGGTGAAGCCTAAACCAATCTTGTCAGATTTGAAAGGAAGATTATGGAGCTGACCCCAAATAGTACGACCTTCTTCTTCAACTGCAGCTTGGGCGTGCTTCAGTGAGGCCATTCTAGGCGGAGCTTTAGTAACTTCAGGAGTGACAGGAGAGTCAACAGGCATGACTCGTGGAACTGCTTCGAAAGCTTGACAGGGAGTTTCAATGAATTCACCTTCCATTTCGAGGTATCGGAATGAATGCAGATGGCTTACCATATATTCTTCCTCACCGCATACTGTAACAATCTTCCCCTTCACTGGGTACTTCAGCTTCTGATGCAGAGTAGAGGTAACAACGCCTGCCCCATGTATCCAAGGGTGTCCAAGTAGGCAAGAGTAAGCTGGGAGGATGTCCATGATGAAGAAAGTAGAGTCAAAAGTCAGGGAACCGACTTTAACAAGCAAGATGAGCTCTCCAAGCACTATTCGTTTAGAACCATCAAAAGCTCTTACAATTATGTCGCTGGGCTTCAAGACCACTCCTTCAACATCAAGTTGGTCGAAAGCACTTTTTGGTAGGATATTTAGAGCAGAACCAATATCCACCAATACGTGAGACAATGTAGTGCCCTTACATTCAATGGAGACATGCAAGGCTTTGTTGTGTTACATTCCGGCAGGAGTCAAATTAGCATCGGAGAAGCTTAAGCCATTGTTAACGGTCAGACTAGCAATGCAACCTTCGAATTGATCAGCAGTAGTGTCTTGCGGTATGTGAGCATTCTTCAGAAACTTCACTAAGGCTTTAGCATGAGCCTCAGAGTACAGTAACATAGCTAACATGGATATCTTGGACGAAGTTTGTCCCAACTATTCCACAACATTGTAGTCGATCTTCTTGATGATCTTCAGAACTTCCTCCATTTCTTGCTTAGAGGTATCCTCAGCAACTTCCTTTGGTACTTCTGTATGAGCAGGATGAGTTACTGGTTCTTTCCCTCTAGCTTCGGGAATTGGTTCGATAGCTGGAATGCGAGCTGGACTCGCAGTTTCTTTTGGTGGAGAGATCTCTGGAGAAAATACTCTTCCGGTTCTGGTTACCTTGCTTGATCCGATGACGTTGTCGATGTCGGGATCGGTAGCTTCAACTGCAATATCTTCAATGGTTAACGGGTCTTGCTTGACGCCATGATAGTAAACTTCGGCTCCATAATTCCACGGTATAGCTTTGTCAGAGGAATATGGAATTGGTCTGGGAGAAGTAGTGATGAGAGGTGCCACTCTAGGTGCAGGATCGACAGAGGAGATCCTTATTGTGTTTACAGCAGCACAGTCTTTTGGGAAATCGTCTCCCCATCCGGTTGCCTTGACATCTTCAATAGGAATTTTATAACTTTCAGGGGTGGTGTATTTCACCATGAAATCAAACTTTCCACTTGGCTTCCCCAAGGTATCCCAGACTTCTGGTAAGGCTTCGTCTACATCTTCGATCTTCAGATTCTTAGAAATTTCTTCACGCAGATTCTCCACAGAGGGAGATTTCAGAAATAGCACTTCTCGATTGTCTATCATGCGTTGAATACACCTTTTCAACCAAGCACATCCGTCAGATTCAGATGCACACCAACGACAATCATCTGGGCATCCCGGAAATAGACCGACTTGCAACAAATCTTTCTTAACAGTCATTAGAGGAATAGTCAGCTTGTTCACATTATAAACATAGGAGTCTTCGTCAATAGCATTGGAACTTTTACCATGGTTAGGCATTGGTGCGTTGATCACATTCGGAGTTTCGACAGGAGGGTCAAATTCAATTTCCCTGGCTTCAATCATGTCTTGAATCTTGTTCTTCAGAGTCCAACAGTTGTCGGTGTCGTGCCCTGGGCTATTGGAGTGGTATGCACACCTTGCACTAGGGTTTTATTTTGGAGAGGAAGTGTTTACGTGTTGAGGAGGATCCCTCAAAGCAATCAGCTCTACTTTCATCATGTGTTGCAATGCTTGCGACAATGGCATGTTGAACTTCGTAAACTGTCTTCGTGGCGCATTCTGGTTACGCACGTTGTCTCGTTGAGGTTACACTGGGGTAGGATTGGAGATCACAACTGCCCCCACAGATTGAGTACGATTGGTTTTGACACGGATTTTCTGACCATACACAGCATTGGCTTCTTTCTTACCACCAAAAGATCTCTTCGCAGCATTCGGAGATGACTCTACCTGAATCTTCCCGCTCTTGATTCCAGCTTCAATACGTTCTCCTGTCAATATCAGCTCGGTGAATCCAGTTGAAGAGTTTCCATTCAGATGATTGAAGAATGGGACTGTCAGTGTTCCTATAAACATATCAACCAACTCCCTATTGGACAAGGGTGGTTGAACTCTGCCTGCTAGATCTCTCCATTTCTGAGCATATTCTTTGAATTTCCCATCACGACCCATAGACATATTCTGTAGCTGCATGCGGGTGGGTGCTAATTCGGCATTGTACTGGTACTACTTGTAGAAAGCATCTGCTAAGTCATTCCAGGTATGAATGTGAGTATTCTCTAGCTGATAATACCACTCCAACTGCGTTCCGGCTAAACTTTCTTGGAAGAAATGGGTCCATAGCTTCCTGTCTTCAGTATGAGGATGGATCTTCTGAACATAGGACTTCAAGTGCAACTTCAGGCAAGAGATTCCATCATACTTGGCAAAGGTAGGAACTTTGAACTTGCAGGGAATTACCACGCCAGGGACAAGACTCAGATCATCGAAGTTCAACCCAGACATTTTCAAATTTTCTACAGGATTCAGACGGTCTTCAAGTTGCTTGTAATTGTCGTTGTCAAGAGGATACTGCTTGTTCACATAGTCTTCATCTTCGTTTTCAGACCCATAATGGCTTCCTTCACTGTTCTTGACAGTTCCCTCAGTTTCACCACTCTTGTCTGAGATTTCGAACTGGCTGACCACCCTAGCTGCACCCTTGTGATTTCTTCCCATGTTAAGGATACCGGTGGTCTTCTTCTTTCTGGTGATGAGGTTGTTCAACTCTTTCTGGCCTTGGACCAAGTTGGTGAACATTTCCTGGAGTTGAGCATTCTGAGCCTGTTCAAGAGCCATTTTCCTCTTACGTGAAATAAACAGCGAGAGAATGAGAAAACCAGTCTTCGATGTACCTGCTATGAAATGTTATGCCATGATATGCGATATTTATGCAATGCAATGTTTTCAAGGACCTTAGGAATTTAAATTTGTTAAACAAAGCACGAACAAACTTTTTATTAATTCATCTTTTAGCGAGTACAAAAGAAAGTTTCAAACAAATAAAGAATAAATTTCGGGGGCTTTACGTCTCCCATGGGCGTTTCCTCTTTGTGTTGAAGTAGGTGTTGATGTTTCGCTCCTCGTGAAGTGGCCTTGTCAATTCTAATACTTTCTTCTCGCTTGTATAGCATTGAGCTTCGAACATATCCCTTTCTTCTTTAAGCTGTATCCAGGATCTCTTCAAGTTTTCGGAATTAGTAGGTATGTCTGGATGGAGAACGGTATAGGGTTCTTCACCTATAGCAACAGGTTCAATAATCACTGGTAGAATAGCTGTAAACGACATCATGAGGTTTTGAGCTCGAGCTCGCACCCATTTGAGTTAAGGTTCCCAAGGAATGGAATTTTTGTGTCCCAAAGTCTTGGTATCAGTCTTCTTTACCATGCCCCAAGCGTTCACAAATCTTCGTTGATAGCTCTGGAGATCCTGGTTATAGTCAAACACAATATCTTGGAGAAGCATATCATGAGGACCATCTCTTCGAGGATAACAAAACTGATGTAGAGCTAGATAAGGGTTGTAAGTAATACCTCCCCTTATGCCAAGGAGTGGTACATTAGGGAATTCCCCACAATGCTCAACGAAAGTGAAATCCTTTTGAGAAAAAAGACACCAACGGATATTTGTATGAGAGAGTGACATCAGCCTTTGAGACCACTTCAATCTTTGCTCTTTCTTCATTACTGATTGAGGAAGGTGCGAAATAAACCACGTGGAAAGTAGCGGTATGCAACGCATGAGAGTTCCTTGTCTTTTGATAGTACGAGTGTGGAGAGAATGAAGGATGTCCCCAAGTAAGGTAGGCACAGGATTACGAGTGAGGAATATCTTGATGGCGTTCACGTCTATAAATTAATCTAGATTAGGAAATAGCACCAATCCATAGATTAGCAAGGCCAAAATGTCTTCGAATGCATGGAAACTCATAGCCTTTAGGAATTCTCGAGCTTTCTTTATCAAAAATTTAGCAAGTAAACCCTTAACTCTGCTTCTTGTTTCCCAATTAGCTTCAATGTCTGATCGCTTTAGATGTAACGCTGATGCGATATCTTCGTATTTCGGAGCTTTTTTGAACCGGTGAATGGTATCTGATCAAGGATAGGTATCCCAAGTATCTTAGAGAACTCTTCTAATGTAGGTACCAATTGATAATCTGGGAATGTAAAGCAATGATGTTTCGGATCGAAGAACTGGAATAAGACGTGCATCATATCTTCCACAAAACTTGAGACAACCAAGTCAAGCAGATAACTATGTCTTTTGATGAACTGAGCATGATCAGGAACTTCTGAAACTAACTCTTTGAGTTGAGAAGGTATACCCATGAAATTGATTCGGATAGTCTTTCTGGAAGCCATAACTCTCCTACAAAACAAAGCAAAAATAAATACCTAGGTCCTTGAAATGGTTAGAAATGATATGATGTTTATGATGTTATGATGCCATGATGTCATGATAAAGCCAATAGCAAGCACAAGCAATTCACACAATAGCCCTAGGTTTAAGGCTTGCACGAGGTATAAGTGTCTACCCTACCAAAGTTTGAGTGGGTTCATCCTGTCCTATAATAGTAACCGGGTTCTAGGAATCTCATATCATTGATATTTCTCGTAGGCTTTATTTCAATACGACTAGCAAGTGGTCGACCGAAACATCCTGAAAGTCGAATCTTAATGAGCATAGCATCGAGTATCAACCAACCTCAGCCTACACCAAAGCCGGCCATCTCACTACCTTCTAATGGCCAAGATGGGTCAATTAAGGTTCTAAAAGTTGAGTTAGTGTTGATGACACCACAAAGACACCAAATATTTTCCTCAACTGATCATGAGGAGCATCGGGATATCCAAAGTGTTGCACTAACGTAGCCATCATGTTGACCGTTTCGGTATACGCCTAACGGTCGCGACGATTTATTGCTACTTACCTAAGGAAACCTGGATCCGGGTGTAGGATCCCCCACACGTATAATACCCAAGCAACCCTTAAAAGCAAAGCATACAAGTCAAACAATTTTGAGTGATCTAAAGACCCTAAGTTAAACTCTCTTTATTGTCCCCAGCAGAGTCTCCAGTTCTGTAACACGGTGGGAGAACTGACTAGTTTGTTTTGCGTTTGATCGCAAATGTTGCGGATAGCAAGAGTCGCCACCGACTCTTCTTTTATCCAATTAAGGGAAGGTGAAAAGAACAGGAAAAAACCTTCGTTAGATTCTGAGTAAGGGAGTTGGTTATGAAAAGGGAAGGTATTAGCACCCTTTCCATCCGTAGTTATCTACGGGCTCTTAATTGCTCTAGCTCACTTTGAAATTTGCGTTCTGTGTGTTTGAAAATGTTTTTGAAAAGGAATTTCGCTTTGACTTTGTAATGATTCACGTTGGAATGTATACGAAGTGTTTGGAAATGTTTCGTTTTGGAGAAGGACTTTGTAATGATTCATGCTGGAATGTATAAAAAGTGTTTTGAAAATGTTTTTGAAAGTGTGAGGTGTAAAGAGTATTTTTTGATGGAGCAAGCAAAAGAGACTTATTACCTACTCAGAACGGTCGTTTCCGTGTTATTTTACTTTCCTTTAGAACAACGTTATCTATACCATTAGTTGGTAGGAACCCTATTCTTTGGATGTAAAGGGACATTCGATGGGACATCGGATGGTCATAGAAGGCAACTTGTAGGAGTATCCTAGCACATTCGTAGGGACGATCATCACTTTTCGTAGGCAACAACCGAGGGACTAGATCATGTATTCGTGGGAAACATCGAGGGACTATGATCTTTTAAGTCGAAGGGACTGTGATGATATTTCGTAGGCAACCGTACTAAGATACCCCTACATTCGAGGGACTTGACCATTTATAAGGCAACGAGAGAGAATACCCTAGGGGATGCATGTGTGGGAAAAGTGTATTGTTTTCAGATATTTTATCTTGTATTAGTGATATAGATTGATTTTATCTTGCCATGCACGCCTAATTACTAGCAGTTTAATAGGTGCAGAAAGTAAATTGCGGAAAGTAAATCCTACGCTATTACATGGCTTTGGGGCAGATGCATAATATAGGAGTGCGGAAAGTAAAACCTAATTAAACTATTACATCCCATGAGCAGTTACATAATATTGAAAAAGAAAATGCGAGAAAATAGTCCTAACTATTACAACCTGGAAGCAGTTACAATAATCAAAAAAAGAATCGAATTGCAAATAAGAGAATATAACGTTAGTGAAAAAGATTTTTTGAGTTAGGAAAAAGTTTTAGGGTTAGCAAACCTAATTAGATGAGAAAATATGTTTTGGGAATTTTCTGGATTAGTTTTAGTATAGAAAAAACAATTAAAAGTTAATTTTTCGATTAATTAACAATTAATTAAAATATGAATGAAAAAAATTATTTTTTTATGTTAAAAATTAAATAAGCATTTTTCTGACTTAAATGAAAAAGAAAATATTTTTTGTGATTTTGTAATGTGTTAGAAAAATATTTGAAAAGAAATAAAATAGAAAAAGAAAATAATGGAAAATGTGAAAATAAGGTTAGTTAGACAAGGTATAAAAAAGAATGGGGTAGCAGGGATCGAACCCACCCCCAATGGTTGTCGCTCATTGCCTTGCCACACGAACCAAGTGCACATGGTGTTAGGAATATGAAACAATAAGAATATATGTGAAAATAACTTTCTGGAGACGTTTAAATCAAAAACGCACGCGCAACCTTCGTCTTCTTCGTTTAAATATCCAGGGTTTTACCTACAGATTTTGTTCGTAGCTAAAACCTATAGTGACGGCTTCGTTCATCACTATAACACCTGCAGTTTCAAAAATCCAGAAAACGCAATTGAAATAAAAGGTAAAGCCATGGTTCGATTGCAAACAAGCTCCTGATCACGAATATGTTCCTAGTTTGGTCTGATTTTGCCTAAATCAGAAAGCCCTAATCTGAAACCATAAACCCTAACAATGGTGAAAACCTGTACCTGTACTCAAACTTAAATCTAACCATACAGAAAGCTTCAAAATAGCATCAGGAACACGAATATATAATCAAATCACGTTAAAAGTGCATGAATCATTAAAATCGATTTTAAAATATGGAAAGCAAACCGTGATGTGCAATTTCGTGTTTCTGGAGGTGTTAAGGCTTGGTGAATGGCTGGAATTGATCAGAGAAGCACTAGGAAGCAATTGGAATGCTTAGAATGCCTTGAATTGATGCAAAAAGAGGTCTGCCGTTTGCTTGGAATGCACAAATTTTTTGCACTTGGTTTACGGTTCTTGAGGCATCAAAATCGTTCTTGTGGCATCTGGAATCAGTGTGTATATATACTAGAGTGAATTAGGTCAAGAATTATGAAGAAATTATATGTCAATTAATGAGAAAATATTTGATTTGGAATGAAACCAAATATTGCCTTTTTTGATCAAATTTCAATCAATTCTCTTGCCAATCTCAATAATTTCGAAAATGACAACTTGTATGGCTTGCTTGGACCTCAAGAATGAGAGAAAATCAATCTTTTATTTTAATTAAATCTTTTATTTTACATCTTTTATTTTAATTAAATTATTTTTAAATGAATAAAAATCCAAAATAAATAAAAATAAAAGATAAAAAACGTGGCCTTGGGGTTGGAGGTTCCAATTGGGATTAGAAACAAGTTTGAATCAAGAAAAGTTAGGCCCATTTGGAAATGTTTTGATTTTCTCAAGTATTTCTCTTTATGCACCTCCTCAAAAATGCTCAACTTGCACAATTTGTATCTTGCTCAATTTTTAACATTTTTGGATGTTATTGGACTTTTTAGAAAGCTAAAAATGTCTTCTAAACAACCCTTTTGGTTTCATCTTCATTGAAGTTTCCATGCTCAAGAACACTTATTTGCAAAAAGATGACTTTTTGTTGACTTTTAAAAAGACCTGTAATGTTTTGATCCATAACTTCCAAATGAAGCATTTCTAGCCCAAGCTTGTGAGACATGAAGTTGTAGAGAATTGAATTCTCTTCAAAATGAGCTTTGGAGGAAAAATTTCTGATAAAGTATGTGAAAGTTATGTTTGGTCAAAGTTTTGTTGACTTTTGTCTGAAAAACCCTAATTTAGAAACTTTGACTTTTGATCGGATCTTGGCTTTTCTTGAGGAATCATGATCAACCCTTGATCAAATGATGAATATTACTTCAAATGTTGGTGTTGACCAAAAATTATGAAGTTTGACTATATGCTGACCACAGTTGACTTTTTGTCCAATACAGCTGATTTTCAGCTATCTGAGCAATTGGATGAGCAATTTTGACTTGTGAGGCTTGAAACTTGACATGGTGATTCTTTGGAACACATGATGAGGCATGATGACCACTTGAAGCATTGGAAGTCCATCTTGACTTGAGAATGGAAAAACCCTAGTTTGGGTTGATTGCTTAGGAGAGGGTTTGTCTGGTCAACCCTTGTGAAATCCTTGAATATGGATATGTGAGTGGTCTTGAGAAGTGGGAGGGAAAATTTTGGGGTATAACAGTATGGAACAGTTTAGAACGATTGCATGAAGTTTATAATGGCCGGGACACGATTTTCCATTGTTAGGGCACAAGCTTGATGAAGCTTCGTATCCATGGTTACAAGCAGTTTTAGAACAAACTAATCACACTATCATGTTCACAAGGGTCTAATTAGTATATTTGGGCACTTGGTTTATGTTTTTTCTATTGAATTTTGCAGGTTTTAAAAATCCTTTATCGGAGAAGGAAGTGGAAACCACCATCCACGGTGGTCAAAGGTTTCAGAAGGAAACTCTGACCCTCGCGTGGCAGATCCTGCCTTCTGATTGGACCATTTAAAGAGATCCTGGATTCAACTCAAAGAAGAAAGGGATACATTCAAAGCTCAATGCTACGCAAACGAGAAAAGAGTATTGGAGTTGACAAAACTAATTTACAAAGAGAAAGGCATCAACACCTACTTCAACACAAAGAGGAAGCGTCCATGGGAGACCTAAGCTCTAGGAGTTTCATTTTATTGTCTGAACTTTTATTTGTACTTACCAAGTCAACTAATAAAAAGTTTGTTTCTTGCTTGTTTAACAAATTTAAATTCCTAAGGTCCTTGAAAATATTGCATTGCATAACATCGCATATCATAGCATAACATTTCATAACAGGTACACTGAAGACCGATTTTCTCATTCTCTCGCTATATATTTTAGCAGAAATGGCTCTCGAACATACTGTCAAAGATCTCCAGGCTTAGAACGCTCAGTTCCAGGAAATGTTCACCAGCTTAGCTCAAGGTCAGAAAGATCTGAAGAAGCTCATCACCAAAAAGAAGAAGACCATTGGCATTCTCAACATGGGTAAAAGGTCTAGAGGACCAGTCAAGGTAGTCAGACAGCTTGAATTCTCAGACAAGAGCGGCGAGACTGAAGGTAGCGTCAAAAACAATGAAGGAAGCCATCATGAGTCTGAAAATGAAGAGGAAGACTATATGAGCGAGCAATACTGTCATACCCTAAAATTTGCCCTCTTACTTCTCAAGACATTTCATACATCCATACTCAAAGGCTTCACAAGGGTTGACCAGACAAACCTTCTCCTAGGCAATCAACCCAAACTAGGGTTTGGAAATTCTCAGATCAAGATGGTTCCCAACATCTCTAGTGGTCATCATGCCTCATCATATGCTTCAGAGAATCTCCATGTCAAGTTTCAAGCCTTACAAGTCAAGTTTCCTCAGACAATTGCTCAGATGGTTGAAAATCAGTTGTATTGGACAAAAAGTCAACTGTGGTCAACATACAGTCAAACTTTATGATTTTTGGTCAACATCCATATTTTGAAGTGATATTCATCATTTGATCAAGGGTTGATCATGATTCATCAAGAAAACTCAACATTTGATCAAAAGTCAAACTTTCCAAATTAGGGTTTTTGAAGGAAAAGTCAACAGAACTTTGACCAGGCATAACTTTCTCATACTTTATCATAAATTTTCCCACCAAAGCTCATTTTGAAGAAAATTTAATTCTCTACAACTTCAGGTCTCACAAGCTTGGTCAGAAAATGCTTCATTTGGAAGATATGGATCAAAACATTAGAGGTCCTTTTCAAAGTCAACAAAAAGTCAACTTTTTGTAAAGAAGTGTTATTGAGAATGGTAACGTCAATTGAGATGAGACCAAAGAGGTTGTTTAGAGGACATCTAGAGATTTCTAAAAAGTCCAAGAACACCCAAAAATGTTAAAAATTGAGCAAGATACACCTTGCACAAGTTGAGCATTTTTAAAGAGCCTGAAAAAATACTTGACAAAATCCAATTTTTTCCAAATGGGCTTATAATTTTATGATCCAAACTTGATCATAATATTATTTATAACCTCTTGATGCCTTGCCACGACCTTTTCCTATTTTCTTGATTTATTTTTGAATTTAAAAGCATTTAATTCAATTTTAAATTAAATAAAATATGAAAACAAGGTGTAAAACAAGTTGGGTTGGATTTCTATCAACCTTGAGGACCAAGGAAGCCCACAAGACATGCCAATTTCGTGCAAGCTCATACAAGGAAGAGAAAATCAAATTTTGGAAAGATTTGATGGAAATTGAAAGGAAAATATTTTTGCATTCAAAGCTATATCTTTTTTCATTCTTTTTGCTCCAATATCTTGCTCTATAAATACACAACACATCCACAAGACAAAAGGACGAAACCCTAGCCTCTTGAAGCAACCCTAATTTTCTCAAAATTCTTACAAAGTTGCAATTTTCGAATTTTGTTTTCCAGCAGGTTTCAAGGAGTTTTAAGCATTCCATTGCCTTCCTGAGCATTCCAGCAATCGTTCTCAGCTCTTACACGAAGCCAAAGCCTTCCAAATTGTGCCATCCAAGTCCCACCGGTTTGGGATATTTCTCAAATTTGATTTTCAAAATCCATGCATTATTAACTATTTTCGTTTGTTTGTTTGATCTCAGGACATCCATTAGAATGTGTTTGATGCATTACATGTAAGCTTTAACGCAGAAATCACGAACTGCCATTGTTAGGGCTTCTAGGTCTGTTTGTTTCAAAACTCACTTTCCAGGCCGTTTCAAGATGAAAGAACACCACCATCGTGTTTGCAGCCCTCGAATTAGGGGGGTAGGGTCCCTCTTTGCTCTTTATTCTGGCTGTTTTGCAGGTTTCAAGAATCAAGGCCGCCGGAGAAGACGATCGGAGCTAGGGCTCCGGCGTCGTTGACTTGTCTGACTCAGGCGAGGCATGCGTGGCACAATGGAGCGATTCGATTGGTTCTCACGTTTAATACTGGGTCCCACGCTTGACTGTGTTTGAAAATTACAAAATATGACACGTTTATCACTTATAATACATTGTTTGCAAGTTTAAAACAATTGATACAGCTAGCTCAGTTGGCAACGCGTCTGTTGGTACACCCTGGAGGTCAGGGGTTCGATCCCTGGCTTCCCACTTTATATTTTTTAATACTTTTCCAAAACTAACTCCTTTTTTCTATATTTTCTTATTTTTCTCATTCAATTTAATTTATCTTCAAATAATTTTCTCATGCATTTAAAAATCACCAAAAATATTTCCTTTTGCATTTTGATCAAAAAATACTTATTTAATTTTTGACATTAAAATTAATATTTTTGCATGCATTTTAATTAATCGTTAATTAACCATTAAATTGACTTTTAATTGCTTTTCCTTATCAAAAACGATCCAAAAAATTCCTAAAAAATTACTCTATCATCTAATTATCATTACTAACCCAAAAACATTTTGTCATTCAAAATTTCCCTTTACTAACGTATTTTCCTCTTATGCGAATTTCTTATTGTTAGTGTTTTAAGTTGGCATCAATTTTGGCAAAACTAGACTTTAGAAATGTCTTGATAGATGTCATGACATTCAGAGATTGAAGATAAATCCTACTGGACAAGGATGGTAAAAGTACAGCTCAGAACAGGGAAGCTAAAGCTGTGCTTGAAATTCTGCAGAAAACAGACTGATGTCATAACAGATGTTATGACATTCAGTGTGACATTCTATTCTGCAGAATCAGTTTTTTCCTGAGATTTTTCAGGAAGTTTGTTGAGCATTTTATTTATGTTTTTATGTTATTAGAAAGCATGCTCACGTGGCTGCTAGGTTAATCTTAATTAAACCTAAATTGGTTGTTGAACAAACCATGTTTTTAGGAGAAAATTAAGTGAACCCTAGCTATCTTTATGGAAGCCCAAAACTGAAGATTCAGGACTGCTTCTATATAAAGAATTCAACCCTTACTCTACAACCACGCCTCTGGATTCCATTGAAGACATTGAAGGCTTTTGTTTGTGTACTGTTAAGGTTAGTAACAGTTGGTATTGTGTAATTCTAGTTTCTCTTGTGAGCCAAGCAACTATCAATTGATAAGTGCATTGGACTAGGATTTGTTGTAAGGGTAGTTTATCACTCAAAACTTTAAAGCATGAGTGTTTGTCTCTTGATTAAAGCTTTGAAGCAAGATCAAGATATTTTATTGAAGTGTGTCTTCACAATTCAATTAGTCAATAGGTTGATATCACTGCGGTGATTGAGGGGGAGTGAGTAGGAACTCATATCTAAGTAGGACTTAGGTAAAAGGGTCATTGGGTAGTGATTAAGTGAGAAGGCTGTCAACTGGTGTGTTGGTTGTAGGGTCTTCAATTGATCTGCTAATAGTGAACTTTCTCCACGGCTTGGTAGCCCCGGATGTAGGTTTGTTGAACGGCGGGTGAACAACTTATTGTGTTATTCTTGCTTTATATTTACTATGTGAATTGCTAACACGATGTCGAATCTGTGTCATAACATTCTCTGTGACATCAAGTATCTGCCGGAATTTCAATTGGCATCGGCGGCACCACCTTGTTATTTACAGGTGAGATCTAGGGATAATAGTTTACGGCGTAATGGATAAAGAAGGAGGATTTGGAGGAAGACCACCTATTACGGATGGGTCTAATTATGATTCTTGGAAGCCTCGTATGGTTGCCTTCTTAAGATCGGTGGATATCAAGGCTTGGAGGCTGGCGATAAAGGATGGAAACATCCAACCAAGGTTGAGAAAGATGGGACTCTTGTCTTGAAACACGAGGAGGAATGGAGCAAAGAGGAAGAAGAGTTAGCTCTAGGAAACTCTAAGGCATTGAATGCTCTGTTCAATGGCATTGAAAACATATTGAGGCTGGTCCATCAATGTGAGTGGCCAAGGATGTTTGGGACACTCTCGAACTACTCATGAAGGACATCCAAGGTGAAGATGTCAAGGCTGCAGATGCTCACTACCAAATTTGAGAATTTGAAGATGAAGGAAGATGAGACCATTCATGAATTTCACATGAATATTCGGAAATTGCCAATGCCTCGGAGCACTTGGTGAAAAGATGTCGGAGGAGAAATTGGTGAGGAAGATTCTCGGATCCGCCTAAAAGATTTGCAATGAAAGTAGCGCAATAGAAGAGGCCAGGACATCAGCACCACGAAAGTTGAAGAACTTATTGGATCCCTTATGACTTTTGAGATGGGAATCGGTGAAGCTGTGAGGAAGAATAAAAGCATAGCTCTTGTATCAAATTACGAAGAAGGATGCAAGGTAGAAGATGAGGAGAAGATATACGAATCTATAGCTATGCTTGGAAGGCAGTTCAACAAGCTTATCAAGAGGATTGATCCAAAGTCAAGGTCAAATGTCAAGGACATTGCATCGACATCGGATCGTATGACTCCAGAAGATCCAGTCAGAAGACAAAGGAAGTCAAAGCGGAGGTCCAATGTCATGAATGTGAAGGATATGGACATATTAAATGAATGTCCCACCTTTCTTAAGAAACAAAAGAAAGGAATGGGTCACTTGGTGCGATGGTGATTCGAGTGAATCTGAGGAAGAAGGTGCCAAACTTGTCACGCACTCACGAATGTACAATGATATGGATTCTAGTGATGAGAGTAACCTTTGAAGAGCTTCTTGAGACCTACGAGGCGTGTGTGAAAAATGGTGAAGTGTGTCGTGAATGAGGAACATAAAAAGGCGATTGAGAAGTTGGAGGAGAATGTGAAGCTAGAGGCGAGAAAAGGAAAACACACCACTATAAATCTCCTCAGCGATGATATTGTCATGTTGAACTCCAAACTTGATTAGATGTCTAAATCTATCAAAATGTTGACATCTAGTACTGAAAAGTTGGATGAAATTCTTCAGCTTGAACAAAATGCAGGAAATAAGCATGGTTTAGGATATGTGGATGAAAAGAAATCTGTTGGTGACATCAAGGAGAAGAGACATGGGAGAACAATGTCAAAACAGCTGTTACAACACAAAACAGGATATGTGTCCGGAGCAGGGGTATGTGGTACAAAGAGATTTGCTAATAACCAGGAGAGGAACAAACCTGGGAAGTCAAAGGCAAAGAGGATGTCATACCACAAAACCAGGAAATAGGTTGGGATCGGGATATGTGAAGGCTAAGAATTTGTTGATCACAAAAGGAAAAACAGACCTAATGAACCAATGTCAAAGCAGATGTCATAACATTGGGTTCAACATCAAAATTATAGAAACCTGAACCAAAAGTTTCAAAGATGGAATGTTATTATTGTGGAAGGTTTGGTCACATAAAGTCCACTGCTATAGGCTACATGGGTATCCTAATCAAGTTCCATATGTGAAGCCTAAGTCCAACAAGGCATCATACACTCACGGTGGAAGAAGAAGAAGACTACCTCGATAGCACAGACTTCTCTTAAAGTATCTTCCAAGGAAGATTGGTATTTTGACGATGGGTGTTCCAAGCATATGACTGGAGGCAATCTTCTCAATGATGTTAAGCCTCATTCTACCGCTTTGTTACCTTTGGGGATGGAGCTAAAGGAGAAATCAAAGGTGTTGGAAACTCAAATTGATGCAGGTTCCAAACAGAATGGATCTTCTTGGTAAAGGTTTGTTGCAAATCTCATTAGCATAAGTCACTATGTGATATGGGATTCATAGTCAACTTCACTAAGCGAATGTGTTGTGATTAATGATGAACAAGCGTGATTATGAGAGGAGTCGGATCAAAGGACAAGCGCTACTTGTGGAATCGAGAACCCCTCTGTCATCTATGTGTTCTTCAGACAAATATGAAGAAAAAGTGAAGTTGGGGCAAAAAGAAACCGATCAGCCACACCTCAGAGGAATGAAAAGGATCAGTTCCATAGAGGGAGTCAGAAGATTACCAAGAATTCACATGGGAAAAGGAAAATCATGGTAATTGTCGGTGGACAAAATCGAATGTCACACTCAATGTTCAGACATTTGATCACTCCTGAAGTACTACAGCAAAGCACTAGGTTCTGGCATGAAAGGTTGACCAAGTGTCTTACTATCAAATGTTGCAGGAGAAAATTATTGGATGAAATCCTCATTGTCAAAGGAGGAAATAGCATGGTGGTTTCAATCCATGGTAATCACTTGGTATCTGAAGGAGTCTCAGACACAATGATGGATGACTCAACACTTCTTTCCTGAAACAAGTGTGCAAAGAATTGTGTCAAGCTTGGAATGAAGAATGGCGGCCACACTAGGACTATTACCCTTCCTCATTTGAAGGTGTCCAAAAGAACAAGTGGAAAAGGTGTTGATCAAAGCTTGTGGAAAAGGAATTCTGTTGGATGTGTCCCCTTGAAAAGTAATCTCATTCCTTGGATCGGAAGCGAACTATGTGGTCTATACAATGTTGAAGTGAACTCACAACGGTGATAGCAATTGTTCTAGGGTGGTCGGTTGAAGCGGAACGATTGAGTACAATGTCATACGAGGATGTCATGACTTTGTCTTTGTGACATATTACAAAAGTTCTTGAGGTTAGTCGAGTTTAAGACTTTAAGGGACAAATTGGGTATTTGTCAATATGAGGAGTTGTAGCAATTAAGCGTGCCTACATCAAGGATAAAATGGATTGGTTATGTCAATTACTCATAAGTGGGCTATTTAGGTACTTTCATCCTCATTTAAAAAGTCCAAGAATAGGAAGAGACACCCACATATAAGAGTTTCCCCTTCTGAAAGTAGTATCATTCTTTCTTCATCTAAAAGAAACTCTGAAATCCCTTGCCTTTTTCACTCTCAGTCTCTCAACAACCAACAGCGAAAAATGTCTTCATCCTCGTCTTCATTCCAAAAGACAGGCTCTCCATCTCCCTCCATGGCTGAAGTCAGGGAAAATGTTGAATCCATGCAAGTGAAGCTTGAAGGTTACTCCATTCGCGATAGCTCTTGATCGAAAAAGTTAAGATTGCGCACAAAAATACAAGAAGATCACAAGCATCCCCTCTAGTAAGACCTCTGTTCCATCATCTTCCGTTCCCAGAAGAGTGAACCCGGAGGAGTCTGGTCTGCATGTAGCAATAGCTAGGATAGTGATGAGTATCCTAAATGAGAATCAATATGTGCGGGTTTCAATCCTCTAAATGAAAAGTCGCTAGCCTAGCTTAGCGGTTGATCCGAATGTCACGAGAGAATGTCAAGACATCGGTGATCATGTTGATTCTCTGTCAAGAATCTTGTTGATCATACATTAAAATTGCAAGTGAGCATGAATGATGCTTGTAATGAAACCCTGCGCTAATGAAGATGTGATTTACGATGATGTTCTTGAGGAATCTCCAACTAAGTGTATTTGGATGAAACTCCTGCGACTATATCTCGATAGTATCCTAGAAGAGACTTGGAGAAACAGTTGATGATAATCTTGAAAAGTCCCATTCAAGATTAGAAATTGGATGAAACCCCTGTCATAGACCTAGATGAAGTATTCTTAGACAATGACCTCATTGCCAATGTTAATCCTAGCATTGTAAAGAGGATAATGAGAAGAAAGGGAAAAGCAGTGCCTCACGAGCCACATTAAAGAAAAGGTTGATGTAAATGTTTCTAAGGTGAGAAATAGACCAATGAACCTCTACAAAGAAATGTAGAGCAAAAGCGTTGGTGGTGGCTCCGGACCCGAGGACACCAATTGTAAAGAAAAGAAAAATGCGAATCTTGAGTCGGATCAAGATCCCGAGTTTGATGTTGAAATGAATGTCACGACATCCATCAAAGGAAGGCAACTCTTGGGAAGCGCCCATGGTGCTGAAGTGGCCATTGACAACATCTCATTCCATCATCTGAGAATCTTTGAGAGATGGAAGTATGTTTGCTGAAGAGGATTGCTTTGGAGAGGAGTTAAATAAGAGTGCTCGGGTGTAAAGTTGTAAATCGATTAAGAAGGGGATGGTAAGCAGTGGAGAAACTCTCAATTGTTATGAAACTTTGGTAAGAGAGTTTATTGTCAATCTCTCAAAGGTGTGGGGATAGGAATTCGATGATTACGGTTGTTTATGTGAGGGGAGAAAAGTCAAGTTTTCTTCAAGGTGATCAATAGATTCCTAGGTAGATCTGCTAACACTCAGCGGTGGAGAAGCGACAACAAGATTTGTCAAACCATCCTGAAACAAGTCGGACAATGGCCTTTAAAGGAAAACTCTCGACTAGCAAATTGAGTGTCAAATTTGCCATCTTGCATAAGATTGGTGCGCTGGGTCCCACCAATCACAAATCCACTATTTCTAATGGATTGGGAAGATTCATTTATCTGTAGGAACTCAAGCTACCTTTGACTATGGATCCTACATATTTGATCGAGACACTCAAGCATGCTAACACTATGCTATCAAAGGTCAATAGTTTTCCCTCACTGTGTGGCATTATAATTGATCGACATCGGACATTCGGGCAATTGATGCAAAGAGCTCCGCTCTTGGATTCCACTACAGCTGTTCCAAGGAAGCATGTCCCGAGACATTGTCATGACATCTGTGAGACATCAGTGTCAAAGAAAATTCTCGGAAGGCAAATGTCATTGTGCTAAGAGCAACTTGCAAGGAGCTTGAAGCAAGAAAGCAAAGTGGGAAGAGCTTATCTCTCAACTAGAGCGGGACACGAGAGGTTGAGGATGAAGAAAGGCGATAATGATGCTATAGGTGATCTTGAAGATGATGATATTCGGATGGTGGTCTTGAAGAAGGCTCTGAAGAAGCTTCCTTCCATTAGCTTCTACGGAGAAAGCACTTGAAGCTCCACCCCTTTCTCTTGTGTTGCTTCCCATATTACATCAATTCTCTTGTTATTTGTATTACATTACATTTTGTGTCTTGTATTTTTGTCCATTTGTTCTTCTTTTTGGATGTTGTAAACATTGTCTGACGTGATGTATCCTGTTATACTTCTTTGGTATAATTACTTCTTGGTATATTATTTTTTTCTTGATGTTAATTGTTTGGGGCAATTGTATGGTTTCCTTTGGCCTTTATGGCTAAAGGGGAGAAGAACTCTGTGTTATGATAGTATGGGACTTTAGAACTTGTATGGCATGTTGGGGATTGTATGGCCTGAAATTTTATGGCCTGTTTGTTTAACAATTGTGTGGGCAATTGTATGTGGGAAATTGTGGGACTTGTGTATGGGTAGAATTTATCTTCTCTTAGTTCTAGTAACTTGAAGCTTAGGAAAACTTAGGAAAACTTGGAACTAGGTTGTTAGTCTTCTGCTTCATTTTGTACTCTGATAGGTCTAGTAGTTTTAGCCAAAAATGTGCCAAAGGGGGAGTTTGTTAGTGTTTTAAGTTGGCATCAATTTTGGCAAAACTAGACTTTAGAAATGTCTTGATAGATGTCATGACATTCAGAGATTGAAGATAAATCCTACTGGACAAGGATGGTAAAAGTACAGCTCAGAACAGGGAAGCTAAAGCTGTGCTTGAAATTACTGAAAGCAGGCGATGTCATAGCGGATGTTATGACATTGATGTGACATTATTCGAGAATCGTTTTTCTGAGATTTTCAGGAAGTTTGTTGAGCATTTTTTATGTTTTGTTATTAGAAAGCATGCTCACGTGGCTGCTAGGTTAATCTTAATTAAACCTAAATTGGTTGTTGAACAAACCATGTTTTAGGAGAAAATTAAGTGAACCTAGCTATCTTTATGGAAGCCAAAGCGAAGATTAGGTGCTTCTATATAAAATTCAACCCTTACTCTGACCACGCCTCTGGATTCCATTGAAGACATTGAAGGCTTTTGTTTGTGTCTTGTTAAGGTTAATAAGTTGGTATTGTGTAATTCTAGTTTCTCTTGTGAGCCAAGCAACTATCAATTGATAAGTGCATTGGACTAGGATTTGTTGTAAGGGTAGTTTATCACTCAAAGCTTTAAAGCACGAGTGTTTGTCTCTTGATTAAAGCTTTGAAGCAAGATCAAGATATTTTATTGAAGTGTGTCTTCACAATTCAATTAGTCAATAGGTTGATATCACTGCGGTGATTGAGGGGAGTGGTAGAACTCATATCTAAGTAGGACTTAGGTAAAGGGTCATTGGGTAGTGATTAAGTGAGGAGGGTCAGCGGGTGTGTTTACGGTCTTGAATTGATCTGCTAATAGTGAACTTTCTCCTGGCTTGGTAGCCCCGGATGTAGGTTTGTTGAACCGAGCGGGTGAACAACTTATTGTGTTATTCTTGCTTTACGTATTTCTTGTGTGAATTGCTAACGATTGTCGAATCTTGTGTCATAGCATTCTACGTGACATCAAGTATCTGCGCGAAATTTCACTTATATTTTCCGATTATTATGTATACGCTTACAGGTTGTAATAGTTAGGATTTATTTTCTCATTCTTTTCCAATATTATGTAGCTCTCATGGGATGTAATAGCGTAGTTTTACTTTCGCACTCCTATTATGTAGCGCCCCAAAGCCATGTAATAGCGTAGGATATTTACTTTTCACGCACTTTACTTTCCATGATTTACTACGCACCCTATAAGCGCTAGTAATTAGGCGTGTATGGCAAGATAAAAGCGAGCGTAGATCACTTCTAGTTTCAAGATAAAATATCTGAATTTAACACACTCTTTCCACACATGCACCTTAGGGTAATTCTCTCGTTGCCTTTGAATAAATGGTCAAGTCCCTCGAGCGTGGGGTATCCTAGCACCGTTGCCTACAAACATATCATCATAGTCCCTTGAATCAAAGATCATGGGTCCCTCGGCGTGGCCTATGAAAACATGATCTCGTCCCTCGATTGTTGCCTACGAAAAGTGATGATCGTTCCTTCGAATGTGCTAGGATACTTCCTACAAGTTGCCTTCTATGACCATCCGATGTCCCTTTGAATGTCCCTTCTACATCCAGCGAATAGGGTTACCTACCAACTAATGGTATGGATAGCACTATTCTAAAGGCGTAAAACAACAACGACCATTACAGGTAGGTAAATAAAGACTTTTAGTTGCTTGCTCTATCAAAATACTTTTCACACCTCACATTTTTGTCAAAGTTCAAACACTTTTCAAAACGAAACATTTCCAAACACTTTGTATACATTCCTACATGAATCATTACAAAGTCAAAGCGAAATGTCTTTTCAAAACATTTTTGTCAAACACACAGAAAGCAATTTTTTAAAGTGAGCTAAAAGCAACTAAGAGCCCGTAGATAACTACAGATGGAAAGGGATGCTAATACCTTCCCTTTTCATAACCTTCTCCCTTACTCAGAATCTAACTAAGGTCTTTTTCTGTACTTTTCACCTTCCCTTAATTGGATAAAAGAAAAGTCGGTGGCGACTCTTGCTATCCGCAACATTTGCGATAAAAAGCAAAACAATTCTCAAAGTCAGTTCTCCCACCGTATTACAGAACTGGCGGCTCTGCTGGGGAGACACCCTAAAGAGAGAATACCTTAAGGATTTTTAGATCATTTTTACTGCTTTCTATTTGACTTGTATGCTTTACTTTTAAGGGTTGCTTGGGTATTATACTTGTGGGGGATCCTACACCCGGATCCAGGTTTCCTTAGGTAAGTAGCAATAGATCATCGCGACCGTTAGGCGTATACCGAAATGGTCAACATGATGGCTACGTTAGTATGACACTTTGGATGTCCTGATACTCTTTATTGCCAAGTTGAGGATAATATTTGGCTTCTGCGTGGTGTCATCAGCACTAACTCAACTTTTAGAATCCTAATTGACCCATCTTGGCCATTAGAAGGTAGTGAGATGGCCGACTTTGGTGTAGACCGAGGTTGGCTGATACTCGATGCTACGCTCATTAAGATCAGACTTTTGGGATATTTTCGGTCGACCACTTGGTAGTCGTATTGAAATAAATGCCTACGAGAAAGATCAATGATATGAGATTCCTAGAACCCGGTTACTATTATAGGACAGGATGAACCAACTCAAACTTTGGTAGGGTAGACACCTATACCTCATGCAAGCCTTAAACCTAGGGCTATTGTGTGATTTGTTTGTGCTTGCTAAACATGACATCATGACATCATCGCATTGCATATCATTTCTAACTATTTCAAGAATTTAGGGATTTATCTTTGCTCTGTTTTGTAGGGATTATGGCTTCCAGAAAGACTATCTAAATCAACTTCATGGGTATACCTTCTCAACTCAAAGAATTGGTTTCAAAAATTCCCGATCACTCTCAGATCATCAAAAGACATGGTTATCTGCTTGACTTGGTTATCTCTAGTTTTGAAGAAGATATGATGCACATCTTATTCCAGTTCTTCGATCCGAAACACCATTGCTTTACATTCCCAGATTATCAGTTAGTTCCTACCTTGGAAGAATTCTCTAAGCTACTTGGGATACCTATTCTTGACCAAATGCCATTCACCGGTTTAGAAAAGGTTCCTAGGTATGAAGACATTGCATCAGAACTACACCTAAAGTGCTCAGACATTGAAGCCAATTGGGAAACTAGAAGCGGAGTTAAGGGTTTACTTGCTAAGTCCTGATAAAGAAAGCCCGAGAATTCCTCAAAGCTATGAGTTTCCAAGCATTCGAAGACATCTTGGCCTTGCTAATTTATGGTTTGGTTCTATTTCCTAACTCGGATCAATTCATAGACGTGAACGCCATCAAAATATTCCTTACTCGCAATCCTGTGCCTACTTTACTTGGAGACAATCTGCATTCTCTCCACACTCGTACTATCAAAAGACAAGGAACTCTCATGTGTTGCATACCGTTACTTTCTAGGTGGTTTATTTCGCACCTTCGTCCATCAGTCAGTATTGAAGAACGAGCAAAGATTGAAGTGGTCTCAAAGGATAATGTCAATCTCTCATTCAGATATCCGTTGGTGTCTTTTTTCTCAAAAAGACTTCACTTTCATTGAGCGTTGTGGAGAATTCCCTAATGTACCACTCCTTGGCATAAGGGGAGGTATCACTTACAACCCTTCTCTAGCTCTACGTCAGTTTGGTTATGCTCGAAGAGATGGCCCTCATGATATGCTTCTCCAAGATATTGTGTTCGACCACAACCACGATCTCCAGAATTACCGACGAAGGTTCATACACGCTTGGGACATGGTAAAGAAGACTGATACCAAGACTTTGGGACACCAAAACTCCATTCCTTGGGAACCTTACCTCAAATGGGTGCGAGCTCGAGCTCAAAACCTCATGATGCCATTTACACCCGTGTTACCAGTAATTATGGAACTTGTTGCTATAGGTGACGTACCTTATACTGTTCTCCATCCCGACATGCCTGCTGATTTTGAAGACTTGAAGAGATCCTGGATTCAGCTTAAAGAAGAAAGGGATACATTCGAAAGCTCAGTGCTATGCAAGCGAAAAGAAGGTACTAGAGTTGACCAAGCTACTTCACGAGGAGTGAAACATCAACGCCTACTTCAACACCAAAAGGAAGCGCCCATGGGAGACCTAGAGCTTTAGGATTTTTGTTCTTTTATTTTTCCGAACTATCTTTTGTACATAAAAAGAAAAAGAAGAAAAAAGAGACTAATAAAGTTTGTTCATGCTTGTTTAACAAATTTAAATTCCTAAGGTCCTTGAAAACATTGCATTGCATTTGCATAAACATCGCATATCATAGCATAACATTGCATAACAGGTACATTGAAGATCAGTTTTCTCATTTTCTCGCTATTTATTTTAGCAGAAAAATGGCTCTTGAACAGACTGTCAAAGATCTCCAGGCTCAAAATGCTCAGTTCCAGGTTGTGGTTACCAGCTTGGTCCAAGGCCAAGAAGATCTGAAGAAACTCATCAACAAGAAGAAGAGGTTCATTGGTGTTCTCAACATGGGCAGACGTCACAAAGGTGGTCCTAAAGTGGTCAGCCGGATAGAGTTCTCAAATAAGAGTATCGAAACTGAGGGAAGTATCAAGAACAACGAAGGAGACCAGCGTGAGTCTGAGCACAAAGAGGAAGACTATGAGCACGAGCAGTACTCTTTTGAAGATGACAAATACAAATAACTTGAAGACCGTCTGAATGCTGTGGATAATCTGAAAATGTCCAGGCTGAATTTTGATGATTTGAGTCTTGTTCCTGGTGTGGTGATTCCTCGCAAGTTCAAGGTTCCTACTTTTGCCAAATATGATGGCATCTCTTCTCCGAAGCTGCATTTGAATTCCTATGTTCAGAAGATCCATCCTCACACTAATGACAGGAAGCTTTGGATCCATTTCTTTCAAGAGAGTTTGTCCGGAGCTCAGTTGGAGTGGTATTATCAGCTAGAGAGTACCCACATTCATACTTGGAATGACTTAGCAGACGCTTTCTACAGTACGATTACATCTGAATTGGCACCCACTCGCATGCAACTATAGAGCATGTCTATGGGTCGTGATGAAGTTCAAAAGTATGCTCGAAATGGAGATCTAGCGATGAGTTCAACCACCCTTGTCTAATAGGGAGTTGGTTGATATGTTTATGGGAACAACGGACCCATTCTTCAATCATCGATTGGAAACTCTTGACCGGACCAAGTTGATACTTACGGAGAAGCGAAGGCTGGAATCAAGGCGGAAAGATTCGGTAGAGTCATCCTCAAATGCTAGAAGAGATCTTTTGGTAGTAAGAAAGAAGCCAATCTTGTGTATGTCGAAAAAGTCGAGCCAAAACCGGCCGTGCTCAATCTGTGGGGGCAATTGTGATCTCTAATCCTACATCGGCACAACCTCGGTGAGACAACGCATGAGCAGCACGAGGCGGTTCACGAAGATCAACATGCCATTGTGAAGCCTTGCAACACATGTTGAAAGCGAGTTGATTACCTTGAGGATCCTCCTCAAAACATCAACACTTCCTCTCAGAGATACAATCCTAATGCTAAGTGTGCTTACCACTCCAACAACCACTGACATAACAGCATGGTTGTTGGGCTCACGAAGAACAAGATTCAAGATATGATTGAGGCTAAAGAGATAGAGTTTGATCCTCCTGTTGAGACTCCGAATGTGATCAACGCACCTATGCCTAACCATGGCAAAAGTTCTAATGCTATTGACAAGAACTCTTATGTTTTTAATATAGATGACTTGACTATTCCTCGATGGTGATTAAGAAGAATGCTCAAGCGGTGTCAATCGGGATGCCTAGAGAATTGTCGTTGGTGCCCATCTGCGCCTGACGGTTGTGCTTGGTTGAGAAGACGTATTCAGTGAATGATGGACAACCGCGAAGTGTTATTTTTGAAACCTTCACCCGTGGAGAATCTGTGTGAAGACTTGTCTAAGAATTTGAAGATCGAAGATGTGAGCGAAACTGTACCTGAAGTATGGGATACCTTGGGGCAGCCAAGTGGAAAGTTCGATTACATGGTGAAGTATATTGTTCCCGAAAGCTACAAGATTCCTATTGAAAATGTTAAGACAACCGGATGGGGAGACGATTTCCCATAAGACTATGCTGATGTAAACACAATAAGGATTTCCTCTGCTGATCCTGTGCCTAGAGTGGCACCTCTCATCATTACTTCTCCCAGACCAGTTCCATACTCCTCTGACAAATCTATACCTTGGAACTATGGAGCGGAGGTTTACTATCATGGTGTCAAGCAAGACCCTCTGACCATTGAGGATCTTACCGTTGAAGCTTCTATCTCTGACATTGACAACATCATCGGATCAAGTAAGGTGACCAGAACCGGAAGAGTGTTTTCTTCTGAGATCTCTCACCAAAAGACCCTGCGACTCCAGTTCGCGTTCCAGCTATCGAACCAGTTCGGAGCTAGAGAGAAAGAACTAGTAACTCATCCTGCTCAGACAGAAGTACCAAAGGAAGTTGCTGAAGATACCTCCAAGCAAGAAATGGAGGAAATTCTGAAGATTATCAAGAAGAGTGACTACAATGTTGTGGAACAGTTGGGACAAACTCCGTCCAAGATCTATGCTTTTCTGCTCTTGTGCTACGAGGCTCATGCCAAAGCCTTGGTGAAGTTTAGAAGAATGCTCACATCTGCAAGACACACTCTTGATCAATTTGAAGTTTGTATTGCTAGCCTGGCTGCCAGCAACGGCCTAGGCTTCTCTGATGCTGATTTGACTCCTGCCAGAAGAAAACATAACAAAGCCTTGGACATCTCTGTTGAATGCAAGGGCGTTACATTGTCCCATGTTTTGGTGGATACCGGTTCTGCTCTGAATATCCTACCGAAGAGTGCTTTCGACCGACTTGATATTGAAGGATTGGTCTTAAAGCCCAGCGACATAATTGTGAGAGCTTTTGATGGTTTTAAATGAACAGTACTTGGAGAGCTCATCCTGCCTGTTAAAGTCGGTTCCCAGAGTTTTGACTCCACTTTCTTTGTCATGGACATCCGTCCGGCTCTCTTGCCTACTTGGGCCCTTGGATACATGGTGCATTACCTCACCTTGCATGTTGAAGTACCCGGTGAAGGGAAGGTTGTTACTGATATCGCGGTGAAGAGAATACATGGTCGATCATCTGCGGTCATTCGATATCTCGAGATGGAAGGTGAATTCTTTGAAACTCCTGTCAAGATTTGGAGCAGTTCTAAGAGTCATGCGATGGTATCCGCCACTCTGAAGTTACACAAGTTCCGCCTAGGATGGCCTCATTGAAAGATGCTCAGGCTGCGGTTGAAGAAGGAGGTAGTACTATTTGGGGTCATTTCCCGATCTTCCTTTCAAATCGACAAGGCGGTTTAGGCTTCACCATCAAGGTCGAAGATGATCGTCTTGAGCGTCTTTGGCAAGCTTCCTTTCCGCATCGGCGAATGGAGTCCATGCTATAGAAGACGCGACAACGACTTGACACGACAAGTGGATCTTCCCACTCCGACAATGGACTCGGCAATTGGAAGACCGGCGCCATACCAATCTCCTTTAAGCGAGTAATTGTTTTGTTTTGTTATGCTTTTCGTTTTCGCTTTGAACAATAAACTTTAAAGCCTAGTGCCTTGCAGGCGTCATGGCTCGTTTGTGAGGTTATTATTTGTCATTTGCATATTTTCATTCAATAAAATCGTTGGATTTTGCATTTAAATGTTGTTTTCTCTCTTTTACTTAATCCCTTCAAAGCTATGTGTTCTTACACACACCGTGATACTGCTGCGATCACTCCGAATCTCGTTGATATGACTATGCTATTGCTAAATATGACTTGATAATCCGATCTACCAAGCCGAAGGCGAAGGTGAGGAAGATTGTGAAGTGCCATGAGAACTTGTCGGGGCTCTGACAAGAAGAGCGAGTTATGCGCCACGAAGAGTCGGTTGAGGTTGTGAATAAAGTGCTGATGAAGCAGAAAAGAAGTCAAGATAGGCGGGTCTTGAGAGCAGTGTTAAAGAAATATTGGTTCGGATGCTACGAGACTATATTGAGGTTTTGCTTGGTCATACGAAGACATGCAGGTTTAGACATTGACATTGTAGTACACGATTCTGACAAAGAAGGTTTCTCCTAATGTCTGAAGGTTCATCGCATCACGAGATGTCGGAGAAAATCAAAGCGAAGTTGTAAACAGTTCAATCTTTGGTTTCCTAGTCGTTACTTCTTATCCACAATGGGTTGCGAACGTGGTACCCGTACCTAAGAAGGATGGCAAAGTGCGAATGTGTGTGGATTATAGAGATCTGAATAGAGCAAGTCCGAAAGACGATTTTCCACTTCCTCACATCGATGTTCTGGTTGACAACACCGCTCAACATAAGGTTTTCTCCTTCATGGATGGTTTATCCGGTTACAATCAGATCAAAATGGCTCCTGAAGACAGGGAAGACTACTTCGTTACAGTGGGGTACTACGCTACAAGGTCATGCCATTCAGACTGAAGAACGCTGGCGCCACATACCAACGTGCTATGGTGGCATTATTTCATGACATGATTCATCACGAGATAGAGGTCTACGTCGACGACATGATAGCTCGATCACAGACTGATGAAGAACATTTTGATCATTTGCAGAAACTGTTTGATAGGTTGAAGAAGTAAAAACTAAAACTTAATCCCAACAAGTGCACCTTTGGAGTCAGATTCGGAAAACTTTTAGGGTTTGTTGTCAGTGGTAAAGGTATTGAAGTTGACCCTACCAAGGTTAAAGCTATCCAAGAAATGCCAGCTCCCCGCACCGAGAAGGAAGTCAGAGGTTTCTTGGGACGTTTGAACTACATTGCCAGATTCATTGCACATCTAACTACTACTTGTGAACCAATCTTCAAGTTACTGAAGAAAGATCAAGTAGTGGAATGGAACGATGATTGCCAAATCGCTTTTGACAAAATCAAGGAGTACCTACAGAATCCTCCTATCCTGATGCCACCCGAAGGAAGACCTCTTATCACGTACTTGGCGGTGTTAGAGAACTCAATGGGGTGTGTGTTGGGGCAACATGGAGTGCAGTCGAAAAGAGTATGCAATATACTACCTTAGCAAAAAGTTTACGACTGTGAAACAAGCTACTCATAGCTCGAGAAAACTTGCGGCGCTTTGGCACAGACTACTCGCCGACTAAGGCGGTATATGTTGACTCACACTACCTTATTGATCTCAAGCGGATCCGATAAAATACATATTAGAAACCAGCTCTCTTGGAAGAATAGCAAGATGGCAAATGAACTTAACCGAGTATGACATCTAGTATACTTCTCGAAAGCAATCAAAGGAAGTGTAATGCCGATCATTTGGCTCATCAAGCCGTAGATGACTCGATCGTCTATGCGATTCGAGTTTCAAAGCGAAGATGTTTTGTTAATTCTGGATGCGAAGAAAGCAGGACCCGGAGGAAGGACGGAGGAAGGACACGAACAAGGATCACGATGGACTATGGTTTTGATGGAGCCTCAAATGCACAGCAATGGCATTGGCGCCATCATTACATCCTGACGGACATACACCTTTCACCGTCAGTTATGTTTGATTGCACCAACAACATGGCGAATATGGGCGTGCATCATGGGTATCAAAGTTGCTATTGACTTAAAATCAAATTCTTGCAAGTGTATGGAACTCGGTTTTAGTGATCGGTCAGTTAAAGGCGAGTGGGATACGAGCATCGAATCTCATTCCATATCGAGAACATGTTAGGTTTGATCCCCTACTTGAAGATAACTTTCAATCATATTCCACGAGGGAGAATCGGTTGGCGACGCATTAGCTACCATGTCATCTATGTTCAAGTCAGATGGGACAACGGGCTCCCAGATCATCATTGAAGTTTAACGAACCAGCATATTGTTATTAGCTTGATCTGAGAGAAGCCTTAGTTCTGGTGAAGAGTATCTTGAGACTCGGGAATATCCCGCGGTCAATGACAAAGTTTTTGAGAAGACTCGCATCCAAATTCTTCCTCGTAGCGACATCTTATACAAGCGATCACGACTTGTGCTTACTCGTATGTGGATCGAAAACATGAGCGAGATCATGGAAGAGTTACACGAAGGCGTTCGGTACCACTCGGTGGACATACAATGGCTAAGAGATTAAAAGAGGTTACTATTGGTCCATCATGGAAGCGATTGTCACCCTATGCTCGATCTTGTCACAAATGCGGATATCACGGAGACAAAGTGCACGTACCTCCGGTACCGAATATTTGTTGCTCCTTGGCCTTCGCAATGTGGGGCATTGATATGATCGGAGAAATCAAGCCCACCGCTTCCAGCGGACATCGTTTCATCCTTGTAGCAATTGACTATTTCACCAGTGGGTAAAGCGACCTCATTCGCATCTATTACCAAGAATGTTGTGGCTCGATTTATCAAGCATAATCTTATCTATCGGTATGGCACTCCCGAAAGGATTGTCATAGATAACGGCTCTAATCTCAACAACAAAATGATCACCGAACTCTGCACGCAGTTTAAAATCAAGCATCACAATTCTTCTCCATATCGGCCTAAGATGAATGCACAGTGGAAGCCGCCAGCAAGAATATTAAGAAGATTATACAGAAGATGACAGTGACTAACAAGGATTGGCATGAGATGTTACCATTTGCTCTTCAAGGCTACCACACTACAGTATGAACATCTACAGGGGCAACCCCTTTTTCTCTCGTATACGGTATGGAAACAGTCATACCCATCGAGGTTCAGATACCTTCAACCAGAGTTGTAACACCCCATCTAAATACCTCGAATATATTAATTAAATTAATATCTAAATCATCTTTAACCAGAGTTTAACACGGTAATCACGGGATGTCACAATTAATAGATAAAATAAATTTCATTCAAACAGTAGCCATGCTACACTGAGGATCAACACCTTCAAAATAATTCAATATAGATAAGACCATGTCTTACACAGCGGAAAACATCATAACCAAACACGGAATAATTCCATCATTATTATTCCCAACAAAGTTTTAAATGATTGATAAACCAATATCTAATTCCTCATCTAACATTCCCCAGTGTTACAATCTAATCAGAGCATGACACTGACTCGCGTACTAGACGATAAGCTCTAGAGCCATCCTCATGACTCCTCATTGCTAACTTTAATCTGAAATGGTAAGTAAGGGTGAGACTCCTCATAATTAAAGCATATTATAAGCTTCTCAATTAACAATATATTTCAAGCATATTAATCCACCCATTTCAACATAACTCCAGATTCAATACACAGTTACAACCCTATAATCATCATGCACAACAACCATCAATCGGAATAGTAACCTTTGGAAGACATCCTAACATGTTACTATCCCACAATCAAAATGCAGACTCAATGTATGCGGTACCGACTCGTGACTCAAAGTCACCCACAGCGATCCATCATCAACCGGATACGGTACCATCGATTCGTCCATAAACACGGACACGAATCGGCCTAACCACCATCCTCACTCGGGTATCGGTTATCGGCAATCCAGTCAAATTCCGCACAATGGGAATTAACTTCACCAAAACAATGCATATGCCGCACATCGACATGCAACATTAATCGGGCTATGTATACATTCATTAACATAAGCGAATCACACAATCAACATGATATATCAACCAATCATGCATACATCTAACATCAGCATAAACATGCAAACCAATCAACATGGTATAATCACCTATCATGAAATAATTCATCACCCAGCATAAACATGCCAAACACTTACCCTTCACTTGGTAAGACTATCACCAGTATATATCACAACAATAACAACTAAGGTCAACCACCATCAGGCATATACAACACCAACAAACACATGATATTAAATACAATCATGAATACACCAATTATCATAAACCGAATCAAACTCAAAAACATGATATTCCAATCATCATGCATACAAATAACTACAGCATAACACACTTTACATTTACTCAGTATCAATATACCCGTCACCACAGTTTCATTGTTACATGCACCTCAAAGTGCATCAGTAAATAATTGTTTGTTTCGAAATTTGCCTCTTTTTCAAAATAATTTCAACTTTTAGAAAATCTTTCCATTTTATAAGATAGAGCATTAAATTTAAAACAACGTCCAAGCGGCTCAAAGCGGACTTACGGTTTGAAAGTTATGAATTTTAAAGTTTGGAAAATTTTCAAAAGTTTTCGGTGGAATCCGGTTCCTCCACAGAATAGGTTCCCTAACTCAAAATACCGCCCCGGAAAAATGTATGGGAACCGGTTCCTCGGGTAGGGAACGGTTCCCGAGAAAATCAAATTTCTTATTTACGGAAAATCAACGTGGAACCGGTTCCTCCACACGAGAACCGGTTCACGAGTTCAAAATACCATTTTCACCATTTAAAAGTGGAACGGGTTCTCCCAGAGAACGGTTCCCACGACCATCGGACCCAAAATTTAGTTTTGACATTATTTCCCAAAACCATTTCCTCTTTATTCCAAAGCGTGCCACATTCCGACACCATAAATTCACTCATTCATCATCAATAACATACAATATAACATGTTTTATTAAATCGATAATGATCCTATATCATACGGATCCATTAATCTATACATTCGACACAATCGACATCATCGACACCATTAGGTATACACCCATGGAAACTTAGAAATCCCTAAACATAGATTTCCTAACATGCTATGATCTATAATATTAAAATCAAAACCGATAATAAACCATAATCAATCGAAATCACCCTTACCTTGTGGGTTCTTGATTCGACACCTTAGGTCTTCTTCCTCCTTTTCTCCTCTTCTCAATTCCACGTCTGTGAGTTTTCTCCAAAAGATCTTTTCCTCTTTTCCTTCTTTTATTTCTTTTATTATTCTAACATAATAAAAATAACATAATTAATGTGAGTAGAGTCTTTTACTCCTCACACCCTCACTATTCATCATACCACCAATAAACCCACTTCCATTTAATTCAATTGACTTCCAATAATCCAAAATATTAAATATTACATTCCTAATTAAATTAATAATTAAAAATCGTAATTATTTAATAATCGATTTACTAGGGTGTTACAACTCTCCCCACTAAAGTTTTCGTCCTCGAAAACATAACCTAAACGAACAGATTCGGGATATGAGTCCTTCATCGACTCTCCGGTTCCCATGTAACATTTCCATCTGCTGGTCCTCTCAGCTACTCTTACCAATCACGATCTCTTTGACTCATGATCGTTTCAACTCTTCGATCAAAGAGATACTTGAGCTCTTATGATCACTAATACCTCAAGCGAGAACCATATAAATAATGCCTCCCCAACATCAAAACAAATACAACTGCCAACTCTAAATCATGGGTCGGACAACTCCTTTCATGCACTTTCAATTGTCGTGAAGCATAAGCCTGACACCTTATCTTGCATCGACACCACTAATCCCATTAATGGTGCGTCACGATACACAACAGACTTAGTCGGATTCGACAAAATGAAGATCGGACACTAGTCCACCTCCTCTTGACTCTTGAAATCCTCCTTCCAACTATCCGTCATGTTTGACATCATTTCCAATATCACTAACAAATATCCTTCTTATTCAACCACTAGAATCCCACGATCCATTGCTATCGGGTTAAGAATACATCATTTCGACTCACTTCTTACCCCTTCACTCTAGGGTACATGATTTATCACCACGCAACACAATTATAAGAACCTCTACATAACAATGTCCACAACATTTATACACAATGCTAGTACCACTAGGCTACGTTCCAACGATAGAGCTTGCAAATTAATACATCTATTATAATGGATGTAACATCAATAAGACAGAACCCTTCACTAAGAATTCTATTAAAATTCTAATAGTTTCATAAACTCCACACTTCTAACGTTTAATTTGTGACTTCCAAAAAATAAAAATAAAATCATACTCGCATAACAAAGTGCATCACGTTATGCTTTACTCTGTGACTACGATTAATTACCTTAAGTCATTATCTTCATTTGATTTTCATCAACTACCACTCTACAAGTTTCACATTTTATCTTTAGACTTTCTCCTTAATATCTATCAAAATCACCGTTCAACTTCTTACATTCTAAACTTTCCACTCATGACTTCAACTTGCATACACTCAAGTCTCGACCCATTAGATAATTTCAAGTCTTTTCATAGTCCTTTTCCTCTTAGTTTCATGCGGCGATGGACTACTATCTTCTCATTAGAGCGTCAACCACTTCACACTATCAAGCTTGCAAGATGAGTCTATTAAATCCAACACGATCCGTCTATTATCAACGAGATTAAGGGTGATCGGTTCCTCAATTTGTCAATAGATGGCCGGCAATCACAATGGAGTATAAACCACCGTACCAAACTATAATAGCGTTCCTTTAGAACTTGTGCTGAAGTCACCCAAGCACCATGGTTCCATAATCTTCCTTTAGGGTTTACAACTTCACACTCACTTAGCATCACGATTGTTAAGTATTTTCCCTTCATGAGATGCTAACACACAAATACACCATAACTCATTTTGTTTCCATTTGAAGTCCTTATACATGCGGAGAACTTTAACGACATTCACAACTCTTAGTCTCCTTTAAATCTCAAAACATCTAGGATCCATATATGCTCGATCGAATCTTATTTCAAATGAAATCTCGGTAATACACCTCGTCGTATGATCGGTAAAAGAAACTTCCAACATTTTCTTAACACATGTCAATATTTTGACATCTTAAACATAATTGCATTTCCTATCAATTTATTTTTCCTCTAATTATCACTTATCTTTTCCTCGAAGCTAACGTCCTTATCCATCCTTAATCGACATAATTTGCATCTCTAATACTTGTCGCACTCTTATTAATACCAACATCTCATTCATTATAAATATATCATTCTTGACCTCGTCTCAAATAAGCTGCATTATTCTTGGTTATGTCCATGAAATCTTCAATACCATAACAAATTTTGGACTTTCCCACTACAACACTCGTCGACCTCGGATGGGTCTACGCATTACCGTCACTTGAGATAACATGATAAAGCTCACATCCTCATACCGTAATCTACACCATGAAAACTTAACAAAATTCTACTATCTCTCGAGTTGGAATTCACCTCACAACATTCAACATACCTATCCGAGTTTTAGAAGCTTATCTCTAACTATCTTCATCCTTAACGACCACGAAGGTAAGTTTAATCTAAACTCAACTTTGAAGGCATACTTTCCAACTAATTGATCCATCAAATCACCAACAATTTGAAATAGATATTTAGTCTCAATCACCACTTAAATCGGTTATCAAAATCCACACGCATGATTCGCTACTTCCTTCCTCCTTGACTAAAATTTAGAGCTCTCAAACAATACACTTGGTTTTACAAATCCATTTCACTGCGCATCTTCCAATAGCTTCTTCAATTCCCTTAACTCAAAGTTGACATCTTGCGGTGTCATAGAAATAAGTTTTGTACCAGAGCGACATCAACAACAACTCGATTCTCCTCAAACATCATTACATGATAAATAAATTACTTTCAGGTGCTAGGACCATTTTTAAAACAAAGTTCATCACATTATCTTTCCAATGCTTCAAGCGGAACTCAAATCGAGACATCAAAACTCAAGTTATGAATCTTACAAGTTTTCGGAAGAAATCTTTGTCGAAAATCAATTCCTGCAATAGGTAGTCGATTTCCACCTTGTGGGAGTGAAAATCCCAAAACATCCTCGAATACAAAATTTGGGATCCTAACTTCAACATACCCAACACACATCGTTCTCCATGATCACTTGCGTCGGGTTACAATTCAATAACCAATTCACACCACTACATACTTTATATCAACCATTGACACAATCATTCTTTTCAAGAACACAAAAGTAACTCACAGACTCCACAATCAGCTGGAAGTGTTCCTTCCACCACACACTTCATCTTCTCAAGTCATCCTTCTTAATTACCAAATATCTTCTAGGCCAAGAATATCATCGATCATAGCGATTCATAATCGCTTGGTTTAACTTCAAACATCAACCCAAGGATGACCTCGATTAATCCAACATCTTGCTCGAGACGGTGGTCGCTATTATTCCATGGAAGCGTCAGACTCACACCTCAAATGGAACATCATTGTCCATAACATCGTCCTCCACTCCCGGTGATCACGAACAACACAAGCACTTAATTGTCACCACTTAAGAGAATCTTATCGACCATCATCTGAATTCTCGAATTTGTAATCCCTCAATTCGGAAAACTATCGATCTAACCAACATCACTCGTGTAACCAATAGCACATCGATCCAACTCTTCACACGAACATCTCGAGAGAAGCAAAGTTTCTCCCCACGCTTCAAACCACTCCTGCAACGGATAACCGGGAAAAACAAAGCGATGCAAGCGGTGTTTCACACACGTATTATAAAGGAATAATGACATTAAGACCTTTGGTCTGACGACGACTATGCTCACGATACCACTATTGTAACACCCCATCTAAATACCCGAATATATTAATTAAATTAATATCTAAATCATCTTTAACGAGTTTAACACGGTAATCACGGGATGTCACAATTAATAGATAAAATAAATTTCATTCAAGCGGTAGCCATGCTACGAGGATCAACACCTTCAAAATAATTCAATATAGATAAGACCATGTCTTACGGTGGAAAACATCATAACCAAACACGGAATAATTCCATCATTATTATTCCCAACAAAGTTTTAAATGATTGATAAACCAATATCTAATTCCTCATCTAACATTCCCGATTGTTACAATCTAATCGAGCATGACAACGACTCGCGTACTAAGCGATAAGCTCTAGAGCCATCCTCACGACTCCTCGGTGCTAACTTTAATCGAAATGGTAAGTAAGGGTGAGACTTCTCATAATTAAAGCATATTATAAGCTTCTCAATTAACAATATATTTCAAGCATATTAATCCACCCATTTCAACATAACTCCAGTTCATACACAATTACAACCATATAATCATCATGCATACAACCATCATCGGAGAATAGTAACCTGGAAGACATCCTAACATGTTACTATCCACACAATCAAAATGCAGACTCAATGTATGCGGTACCGACTCGTGACTCAAAGTCACCCAACACTGATCCATCATCAACCGGATACAGTACCATCGATTCGTCCATAAACACCCGGACACGAATCCAGCCTAACCACCCATCCTCACTCGGGTATCGGTTATCGGCAATCAAGTCAAATTCCGCACAATGGGAATTAACTTCACCAAAACAATGCATATGCCGCATCACCATGCAACATTAATCAGGCTATGTATACATTCATTAACATAACTGAATCACAACAATCAACATGATATATCAACCAATCATGCATACATCTAACATCAGCATAAACATGCAAACCAATCAACATGGTATAATCACCTATCATGAAATAATTCATCACCGGCATAAATATGCCAAACACTTACCCTTCACTTGGTAAGACTATCACGATATATCACAACAATGACAACTAAGGTCGACCACCATCGGCATATACAACACCAACAAACACATGATATTAATACAATCATGAATACACCAATTATCATAAACGAATCAAACTCAAAAACATGATATTCCAATCATCATGCATACAAATAACTACTGCATAACCGCTTTACATTTACTCGGTATCAATATACCGTCACCACGGTTTCATTGTTACATGCCTCAAGTGCGTCGGTCAATAATTGTTTGTTTGAAATTTGCCTCTTTTCAAAATAATTTCAACTTTTAGAAAATCTTTCCATTTTATAAGATAGAGCATTAAATTTGAAACAACGTCCAAAGCGCTCAAAGCGGACTTACGGTTTGAAAGTTATGAATTTTAAAGTTTGGAAAATTTTCAAAAGTTTTCGGTGGAACCGGTTCCTCCACAGAATGTACGGTTCCCAACTCAAAATACCGCCCTGGAAAAATGTATGGGAACCGGTTCCTCGGTGAGGGAACGGTTCCCGAAAATCAAATTTCTTATTACGGAAAATCAACGTGGAACCGGTTCCTCCCACGGGAACGGTTCACGGTTCAAAAATACCATTTTCACCATTTTAAAAGTGGAACCGGGTTCTCCCAGCAGGAACCGGTTCCCACCATCAGACCCAAAATTTAGTTTTGACAACATTATTTCCCAAAACCATTTCCTCTTTATTCCAAAGCGTGCCACACATTCGACACCATAAATTCACTCATTCATCATCAATAACATACAATATAACATGTTTTATTAATCGATAATGATCCTATATCATACGGATCCATTAATCTATACATTCGACACAATCGACATCATCGACACCATTAGGTATACACCCATGGAAACTTAGAAATCCTAAACATAGATTTCCTAACATGCTATGATCTATAATATTAAAATCAAAACGATAATAAACCATAATCAATCGAAATCACCCTTACCTTGTGGGTTCTTGATTCAGACACCTTAGGTCTTCTTCCTCCTTTTCTCCTCTTCTCAATTCCACGTCGGTGAGTTTTCTCCAAAAGATCTTTTCCTCTTTTCCTTCTTTTATTTCTTTTATTATTCTAACATAATAAAAATAACATAATTAATGTGAGTAGAGTCTTTTACTCCTCACCCTCGCTTTATTCATCATACCACCAATAAACCCACTTCCATTTAATTCAATTGACTTCAATAATCCAAAATATTAAATATTACATTCCTAATTAAATTAATAATTAAAAATCGTAATTATTTAATAATCGATTTACAGGGTGTCACTCTCCCCACTAAAGTTTTAGTCCTCGAAAACATAACCTAAACGAACGATTCGGGATATGAGTCCTTCATCGACTCTCCGGTTCCATGTAACATTTCCATCTGCTGGTCCTCTCCAGCTACTCTTACCAATCGATCTCTTTGACTGCAATCGTTTCAACTCTTCACGATCAAAGATACTTGAGGCTCTTATGATCACTAATACCTCAACAGAACCATATAAATAATGCCTCCCCGACATCAAAACAAATACAACAGTTGCCAACTCTAAATCATGAGTCGGACAACTCCTTTCATGCACTTTCAATTGTCGTGAAGCATAAGCCACAACCTACTTATCTTGCATCAACACACCACCTAATCCCATTAATGGTGCGTCACAGTACACAACAACAGACTTAGTCGGATTCGACAAAATGAAGATCGGAGCACTAGTCCACCTCCTCTTCAGCTCTTGAAATCCTCCCTTCCAACTATCACGTCATGTTTGACATCATTTCCAATATCACTAACAAATATCCTTCTTATTCAACCACTAGAATCCCACGATCCATTGCTATCGGGTTAAGAATACATCATTTCGACTCACTTACCCCCCTTCACTCTAGGGTACATGATTTATCACTTCACCACCTTTGCAACACAATTATAAGAACCTCTACATAACGCAATGTCCACAACATTTATACACAATGCTAGTACCACTAGGCTCGTTCCAACGATAGAGCTTGCAAATTAATACATCTATTATAATGGATGTAACATCAATAAGGCAGAGAACCCTTCACCTAAAATTCTATTACGAAATTCCTAATAGTTTCATAAACTCCACACCTTCTAACGTTTAATTTGTGACTTCCAAAAAAAATAAAATAAAATCATACTCGCATAACAAAGTGCATCACGTTATGCTTTCGCTACGCGACTCTGATTAATTACCTTAAGTCATTATCTTCATTTGATTTTCATCAACTACCACTCTACAAGTTTCACATTTTATCTTTAGACTTTCTCCTTAATATCTATCAAAATCACCGTTCAACTTCTTACATTCTAAACTTTCCACTCCAGCGGCTTCAACTTGCATACACTCGAGTCTCCGACCAGCTAGATAATTTCAAGTCTTTTCATAGTCCTTTTCCTCTTAGTTTCATGCGAACTGATGGACTACTATCTTCTCATTAGAACGTCAACCACTTCACACACTATCAAGCTTGCAAGATGAGTCTATTAAATCCAACACGATCCCGTCTATTATCAACAAGAGATTAAGGGTGATCGGTTCCTCAATTTGTCAATAGATGGCCAATCACAATGGAGTATAAACCACCGTACCAAACTATAATAGCGTTCCTTTAGAACTTGTGCTCGAAGTCACCCAAGCACCATGGTTCCATAATCTTCCTTTAGGGTTTACAACTTCTTCACACTCACTTAGCATCACACGATTGTTAAGTATTTTCCCCTTCATGAGATGCTAACACACCAAATACACCATAACTCATTTTGTTTCCATTTGAAGTCCTTATACATGCGGAGAACTTTAACGACATTCACAACTCTTAGTCTCCCTTTAAATCTCAAAACATCTAGGATCCATATATGCTCAATCTGAATCTTATTTCAAATGAAATCTCGGTAATACACCTCGTCATATGATCGGTAAAAGAAACTTCCAACATTTTCTTAACACATGTCAATATTTTGACATCTTAAACATAATTGCATTTCCTATCGAATTTATTTTTCCTCTAATTATCACTTATCTTTTCCTCGAAGCTAACGTCCTTATCCATCCTTAATCGACATAAAATGCATCTCTAATACTTGTCGCACTCTTATTAATACCAACATCTCATTCATTATAAATATATCATTCTTGACCTCGTCTCAAATAAGCTGCATTATTCTTGGTTATGTCCATGAAATCTTCAATACATGACAAATTTTGGACCTTCCCACTACAACACTACATCGACCTCGGATGGGTCTACGCATTACCGTCACTTGAGATAACATGATAAAGAAAGCTCACATCCTCATACCGTAATCTACACCATGAAAACTTAACAAAATTCTACTATCTCTCGAGTTGGAATTCACCTCACAACATTCAACATACCTATACGAGTTTTAGAAGCTTATCTCAACTATCTTCATCCTTAACGACCACGAAGGTAAGTTAATCTAAACTCAACTTTACGAAGGCATACTTTCCAACTAATTGATCCATCAAATCACCAACAATTTGAAATAGATATTTAGTCTCAATCACCACTTAAATCGGTTATCAAAATCCACATGATTCGCGCTACTTTCCTCCTTGACTAAGGAATTTAGAGCTCTCCAACAATACACTTGGTTTTACAAATCCATTTCACTGCGCATCTTCAATAGCTTCTTCAATTCCCTTAACTCAAAGTTGACATCTTGCGGTGTCATAGAAATAAGTTTTGTACCAAAACGACATCAACAACAACTCGATTCTCCTCGAACATCATTACATGATAAATAAATTACTTTCGGTGCTAGGACCATTTTTTAAAACAAAGTTCATCACATTATCTTTCCAATGCTTCAAGCGGAACTCAAATCGGACATCAAAACTCAAGTTATGAATCTTACAAGTTTTGGAAGAAATCTTGTCGAAAATCAATTCCTGCAATAGGTAGTCGATTTCCACCTTGTGGGAGTGAGAAATCCCAAAACATCCTCGAATACAAAATTTGGGATCCTAACTTCAACATACCGCAACACACATCGTTCTCCATGATCACTTGCGTCAGTTACAATTCCAATAACCAATTCACACCTACATACTTTATATCAACCATTGACACAATCATTCTTTTCAAGAACACAAAGTAACTCACAGACAGCTCCACAATCAGCTGGAAGTGTTACAACCTTCCACCACACGACTTCATCTTCTCAAAGTCATCCTTCTTAATTACCAAATATCTTCTAGGCCAAGAATATGCATCGACTCATCATAACGATTCATAATCGCTTGGTTTAACTTCAAACATCAACCGGATGACCTCCAGTTAATCCAACATCTTGCTCGAGACGGTGAGTCGCTATTATTCCCATGGAAGCGTCGGAACTCACACCTCAAATGGAACATCATTGTCCATAACATCGTCCTCCACTCGATGATCACGAACAACACAAGCACTTAATTGTCACCACTTAAGAGAATCTTGTCGACCATCATCTTGAATTCTCGAATTTGTAATCCCTCGAATCGGAAAACTACTGATCTAACCAACATGCACTCATGTAACCAATAGCACATCGATCCAACTCTTCACACGAAACATCTCGAGAAGCAAAGTTTCTCCCCACGCTTCAAACCACTCCTGCAACGGATAACCGGGAAAAACAAGCGATGCAAGCGGTGTTTCACACACATGTAGTATAAAAGGAATAATGACATTAAGACCTTTGGTCCTGACGACCGACTATGCTCGATACCACTATTGTAACACCCATCTAAATACCCGAATATATTAATTAAATTAATATCTAAATCATCTTTAACGAGTTTAACACGGTAATCACGGGATGTCACAATTAATAGATAAAATAAATTTCATTCAAGCAGTAGCCATGCTACCGAGGATCAACACCTTCAAAATAATTCAATATAGATAAGACCATGTCTTACAGTGAGAAAACATCATAACCAAACAGGAATAATTCCATCATTATTATTCCCAACAAAGTTTTAAATGATTGATAAACCAATATCTAATTCCTCATCTAACATTCCCGGTGTTACAATCTAATCGAGCATGACTCGCGTACTAGCGATAAGCTCTAGAGCCATCCTCACCGACTCCTCATTGCTAACTTTAATCGAAATGGTAAGTAAGGGTGAGACTCCTCATAATTAAAGCATATTATAAGCTTCTCAATTAACAATATATTTCAAGCATATTAATCCACCCATTTCAACATAACTCCAGTTCAATACACGATTTACAACCTATAATCATCATGCACAACAACCATCAATCGAGGAGAATAGTAACAACTGGAAGACATCCTAACATGTTACTATCCGTACAATCAAAATGCGGACTCAATGTATGCGGTACCGACTCGTGACTCAAAGTCACGACACGATCCATCATCAGCGGATACGGTACCATCGATTCGTCCATAAACACCCGGACACGAATCGCTAACCACCATCCTCACTCGGGTATCGGTTATCGGCAATCCAAGTCAAATTCCGCACAATGGGAATTAACTTCACCAAAACAATGCATATGCACGCACATCACCAGCATGCAACATTAATCAGGCTATGTATACATTCATTAACATAACTGAATCACAACAATCAACATGATATATCAACCAATCATGCATACATCTAACATCAGCATAAACATGCAAACCAATCAACATGGTATAATCACCTATCATGAAATAATTCATCACCCAGCATAAACATGCCAAACACTTACCCTTCACTTGGTAAGACTATCACCAGTATATATCACAACAATAACAACTAAGGTCAACCACCATCAGGCATATACAACACCAACAAACACATGATATTAATACAATCATGAATACACCAATTATCATAAACCGAATCAAACTCAAAAACATGATATTCCAATCATCATGCATACAAATAACTACAGCATAACACGCTTTACATTTACTCAGTATCAATATACCCGTCACCACAGTTTCATTGTTACATGCACCTCAAAGTGCATCAGTCAATAATTGTTTGTTTCGAAATTTGCCTCTTTTTCAAAATAATTTCAACTTTTAGAAAATCTTTCCATTTTATAAGATAGAGCATTAAATTTAGAAACAACGTCCAAAGCAGCTCAAAGCGGACTTACGGTTTGAAAGTTATAATTTTAAAGTTTGGAAAGTTTTCAAAAGTTTTCGATTGAACCGGTTCCTCCACAGGAGTAACGGTTCCTAAACTCAAAAATACGCCCCTGGAAAAATGTATGGGAACCGGTTCCTCGGTAGAACGGTTCCCGAAAATCAAATTTCTTATTTACGGAAAATCAGCGTGGAACCGGTTCCTCCCACGAGGAACGGTTCACGGTTCAAAATACCATTTTCACCATTTTAAAATGGAACCGGGTTCTCCCAGGGGAACGGTTCCCGACTCCTGAGACCCAAAATTTAGTTTTGACAACATTATTTCCCAAAACCATTTCCTCTTTATTCCAAAGCGTGCCACACGTTCCGACACCATAAATTCACTCATTCATCATCAATAACATACAATATAACATGTTTTATTAAATCATTAATGATCCTATATCATACGGATCCATTAATCTATACATTCGACACAATCGACATCATCGACACCATTAGGTATACACCATGGAAACTTAGAAATCCCTAAACATAGATTTCCTAACATGCTATGATCTATAATATTAAAATCAAAACCGATAATAAACCATAATCAATAAATCACCCTTACCTTGTGGGTTCTTGATTCCACCTTAGGTCTTCTTCCTCCTTTTCTCCTCTTCTCAATTCCACGTCGGTGAGTTTTCTCCAAAAGATCTTTTTCCTCTTTTCCTTCTTTTATTTCTTTTATTATTCTAACATAATAAAAATAACATAATTAATGTGGTAGAGTCTTTTACTCCTCACACCCTCACTTTATTCATCATACCACCAATAAACCCACTTCCATTTAATTCAATTGACTTCCAATAATCCAAAATATTAAATATTACATTCCTAATTAAATTAATAATTAAAAATAATTATTTAATAATCGATTTACTTAGGGTGTCACAAGAGTCCTCGGGGCCTTGAGTTAAGCGAGCGAATGGATCCAGACTCGCCTCGACGGATCAACTTCATCAGCGAGGCGACTCGCATCCATACGCCATGGACAAATCTATCGAAGCGAATGATCGAGCATTCAACAAGAGGTGAACACCGAGTCTACCAAGTCGGTGATCTAGTAGTCAGCGCATCATTCTTCCACAAGGTGATCCAGGAAAATGGACTCCTGAGGACCGTTTGTAGTCAAAAGTATTTTCGGAGACTATGATGTAGCACCATGGATGGCGAAGACTTCCACCCTATGAGCGTAGACATGGTCAAAAATACTACGCATAAAATGAGACCCACTAGGTCGACTGATCTAGGCAAAAATAAGGGCATCCTGGCGAACCAAAAGGTTCGGGCAAAAGTTAAGGATATATACAAAACATGTACACCCGACAAGTCGAAACAGCGGCGTGGGCAAAAGGGTATCTGGTGGGCGAAAGGGCGGTCTAGGCAAAAGTTAGGGATTTAAGCGTACGACTATGTCTCATCCAGATCACCTACCTACAGACTACTACTATTAGCATTCAAGATTCAAATGGAAAAAATCAATTCACTCACTTTCTACTGACAACAAGGAGATGAGATAGTCGAAATATATGAGTACTAGCATAGTTAAAACTTGACGAGATTGTTTTCGCATAGCTTTTTACTTTTCATGTATACAAACTGCTTAGCCATACGACACCTTTCAAAGTAATACAAGTTCTTTCTTTTTACAATGTTCTCTATTGTCTGTTTTTGCATAAAGTCCAACGATTGCTTTGAATGATTATATGCATCTGACAATAAACATTTGTTCACAAACAATGCGAAAAGCAAACGAACAAGGATAATTACTACAGGCTTTAGGAATTGAGATGACGACGAAAGTCACCAAAACGTTCCCCTGCAAAGTACAATCCCCACAGAGGTATCGCTCATTACAAACCTTCTCCGGCAGAGTACAAATTTCCTTCCACTAGTTCCGACATTCCAAGGTTCATCACGTTAGTCCCTGAGCAGTGATTCCAACCAACTTAATCTTGTTACGTCAGTCTCCAAGCAGTAACGGTTCATCTCCAACAGAGGTATTTATCCCCAACAAAATATCTCTCAACGATTATCGTTCCCCCGACAACAGCAATATCCAAACTTGAGACTTGGTCAGATAGTGCATCGGAGGAAACTTACATCTCTTATTCCCCAGCCGGAGGCTTCGACAAGCTCTAGATCCTTCAAAGCCCCGTCTCCCAGCCACGATCAGATACTCCCCAGCGAGATCTACGCACAAGATCTCCGGTAGTCTCCAGATTCTCTATCCTCAGCGGGGTCGCACAAGACCCCCAGTGGAGTATCTCTCGGTTTCTATTATTCCCAGCAGCATTGATATCTAGGCTCGAAACTTGGTCAGATAGTGCATCGGAGGAATCAAAAGGCATTTTTCCTTCTCCTTCAAAGTAGGGTTTTCATCAATTTCATCCCCAAGCAGAAGTTAGAAGTCTCCAGTAGGACGTTCACATCTTCTTCAAGATGGATATGTTTTGAAATACCACAACATCTGAAATTCATACATTATTCATAAAAGTCACAACATGCGCATATATCACTCATACACATTGTCATGCATCATAATCTGCATGGGACTAACTATATCGTATCAAAGTTTCTTTTGTTTTTCCCAAACAGGTGAAAATAGCTTCTAAACGATAGGTCCAGGATTAATACAAGCGAGGCGGAAAACCTATCCGACGACCACGAGTTGTCCTCCGACATGGTCCGATTAATACAGGCACAAGGCGGAAACCCTATCCACACGACCACCCAGGTTGTCCTCCGACAACAGGCATTGGATCAACACCCGAAACACAACAGGGAAGTTATCCATATTCTGCCAGCTACTATCCCCTCAGAGTAATCAAGACGAAGATTTATTCTGACCCTCTCTTATTATCAATAACAACTATAGAGTTTGGCGTACGACTCAGTTTCCCTAGATGGCATCTTAAGCCCATCTCCGACTACCTGTCGACCTCTTCCCACTTTCAGAATGCTGCATATTTGGTTAAAAACCAGTACAAACCAATAACTTCATTCAAAGGCGAGCGTGAATTCTAACGTACGACTCTCTTCGGATGGCATCTTAAGCCCATATCCGTGCTCCCTTCTACTTCCAAGAATATCTACAGAGCCTAGTGTACGGTGCATTCCTCAGCATCAGTCCTTCCGGATGGCATCTTAAGCCCATCTCCGACGTTTCTCTATTCAGGCGGCGCTCTTGAGTCTAACTTGACTCGTTCCCAGAAGTCTCCGCTTCTCAAATGGCATCTGGCCATTCCGTGCATCATCAATCAACAACGAGTGCAAATTTTCAAGTGTACTCGGTGTTCAATCATCTTCTACCTCCGGTCACGAAGGCAAGCATGCCAATCTAACCCTTCAATACAAGAAGATTGAGCAGGGGCATCATACCCAAATTTTCCCTCTTACTTCTCAAGACATTTCATACATCCATACGAAAAGGCCACAAGGTTGACGGACAAACCCTCTCTAGAAATCAACCCAAACTAGGGTTTGGTAATTCTCGGATCAAGATGGTTCCCAACATCTCCGTGGTCATCATGCCTCATCATATGCTTCAGAGAATCTCCATGTCAAGTTTCAAGCCTTACAAGTCAAGTTTCCTCGAGACAATTGCTCGGATGGTTGAAAATCGGTTGTATTGGACAAAAGTCAAGCATGGTCAACATACGGTCAAACTTCATGAATTTTGGTCAACATCCATATTTTGAAGTGATATTCATCATTTGATCAAGGGTTGATCATGATTCATTAAGAAAACTCAAGATTTGATCAAAAGTCAAACTTTCCAAATTAGGGTTTTTGAAGGAAAAGTCAATAGAACTTTGACCAGGCATAACTTTCTCATACTTTATCAGAAATTTTCCCACTAAAGCTCATTTTGAAGGAAATTCAATTCTCTACAACTTCATGTTTGACAAGCTTGGTCAGAAAATGCTTCATTTGGAAGATATGGATCAAAACATTAGAGGTCCTTTTCAAAGTCAACAAAAAGTCAACTTTTTGTAAAGAAGTGTTATTGAGAATGGTAACTTCAATTAAGATGAGACCAAATATGTTGTTTAGAGGACATCTAGATATTTCTAAAAAGTCCAAGAACACCCAAAAATGTTAAAAATTGAGCAAGATACACCTTGCACAAGTTGAGCATTTTGAAGAGATGCTAGAAAATACTTGACAAAATCCAATTTTTTCCAAATGGGCTTATAATTTTATGATCCAAACTTGATCATAATATTATTTATAACCTCTTGATGCCTTGCCACGACCTTTTCCTATTTTCTTGATTTATTTTTGAATTTAAAAGCATTTAATTCAATTTTAAATTAAATAAAATATGAAAACAAGGTGTAAAACAAGTTGGGTTGGATTTCTATCAACCTTGAGGACCAAGGAAGCCCACAAGACATGCCAATTTTGTGCAAGCTCATACAAGGAAGAGAAAATCAAATTTTGGAAAGATTTGATGGAAATTGAAAGGAAAATATTTTTGCATTCAAAGCTATATCTTTTTTCATTCTTTTTGCTCCAATCTCTTGCTCTATAAATACACAACACATCCATAAGACAAAAGGATGAAACCCTAGCCTCTTGAAGCAACCCTAATTTTCTCAAAATTCTTACAAAGTTGCAATTTTCGAAGTTTGTTTTCCAGCAAGTTTCAAGGAGATTTAAGCATTCCATTGCCTTCGTGAGCATTCCAACAATCGTTCTCAGCCCTTACACGAAGCCAAAGCCTTCCAAATCGTGCCATCCAAGTCCCACCAGTTTGGTATATTTCTCAAATTTGATTTTCAAAATCCATGCATTATTAACTGTTTTCGTTTGTTTGTTTGATCTTAGGACATCCATTAGAATGTGTTTGATTCATTACATATAGCTTTAACGAAATCTGTTGCCATTGTTAGGGCTTCTGGAGTATTTGTTTGAAACTCACTTTCCAGGCCATTTCAAGGCGAAGAACATCATAGCGTGTCGCAACCCTCGAATTAGGGGGGTAGGGTCCCTCTTTGCTCTTTATTACGGCTTTTTGTAGGTTTGAGAATCAAGGCCGGGAGAAGGCGGCCGGAGCTAGGGCTCGGCGTCGTTGACTTCATACTCGAGCGAGGCATGCGTGGCACAATGGAGCGATCCGATTGGTTCTCACGTTTAATACTGGGTCCCACGCTTGACTGTGTTTGAAAATTACAAAATATGACACGTTTATCACTTATAATACATTGTTTGCAAGTTTAAAACAATTGATCTGACTAGCTTTCGATTGTAGCGTCTGTTGGTACACCACGGAGGTCGAGGGGTTCGATCACACTTCCACTATATTTTAATACTTTTCCAAAACTAACTCCTTTTTTCTATATTTTCTTATTTTTCTCATTCAATTTAATTTATCTTCAAATAATTTTCTCATGCATTTAAAAATCACCAAAGATATTTTCCTTTTGCATTTTAATCAGAAAAATACTTATTTAATTTTTGACATTAAAATTAATATTTTTGCATGCATATTTTAATTAATCGTTAATTAACCATTAAATTGACTTTTAATTGCTTTTCCTCATCAAAAACGATCCAAAAAATTGCTAAAAAATTACTCTATCATCTAATTATCATTATTAACCCAAAAACATTTTGTCATTCAAAATTTCCCTTTACTAACGTATTTTCCTCTTATGCGAATTTCTTATATTTTCCGATTATTATGTATCTGCTTACAGGTTGTAATAGTTAGGATTTATTTTCTCGCATTATTTTCCAATATTATGTAACTGCTCATGGGATGTAATAGCGTGGGATTTTACTTTCCGCTCTATTATATAGCGCCTCAAAGCCATGTAATAGCGTGGGACATTTACTTTTCGCACTTTACTTTCCATGATTGCTACGCACCTATAAGCTGCTAGTAATTGGCGTCTATGGCAAGATAAAAGCGAGCGTAGATCACTTCTAATTTCAAGATAAAATATCTGATTTAACACCTCTTTTCACACGTTTTAAGGTAATTCTCTCTCGTTGCCTTTCAAATAAATGGTCAAGTCCTCGAGCGTGGGGTACCTAGCACCGTTGCCTACAAATATATCATCATGGTCCCTTGAATCAAAGATCATGAATCCTCGACGTGGCCTCTACGAAAACATCTCGTCCCTCGATTGTTGCCTACGAGTGATGATCGTCCCTTGAATGTGCTGGGATACTTCCTACAAGTTGCCTTCTATGACCATCCGATGTCCCTTGAATGTCCTTCACATCCAACGAATAGGGTTACCTACCAACTAATGGTATGGATAACACTATTCTAAAGGAACGATATAACAACACGAAATGACCATTACGGTAGGTAAATAAAGACTTTTAGTTGCTTGCTCTATCAAAATACTTTTCACCTCACACTTTTGTCAAAGTTCAAACACTTTTCAAGCGAAACATTTCCAAACACTTTGTATACATTCCTACATGAATCATTACAAAGTAAAAGCGAAATGCCTTTTCAAAACATTTTTGTCAAACACACAGAAAGCAATTTTTTAAAGTGAGCTAAAAGAAACTAAGAGCCCGTAGATAACTAAGGATGGAAAGGGATGCTAATACCTTCGTTTTTCATAACCTTCTCCCTTACTCAGAATCTAACGAAGGTCTTTTTCTGTTCTTTTCACCTTCCCTTAATTGGATAAAAGAAAAGTCGGTGGCGACTCTTGCTATCCGCAGCATTTGCGATAAAAAGTAAAACAATTCTCAAAGTCAGTTCTCCCATTGTATTACAAATACCCTAACGATGAAAAGTACAAGCAACTTTAAGACCGCCTAAGTGCTGTGGAGAATCTGAAAATGTTAGGGTTAAACTTTGATGATCTGAGTCTGGTTCCCGGAGTAGTAATTCCCCGCAAGTTCAAGGTCTCTACCTTTGCTAAGTATGATGGCATTTCTTTCCCGAAGTTGCATTTGAAGTCCTATGTTCAAAAAATCCATCCTCATACTGAAGACAGGATGTTGTGGATACATTTCTTTCAAGAGAGTCTGTCCAGAACACAGTTGGAGTGGTATTATCAGCTAGAGAATACCCACATTCATACCTAGAATGATTTGGCATATACTTTCTACAAACAATATCAATACAATGCTGAATTGGCACCAACCCATATGCAACTTTAGAACATGTCTATGGGCCGTGACGAGAAGTTTAAGGAGTATGCTCATAAATGGAGAGATCTAGCAGGCAGAGTTCAACCATCTTTGTCTAATAGGGAATTGGTTGATATGTTCATGGGTACGCTGACATGCCCATTCTTCAATCATCTGATTGGAAACTCTTTAGCCGGATTCACCAAATTGATATTGACAGGCGAACATATTAAAGCTGGAATCAAGAGCGGAACAATTCAAGTCGAAACATCCTCAAACATTGTAAAGAGATCTTTTGGAGGGAAGAAAGAAGCCAATGTTGTGTATGGTCAGAAGTGTCGTGACAAAGCTGATCGTAATCAATCTGTGGGGCCAGTCCTGATCTCTAAACCCACACCAGTGCAACCTCAACAAGACAAAGCGCATGGGTAGAACGCGCCAAGAAGATAGTTTACGAAGATCAACATGCCATTATCTCAAGCACTACAACACATGCTGAAGGCATAGATGATTACTTTGAGGGATCCTCCTCAACATGCCAACACTTCCTCTCTAAAGTACAATCCTAATGCAAGGTGTGCATACCACTCCAACAACCCAGGGCACGACACCAACAACTATTGGGCCCTGAAGAACAAGATTCAAGACATGATTAAAGCATGAGAAATTGAATTCGACCCTCTTTTCGAAACTCCGAATGTGATCAACGCACCAATTCTTGGCCATGGTAAAAGTGCAAACGCCATTGACAATGACTCATATGTCTTTGATGTGAATGAGTTAACCATTCCCCTGATGATTGTCAAGAAAGATTTGTTGCAAGCCGGTGTATTTCCAGGATGTCCTAACGATTGTCGTTGGTGTGCATCTGAATCAGACAAATGTTCTTGGTTGAAGAGACGTGTTCAACGCATGATGGACAACCGAGAAGTGATATTCCTAAAACCTCCGTCTGTAGAGAGTCTGTGCGAAGATGTTGCTAAAAATCTGAAGATCGAATACATAGGAGAAGCCATACTAGAAGTCTAGGATACCTTGGGGCAGCCAAGTGGAAAGTATGATTTCATGGTGAAGTATACCGCTCCTGATAGCTACAAGATCGCAATTGAAGACGTCAAGGGAACCTAATTAGGAGATGATTATCCCGAAAACAAGAACGGAGTTCATGCCATAGAAAGGAGGATGATGGTGACTTCGACATCAACCATTGGATCTTCCTGATTCCAGGTGATGGACTCGATAATTGGAAGATTGAAGATGTTATACCAATCTCCTTTAGACAAGAGTAATTGATTTTATGCTTTTTATGCTTTGAACAATAAACTATAAGCCTAGTGCCTTGCCCGGGGAACCAGACTCGTTTGTGAGGGTTATTATTTGTCATTTGCATATCTTCATTCAATAAATCATTGGACTTTTGCATTAAAATATTGTGCTCCCTGTCTTTCTTTTTACTTTATCACCCTTTCAAAAGCTATGTGTTCTTAGACACACCCACATAATACATTGCAGATCCATATTCACTTTGAATCTCGTCGATAACGACTCTACTATTGCTAAATATGAATTTGATAATCCGATCTACCAAGATGAACACGAAGGTAAGAAATATTGTGAAGTTCTAGGAGAACTTGCCAGACTACTACAGCAAGAAGAAAAGGTCATACAGCCGCACAAAGAGCTGGTCGAAGTTGTGAATCTAGGTACCGACGAAGACAGAAAAGAAATCAAGATAGGAGTGGGTCTTGAGAACAGTGTCAAAGAGAGATTGATCCAGATATTGCAAGACTACATCGAGATTTTTGCTTGGTCCTACGAAGACATGTCAGGTCTATACATTGACATTGTGGTACACCGACTACAAACGAAAGAACGTTTTCTCCCTGTGAAGTAGAAGGTTCGTTGTATGCGTCCTGAGATGTCTGAGAAAATTAAAGCCGAAGTTATGAAGAAATTCAATGCTGGTTTCTTAGTTGTTACTTCTTATTCGCAGTGGGTTGCAAACGTGGTGCCCGTACCAAAGAAGGATGGCAAAGTGCGCATGTGTGTAGATTACAGAGACCTGAATAAAGCGAGCCCGAAAGACGATTTTCCACTCCCACATATTGATGTCCTGGTTGACAATACTCCACAACACAAAGTCTTCTTTTTCATGGACGGTTTCTCCGGCTATAATCAGATCAAGATGGCTCCCGAATACATGGAAAAGACTACTTTCGTTACATAGTGGGGCACTTTCTGTTACAAGGTCATTCCGTTTGGGTTGAAGAATGTTGGCGCCATGACATGACCCATCACGAGATAGAGGTATATGTCGACGACATGATAGTTCAATCACAAATTGAAGAATAACATCTTGATCATTTGCGGAAGCTATTTGACAGACTAAAGATCAAGACTAAATCTGAGCAAATGCACTTTCGGAGTCAGATCCGACAAACTCCTAGGATTCATTGTCAGTGGTAAAGGTATTGAAGTTGATCCTGCCAAGGTCAAAGCTATTCAAGAAATGCTAGCTCCCTGTACTGAGAAAAAAGTCAGAGGTTTCTTGGGACGACTGAATTTCATTGCCAAATTCATTGCACATCTAACGCTACTTGTGAGCCAATCTTCAAATTCGAAGAAAGATCAAGTAGTAGAATGGAGCAGCGATTGCTAGACAAATTTTGACAAAATCAAGGAGTACCTACAAGCACCTCCTATCCGGATGCCACCAGCCAAAGGAATACCTCTTATCATGTACTTAACAGTATTAGAGAACTCAATAGGGTGTGTGTTGGGGCAACATGGACGAGTCTAGTCGAAAAGAGTATGTAATATACTACCTTAGCAAATAATTTCTTGTTGTGAAACAAGATACTCCAGCTCGAGAAAACTTGCAGCGCTTTGGCTTGGTGCGCATGACCTAAGACAATATATGTTAACTCACTTTCTTGTTGATCTCTATGGATCGATAAAATACATATTCGAAACACGCTCTTCGAAAGAATAGCAAGATGACAATGACTTATAAGGATTGTACGAGATGTTGCCATTGCCCTCAAGGTTATCGCGCCGGTATGAATATCTCTGAGGAACCTTGTCTCGTTATATGGTATGGGCGGTTCTACCTATCGAGTTGGATACCCTCGCTCGAGTATTAAAGAGCGAGGGTTAGATGAAGGCGAATGGGTCCAAACTCGACTTGACGGATAAACTTGATCAATGAAAGCGACTTGACCATCTACCATGGACAAATATATCATAAGCGAATGATCAAAGCCTTCAATAAAATTCAAGCATCGGCGTACCAAGTTGGCGATCTGGTAGTCAGCGCATCATTCTACCAGGTGATCCTAAGGCAAATGGACTCCACATGAAGGGCCATTTGTAGTCAAGCGATATTTTCGGCGAACCCATGATACTAAGCACTATGGACGGAGGCTTCCGCACCTGTGAACACTAACATAGTCAAAAATACTATGCATAAGCGAGACCGCTGGTCGGTGGCCTGAACAAAAATAAGGGCGTCCTGACAAACCTAAAGGGTTCGGGCAAAAATTAAGGACATACATACAAAAAATGTACACCCGGCAAGTCGAAAACCTGCAAAAGAGGCTTGGGAAAAAGGGTATCGATGGGCGAAAACCGAAAGAGGCGGTCTAAGCAAAAGTTAGGGATTAAAGTGTACGACTATGTCATGTCAAGATCGTCTACTTACAGACTACACCACTATCAGCTTCAAATGGCGCAAATCAATCCAATCACTTTCTTCTAACAGTAAGGAGATGAGATAGTCAAAAATATATGAGCAATAGCATGGTGGAAATGCGACGAGATTTTTTCCATATAGCTTTTACTATTTTACAAATGTTTCCTACAATTTCCTCTTACTAAGTTTTTGTCTCTTTGTACCAAGCTGCACTTCTATAGGCCCTTTCAAAATCAATACAATTTCTCTTTTCGGTTTAAATTTTACTTTTATACATTTGCATAAAGTCCAATGATTGCTTTGAAAGATTATATGCATCTAATAGTAAAATCGTTTCCGCAAACATCTGAAAGAAACGAAACAATAATTACTAGGACTCTAGGAATTGAGATGACAACTAAAGTTAACAATACATCCCAAAAGTCATTTTATCCCACGAGGTCCCTACAATCCCCAAGGCCATAGCTCCCAGCGAAACGGATCTCTCAGCCAAATTACTACTATATCATCTCCTTACAGACATCTACATTTCTTCTTGTTACATTGGTCCGGCGGTAGCAGACAACATTCTACATCATCACATCGGTCCCGGCGGTGATCTATCTACATCATCACGTTAGTCCCGGCGATGATCATATCAACATCATCACATCGGTCCGGCGGTTATCATATCGTCATCACATGATCCCGAGCAATGATCATATCAACATCATCACATGGTCCACGAGCAATGATCCTATATACATCATCCGTTAGTCACGGCGGTGATCATCAACATCATCATCGGTCCACGGTGATCCCATCAGCGTCGTAGCGTCGGTCACGGCGGTGATCTTATCTATTTCATCACGTCGATGCCGAGCAATGATCTTATCTCGTCATCACATCAATCCGGCGGTGATCCTATCAGCATCATCCGTCGATCCCGGCGTTGATCCTATCAACATCATCACATCGGTCCTAGCGTTGATCCTATCAACATCATCACATCGGTCCCGGCGGTGATCCTATCAACATCATCATATCGGTCCACGGCGTTGATCATATTTCGTCATCACATCAATCCTCGGCGATCATCTCATCATCCGTCGGTCCCGGCGGTGATCCTATTAACATCATCCGTCGATCCCGGCGGTGATCCTATCGACATCATCCGTCAATCCCAGAGCGGTGATCCTATCAACCTCATCTATATTCTCAAGTTATCACATTGGTCTACGAGAAGTCGCCGTCTACTTTGTCATGCCGGTCCTGCGTAGTGAGCGTCGACTAATGACTAATGATTTGTTACATTGGTCCCGATCGGTAACAAATCATCAATCAACTTATTATGTGGGTCTCGAAGCAAATAGGTTATTGATATCACATCATCCCACAAGGTTTATACGGGATATTCATCCCGGTGGTACCTTTCAAGATTATCATCCCTCAGCGGCGTTGATATCCGGACTTGAAACTTGGTAGATGGTGCATCGGAGAATTCACATTCCTATTATTCCTCACCGGATCGTGAACCACTACATCCCCATGTGGAAACATAAAGTGAGATCTGGTCATGAGTGCCCGACGTCATGGGAAAAGCGGAATAGTAATCCCACTTTTGGTGGTGGAAGCTTGACTCGGTCAGTGGAACACACTTCATAGATGCCATTGTCTCATAAGTCGGCGGCTTAAATAAAAATGGAATCTTGCCATTTTCTTAGGGAATTGACGGTTCAATTTGAAAATGGCATCTTTGGGGACATTTGTTACCACAAATTCTTAAGGCATGTAAAGACACATGTTAGGTATATTGGCCTTAATTAGGGTTGACATTTAAAGAGAGTTTCCTGAAAAGTCGAAATCTATAACCAGAAGGAAAAAGGGGCCAAGACAAATTGTGTGAAAACAAAAAAAGAAGTTATATCGACCGAATAGATAAGCTAAACAATGTTAACTGATTCAATAAACTGTGGAGTAAGCAAGAGAAATCAGTCGAAGATTTAGAAACTATCGAAAATGGAGTCTTTTGGACTTAGAGAAATTTCATTCTTTCTGAGGTGTATCGAATTTAGGAGTGCTTAGCCCTTTGTAATCACGAGCGGGAAAAAATCAAACTTTGAAGATCGTGGGTAGTTACTTAAAGAGATCGTGTATTCTAGGCGCCAAGTGGATGGAGAAATCCTATGAAGTAGTTACTTTTAGTTTAAATTTCATATGTAGATTTCCTTAGGCAGTTATCTTGTAAATTACTATAAATAAGTCATTTCTTGTAATTTTGGGGTGTTCACTTGTACTCATTGCTTGCCAAAACTCTGCCCAATTCCGCGCTTAAGGAAGAAAGAGTTGCCAAGTTTTGATGTGCGTGAATCACCAACTTTAACTCAATGCAATCAATTTATCTTTTCACGTTATCTTTTGAATGTCTTTACTATTTCATATTCACTTTCGAGCAAAGTCTTTACGTTTCGTCTACTTTGCATGAACTTTTCAACAACGCTTGTTGGTCACGAGTCACCAACCGAGTTAGTTTGTTGAGTCTTATTTAAATCGGAACTTCATCGGTCACGAGTTACTAGTCGGTCGATCAAAGTCTCTATGTAAATCCAGTTGTACTTGTTCCTGGGTCTTGAAAGCCGTTTACGGGCTAGGGTATGTTCGAGAACGATTACAATATCAAAATCTTAGCCGCGTGTCTTAAGATCAAGCGGTCGATCTTCGGTAACCCTTAGTTTTAAGACATAGGGAGGACCAACGTTTGTTTACCATTTTCCACAATAAACACATATACAACATTAATTGCATCGATTCATACCCCAATGTCAAGTTCACATACCAAAACAATCAATCCTATAACATAACATAAACTAATGCCACTTGTCAGAGCATTGTGTCATCTTTCAAAATCGAGTTCATATGCACCAGGTGCGACCAAAC